>JAJTUV010000925.1:315000-944925 GCA_021653895.1 Mastomys natalensis | reverse complement strand
TTTTTTTTTTTCCCGGAAAAAAAATTTTTGGGGAAAATTAAAAAAATTTTGGTTTAAAAAACGGGCCCCTTTATTTTTAAAAAGTCCCCCCCTTTAAAGGAAACCTTTTTTTCTTAACCCCCGGGTGCCCCACCTGGGGTTCAGGGCAAATATGTGCTTTAAACTGGAAAGGCGGCCCTTTGAGCAGTGCATCTTACACGTTCTAATGGTGGATATTATCAAATTTTGTTCATCAAAATGTAGCTTCCCAAAGCTGAATTTAATGGCTTTTTGGACTTTAAAAATGTGGTTTTTGTGGGTTTTTACCATTGTGACTTTGCCCCCCTCCTGACGGGGTGATAATGGGGGGAGGCTTGTAGGTGAGGGGAAGGGGTTTTTAGGGAAATCTCTAATTAGACTCACTTCCTGAAAAAACACAACACTTAAAAATAAAGTTTTATTATGAAACAAAAAAAAACCTAAGTAAAAAACAAAAAGTACAACATATGGGTTTTTAAACATTGAAAAATTAAAAGCACTTATTTTTGTTAAACCCTTCAGTTAAAAAAGGGGGAATTGACAAAAAAACACTGAAGGAAAAGGGGGCCTCCTGTTCCAAAAGGCCAAAAAAATTTGCATGAGCTCATTGTGCAAGGAGACGGCTGGGGGGGGTTTTCGATCCTTTTAAGTTAATTCCCATTGATGCCCTAGCTTTTTTAATTTTAGGGTAGAGAGTGGAAGATTTTAAGGTCTAATTAACCCACCGAGGGATCGATCTTCGGCTTGCCTTTTCTCCTAACTCATCCTCCCCCAAAAAAAGTTTGGGGGGGAAGGGAGAAAAAATACAACTTCCCTTAGTTTTTTTTGCCAGGGCTCTAAAGACCCCAATGCCTCTTGTTTTGGGAGCATATTAAATAACGGGACCCGGGATTTTCCTTTCTTGATTAAAATGTTCAGGGGTTTTATTTTTCTTGAAAAGCTCACCCCAAATAGAGCTCCCTCAGCGTCACTGTCCGTGCAAAGTGCAGATCATGCAAACACCTGCTAAAATGCAATTCCGTCCGCCGGTTGGCATAGGGCCCCGCTTTCTCTTGTAGCCCAGGCGTCTGGAATTGCTTGTAGACCAGCTGGCCCGAAAATCAGTGATCCCTGTTTTTGCCCCCTGGATTAAAGGAGATGCCCACGTCAGGTTAGAGTTACACTTTGGGGGGGGTGTCTTAGAGCTTGGGTGCCCTACAAAGTACCAAAGATTGGATGACTTAACAGATTATTATTTTATGTCTCTGGGAATAAAACCCCAAAGGTTTTCATGGGTGGATTGGGGAAGACTCTTGGGGTTTGGGGGTAGTTCCTTTTAGGGGGCATACATTGGGGGGGAGAGTGAAAAAATACCCAGGTTTTCTATTTAAACCCCGGTAAATAAAACCCCTAATAGACCCCCTTTCCCCTGCCCCATATTTAAAATTAAATTTTCCTAAAAACCGGAATTAGGTGGGCTTTGATTTAATTCTGGAACATAATTCAGTTTACAGGCTGGAATGTTCGATATTATGGTATTGGGGGAGCAAAACTAAAAAATGTAAAACCCATGAAGGTAAGGGGTCAAAACATGCCTTAATAAGAAGAAAAACTTAAATACGTGAGGTGCATGCTTTTAAAACCCGATCAGGAGGCAGGGCAGTTGGGTCTCTAGAGTTCGAGGCCCCACTGGTCTCAGGGGGAGTTCCCGGGGCAAAACCGGGGACACAGGGGAAACCTGTCTTTAAAAAAAAAAAAAACAAAAACAAAACAAAAAAAAGTTCCCCTTTTGGGGGAAACCTTCCTTCCCTTTCCCAATTGTTTTGGTGCCCTTTGTACATTCATATCACGTTACCCCATTTGAAAAGAAAAAAAAAAAAAAAATTTCTTGAAGCAAAAGATCAAAATTGTTTGCTGGGGTGGGGGGCCACTTTACTCAGTGCCCATGGCTGAGGCGGAGGTACTGTTATCTTCCAGGTACCGGTCATTTGTAAACCCTTCTCAACAAATAAACAAAAATGTTTTTAAAAAATTCAGGACTTTAAAATATTCGGTAAGTCACTGTTGGTTTTATGTTCAAAAAATTTCATATATACCAACGATGATTTTGTAAATTAAATAATACATTCTGAGAAAAGGTCCTTTGAGTTGAGTTATGGGAAAAGGTGACCCCGGTTTTAAATTCATGAGATAAAATGTTTAAATTTAACAAGAAAATCCCGCTCTCGGGACCTAGCTATTTTGCAAACCCCCTTGAGACAAGACCCGTCTCAAATCCAGGGGGATCCCCTTATTTTTTATTGGCCCTTCTTGGGTTTTCCCAAAAGTTCAAAGCACAATATTCAAGTACAACACACCACACCAAACACAACAAACAACTTTTAAGTTAAAAATAAATTTTTAAAAAAAAGGGCAAAATAAAGAGCGCTTGCAAACTGTTTTAGTTTTGCTGCCGAAAGTTTTCCCAGACTCCCCAGAACAAAGGGTATTAGGGTTCACCAAAATTTTTTAAAAATTCCAGTTTTGTGCTTGAACACTTGTATTTATATTTTTTGCAAATAGGGATAGGGAAAGTAAGCAGAGCAGGAGAAAATTCCCAAGAGCTCCGGGACCCCTTTTTTTTCCTTTTTTCCTGTTTATTTTGTTTAATTTTTTTTTTTTTTTTTTTTAAAAAAAAAAAAAAAAAAAAAAAAAAAAAAAAAAAAAAAAAAAAAAAAAAAAAAAAAAAAAAAAAAAAAAAAAAAAAACAAAATTTTTGGAAAAAAAAGGGAAGGGCAAAAAAGGGGAAAAGGAAAAGGGGGGCCTTGCCCCGGGGGCCCCCCCCAAAGGGGGGCCCCCCCCCCAAAAAAAACCCCCATTTAAAAATTTTTTTTTAAAAAACGGGGGGGGCCTTTTTTAAAAACCCAAAAAAAAAAACCCAGGAGGAGGGGGGAGGGGGGGGAGCCCCCGGGGGCCCCCCAAAGGATTTATTACCTTTCAAAAGGGGTTTTTTTTGCCCTAAAATCATTTCAAATTTAAAAAATTTCCTTTTTAATCTTCCAATACCTTCCTTTTTCCCCCCTTTACAAAAAAAAATGGGAAAGTCTTCCATACGTAAAGTCACGTTTATTCTATAATGCTATAAATCAAGAATTCGAAGGGGTTATACATTGAGCTTAGGACTTAGACCGTAATATAAAGCAGATACAATGCTGTGCCAAAAGAAATCCCTGCTCAGGTCCTGAGCTAGTATAGCACCCGGTAGTCAGTTACAGCACCTGTAACCAATCGGGACTTGCACTTCCTCGGCTCCAGACTTACTCACTGCATGCACTATCAAGTACACAACACACAATCACACCACACACACTTCAGTTAAATAAATCTTAAAAAAAGACAAGAATAAAGCAGCAGCTTGCAAACTGTATGAGATCTGCTGCCAGAAGTTTTTCCCAGCTCCCCTAGAACAAAGGATATTTGGCTTACCATGTTAGAGCATTCCAGTTAAGATGCTTTGACACACTCTGATATTTATATTTATTGCAAATAGGCATAGAGTGAAAGTAAGACAGAGACAGGGAGAATCTCCAAGAGCTCCGGGACCAGCTAGCCTGTTTATGTATACACAGTGGGAAAAAGGAAGAGAGCCTGCTGCTGGGCCATGATATACGCCTTTATCCAGCACTCAGGAGGCAGAGGCAGGCGGATCTCTGTGAGTTCGAGGACAGCCTTGTCTACAGAGCGAGAGTTCCAGGACAGTCAGGTCTACACAGAGAAACTCTGTCTCAAAACACAAAACAAAACAAAACAAAACAAAACAAACACAAAACAAAACAAAACAAAACAAAAAACAAAAACAACAACAACAAACAACAAAAACCTGCCCCTTCAAACAAAAACAAGAGACTCTGCCTTAACCAAGGTAAACAAGATGGCAGGTGAATGTGGCAGGTGAAGACAGATGCTTGAAACTGTCCTCTGACCACATGTGTGCCATGGCACGTGTGCTCCCAGGAGTGGGCACACTTACACTCATACACACGAATGTATGCACAGTTATATACACACATACAGACAGATGTTAAAAAACAAAACAAACAAACAAACCCCACCCTCTTCAGTCAAAGAGACTTTGTCCTTTCTGTTCCTTGACAAAACTGTGCAAGAAGTTGCTAAGAAGGGATCATGAAGTCACTGGACTGTAAAAAGTGGCTCAAAGATTTCTCGAGTTAGAACTTTAGAATGAGGTGTTATTATGGCCAGTGTAGTGTAGTCATGGTCCTGCGCCGATGCCTGGTGGAAGGAGTCAGATGCTAAGGAGAGATGCTTCAACCTTCCCCTTGGCTATCAGGTGGTGGTTCTTTTGTTCACTTATGAAGTGAGTGTTTTCAACAGGAATGCAGGAGTCTGGAGCTTGACGCTAACTCCCAGTGAGGAGATGCAAAAGGCTTCCATTCTGCACAGGGCTCAGACTTCCTTCAGGAAAGACTTTGTTCTTTCACCAAAGGGCAGGGTTTTTCCTGGGAACCTCAGTAAGCTCACCATAGAAGGATTCAACATCATAAGCCCCGTGGGGGAGTGATGCATCACAGACAGGAGGGCTGGGCAGGTTGGTGTTTTATTTAATAATTATGTGTTAAAACCTTAACTACCACTGTGGCCCTCATCTGTTGCAGGGTAATTATTAGACCAAAATAATAGTGCGAACATCCCTGGGACCCCTGAAGTGGACCAAGCAAGGTGTTCATTAACGTCTTCCAGGTTTCCCATCAGTGACAACTTGTTATTCCAAGTTCATCAGTTAAATCCTCTCAGGTGACTAATGGGGTGATGTCTCTCAAATTTATCTTCACTATCACTATCCAAGAATGAATTTAGGATTTGATAGATAAATAATGTGCTTGCCTAGCGTCTTAGTTAGGGTTTCTATTGCTGAGATGAAACACCATGACCCAAAAAGCAAGTTGGGGAGGAAAGGGTTTATTTGGCTCATACTTCCACATTGCTGTTTATCGCCAAGGGAAGTCAGGACAGGAACACACACAGGGCAGGTACCTGGAGGCAGGAGCTGATGCAGAAGCTATTGGAGGGGTGATGCTTACTGGTTTGCTTCCCCTGCCTTGCTCAGCCTGCCTTCTTACAGAACCCAGGACTACTAGTCCAGGGATAGCACCGCCCACAATGGGCTGGTCCTTCTCCCGTTGATCACTAATTTAGAAAATGCCTTACAGCTGGATCTCATGGAGACATTTTCTCACCTGAGGTTCCTTTCTCTCTGATAATTCTAGCTGTGTCAAGTTGACACACAAAATCAGCTAGTACACCTAGATTCTGGGTTTGATGCCCAGCACCTTATAAATCAGTCTGGGTGGCACATGCTTGTAACCTGACACTCAAGAGGTAGAAGTAGGAGGATCAGAAATTCAAGGTTGTCCTTGGATGACATAATGATTCCAGGTTAGCCTAGGATACACAAGACCCTGTGAGTCCCTGTCTCAAAAAAGTGCTTCTTGTGGTACTGAGGTTGGGTCTGTGGCTGGGTCATAATTGTTAACCAACAGTAGATAAAGCTCTAAGAGGTTTTTCTTCCTGGATCACACTTTCTAGGGCTTATCTGAATCACCACATAAAGCATTAATCATTCATGCTCAGTCAAACCACTGTATACAGAGTCACACATCTTTCTACAAATGTTTTGAAGGAAGATCCACTACATAAATGAAAACAGAACTGGGTGAGAATAGAGTAAGCACACTCAGCCTGTTTATCTATTTATTGTCTTTTCTTTCTTTTTGTCTTTTGAGACAGAGTCTTTCTGTGTAACAGTCTTGGCTGTCCTAGAACTTACTATGTAGAGGCTGGCCTTGAACTCACAGAGATCTGCCTGCCTCTGTGTTGAAATAATATATTAAATAAATCCTAGTGGCAGGTAGTTTTATGCTACCTGTCCCAATAGGTCTAGGTTCCTGAATGAAAGACACACACACAGCCTTTATATTTTAATATACCTTAGTCGGCACAATAGCTGGGCCATTGTCTAACCTCCATGTGGTTAATCCACCTCCTGCTGATAATTCAGAGTTATTACTTACTAAATTCTATATTCTATCTTGGCTGGCCTGGACCCAGTTGGGCAGCCCTCTGGGCTGTGTTCTTCCAGCTCCTTCATGTGACAGCTATGCCTCTCTGTCCTGCACTCTTCTCGGGCATGACAGTCCTCCCGCCACACCCCCAAGCTCAGGAATCCTAAAGTCCCACCTCTGTCTGCCCTGCCCAGCCATTGGCTGCCAGCATCTTTCTTTATGCTCAGTGTCTGCGGTGTGGACTCTGCAAACAATTTTGGGGACTCAAACTAACATTAGAATACAAGCAGCATTAGTCTAACCCACTACACCTCTGCCTCTTGAGTGCTGGGATTAAAGGCATGCATTACCATTCCTGGCCTTTAGTATTTATTTTTATCTTGTTCTGAGTTTATTAAAATTTGAGTTTTGTGATGGTTTGTATATGCTTGGTCCAGGGAGTGGCACTATTAGGAGGTGTGGACTTGTTGGAGTAGGTGTGTCACTGTGGATGCTTTAAGACCCTCCTCCTAGCTGCCTGGAAGCCAGTCTTCTCCTAGCAGCCTAGAAGATATAGAACTCTCAACTCCTCCTGCACCATGCCTCCCTGGATGCTGCCACCTTCCTGCCTTGATGATAATGGACTGAACTTCTGAACATGTAAGCTAGTCCTAATTAAATGTCCTAATAAGAGATACCTTGGTCATGGTGTCTATTCAAAGCAGTAAAACCCTAACTAAGACAAGTTTCAGAAAGAAGAATCATATTTGATCATAATTTATGGTGGGAGCTTCCATGGGTAATATTCAATCAATAAAGGGTTAACCCCACAAAACAGTGACTCAGAAGTTAAACTTGAATATCTGTAGCATAATATCTTAGGCCCTAAGTGTTTTTCAATCTTTCTAATGCTGTGACCCTTGAATACAGTTCCTCTTGTGGTGATGTCCAGCCTTAAAGTGATGTTTGTTGCTACTTCATAACTGTAATTTTGTCACCATTATGATTTGTAATGCAAATATTTGACATATAGATGGTCTTAGGTAACTCTTGTTAAAGGGCAGTTCATTCCCTAAAGGGGGCGTCGACCTACAGGTCGAGAACCACTGCCTCATGGTCTTCTTCTTCCTATTATTATTATTAAGAAAAAAAAATCTGGCTGATCTGGAACAACCTAGATATCCCTTAGCTGAGGAATGGATAAGGAAAATATGGTACATTGACACAATGCTGGTCAACTATTAAAACAAAGACATCATGAATTTTGCTGGCAAATGAATGGATCTGGAAAACATCATCCTGACTGAGGTAAGTCAGTCTCAAAAGGACATACATGGTATGCACTCACTTATACGTGGATATTAATCATAAAATATAGGCTACCCATGCTGCACTCCACAGACCCAAAGAAGCTAAACAAGAAAGAAGGCTCAAGCAAGGATGCTTGAATCTCATTTAGAAAAGGGAAGAAAACAGTCCTAAGAAGCAGATGAAGGGAGGGATCTGGGTGGGCGAGGGTATAGGGAGGCGAATGGGGTGTTCAGGATCAGGTGTGGGGAGGGGCAGGAGAGATGGCCACATGGCCATGAGAATGAATGGAAATTTGCATCTGGTGGGGGCAGGGAGTAGGGGATATCCCCAGGATGAGACCTGGGAAAAGGGAAACACCCAAGAATCAATAGGGTTGTCCTTAGCTGTGACTCACTACATTGGGGATATGGAACCTGAAGAGGCCACTTCCTGTAGCCAGGCAGGAACCCCAATGGAGCAATAAGGACACAACACCAACCCAACCACAAAACTTTTGACCCCAAATTTATCCTGTCTACAAGAAATGCAGGGAAGGGGTGGGGAGGAGGATGGAGCAAACACTGAGGAAATAGACAAGCAATAACCAGCCCAACTTGAGACCCATCCCATGAACAAGCACCAATCCCTGACACTATTAATGAGACTCTGTTATGCTTACAGATAGGACTAGCATGGCTGTCCTCTGAGAGGCTCCTCCCAACAGTGACTCAGATAGATGCAGACACCCACAGCCAAACAGAGGATGGAACTTGGGGACTCTTATGGAAGAACAGGAAGTATTGTGGGCCCTAAGGTGATAGGAACTCCATAGGAAGACCCGACAGAATCAACTAACCTGAACCCTTCCCTGCACATATGTAGCTGATGTGCAGCTTGGTCTTCATGTGGGTCCTGAACAACTGGAGTAGGGAGCTATCCCCAAAGCTGTTGCCTGTGTGTGGGATATGTTCTTCTAGCTGGACTGCCTTGTCTGGACTCAGTGGGAGAGGATTCACCTCGCCTTGCAGAGGCTTGATGTGCCAGGATGGGGAGATACTCAGGGGGACCCCCACCCACTTGGAGGAGAAGGGGAGGGGGGATGGGAGAAGAATTGTGGAGGGAGTGGCCAGGAGTGGGGCAGTGAGAGGGATGTGAAGTGAATAGGTAAAAACAACAAACAAACAAACAAACAAAAACAAAAATCTAGCTGATCTGGAACTAACAGAGCAGAGACTCTGCCTAACCCAGTGCTAGAATTAAAGACAATAACCACCATGCCCAGCAACATGTCTCTTTTATTAATTTTTTTTAAAGCTAGCATACAAGGTAATGGGTTTAATGTAACATTTTCAAACATACTTTATATTTTCGTTCCTTTTGTTTTAAGAGTAAGTTTGTTGAGACTAGGGTTTGTACATTTTCTTATTCTTCTGGATAGAGACTGCACTTTCAGCCTTTCATGACTTTTTCTGACGTAGTGGGGTGGAGTAGTTTGTGGGTGTGGTGGGGACTGCTGTCACAGCCCATCCTGTTTAGAGCAGGAACCTCCTACTTCCTATGTGTTATGAAAATAGTTCAAAAACGTTGAGTTGGTTTTTGTTGTTGTTCAGTTTGTTTTTTTTAGTTGTTTTGGAATAGAACAACCAAGCCATTTGCTAGCCCGGGTGAGGAAGAATCATCCAGAGCAGAAAGCAGCCTGCAGGTGTCAGGAAAGGGACCTTGCAGATGCCTAGCTGCTCCTGGTGCCCTGGAAGTCTTGTCTGACCACAGCTTGCCTTTATCTGTGACTGTGTGAGGAGACATCTTTTCTCTCTTTTCTTCTCTTCCCTTCTTTTCTTTTTTCTTTTCCTTCTCATCCTCTCCCATCTTACTCTCTTTCCCACTCGTCCCCCTTCTCCTCATCCTCTCCCATTCCTTCTTTGGCAGGATTTTGGGTCATGTCCAAAACTGGC
Source organism: Mastomys natalensis (assembly GCA_021653895.1). Lineage (NCBI taxonomy): Eukaryota > Metazoa > Chordata > Mammalia > Rodentia > Muridae > Mastomys > Mastomys natalensis. The sequence continues at coordinate 935,645 of JAJTUV010000925.1, read as the reverse complement.
TGTGCACTCTCCATCTTCCCAGCTAAGAGCTAGAATTGCAGACCTGCACCACCATGCTCACCTTTCAGTGACATATGCGTGCCACAACCATTATGTGGAGAACACATGACAACTCTGGATGCCAGTCCTTCCTCCTTGTCTGGGACAGGAGTTCTTTGTTGTTTGCTGCTGTGTAAGCCTGGCTTCCTAGCCCATGTGCTTTTTGGGGTTCTCTTGCAGAAGTACTGGGACTTCATGTCCTCTTATATTTGGTATTATCTTTACTGAGTGTAGTGCTTTTGTTATTTGAGAGGTAGATGATGGTATCTCAGTGATTTTGATTTGCATTTCTAGATTGTTAGAGGAGTTGAACATGTTTCATGTCTTGATTGTTTGTCTGGATTTCCCTTTTGTGCTTTGGGAAATGTCTGTTCACCTCTGTTTTATTCTTTCTCTCTCAATTTATTATATGTTTCTGGATGTTGGTCCTTCATCAGTCATTTATGCTGTTAACATTGCCTCCCAGTTTGTAGCTTGGCTTTTTACTTTCTTTATGTTTTTATTAGGTGAACAGGTTTGGAAAAATTGAATGAATGAATGAATGAATAGTGAGCATTTCTTCTTCAAATATCTTTTAAAGAAATTGCTTCTTAAGCCAAAGTCATGAAGATATTCTGTGGTTCCTTTAAGATCATACAGTGTCTTTCCAGGCCCTTCTTATATCAGCATTCCTGGAATTCAGGGTTGTGTGGTGTCAAGAAGCATAGAGTGAGATCCCATTTTTTAAATGTAATTTATTAAACAAAACAGAGCAGAAACACAATCCCTTCCCTGCTACTGGCACCTCTGTTATTTACCGGTTTCCTGCCACCTCTGATATTTACCAATTTCCTGTTGATTTTTCCAGTCTGACTCATCAGGGGTCCTCTCCCCACTCCACCCCTGCCACCCCCTCCTCAAAAGTGAGAGTAAAGGAATGATTAAGTCGGAGTGTCTGTTCTTCCTCCTTCCCCATTCATTGTTTCCACATGGTCATTTTACAGTTCTTGCTTGGTGAAGACTCTTCAACACACTGAGTGATTCTTAGCTCCCTTTAGGTAGCTGGAAATAAATCAGCAGGATCATGTGGCCTCAAGTTCCCCTTCACACTGTCTACCAAACTGACACCAAGTCAAACAAATGAGGGTCACCTACTTTGTGATATTGTGAGGAGTATAAGGGATAATGTAAGTCGCCAAGCAGAGACTTGTGACAGCAAACCAATGTGAGTAGTGTCTGTTGAAGTTGAGTATTAGTCATCAAGACATGAAAATCTGGGTCTTTTTTTCCAACTGGTGTGTGTGTGTGTGTGTGTGTGTGTGTGAGACTCAGTTTTGTTTAAGTGTTGGACTACATGAACAATGTCTCTCTGAATTCTAACATACAACAGGGCTCTACTTTCTGTGTGCATGTAGGCGTCTAAGCATCCTTTGGTTTTTTTCCCCATTGCTCTGGATTCTCATAACACATGTTCAGACTGAGTTCTCAAAACACATTTAATTTCTTTCTACTTTGGGGAGAATTGTCCAACTGCACCTATGGAGACACAGGAAAGGAAGCCTTCTACTTTGGGTAAATGGAGGGTTGAGAAGCAAGGATGAAGGTCCGTGTGGTCTGCTCTGGGAGTCACTGAAGCAGGAGGCCAAGACAAGGACTTCTGCAAATGTGTTTCTTTCACTTGCAAATAAACACAGCAAAATAGCAATCTTGTTTATTATATGAGCTTGTTGGGAAATGCAAATGAGGTTATAGATATCCAAATGGTAAAGTACTGTGCTGGAGTAGCTCAGTGATAGAGTAGCTGTGCTGGAGTAGCTCAGTGGTAGAGTAGCTGTAGTGGAGTAGCTCAGTGGTAGAGTAGCTGTGCTGGAGTAGCTCAGTGGTAGAGTAGCTGTAGTGGAGTAGCTCAGTGGAAGAATAGCTGTGCTGGAGTAGCTCAGTGGTAGAGTAGCTGTGCTGGAGTAGCTCAGTGGTAGAGTAGCTGTGCGGGAGTAGCTCAGTGGAAGAGTAGCTGTGCTGGAGTAGCTCAGTGGAAGAGTAGCTGTGCTGGAGTAGCTCAGTGGTAGAGTAGCTCAGTGGTAGAGTAGCTGTGCTGGAGTAGCTCAGTGGTAGAGTAGCTGTAGTGGAGTAGCTCAGTGGAAGAATAGCTGTGCTGGAGTAGCTCAGTGGTAGAGTAGCTGTGCTGGAGTAGCTCAGTGGTAGAGTAGCTGTGCGGGAGTAGCTCAGTGGAAGAGTAGCTGTGCGGAGTAGCTCAGTGGAAGAGTAGCTGTGCTGGAGTAGCTCAGTGGTAGAGTAGCTGTAGTGGAGTAGCTCAGTGGTAGAGTAGCTGTGCTGGAGTAGCTCAGTGGTAGAGTAGCTGTAGTGGAGTAGCTCAGTGGAAGAATAGCTGTGCTGGAGTAGCTCAGTGGTAGAGTAGCTGTGCTGGAGTAGCTCAGTGGTAGAGTAGCTGTGCGGGAGTAGCTCAGTGGAAGAGTAGCTGTGCTGGAGTAGCTCAGTGGAAGAGTAGCTGTGCTGGAGTAGCTCAGTGGAAGAGTAGCTGTGCTGGAGTAGCTCAGTGGTAGAGTAGCTATGCTGGAGTAGCTTAGTGGTAGAGTAGCTGTACTGGAGTAGTACAGTGGAAGAGTGCTTGCCCAGCAGTGTGAGGCCCTGGGTTTAATATCCATCACTATTACTTCCCACTTCCCAGCCCACCTCCCCCAAAAGAGTATTTAAAAAGTAGAAGCATTTTTTTTAAAAAAATATTATTTACTTATTTTTATCTATGTGAGTACACTGTAGCTGTCTTCAGACACACACCAGAAGAGTGTATCAGATCCCATTAAAGATAGTTGTGAGCCACCATGTGGTTGCTGGGAATTGAACTCAGGACCTCTGGAAGAGTGGTAAGTGCTCCTAACTGTTGAGCAATCTCTCCAGCCCAATAGAAGCAATTTTATGGACACTCATTTGGTACCTATTCTGGTCATGCTATACCATATAACATGTGATATCAGCCTCCATTAGCTCATGGTTGGTTCTTAACTTCCCTAGAGATAGCCTGTTGTGGCCAGTGAAACACTGGAGCAGAAGCAAGACGCCTGCTTCCTTGGTTTCTTCAAACAGGAACTTTTGTGTTGGTAAAATGAAGCATTGTGAGTTGGTTAGTTTCTGTCAACTTGACACAATCTAGAGTCACCTGGAAACTGAGGGAGTTGAATTCCTCAACTAAGGAATTACCTCCATCAGATTGGCTTGTGGGGAATTTTCTTGGTTAATAATTGATTTGGGAGGATCCAATGGACTGTGGGCAGGGCTGTCTCTAGGTCTTGAGTTGTATTAAAAAGCAAGCTAAGCAAGCCATGCAGAGCAAGGCAGTAAGTAGCATTCCTCCATGGCCTCTACTTCAGTTCTTGCCTTGAGTTTCTGCCTTAGCTTCCCTTGATGTAATCTGTAACTTGTAAGTCAAATAAACCCTTCCCTTCCTCAAGTTACTTTTGGCTACATGTTTTTGTCATGGCAACTGAGAAACAAACTCAGAAACATGGGAAAAATAAACCAGTTCCTAATGTCCTTTCTTTTCTTTAATATGTGAATTGTAAGGGTCAAATGAGAAGTGCGTGAAAGAACTTTCAAATCCGATGAGGCTGTACAAGGGTGATGTGTGGCCATTGCTACCGTCCTCTCTCTGAGAGTATGAATGGGTTTGCCCATTTACTGCCAAGATGAAAACACCCCTTTGCTAAAACATTGTTAAAGACCTTCAGACTTTGGTCAGTAGCTAAATAAAACACTGAGGCACAGGATTGTGTGAGTGCACGGATTTAGGGCCAGCCCAGAATGTTGAATTAAGACCCTGCCTAAATGAATAGAGTAAGCAATACACAGATGACTGACATCAGACACCATGGGATACGTCACAAACCTGTGATTCCAGACCTAACAATTTTTTGTTTCCAGATGACAGTCTTCTGACATCCAGTGTATCTTGTATCTGCTCTCCTTGAAGCCTTTGGTGGCTTATGGAATTAATGAACTTACCCTGGCCTTTTCACTCACACAAGAGCCAGCCATGCAAGTTATTAGCCACTCAGTACAAAGGGTGGCATCCATCCAATGGGATTATGTAAGCAATCCCAGTTTTAGATTCCTTTTAATTACACAGCAGTGGCTTTGGTTTGCTGAGGTTTGGTCTGTTGCTATGTATTGTAATGCTAAAGCCATGTAACCTTGCTTCTTAATTTAAAATGATTGGATGAATAAAGATGCCTACAACCTATAGCTGAGCAGAAGAGAAGTAGGTGGGGCTTCAATTCCCAGGGCTTGAGGTAACTGACTGTGTGGGCCAGACAGTCAGAATAAGAGCAGCAAATGATATCTCAAGTGGCTCTCAGCGGTCTCCTGGACATTTCCATCAATGTCATCTAACTTCTTATTCTGTTGTCCTTTGCTTTCTACCCAGACATGCTCCTGGCCATACTCCAGCTGCATCCCACCCCCTTGTCTTGAAGGCAATGCTCTATTCTTTGTCCTCTCTGCTCTCTCTGCTACTTTAATGCTTGTAGCTTTCTCAAGCATTGTTTTCTTTGCTTGCTAATGTAATCTTCATGCTTGGTCTTGAAAAGATTTTCAAATGCAAGATATGAATTTTAATTTTTGAATTACACAAGTGATAGCTATTTGGGGATTTTTTTTTTTGTTTACCTAGTCAGACTGAAAAGGATATGAAGTGGTTAGAAGACTGCATTAGTCTAACTTCACTGGGTTCATAGAATCACAGGCTCTCAGAGTCAGCCATCACCCTAGCTATACATAATAAAGAAACTGAGATTCAGAAGAGAAGAATGAATTTACATAACTGACAACGAGGGGGAATACCCTCTTACTCTTCCCAAAGGGTCAGCTTCATTATGTTTTTGACTACTAGTGTTGAGATTTTTATCATCTTTTTCTCCACCTGAGTTCTAGCAAACACTCTGCCCACTTCTGCTTCCATCACAAGATCCCTAAAATACTAATGATTTTAACAATACTTGGTATATACCATGAGTACTAGGAAAAAAGATAGTTTTGTATAATTATCTCATTAATTATTGCTAACATTTGCATCATAAACCATAACTCCCATTGCCCTGGCTACTTTTCTATTGCTGTGATAAAAAGCCATGACCAGAAACAACTTACAGAAGGTCTTTTAGAGGCATAGGAATCCGTCACGGAGGGGCGGCGTGGCAGCTGTAGCAGGAAGCTGAGTGCTCACAATGTGAACTGCGAACATGAAGTGGAGCCAGCAACTAAAATGGTGTGAGTCTTTCCATTCTCCAAGTCCATCTCTAGTGATACACTGCCTCCAACAAGGCTGCATCTCCTAAACATCCCAAACAGCGCCACCATCTGGGGACCAAGTATCAAATATAGGAGCCTATGGGGACATTTCATTCAAATCACAGGGACTATCTGGGTACTTCTAGAGAACAGAGGAAGACTGAGAGGTGTCTGCACTATTTCATTCAGAAGTTTCCAGTAACATTCCTTGCTAAAGATGAGTTCTTTCTGGTTTTGTGTGTATGAAGAAGCTGTTTTTGGAAGGTATCTTCAGAGTCTAGACTTCTAGGTTGATGGCTGTTGCAGATCACTGTTGCTTCACAGTCTACCTGCTTCTACTGAGGAGTCAGTTGTCAAGCATGTCTTTGTCATTCTTCCTTCTCTTTGAACTTCCTATGTTTTTTTCCCCTCTGATCACTAGACATTTTTCTTTTTAGCACTAGTTTATTTTACTTTTAATTATATGTATATGTGTGGGGGGTGGGGTGCACAGATGTATTCACATGTGGATGCTATGCCTGTGGAGTTCAGAAGAGAGCGCTGGATCCCCTGGAGCTGGGTTACAGGTCATTCTGAGTTGCCTAGTGTGGGTGCTGGGAAATGAACTAGAGTACACTGAGAGAGCAGTATGTGCTCCTAACCACTGAGCCACCTCTCCAGCCCCACGTATTTGATAATTCTCTACTGGGTGTCAGATATTGTGACAATATCAAATTTTAGACTTGAATTTTTTACAGCTCTTTAAATAATTTTGAGTGCTGTGTGTACAGCTAGTTTACAGGGAAATTGTTTACCATTTTGAGATTTGTTTTGTGTTGGGTGGGATTAGACTCAGAGCTCTTAATTCTTTTGTACATGTCTGAAGTTATGCCCAGAATCTTTTAATTTTGGCCTTAAGAACTTCCTTTAACATTTCATGTAATGTATATCTTTTAGCCCTGAATTCTTTGATTTCTATGTCAAAGTTTTACTGGCTCTCTTGACATGTTTTCTTTGCACAGAACTTTAGACTTAGTGTTTTTACTTTTTCCTTATTTTCAAGACTTTAAAGACATCATCTTCTATATTGCCATAATGTCTTACTAGAATTTTGCAGCAATGCCCTGTGCCCCATCCCTCGTGTTTTTCCTGTTTACGTTCTACTTGGGTCACTTTTAAGACTTTCTTTTTAAAACCATTCTTTTTGATGTGGTCTCATTATTTGGTGCAGTTTTGTTTTTATCTTGTCTGAGGTTCATTGGGCATCCTAGATCTCTTGTGTTTGGTGCTTTTTCTAATTTGGAATATTTTAAGCTATTAATACTTACAATTTTTTGTTCCTCCCTCTTTCTTTGGGGGAGGACTGATTTCATTTATAGTATATTGGTTAATAGTGCTTCATTTCACTGGTGGGTTTTTTTTCTTTATTCACAGTTTAGAAGGTTTATATTGAATGCCGTTGCGTTTACTGTTCCTCTTCGAAACCAGTTAACCCTAGCTAGTGAATCTTATTTTGGATATTGTATTTTTCAGCTTAGTTTGAACACAATGAGGAGAGATATAGGAACATTTATATGTATATGTGTATGTGTCTATGTATATATGGCTAGGCTGATTCCATAACAGGCTTCAAATTGGCAGTTCAGGAGACTAGGCCTAAATCTCTGTTTCCAAGAACTGGGCAATTCCAGGCAAGTCCAGGCCTCAGAAGCTGCCCCGCCACCTGACCTGAAGGAAGGACAATGGGTGAGCAGCAGTTTCCAGACCTCCTCAGCTACTTCCTCAGTAACAGTTTCCAGCCCCCGTGCCCCAGCAATGGAACGTTCCTAGCGATGGAGTAAGATAAGGGTCACCTGCCCTAGAATGCCCTAATGTGCTTTGAGTCAGGCCATCAGGCACACATACTTGCTTGTCTCTGTATCTTGATAATGGGAGACCCCAGCAGGCTGGACTTCTGCAGAATCAAACTCTGCGTTTACATACGATTTGAGCCCAGGGTATCATTCTTCGGCGAATCATGGACCCTTACAATGTATCTCCAAAAGTGACTTCTGCTTTTAAAAGTCTTTTTATTGAGGCAGCCAGAATGGACGCTACTCAAATCCTTTGTTTTGAGAAAGTCTAAGTGATGGATGACTTAACAGCTGTTCTCTGAATTCTCCATTGTGTTTGCATTTTTAATGGGCTTTCCTAGCCAGTGATTGAGTGTGGTATGAATATTAATGCAGATCTTCGCCTGCAAGATACAGACCCCTTTGATGGGCGACTTTGCCTCACTGACTCCCCTGTGGCAGGCAGTGTGGGGCCCAGCTAATCTAATCCTTTCCTCTCAGTCTCCCTGCTTTCTCTAGCCTTTGTTGGTTTTTCCTTTACAGGCGTCTTTATGACACAGTCTTTGGCATTTGCTTCCTGGAGGACCTGAATTAGCCTACTTATTATTGTCATTATTTTAGTTACAGTCAGAAGAAGGGTTTCCAGGTTGGTGTTTGAGAACTGTTGGTCTATTTGTCATTGTCTTAAGGTTGAGGGACTTAAGAACAGAGGTCCTTTTAAATTAATTTATTCTTTGACAATTTCACTCACACATAATATATTCTGGTCACACTCATCCTGGTCCTCTCTTATGCTTTCTCACCATTTCCCCGAATGTTCCAAGTCCCCACCTCATTTCATGTCTTTTTGTTAATTCTCCTTCTGGCCCAGTGGGCAACTATGATGGTTTGTACATGCTCAACCCTGGGAGAGGCACTATTAGGAGGTGTGGCCCTGTTGGAGTAGGTGTGTCACTGTGGTGGTGGGCTTTAAAACCCTCATCTTAGCTTCCTGGAAGCCAGTATTCTGCTAGCAGCCTTCAGATGAAGATGTAGAACTCTTGGCTCCTCCTGCACCATGCCTGCCTGGATGCTGCCATGTTCCTGCCTTGATAATGAACGAACCTCTGAACCTATAAGCCAGTCCCAATTAAATGTCATTTATAAGACTTGCCTTGGTCATGGTGTCTATTCACAGAAGTAAAACCCTAACTAAGACAGCAAACAAGGGCAATGCTTATAACCTAGATAGTTTTGGGGGCCGCTGGAGCCTTTAGGCCAGCAACTCTTGGGGGAGGTGGCCTTATACAGCATTGAGATTTTAGTTTAATAACCTATGGTTGTGGAATTGGCATCATCTACCATGCATGCCATCTCTACTTCAAGTCTTGTTAAGCAATTATGCTTTAACACTAACTTATAAAGTAGCACATTCCCACGAGACCCCTCCTACATCCTTAGTCTTGGCTAACTCTCTTCCCACACCTGATCTTCTCACCCATTCCTCTACTTACATCCCTGTTTAAATTTTAATGATGCTACTATCTCCTGACTATACTTTCATAGTAATTCTTTTACCATCTCCATTTCCCTTCAGGCCAGGAGTCCCTTTTGAACTGAATTTTCAGATCTAAAACAACCTATATTTTGTCAATAGACAAGTCATAAAGGCTTTGTTTGTTTGTTTCAAGGGAAACCTAAGGATCTCCATAAAAATTCAGAATTCTAATTGTTACATCATTACTAACTTCTTTCTAAAGTTAGGCAATCCACTTGGCTTCTCTAAGTTTATTAAAGGGGCCAGGCTAGCTCTTCTACAGAAGTCTATGGATGAAGACAATTAATTTACCTGACCAATTATCCAGAAATGTATTGTAGGAAAGCCTCCTAGTTTAAATTACTTCTTGAAGTAGCAACAAATGTCTCAAATCCCCCAACTCCCTCTCTATAGAGTTGATACCGAACCTAAAATATGCTGGATAAACTTTCTACCATTCAGCTATATTCTAGCTTCTCCCCACCCCATAGAGATAGGGTTTCTATGTGTAGCCCTGGCTGTCCTGGAACCTGTTAGGTAGACCAGGCTGGCCTTGAACTCGGAGATTGCCCTGACTCTGCCTCTTGAGTGCTGGGATTAAAGGCTCCAATTTCTGCCTTTGTGTTATAGCGTTCGGCCTCTCCTCTGGTCCCCTGAGCAGACTGTACACTGGGCAAAGTCTAGGACAGGGAATTCACAGTTTGCTTTCCTCTGGGGCATCCGATGTCAAGGTACACCAGACTGAGGAGGATAAAGAGTCTGGGACCGCGGTTCCACAGGCCTCTGCTCCAGCTGGGAATGCTGGGAGTGTTACAGGTCTTAAAGGAAATAAAGAGATTTGGGCAGCCTTTGAGGGGCAGGGAGCTGGGGTCCAGGCTCCTGCAGCGTTGTGGTGATGGTGTCAGCAGCTATGTCAGCAGCCAGCACTCTGAGGAAAGCCTCCGCAGGTGATGAGAGCCTGGCTGGGCAGGTGGGTCCAAGATCCGACGACAAGTGCTTCAGACAAGTACAGAGCCTTCCCCCAAGAGCTCAGTAAAGACAGTCACTCTCAGATGATCCATAGTAAAATAACTTGTATGCTTTATTCCATGTAGACAGGGACTATATGAACCTTGGGTGGTGGGATGGGACTTGGGGGGGGCGTAAATGTTTTCTATTGGCTGAGGTTAAGATGTTGGTGATGCTCTGTTTGCATGGGAAGGACTCCAGGTGTTGCATTAAGTGACTGACTGCCTGTGCTCCTCTCAGTTGAATGTAGTAGTTCCATGTTCCAGAGCAGGCACAGAGACAGGGAGGGAGCGGCTTTACTGCTACTCTACTGTTCTCAAATCTCTGAGATTCCTGGGGCTTGAGCATCCTCCACTTCAACAGTTCTCATACCTGCCTGGTAGCATACTCTGCTTGCCCTACACTTCTTTTAATAAGAGCTCACATAGCCCCAACTGCCCTCTAACTTGCTATGTAGCCTCTCTATGTACCGGCTGCTGACCCTGAACCCCTAATCCTGTTGTCTCTACTTCCCAAATGCTGTGATTGAAGGTGTGTATAACCACACAATACAACACAGTTTTCTCATTTTGAACTATTAAACTGCCTTCAAGAAAACATTTCAATAAAACACTCATGATGGAAGACATGGCCTGAAGACAAAGACTTTAGGAGCCACATAGTCACGGGAAATTTTTTTAAATTTATTCTATGCATGGATGTTTTGTCTATATATACGTCTGTGTACCACGTGTGTGCAGTGCCTGTAGAGACCAGAAAAGGGCATCTGAGGCCCTGGAACTGAATTTACACAGTTGTGTGTTGCCACATGGGTGCTGGGAATCAAACTCAAGTCTTCTGGAAGAGCAGCCAGTACTCTTCTGAGTCACCTCTCTAGCCCTGAGTAGGGCTGAGGGTGGGGCTGAGGGTGGGGCTGGGGTGGGGCTGGGGTGGGGCTGGGGTGGGGAATAGAAGTGGGTGGAATTTTTGCATAAGAAAAGGAAGAAATCTAGTTTTGATCTTAGGAAGAACCAGAAGACTGAAGACAAAAGTAAAGGAATGAAAACATTTGAGAGGATGAGGTTTATTGTAAAATAACTAGTTTAAGGTAGGTTGGAAGACACAGGAAAGTAGGTTACTAATGCTTTGTAAACTGAAGTAGGAATTTAGAGATGGAGTGACCATGACCTTTGCCCTGGAAGAAGACATTGGAATACCATACCAGCTAGACTGGAAACTGTGTAACAAGGACTCAAAGGCTGATTTTGAAACAAAACAAAACAAAACAAAGCAAAGCAAAGCAAAACAAAACAAAACAAAACAAAGCCGAAAAACCAAAAAACCAACTCACTGTATTAGTTACTTTTTTTTTTGGTAACTGTGGCAAATAGTTCACAGAAAGACAACCTAAAAGGAAAGTATTTTTATTTTTGTTTTTTTTCTTCAGATCATTATTCTAGAGGTTTCAGTAGCTCAAACGGTAGTGGGCCCTACACTCTAATCTTGAGACAAGATTTGGAACTTCATGTTGAGGAAGATGTGGCAGAGTTGCTTACCTTCTGATAGATGCACAGCAGTTCCAGTGAGTGAGTGCATGTGTGTGTGTGTGTGTGTGTGTGCATGTGTGTGTGCATGTACATACGTGTGTGTGTGTGTGTGAGTGCTTGGATATGTGTGTGTGCATGCACATACGTGTGTGCATGTGCATGCTTGGATGTGTGTGTGTGTGTGTGTGTGTGTGGTTGCTGTAGAGGAGGAACCCTTCAAAGACATTTCCCTATCGCTTCCTCCAACTAGGCTCCATGTCTCACTACCCTAGCGACACCATCAGGAGCTTCGTCCCCAATAGACCCTGTTGCTAAGATACCAGACACTTTGGCTGTAGGACAGGAAAAGTCAAACAGGAACTGAGCTGGAAGCTTCCTCCCTGCTGACTTGCTTTCATGGTGCTGGAAGGTGCTCTGCAGGCTGCTGGGGGAAACACATCAACAGCCTTACCTAGCAGGGAGCCCTTTGAGCTATAACGCCAATCTACAGACACGATGTGTCTGCTGGTGTGATAGTGCATGACTTATGGAGATAGTCAACTGCTTTCTGTTTAGAGACCACCTTACAAAAGGGACTCCATGACTGCTACTGTTAACCTGGCCAAAAGCCCAGGGTGAGGAGGTCATGGCCCTGGAGGGAGACTTACTACTGATGCTTTGCAAAATGGATTTATTATCAAAACGTCTCTTAAATATTTGTGTTTATACCTATAGATTAGGAGCTTTTGGCAGTTAATGAAGGCAGTTAGTGAAGGCAGTTAAAGAAGAAGCAATTTTTCTTCAATGGTGAAGCTACTGGTCAGTTGCCCACACTCTAGCAATGAACCCCACACCCATTCTCATGGAAACAACACTGATAAAATTGGTGAGTCATTTAAAAATAACAAATGAAGACAGGAGAGAGACATCTTGGAAAAATAAAATGGGTGGGTATCCAGAGGGAATGGGAAGCTGATAAGAGATGGTAATATGGATGTGTGTCCCTGTGATCAAAATACATTACATATTTGTATGAAATTACCCAATAATAAATAAAATAAATCACTAAAAAGATTAATAAATTAATTAAGTTAGAATTACCATGACCCAATCACCTCTCAATGATATGAACTGCCAACTGGGGTCTAAACTTTCAACACGTGAGTCTTGTTGGAGGACTTTTCATTTCCAAGCCATAAGATTCATGGTCATGGCTTTTCGATCGGCTGAGGTGGGCAAACAAAGGCAGGGTAGAGCTCCATGTTCTGTTCCTTTTCTATCTGTCGTTTACTCTGGGTCAGAGTCCTATTCAACTCTGCAAATAGGTGTGTTAATCACATAAGCAGTGCCTGTGTGTAAAAGCTGGCAAAATGAGGTTATTAGCCTTATTTTATCTTTATTTTTCTTGATTAGCCTCAAATTTACCTAATCTCTCTCCCTTTTCAAGACTGAAGGCATCAGAATAAAGCAACTGAGGCATTTTGTTCCAGACCCCTGAAAATGTATCTGAAAGTTTCTGACATTGCTCTAAATCTGCAGTCCTGTTGAATTCTGGGAACAGTGGAGCCTTGAAGGCAGATTACCCCATGACAAGACTGCTTCCAACAAGCAAGGACAATTATTCTATTCCAGGAACAGAGGTACAATCATCTCTGGATAGGAACAGAAATGATCCATTAATTGGTGTGGCTATGACTTTGCTGGATCCTCCCAACAGAGCCAGAATTGTGATAAAGATCAACTAAGACCTCAGTTACCAGGGCCACCTGATTATGCATCCCCATGGTCCTCAGGTCTCAGTTACTCCTACATCAAACTTAAAGCTCATCTCCATACTCTCAAAGCTAGGGCTGTAATGCATTGACTTCTTCTGTTTTCTAAATATATTGCAAAATCTTCATATACTATTACTTTTTCTTTTTGATCTCTGGAGTAACTGGCAGACCTAATTTGTTGGGACTCACACAAAATCAGGCCCTTTATAGCCTAGGACTTTGGTAACAGCTAGACTACATCTTACATCCGACTGTGACCTGAAATGCAACAAATATGAAGTGGGAAGCTATTTTTCCTATGGAATACACTTTAGGTTCTTCAAAGACTCCCCTGCTGGGGACTTTTAGCTCTGATATCATTGGTGATGCCTGTTATCTAGCTGGCTGTGTTTTAACTGTTGCTCTCTGGATTGTGCTGTCCCTAGTCATCATGGACTTCCAGGAGTGGTGAGCCTTCAAACTGACTCCACCTTTGGATGCTTATGGAAATCTGTAAAAAACACTATTGTGTACCTCTTCTACCGCAAGAGATGGTCACTCTCTTTCTCTGCTCTGTGCTCTCAAGCACAGCTGGGGCAGCTCTCCCAGTGGCCACAGCTTCTCTCCCACTGCCTATACTCCCTGAATGACCCACTCATTTCTTCCATTGAAGCCTGTTGATTGACTTGAGATGAGGGGAGATTCTTTTCCCCATAGGGAAGGGGAATAGAACACAATATTCCATTATATCTTGTCAAAGACATTTCTCTTCCCCTGCTTCTCTTCCACTTCAATTTCTGACCTAAGTAATGTGCTGACAGTCACAACACCAGTTTTGGTTGAATCCTTTGTAAACCCTCAGATGAATGCCCAAGCTTTGTAATATAGGGAAAACTTATAGTTTAGATTCTGGATTTTTGGAGAAACAATCAAACTAAATGAGAAAGGATCCCCTTTAAAATTTCCTTTGTGCATGGCCTATTTCACTTAATCATTGAGGTATGGTAATGTCATTCTGCACACAGGGAAACTGAGACTTATAGAGTGTAGTACAATCAATTTAAGCTTATCCCTGACTAGCTTACAAATAAATGAGACTCAAACTATGGTTATTTTATTTAGCTTTGACAATTACTGTGGGGTAATCCCTAATCTACTCTTCTAACTGCTGGCTGGCTCTCTTCCAGGTGGTGTGCCCGAGATACTTGCTGTTTCTCCTGGCCATGTGTTCATCATCCATCTCCCACCATGGCAGCTTCCTCCTTTCCCCTCCTGGTCTCTCTTCCTCCAACCAGGTCACTCCAAACCTACCTACCTTCTAATTCCTCCAGTAATTGGCTGTAGCCAATTTTATTTAACTCCTTTTAAATCATGGAACAAGGCTTGCATAACAACAACTTGTAAACATGAAAAGTCACTCATAGGCCTAGACCTTCAGGTATAGAGTTTAGCATTACAACACATAGCAATAGACCAAACCTCAACGAGAGAGGTCAAGTGACTGATTTGAGATCACATGGATAGTAACTGGCAGAAACAGAGCTTGAATCCAGGTTCCTCGGATTTCAAAGTTTGAGCTTTTTCTCTTGATAACCATAAATTGTTTTGTATGGAGTCCTAGATCTGGAATTTTGGGTTCATGTTCTGCATTGGCACAAACAGTCTTAGACTGGAGTCTTTGACAAAGTATTATGTTCTTATCTATTCACCTCTGTGTTTAAGTCTTCCTTTTTGTAAGCTGTGGAACATTAGACTAATACTTTAAAAAAAAAATCCATTCCATAGAGAACTGCATTGATGATGAGGTTTGTGAATGGATGGGTAGGAAAAAAACATTAGAAGAAAAACTAACATTTATTGAGCATCTTCCATTATGTGTTGGGCAAGTTCTGCGATAGGTTATTTACATATAATACTTAATTTATTCAGAGTTAATAATTTATGCAGCTCTACAGCATAGTCATGGGACAACTAGGATGACACTAGCTACTAGTGTCCTAACCGTAGAGCTGTGCTGATCAAGATTGCTGGGATAGGCCAAGCGCCTTACCCAAGGCTGGTCTGTGGGGAAGGCCAGCATTTACTCTTAGAACCATCACATGACTGAGTCTGCTCTCTTCTGATTACTTGACCACGTTAGAAAAAGTAGCCACATAAAGGCCAACTATCATTGTCAGTGCTGTGCTGACATCACTTGGACAAGGAGAAACAAGTCTAAGAAGTTTTATCTCTATGGTGACCCTCCTTTCCTCTTCTTCCTTCCCCCTTCCCCTCCCTTCTTTCTTTCCTTTTTATTTTACAGGTCTAAGTGTTTTGCCTGAATGTATGTCTGTATACCATGTGTGTGCCTGGTGCTCTTGAAAGTCAGAAGAGGACATTGGATCTTCTGGAACTGGAATTAGAGACGCTTATGATCTAACATGTGGATGCTGAGAATTGAATCCGGGTCCTCTTGGAAGAGCAGTCAGTGCTCTTAACCACTGAGCTGGTGCTCCATTTCCCCATGGTTATCCTTTCAAAAGACCTCTGGTTTTTCTCTTTGAAAAAAAAAAAATCTTTATTTCTTATGCCAACTTGGAGTTCAATTAGAAGCTTCAAAATCTTTTGCTCAAAGCTTTAATTTCTGCCAGAAGTGTTGACACACACCTTTATTCTCAGCATTTGGGAGGCAGAGGTAGTTCTAGGATGGCCAGGGCTTATAAAGAGACCTTGTCTCAAAACAAAAACCGGAAAAAACCTTTACTTCCTGTTTTTGAGATAGTGTCCCTTGGCTTAGCGCCTTCAAATCCACGAAACAACACTCAAGTAAAAAAGAGGGGAAAGGAAAAAAGGCCATGAAGAGGGGAGGAAAGATGGAGAAGGAAGTGGAGAAAGGGAGTGGGGAAGGAGCTGGGATGGGGAGGAGAGCATGCGCACATGAGCAGGACAGGATCTGGAGCTTGCATCTACCTGTGTAATCTAGAAAGGCTCAGGATGACTGGAAAGTTTGCAAATTCAGAAGTCATTTCTGGCTTCCTAACAGTTTTCAACATCAAAGGTTTTAGGAGGCCTGGGTACACTCACTCAACACTTGAGCTGTGAAAATCATGAGGGGAGGGGAGGCGAGGGTGAGAGGTAGGCGTGACAATTGCTTCAGGAATACACAGAGCACACAGGAGGACGTACCAAGAAGGAAATGAGTCACAAAGGAGGGAAAGGGATGGCTCACTCACTTTCCTTAACCCCTCACTGAGAAGATTATTTCCATTAACTTTGCTTTCAGAGTTTTTCCTCAGTTGAAGCCCAAGTCCCTCTGTGAGGGTGCATCATCACCTTTTCCAAGGACACACCCACTCCCTGACTTCCATTTCATTTTGACTCTCGTGAGCATCTTCAATATGAATGTTATATTTGGTACTTATTGTTATTGATGAAAGCAGTGGGGAACCGATGATTTGTTCACAGGTCATTTAGAAACTGATCACACTTACTAAACTCTGAGAATGAAAGGCTCTTGATCTTAGTCTCAGTGGGCTGCGTAGGCCCCGAAGCCTGTTCTGAAATGGGAACAATTGTTTAATAAGCGTTGAAATGGATGTGAATTACAGAGTATATTTCAGTTTTCCAGGGTGGGTCAGGTGGAGAGGTATTGTGCTAGTTTAAAAGAAAAAAAAAAAAGACTTTGGTTCATAGGAGTTGTCAATTTCTGTGGAAGCATTTGTACTAAGTTACTTGGAAAAGATGTCTAGTGGATATAGTATTTCATTATAAGGCAAATAGATATTAAATAGCTTCAAGACCAACAGTAGCTTCAAGGAAGAATGCTTTCAGGCCTGGGAGGTGATACTCAGTAAGAATATCCCTGTGCAGGAATGACCAAGGAACCTCAGAGTATAGTGACTTAAAGCACATAATTTTAATGTTATCTATTATTTTAAAATATATTAATTTTTTATATGTGTATGAAGGCCCATACATTGATGTTGAGAGTCTTCCCTTTTCATTTACCTCATTTTTTTTTTTTTTAAAGATGGAGTTGATCTCTGAGTCTGGGCTCATTAATAGACTGACTAGCCAGCAAGCTCCGGGTATCTGTCTGTCACTCCTCTCTGCAGCACTAGAGTCACAGATGCACGTGTTCTATCATGCCTGAATGCTGGGGCTCAAGTCCTCGTGCTTGTCTGGCAGGCATTCTACCAGCTGGGTAGTCTCCCCAGCCCTGTGCTTCCTGTTCTGTGCGGTGCTTTAGAGTCCTGCCCTTGTCTCAGACTTGTATTGGTGGTCCTTGGTGGGACAGAGCCTGTGTTTGAGATGGAACAGCACGGCGAGAACACCTGGAGGAGGTGACATGGTAACAGGGATGGAGAAGTCTGCATGCACACTTGTGGGGAGGTCACAAGCCCCACCTCTTCCCAAGCTGCAAAGCTTCAGAGATGCAGATTCTCAGTGGAGTACTCAAGGCCTGGAGATATTTTATTTAGACATGACGTGAAGTGGGTGACCTCAAAAGGCAAAGGACATGGACGCATTTGGTTTATATATTTAAAAAATATTTATATCAAAGTGACTTAAACAGACAAATATGACACAAGAAAGATTTGGGTCATTGTGGTCATTGGGTATTAGGGGTTGGTTCTCTCTTTCCACCACGTGGGTTCTAGAGATGGGACTCAGGCCGTCCAGCTTGGTGGAAGGTGGCTTTACCTTTTGAGCCACCTTACCTGTCCAGTCATCATTAGATAAGTGAAAACTTATTTAGCATAAGTTTTTGGAAATACATATGTACACAAATGTCACTTTTCCCATTCTGCTTCCTTTCTGGACTGTAGGGATGGTATGGAAGTGTGTGAATGGAAAGTATGACCCAAAAGCTATGGCAATAAAATTATTGCATGGACATCTTCAGACTTTGAGAATGTTAAGAAGAGCTTAGCTACTAAAAAGGCTACCACCAAGTTTGTCCTGAAGCCCTGTAGGAGAGGTTCTTGGATTGTTTCTCACTCTCTGTTTACAGAGAATCAGGGGCAATTGCATTCTTAGAACACAGCAAAAATGAAATGGCTGCTTAGAGGGCACTGGGGTTATGAGAGGTTCTTATAAAATAAGTAATTAGTATTCCCGTGATAGGGCAGCATCTTATAGAGAAAACTGATAAAGTACTATAATTAATAGCCCCGGTGACAGACATGAGTCACCAGGACATGGTGAAATGGTGGCCCATTGATGGTTTTCATGAAATGTTTACTACAGAAAGAAGTTGCTTGAAGAGGTTCTGAGTAAAAATGGCTGAATCCGTCACATTGTTGCTTAAGGGCACCGTATAAAAGCACGTTTCTATTTGAGTTTTAAAACATCTCTGTAACCACTTTCCTAATTTCCCATGTTTGTATTTATTATTATATTTGTTGTAAACTAAAAATGTCTCTGTGTTACATCTCAGCTATAGTTTCCATTTCATGCTCTCTTCTTATCTTGGCCTCAATTTATTTACAACCAAAACACTATTTCTCTGAAGTCTACTTCCTGTTCATAACTCTGAGCCTCGGTTGTTTTAGTCACAGTTCTCAGTGAGATGTCTTGTATTAATCTTCAAAAGCCTTCCTGTTCCCATGCAGTCTTTAAAGTCACACTGAAAGTTCGTTGGCTGCTCTGCGCTTTGTGTTTTCTTTTCTCGTTCCCCTCCTGAACCTTGGTGACTGCCTAATTTTGCTTTTTGGGTTTTGAGTTCTATAGACATCGAACTTAAACATGATACACACACATAATACACACACACACACACACACACACACACACATACCCATACACACACATACACACACACATACACACATATACACACACATACACAACACACACATACACACACACACATACACACATACACACATACACACACACATACACACACACACATACACACACATACACAACACACACATAACACACACACATACATACACACACATACACACACACACACACACACACACACACACATGTATAAACAGTGTATCAGTATGTAACCTCAGCTGGCTTAGAAGTCACGAGCCCAGCTTTATGATTCACATGACTTTAAATTCACAACCCTCTTGCCTCAGACTAAGTGAGGTAATCATAGGCATACATGAACACAGCTAGCTATTTGTAGCTAGCTATTTGTCTTTTTGTGCCTGTGATAGCCCACTCAACTCAAAATATCATCTGTATTGTAGCATATGAACAAAGTTCCATTTATTAAGGGCTGAATATATACCGACTTTCTAATTTCAATGATCACATGTCCATTAATGGATATATATTTGTTTTTTTTTTCAAATAAGACTAAATTTATTCAATACCCTAGAGTAAAAGCTTTGATTATAAGTATCCAACAGTATAAAAAGTACAAAACAGATCTGTAGATTTCTAATATATTAATACAAAGTACATGACTACATACAGTACACCCTACAGGC
Source organism: Mastomys natalensis (assembly GCA_021653895.1). Classification (NCBI taxonomy): domain Eukaryota; kingdom Metazoa; phylum Chordata; class Mammalia; order Rodentia; family Muridae; genus Mastomys; species Mastomys natalensis. Next base: position 916,295 of record JAJTUV010000925.1, on the reverse strand, counting down.
AGAGAGTGGAGGGGAGAAGGCTGTGGTTGAGGTCTAGTAATAAGTAAATAAATACAGAAGTAGAGATGATCCATCAAAGTATATTCTACCACCAAAACTGCAGCCAAAATGTACAAAAAAATGTCTACATAAGCAGGTTACAGGAGAAAAAACCCAGTTAGTCATATCATAACAAACCAGATGGCCATGGATGTACACTTTTGGGTGGGGGGATTACCAAGTCAGAGCTACTGGAAATAGATCGTCCAGGGGCTGGACACAGACTAATGGCTAGTGGGGACCAAGATGGACGCATTAGATGGGGCTTCTTTAACCCTCACACCTATGCTCTGTCTCTGTTGTCTCTGTCTCTGTCTCTGTCTCTCTCTCTCTCTGTCTCTCTCTCTCTCTCTGTTACATAGGCCCTTTCTATGTACCCTATGCTGGCTTTGAACTTGTAGTCCTCTTGCCTCAGCTTTCTAAGTTCTGGGATTATAGATGTGTACCACCATACCCAGCATATTTAAAATAATTTTAACATAACTGTTTTTATTTTATATCAAGTATAAATATCTCACTTCTTAAATATTTTAAAAATATTTTCTATTCTAGTGCAATATAAATACACGGAATAAAAATAGTTGATAACCTCTTAGGTTAAGTTCCTGGGGGCTTTAGTTTTCATTTTATTGGTATGCTTTTACGCATGAACATTTTGTGTGCTTCCGTTTTGCTTTGTTTTGTTTTCTTGTGAGAATCTCCGGTGGCCTCAGTTTAGACACTCTCTTCTCTAAGCATATGGAGCACATGTGAGTGATAAAGGGTGGATATGGCAAACCAAGGCCAACTTTGGTGTCGGTGCCCTGCGTTGAGGAGGCTCCAGGGCTGAGTGATAGGAATTTGAACCCTAAGCCTAACAGAAGATAGAGACATCTGGTTTTTGAATTCTCCTGTTCTCAGACAAAAGTTTGTTTCCTCTACCCAGAGTGCAGACAAACAGAGAAGCCTCAGAGCCACCTCCTAATTCAGGATTATGTAATCTACCAAATCGTGCAGGGTCGATGCTAACTTTATTGGGTGGTTTTCTGTTTCATCTCTGGACTTTGAAAGGTTTTGACATTTCCTTTCCTTTTTGTACATGTACATTAAGTTTCAAAACCTGGGTGTGGGCTCCTGACCCAGACTGGTCAAGCAATCATTATCGGGTTAGACGTTTACACTGTGAGAGGAAACCTCCAAGTCAGCCCAAGGGTCATGAGCTCTAAGGAACATGCAAGAATAGAATTGCTTGAGGTGCCTTGACACAATTGGAGAGGTTTGGAGACTGGAGTCAAGCCGAGACAAATAGAACCTGGGAGATGAATGGAGACAAGATTCTTATATCATTTGAATTGTGGGTCCTGCTGGGCTGGAAGCCACTTCTATCTTAGATTTTTTTTCAAGCTCTAGAAGCCAATAAATCCTCCACTCCCCCTTTTTCATTACACTGTGTGCTGGCTGGTTCTGTGTGTCAACTTGATACAAGCTGGAGTTATCACAGAGAAAGGAGCCTCCACTGAGGAAATGCCTCCATGAGATCCAGTTGTTTCTCAATTAGTGATCAAGGCTGGGAGGGCCCATTGTGGGTAGTGCTATCCATCTGTGGTGGTGGTCCTGGGTTCTATAAGAAAGCAAGCTGAGCAAGCCAGGGGAAGCAATCCAGTAAGCAGAATTCCTCCATAGCTTCTGCATCAGCTCTTGCCTCCAAGTTCCTATCCTGTGTGAGTTCCAGTCCTGACTTCTTTTACTGATGAACAGCAATGTGGAAGTGTAAGCTGAATAAACCCTCTCCTCCCCAACTTGCCTTTTGGTCATGATATTTTGTGCAGAAATAGAAACCCCGACTAAGACAACTGTTATATTACTTACCTTCTTGTTGCTGTGACCAAATACTAGAAGCAACTTAAGGGAAGAAAGGTTTATTTTGGCTTATAGGTAATGAAATTCAGTCCATCATGGCAGGGAAGGTACAGTCCCAGATACATGAGGTGACTGGTCACATTGCCTCAGCAGTCAGAAAGCTGGGACAGAAAGTGAACGAGAAGTGCTGTGACTATGTAATCTCCTGCCCCCAGGACCTACTTCCTCCAGTGAAGCTCTACCTTTTAAAGTTCCACAAGCTTCCAAGAAAGATAAGCTGGAGACCAGAGTGTTCAAAGACACAAGCCTATCGTGGACATTTCATATCCAAACCAGAACGTTTCTTAATACAATTTTGATTTTTTTTCCCTAATACTATTACGATTACTAGCCTATCTAGCTTGGAATTCTCTTTCAGTAAGGAATGTATTGGTCGTATCACCAGGAAATAATTAAAAAAGACCGTTTTACATGAATGTTACTTAACCTGAACAATAAGAAGCCTGAAGTTGGGAGGCAAAGAACTGAGGCAGCAGCCTGGCATGTTGTAGGAACCCAAGTGCCTTTACATCCATGGTTTGCCATCATTATTGTGATGACTTTGTCCTTTCTATTGTTGACTCAAGATGGTCACGTGACTGTTACTTAGCTGGCATCATGATTGTGCTCTAGGCAGAAGAAAGAAGGAAGTAGCAAGTAGCAGATACTGCTTTTTTTTTTTTTTTTTTTTTTTTTTTTTTAATTTGTGCAGAGTAGACAAAGTCCTGAGTGAGCATGTATGTCTGACAAGGTCACAGCCATGTCAATGTCCCTAATGTCTCAGGCCCTTGGGACTGGCAAGGCCTTCTCCTGGTTGAGAGAGCTTGTAGAAAGTGTCAATCACAGCCTGAGAGTCCTCCCCTGCAGAGACATCCCTATGGAGATGAGCTAACCCGCCTTCTCAGTTGTATATAATAAACCTGCCTCCTTGGTCAGTGCTATGTCATAAGTTCTCTGAGTTTCCAGGTTGTCGCTGATTCATCAGAATGCATGGCTTACCTGATCCCAGCTTTTCGGTACATGTGTCTGCATCTGCGTCTGCGTCCTTTCTTCATTCCCCCATCATACCAGTCAGGTCAAACCCAAAGCTGTGCAGGTTGCTGTAGGTGGCACCTGAACAAGGACCTTCACTAATGGGAATGCACATTGGTGCAGTGAGGGAATGCTCCAGTGAGAAACTCTCAAATAAAGGTAAGCAGGAGGACATTTCTAAGCAATGAGTGCAAAACACGGGATGAGCAGAATCTAGAGACAGGTAGTTGTGTGTTACTATTTTGAAGGAGATTTCGAGGAACTATAGAACAGCACTGGTTGCCAAAGGACAGGGAATAGCAGGTAAAGTGCTATGGAAAGATACCATGACAGAAAATGTTTTGGCCCATCCCTTATGCAAATGTGGGGGTGAAGGAATGCATGTGTATTCCCTGAAGGTGTAGGACTGCCACTTTGGATACCTTCAAAATAGACGACAATCTATTGATTCAGTAAAGAGCCTGATTTCAGGTAGGAAGGACTCTGGCTGAGATTAGAGTCTACAGAGAGACTGAAAGGGTGGCCCTTGAAGCCTATTGAGGGATCTCAGAGGATGATACCTCTTGTACAAACTACATGGAAGATGCCACCATCAACATGGGGGTCAGGTAACAAGGCTGATGCAAATGGTGGAGGAGAGAGTTGAGGCTGGGTTTGGGAAATAACATAGAAGCTGGATTTTAAATGTGTCTGATAATTATATCAATGCAGTTATGTCTTGTCAGGGGAGAAATTACTGGATCTATATTTTATATTCAGTGGCTTGGTTATATCCTTCTATTTTATACAAATGACTCTGTCTATTTTAGGGCCCATTTCTTTACTTGATGCTTTGGTGGGCTCTGTTCAACTATCTGGGGCTAGCAAGCTTACAACAAATTAATGACAAGGACAGAATTGCCATCCAATGGGGAATAAAAACCTTGTCACTAACTGAGATTTGCCAAGGTGTAGAAGAATTGTACCAGACTTTGTGGCCCAGGTCTTACAAGCAACCCATAGTCTTGTTGCAGAGGGAGGACCTTACCAGTTTTTTAGTTTTTCTAGTTTTTTGTTTTGTTTGTTTTGTTTTTTTTCTTAGCAGGATGAGCCAAATAACCCAGGCCTGAGGCCATATCTCTTCTCAGTTGGGTTCCAGAGACTATGTAGGTCTTGGCAGGACTAGAAGTCAAGATGCATCAGGAACATTGACGAAGTAAGAAACCGGAGATGTGGGAAATGGATGAAATCCTGAGTGAATGTGTATTGTAGACATAGGCTCGGCCATGCCAAGAACCCCAGTGCCTCATGGGAACGGCAAGGCTTTCTCCTTGTCTGGGTATGCATATTGATGGAGCCTGCAGAAAGTATCCACCACAGCTTCCTCCTCTCAGATACTACAGCCCGTGACAGCTCATCCCTCTACAGGGATTGGCTAACCCACTTCCTTATCAGCTTAATAAACCCGCCTCCTTTTTTCAGCCATACATGATGAATATGTTGAGTTCCAGGTTGCTGCTGGTGGGTCTCCAGCAGAGAGTACATGGCCCACGCCATCCCAGCTTTCCCATATGCATCTGTCTGTCCTTTCTCATCCCCTTATCATGCCAGTCAGGTCAAATCCAAAGCTATGCAGGTCACGGCAAGTTTCAAACCTATGGTACGTCTTATTGGCCAGAAGCATATCATGTGGCTTCTTCCAGCTGCAGAGAAGCTGGGCGTGGACTATTTCGATTCTTACAGTCTCCTTGTTAGAGGTTGACAAAGGGGAAAAGAGGGAGAAATGTAAAAACCCAAGTAAGCAACTTGAATTATATCTCTTCCCTTCACTTATAAGCCATCAGGTACTAGGATTTGTACAGATCTTTCCATATTTTAATGAAGAGTGTTAGCTAAAGGGCACAAACTTGGGGACAATGGAGCGTCTACAAATTAGTGGCAATTAATATCATTTAGGAACATAGAACTATTCTTGGTTTTATTGTTTCCCTTTCTTATTTACTTACTCTAAATCTTTTTAAATAATTTTAAATTTTATTTATTATTTATTTGTGTGTGTGTGTGTGAGAGTGAGAGAGAGAGAGAAAGAGAAAGAGAGAGAGAAAGAGAGAGGGAGAGAGGAAAGAGAGAGAGAGAGAGGAGAAGAGAGAGAGAGGGGGGGGAGAAATGTCCATATCATACATGTGTCTATAACATACATATGGAGGTCGGAGGAAAACTTTCAGGAGTTAGTTCTCTCCTACCATGTGGGTCCTGAGGATGGGACTCAGGCTATTGGGCTTGGCAGCAAGTGTCTTTACTAGGAGCCATCTGGACAGTCCTATTGTGAATATTTAACTTCAATTATTTTCTGTAAGTCTGTTCCTTATAGCCTCTTCACTCTCAGCTGACTGCAGTCTGCTGAGAAAATTATTAATTTGAAATATTAATATGAAATTCTTCAACTTCCCACCTTATTCTCTTTGTTTTCCTTGAGTTTAAAGAGCAAGAGCCACAGTTGTAGTCTTTACCTCGTCCACATCCATTATGCCGCACACTACTTTATGTTGATTTTACTCTTTGTACCCGAACTTTTGGCATCATGTGGCAGTAGGTACACCATCAGTATTACCTGGACATTTATTGGAACCTCTTTGCAGGGCTTAGCCACATCAATTATTCCTTCTTCTAAATATTTTTCCTGCACCTTCAACTTTTAGTTTACACTTTTCAAATATGTATTTATAATTGTTTGTTTGTCTACTTATTTGTATGTATGTATGTATATACATATGTGCATGTGTGCAAGCCATAGCATGCATGTAGAGATCAGAGGACAACTTGCAGAAGTTGCTTCTCTCTTTCTACAGTGAAAGGTCCTGGGGATCAAACATAGGTGGCAACAAACAAACACCTTTACCTGCTGAGCTATCTTGTCCACCTTCAAATTTGTACCTTAAGATTTAGTTTTACTTGTGTATGTGTGGATGAGAGAGAGAGAAGAGTGGAGTGAGGAAGTGAGGGAGAGAAAAAGAGAGACAGGTACACAGAGGGAGGGAGGGAGGGAGGGAGGGAGGGAGAAAGAGAGAAAGAAAGGAGAGAGAGAGAGAAGAGAGAGAGAGAGAGAGAGGGAGAGAGAAAGAGGCTGTATACCATGTGTATGGGTACCTGCAGAAGCCAGAAGAAGGTGTTGGATCCCCTGGAGCTGAAGCTGCAGTGGATTGGAACTGCCCAATGTGCTGGAATCATACTTGGACCCACCAAACTGTTTCTCAAGATTCCTCAAATTTGTGTTTTGAGTCTGATATCACAAAAGACAGAAATCCCCCAACAACCCTCTCCTTCAAGTGTGTTTGCACTCCCCCATTGCTAGCATGTACTTTCTCCTAGAGAAAGATGGATGTATGTTCTCTGCTGAGCTCGGCTTCTGAGAAAATGATCTTCAGTTTCAGTTTCTACTTCTATCTCTTCCTGTCTTTCTCAAGTCCTTCCTTTTCAGCTTCAGTGAGATTGGATGCTCCCTGCCGGCTTCCTCCTTTCTCACCAGACTCATATATTACTTAAGTTTTCTGGAGAATTTACTGACACATTTCTTATTTCTTGCAACTCTCCCCTTCCTTGAATTCTGTGAGGCTAAGTTCTTCCGGTTCCCCTAACTTCTATCAATTCCTGTTTCACGTCCTGTTGGGATTCCTGTTACTAGTGCTCTTACTCAGGCCTCTTGTGTGATTATCTTTCCCCACACCGCATGGTATTTGCACAGTCTCAGCAGTACTCTGGCTCCGGCTTCCACTCAAATGAAAATGGTTCCCAAATGTGTGAGGTGAAGGGAAAACCAGGTCATGTGTATATCCAGAAGACCATCTAGGGAGTAGAACTGGAGACTACAGAGGTAAAAGTGTACAAAGAATGACAAGGGAGTCAGTGAGGATGGAGTTGAAGTTTGGGAGGAAGGTAGCAAATGAGGACAGACAAGCAATTAGGGGAGGTCAACTCTTAGGCTTACAGACCATTATGAACCATGAAGTCTTAGGCCTACAGACCATTATGAACCATCAAATCTTAGGCCTACAGACCATTATGAACCATCAAGTCTTAGGCCTATGGACTGTTTTAATGACTCTAGCTTTTACTGAGATGTGAAGTGCCTGGAGGGATGGAGTAGCATTAAGTTCTGTTGAGGGTAACTTTTAATGAATAAAACAAGAACCAGAGAGACCCAGCAGGGCTCTAACACAGTCTGTCGGTGTTGGTTGTGGTGTTGACAGTGTTCTGGACCAGGGGTCCAGCAGGGGAGCAGCTGATTACAGATCTGTTTTAAAGGGAGAACCAATAGTGTATGACCACAGATTGGGTGGGAAGAGCATGAGGGAAAGGAGGACTCCAGTGTTTTTGTTGAAGCAGCTGAAAAGACTTGCAATGTGATGAGTTATTTCACTGCAGGTGGTGAAATGAGCCAATTTAATTTAGATTAGATTATATTAAAGGCAGATTTATTGGGAAGCTTCTCTTGGGCGAGTTCACTGGCTCCAAGGACTGAGCACAGGGAAGTTGCCATGGGTAGGGGTGGGGGAGAGGAGAAAGAGAGAAAGGGCACACACACAGAGAGGTGAAGGAGAGACAGAAGACAGAGAAGGGGAGGGAGGGAGGGAGGAAGAAGGGGAGAGGGAGGAGAGTAGGGAGGAAGGGGAAGGAACTTAGGAGGAAGAGAGGGAGGGAGATTGAGAGAGAGAGAGAGAGAGAGAGAGAGAGAGAGAGAGAGAGAGAGAGAGAGAGAGAGAGAAAATGAGCGAGCAAGGGATTGAGCAAGGTAGAAGGAGCAAAATACCTGGATTATATAGGGAGGAGCCTCTGGGGAAGGGTGACTCAGCCCCTTGGATGGAAAGTTCTAGGTTGGGGCCAGGGTATACCAGGTAGGGACTGAAGGATACTGGGAGAACCAGGAGGTCAGGTCTGCTTTGGTTTGTAAAATATGCACCTCAGTCCCTTGACCTGGGGTATAAAAACAAACACAGTTTACTGAGATGGAGGAATACTGTGGCAAAAACAAGTTGTGGGAAGATTAGGAGAGTCTGATTAAATTAGTCAATACATTAAAGAGATTTAAGTGTAGAGGTCAAGAGGCAGCTGGATAAAGAAGAGTGTAAGAGAAAAATGATAACATGAGGGGCATAAGGAGAGTAGAAAGTGATTGGGTTAAAAAAAAGGAACTGTAGATTCCCAAGGAGGTTAAAGGACTGTGTATGAAAGCGTGAAAATGATTGAGAAGGTGTTGATTAGAGACAATGGGATGCTGGAAATGAAGATGATAGAAGAGTGAACTGAATGTGTGAAAGGCTAAAGGAAGGTGTTGGGGGATGGTTTTGTGCTCTGTGTATTCAGATGCTGATTTGAGCAATAGTTGAGGATGGTGTGGTCAAGCATCTCTGGTCTCAATGTTATGTAAAAATCAATTTCCATCATCCCTGATTAGTTAAGAAAGAGCCAATCAGCCAATTAGCTGGGTAGAAGGGAATAAGGCAGGACTTCTGATCCCAGAGAGACACTGCTGTAGGGAGACCAGGAGGATTCACCATGAGGTTGTGATGGGAGAGCCAGCCAAGGCAAGAGTCAAATGGTAAATACAGGCCATTTTGATGGGTATTAGCAGCTAAGTAGGGTTAGAATAGTTCAGAAGCTGCCCCAGCTTAAAAATAAAAATACTAGGTTTCTGTGTCTTTATTCAGGATCTAAAATGGGCTAGAGCAGGCATAGAAACACCTTGTTGTTACCTGGGAGCAAAAGGGGAGAAGAACCTCACCCTCAAAGAGGTTACTTTTACAGAATGGAGGACAGGGTGATTGGAGGGGAGGCCAATGACCAAAAGAAATACTGAGAGTTGCCTGGGGGCTAAACTCTTCACCCAAGGGGGAGTAGTGACTATCACAGGAAGAATAGGGTGGGGCAGCTAAAACCACTCACTTTACAGCCATGCATGATTTCCTTCTGACTAAAATTTTATCTGATGTTTTCTTCAGAACTCATCACTACTTCCCCTTTTCTCTTATTCTTTCTCTTTTTTTCATTCTTTCTTTTATTGTTTGCTTTCACCCTTCGTCCTTGTTAATTTCGTATTTAAAAAACTGTAAAGATAAGATCTTGCTTGCTATGTATCCCAGGCTGGGTTTGAACTTATAGTTCTACCTCAGTGAGTGCTGGGATTGTCAGTTATATGGGTGTGTGACTAATCCTGGATAGCACCTTCACCTTTAGTTATTTATATTTTCTTGAAACATTACAGTCCTGGGATCTGTTCATTTTCCTACTTTGTGGGTCAATTCCTTGTTTTTTGTCCATCTTGGGAAGTTCTCTACTCAGTGGGGTTACACAGTGTTCCCTACGTGTTTTATCTTCTTCTTTTTTTTCCCCTGTCATTGATTGACAGGCACAGGCGGGGATTCGAACTCTGGAGATACTGAGGGCCGACTCTGAAGCGCGGCGACTGCTGCGGTGCGCCACCTCTGGCCGGCATGTTTTATCTTCTTATTGTGTGCACTTTCTGGGTGACTTTTTACCAATCTCATGACTTCAGTTGCTGACCAAATGAATATGACCCTCAAATCTTTATCTCTAGCGTCAACTGAGCGCCATTGTTCTAGCAATGTATTTCTGAGTGCTCAATGAATAACCGTAAGCTATCCATCTGGCATCTGAGTTACTGGGTCTGAGTTACGGTCTCCACTTTCCTTTTTACATTTTAAAATTTCAGTCAACCACAAAGATATTTTGACTTATCATAGTCTATTTCTCTTCCTCATCTCATATATACACTCAGCTAGTAATTTATATGAATTCTATTTTTCCCCTTTGTGTGTGAATGTGTTTGTATGTGAGTTTAGGCATGTGCTTGCCATGTTGTGTGTGTGTGTGTGTGTATGATAGAAGACAACCTTAGGTGTTGGTCCTTGTCTTCCACCTTGTTTTAGGTAGGGGTGGGGAGATGGCCCCATGATTAAGAGTGCTTTCTGCTCTTCCAGAAGATCCAAGTTTGGTCCCTACATTAGGCAAGTCACAACTTTCACCTCCTCCTGTGCCATGCCTGCCTGGATGCTGCCATGTTTCCTGCCTTGATGATAATGGACTGAACCTCTGAACCTGTAAGCCAGCCCCAATTAAATGTTGTCCTTATAAGAGTTGCCTTGGTCATAGTGTTGTCTGTTCATAGCAGTAAAACCCAAACTAAGACACCTATGACTCCAGCTCTAGGAAACCTTGTGCCCTCTTCTGGCCTGCATAGGCACTCGCATACATATGTACACACACACACACACACACACACACACACACACACACACACACACACTCAAAGAAATAAAATCCAGATAGGGTCTTGTTAGCTGTTTCATTCATCAGGACAGCTGGACCACAAACTTCTCTTAATTTTTCTGCCTTTCCCCCTTATTCCTGGAGGATCCTGGGGTGGCAGGTGTGAATTCCTGACCCTGGCTTTGCCTTGGGTTCTGGGGATTTAAAGTCAGGTCTTTATGCTTATGTAATAAGTGCTTTACCAACTAAGCAATTTCCTCAGCATGGTGGATTTCACTTGAGAAATATGAATTCTATTTCTGAAATGCCAACACTCATCGAATCTAACCCTTCCCCTGTTAAGTAAAAAAAGACAGGGAGGTATTTATCTAGCATCACAGAAAGCTAGGAAATACAGTTTCTTCTACGTTAATTCCAGTCGCACAATGAAATTGGGCATGGTGGCCCACTTGGGAAGTTGAGACAGGAAGATGTTGAGTTGAGGCTAACTTGAACTTTATAACATGACCCTGTCTCATAAGATGTAAGAAAAGATAAAGATACGTACATAGAATATTAAACAGACATTGAACAACAACCCACTATAATCTATGATTCAGATATGTGGCTCCCTAAAAGAGGGCATTTATAGTTTAAAAATCACTCTATGAACCCAAATGAGATAAAAGGTTTTAGTTATAGTTTATCATTGTAATAAAGAATGGAGACAATTAACAAGTCACCACCTCAGAGGAGCAACTCCATCCCCAAGGCCTCCTTCATAGTATTAATCATGCCTTTATTAGTTCATAGATATTGAGATATCTGTATTAAATCATATGTTCTGTGTTCTCAGACTGCAGCAGTGACAAATGCATGTTTTTCTTGAGCTTATAGAAATGTGGGTGTGCTTGTTACTTATCCTGTTACCGTAACAAAATCTGACAAGAAGGGATTTAAGGAAAGAACAGTTTATCCTGGTTTACAATTTGAGGGATGACATTCTATCCTGGTGGGAAGCTGTGGTAGCAGTAATAGGGGGCTGGCTCCTCACTGCAGTTAGGAAACAGGGCAACAAATGTTTGTGCTTGGTTTGCCTTCTCCTCTTCATCAGTCAGGAACCCCAGCCCTTACAGTGATACCACACATATTTTGAGTCTCCCCACCTCAATGACCCCCATGTAGATAAACTCCTCACAGTCATGCCCAGAGATTTGTTTCTATGGTGATTTTAGATTTCATCAAGTTGACAATCAAGATTAACCATCGAAATGGGGGAAACAGGTAAGACGCTGTGTAGAATGAACAGAGTGACTGGGGCTGTAGCTCAGTGGCAGGGTACTTGCCCAGCATGATGGAAGTCTGGTCTGCATCCTCTAAACTGTGTCAACTGATACATGAAATTCACATCCTTAGAAGGAAAAAGAAACAAAATGTATTTTCCAGTAGAAGTCAGTGCTGTGAAAAAAAAAAAACCCATGAATGAATAGGATGGGGAAGGTAAGAAATCTTTTAAGTTGATATACCTTGGCCTTTTTATGAGGGTGATTTATTTTTAGTGTGGGTACAATGAAAGAAAGCTCACTGTAACACAAGAGCAGCAAGCATGAATGCTCTGAGGTCATACAACCTGGGCGTGTGCAAAGACATTATTAGCGTCATTGAAGTATTCAAAGGACTTACCATAGGGGTGATTATCTGTTTATTTTTGTTTACCTGTTTAGAGGTATTCCATACTAGTTGTCTCAGATGGGGTTTCTATTTCTATGAAGAGACACCATGACTAAGGAGACTCATATAAAGACAAACATTTAATTTTAATTGGGGTTGGCTTACAATTTTCAGAGGTTTAGTCCATTATCATCATACCAGGAAGCATAGTAGCATGCAGGCAGACATGGTGCTGGAGAAGGAGCTGAGAGTTCTACATCTTGATTTAAAGGTAACCAGAAGAGACTGGTGTTCTCAGGCATCTAGGAGGAATTCTTCCAAAAAGGCCACACCTAACAGTACCACTCCCTATGGGCCAAGCATATTCAAACCACCACATTCCTTTCCTTGGTCCCCATAGGCTTGTTCAAACACATGAATCTGTGGGGGTCATACCTAGCCATAGCATAATGCAAAATACATTTAGTCCAACTTCAACCCTCCTTCATAGTCTATAATAGTCTCATCAATGTTTAAAAGTCCAAAGTTCAAAGTCTCTCCTGAAATTCATGCAATCTCTTTTTTTTTTTTTTTGGTTTTTCGAGACAGGGTTTCTCTGTGTAGCCCAGGCTGTCCTGGAACTCACTCTGTAGACCAGGCTGGCCTCGAACTCAGAAATCCGCCTGCCTCTGCCTCCCAAGTGCTGGGATTAAAGGCGTGCGCCACCACCGCCCGGCTTCATGCAATCTCTTAACAGTAATCTCTTATAAAATCAAAATCAAAATCAAAAAGCAGATCCTATACTTCCAACATATCATGGCACAGGATATACATTCCTGTTCCAAATTGTCATAGAGAGGAAATACTGAACCAAAGCAAGACCAAATCTTTTGTCAGATCTGGCATTCAGCAGCAACAACCTTTATTCTCTGGTTCTACTACCTGCTAACAGCATTCCTCTGGTAGCAGGTATCCCATGGCTCTGATCTCTCTAACATTGTGGTGTATCCAAGGCAACTACAAGTTTACAGCTTCTTGTTCCAGTGTCTGAGATCTACACATGGTCTTCTGGGCTCTTTCCAAGGGGTTGGGCCACTTCTCCAGCTCTGTCCTCTGTAGCACTCTAGGCTCTGGTTGACTCCACTCCACTGCTGCTGCTGTTCTTGGTGATCATTCCAAAGTACTGACATCTCCAATTAGCTGGCATCTTCCACTGCAACTAGACTTCACCAATAGCTTCTCATAGGTTTTTCTTCATGGTGCCAAGGCTCGGCTTCTTTGCATGACCCCTTCAGTACTGGACTGTCAACTGGAACTGAAGCTATATCTTCACCAATGGCCTTCGATGGCCTCTCACAGTGCCAAGCTTCAGCTGCTCTTCATGATCCCTTCATGCCTTCAAAACTAGTACCACTTGGGTGATTCTTACAAATTAATCTGTAATGGCTAGGCTTGGACTTGTTACATAACCAAGACTGGCTTTGAATTTCTGATCTTCTCGACTTTGTCTCCCACATTTTGAGATTATGGTTATATGTGATTATACCCAGGTCATTTGTGTTTTATAAAGATTAAAAAAAGGATAATACTCTTTTTTTTTTTTTTTTTTTTCGAGACAGGGTTTCTCTGTGTAGCCCAGGTTGTCCTGGAACTCACTCTGTAGACCAGGCTGGCCTCGAACTCAGAAATCCGCCTGCCTCTGCCTCCCAAGTGCTGGGATTAAAGGCGTGTGCCACCACCACCCAGCTAAGGATAATACTCTTAAACATAGTAGTAGAGGGACAATTTAGGAAGGATAAGGAAAAGGCAAGGGAAAGGGAATATTTGAATATGACCAAAACCTGATATTCATACTGATAGAATAGATAGCAAGTATTGGGGTACCTTTGACAGCCATGCCAAGGAATGCTGCTAAGAAAGTAGGCCATACAACATATCTAGTGTAAGAGGTTTATGGAGACAAACAGGCAGAGAGACAAAGAACAAGACAGGGAATAAGATAGAACGAATGGGACAATGAGGGGATGGGAGAAAGAGAACAAGACAGATAGGGACCCAGGGAGAGATCTGGGGGAGGGCGCTTTTATGTACCACACCTGTCGCACTTGTAAAACTTGGCTATGGGTGATGACATAAGCTGCCACTAGGTCCCTGAGGGAAGGCCAGTGGAAATGCCTGATTGCTAACACATTCATGGAACTGTCACAGTGAAATTCACTGGTATGCACAGATCCTTTGTCTATGTCCTGTCAAATTGCTCTACACGACAGGCAGGATCCTTTCTCTCATGAAAATCTCTCTCTCAAGAAGTTAGATGTTCCCATTATTTTCTTTTAATTCTCCCTGTGGTTTGTATTGTTGTAAGATCCTGAGATGGGTTTTGATATAGACATTCGTCTTTGACTGTTTTATTAAGATCTTATTCATGGGCCGGGTGTGGAAGCTCACGCCTTTAGTCCCAGCATACAGGAGGCAGAGACAGGCATGTCTCTGTGAGTTTGAGGCCAACCTGGTCTACATAGTGAGTTCCAGAAAAGCTAGAGCTACATAATGAAACCCTGTCTCAAAAAGCAAGAGAGACTCATTTATATTTGTGCACAGAAATGAACACAGGAGAGAGAAAAACAAAATTCAGGGTGATAATGAGCTATCCAAGAAGGAGCCTGTCAGCAAAACCTAGGGAAACAAGTCAGGAATTATAAAGGAAGACTAGGTGGGGAAAGATAAGGAGAAGGCAGAAGACCAGATAAAAGAGATGTGATTAAATGAAACCTAGGAGGAAACATTAATACTGTAGGGTCAAAACCTACAGTCATTTAAGTGCTGCAGAGATACAGGCATGCAATGGAGTTGAATCAATTTCAACTTATCCCTGTCTAGCTTGCAAATGAAAGAGACTCTATGGTTATTTTATTTGGCTTTGGCAATCACTGGGGGTAACCCTAATCTACTCTTCTAACTGCTGGACTGACTACTTCCCCAGCAGTGTAACCCAAATACATGCTGTTTCTCCTGGCCATGTGCTCATGGTCCATCTCCTCTCATGGCGCCTTTCTCCTCTCTCCTGTGTCCCTCCTCTCTCTCCCTCTCTAACACACAACCAGGCTAACTCAAAACTCACTTAGCTCTAATCCCTCCAGTAACTGTCTGTATCATTTTTATTTAAGGAACAAAGTTTGCACAACAAAAGCTGGTAACTGAGAATTCACTTTTAGGTACCTAGATCTTCCCGAACAGAATTCAGCATTATAATGCATAGCAACCGACCAAACCTCAACACTCCTATGTCTGCAAAGTGCAACTTCAGAGGGCTCTGCAGGCTCGGAGGAAGGGATAAGAAAGCATTGGCCATTGTCACTCATTCCAGGGATCTGTTAGTTAGAACATGTCAACGATACGTTCTCCTCCCTTTCCACAGAGAGCATTTTTGGCTAGTCTCAGGGAAGAAGAAGGGCAGAGGTCACACTTGCTTTATTTATATCAGAGAAATCACCTTTCAGTCCATTCTTTTTTTTACCTTCAAACCCAAGATGAAAGACCTATTCAGTGGCTCTGTCCTGTGCTCTGTCTTGCATTCATCTGTAGGATTTAGCAACTTATTCTAGCATAGACTTCCCTACCCCCTTTCTCCTTTAAAACCACTCCTGCCAAAACACCTGCTGCTGTCTTTGTCCCATCCAGAGGCATTTCCCCCGCCCCCCAACCAATCTGCTTGTTCTCCAGGGGTAATAAATCTCCTTTGTGCTGAGAATTTGGGGTCTGGGTATATCTGTGCCAACTTGGAGGCCCCTTCAAGCGCCATGCTAAAGAAATCACAGAACTGCACAGTGTGACAGTTTTGTTCCACTTCTCTTTGGTCCATTGTCCCTTTCAATGATACTTTGAGATTCCAGACTTTCTACCTTACTATTCCTAGTCATCCCTCCCCCCCATACAGAGTAGACGAGGGTAATTTAAGAGTAAATTAATCTTCTCACTGAGGTGGCATTTGTCCTTCACTGCCTTAAAAGAAGATGGATGGTGTATTTGTGGGTCTGAGAGGCTAAGCTACAGTGTGCATGGTCACCCCTTCTTTTCTTTTTCTCTTCTTTCTTTCTTTCTTTCTTTCTTTCTTTCTTTCTTTCTTTCTTTCTTTCTTTCTTTCTTTCTTTCTTTCTTTCTTTCTTTTTTCTTTTTTTCCAAGACAGGGTTTTTCTGTGTAGCCCTGGCTGTCCTGGAACTCACTCTGTAGACCAGGCTGGCCTCGAACTCAGAAATCCGCCTGCCTCTGCCTCCCAAGTGCTGGGATTAAAGGCATGCGCCACCACTGCCCAGCCACCCTCTTTCTCACTAACAATTGTATAGCATCTGCCTACTTCTCTCAGAGCCAGGGGACAAGGAGAGAAGAGAAAGCAATGAGAAATTGAGGTAAGGAGAGGGAGCAGGATGTAAGTATTGTGGGGACAGGAGGTGGCAAGTCATGTATACTGGGGCATAGCTGTGTGTCTGTGTGTGTGTGTGTGTGTGTGTACATGTGCATGTGTGTGTGTGCATGTTTGCATGTGTGTATGTGTGTATGATTCACTATATTTATTTATTTATTTATTTTTATTTTAATTCAAAATATCATGAATTGTGTTTATTAAAGATAAAGGACAAAGTTATCCAGTTAAAGGCAATTTTAAGTGGTTAAAGAAGGAAATGAATTATGCTGTTATGAAAAATTGCATCTGAAGTATAATATATTGAATTTCATACAAACCAAGTGAAATTTTATGTGTAAAAATACACATGTGTATGATAAAAGTTATGGCAAAAACATTGCTAGTATTTTACTAGGAAGAAAATTCCTTATTTACATAGTAAGAAAGCGATCAAGCAGCCTCATACTTTAGAAAGCTAACACAATTCCCAATAATTCATATGTCAATGAAGAAACTAGGAATGTAATGAACTCATCAGCTGTGAAAATGCCCAATAAGATGTATGAGCTGCCACAAAAACACAACACTTGGAGTAAGTTGATCTACTTCAATGTGTCTACAAAGAGAGGTTGTATATATCTCAGCCAGGCGGGGTGGCAGACACCCAAAATTCCAGCACCTGGGAAGAGTTGGAGGCAAGATCAGTTCAAGGTCAGCTTCTGCTATGAGGAAATTTGAAGTCAGCCTTGGCTACAGGAGAGATCCTGTCTCAAAAACCTAAAAGGATACACCTACCTTAGTAATTTAGAAAAAACAAAAACAAGCCTCAGAAGGAAATAATGATTAAACCAAAACGGATAAATTTTAAAAAATGATTCTTTAAAAACAATCTCTGATTGATTGTATCAATGGTAGATCCCTAGGAATATTGATTAACAAAGAAAAAATAATTTATACAGGAACAAAGGAGGATGCAGCTATTTCTGTTGTAACATTTCAATAGATAGGATATTATTTTTTTTTGAATGTACATGACATTTATTTTAAGAAATTATACCTCAAAAGAATAGCCTGTATAGATATACATACATATATAATGTAAATAAAATATTAGACAGTTCATCATAGCCAGGACATCATGTTGACATGTGTGTGACATTGGCTGCTGGGGATTCAGGAGGGGCTAAGAAGTTTCAGCAGTAGCATCAGCTGCAAGACGACTTATGCTGTATTCAACACTAAGGTTTTTTTTTTTTTTTTTTTTTTTTTCAGCAAATCAAAAAATTTAAAAAGCATTTAAA
Source organism: Mastomys natalensis (assembly GCA_021653895.1). NCBI lineage: Eukaryota > Metazoa > Chordata > Mammalia > Rodentia > Muridae > Mastomys > Mastomys natalensis. The sequence continues at coordinate 898,750 of JAJTUV010000925.1, read as the reverse complement.
CAGAATAAAATGAAAAGAAACAAACAAGCAAAATACCAAGGGTCAGATATACTTATACAAGAATTCTATAGAGCCTTTAAACAAGCAATACTTTTTGAGTTATGTTTAAAAAAATTCAGAACCACAATAAGCTCCTTCACAAAGCAAATAATATTGAAATAGTGAAATCAAGTGTAAACCCAACAATAATATATAAATTATAGTCCAGTATCCCTCATGAGTATACATACAAAAATTCTCAATGAAGTAGTTGCAAACTGAATACAAGAGATATAAAAAAACTAATATTCCATGAATAACTGAATAACTGGTTTTTTTTTTTTTTTTTTTTAGAAGACCATACTCCATATACAGGCTGCATGTTTTGGGATAGCCCCCACTCCAGATGATTGAGACCTACATGAAAACCAAGCTGCACATTTACAACATATGTGCAGGGAGGCCTAGGTTCAGCCCATGGAGGTAGATTTGTGTAGACTAGGTATGCTCCACGGTTGGTGATTCAGTCTCTGAGAGCTCCAAGGGTTCAGGTTCGTTTACTCTGTTGATCTTCCTGTGCAGTTCCTATCTCCTTAGGGCCCACAATCCTTCCACCTATTCTTCTATAAGAGTCCTCAAGCTCCATCCACTGTTTGGCTCTGGATGTCTGTATCTGTCTGAGTCAGCTGCTGGTTAGAGCCTCTCAGAGGACAGCTTGCCCCTGTCTGTTCTCAGGCTGGAGGTTTAGATTCTGGGAGCTCTGGTTGAATCTTTTGATACTCATTCTAAAAAGGACAAAAGCACCCTCACTTTGGTCTTCCTCCTTCTTCTTGAGTTTCATGAGGTTTATGCGTTGCATCTTAGGTATTGTGTATTTTGGGGCTAATATCCGCTTATCAGTGAGTGCATACCATGTGTGTTCTTTTGTGATTGGGTCATCTCACTCAGGATGATATTTTCTAGCTCCATCCATTTGTCTAAGAATTTCATGAGCTCATTATTTTTAATAGCTGAGTAGTACTCCATTGTGTAAATGTACCACATTTTCTGTATCCATTCTTCTGTTGAAGGACATCTGGGTTCTTTCCAGCTTCTGGCTATTATAAATAAGGCCGCTATAAACATAGTGAGCATGTGGCCCTGTTGCATGTTGAAATATCTTCTGGGTATATACCCAGGAGGGGTATAGCTGGGTCCTCAGGTAACACCATGTTCAATTTTCTGAGGTATCGCCAGACTGCTTTCCATAGTGGTTGTACCAGCTTGCAATCCCACCAACAGTGGAGGAGTGTTCCTCTTTCTCTACATCCTCACCAACATCTGCTGTCACCTGTGTTTTGGATCTTAGCCAATCTGACTGGTGTGAGGTGGAATCTCAGTGTTGTTTTCATTTGCATTTCCCTGATGACTAGGGATGCTGAGCACTTCTTTAGATGTTTCTCAATCATTCGAGTTTCCTCAGTTGAGAGTTCTTTGTTCAATTCTCTACCCCATTTTTTAATAGGGTTATTTGATGGTCTGGAATCTAGTTTCTTCAGTTCTTTGTATACCTTGGATATTAGCCCTCTATCAGATGTAAGGTTGGTGAAGATCTTTTCCCAGTCTGTTGGTTCCCACTTTGTCCTGTTGACCGTATCCTTTGCTTTACAGAAGCTTTGCAGTTTTATGAGATCCCATTTGTCAATTCTTGATCTTAGAGCATACGCCATTGGTGTTCTGTTCAGGAACTTTTCCCCTGTGCCCATGTGATCAAGGCTTTTCCCTATTTTCTCTTCTATTAGTTTCAGTGTAGCTGGTTTTATGTGGAGGTCCTTGATCCACTTGGAATTGAGCTTTGTACAAGGAGGTAAGTATGGATCAATTTGCGTTCTTCTACAAGTTGACCTCCAGTTGGACCAGCACCATTTGTTGAAAATGCTGTCTTTTTTCCACTGGATAGTTTGAGCTCCTTTGTCGAAGATCAAGTGACCATAGGTATGGGGGTTCATTTCTGGGTCTTCTATTCTATTCCATTGATCCTCCTGACTGTCTCTGTTCCAATACCATGCTCGTTTTTATCACTATTGCTTTGTAGTACAGCTTGAAATCGGGGATGGAGATTCCCCCAGAGGTTCTCTTATTGTTGAGTGTAGTTTTCGCTATCCTGGGTTTTTTGTTATTCCAAATGAATTTTAAGATTGCTCTTTCTATCTCTGTAAAGAATTGAGTGGGAATTTTGATAGGGATTGCATTAAATCTGTAGATTGCTTTCGGCAAGATAGCCATTTTTACTATATTAATCCTTCTAATCCATGAGCATGGGAGATCTTTCCATCTTCTGAGATCTCCTTCGATTTCTTTCTTCAGGGTGTTGAAGTTCTTGTCATACAGGTCTTTCACTTGCTTGGTTAGATTCACACCAAGATATTTTATACTATTTGTGACTATTGTGAATGGTGTCGTTTCCATAATTTCTTTCTCAGCCAGTTTATCCTTTGTGTAGAGGAATGCTACTGATTTGTTTGAGTTGATTTTATACCCGGCCACTTTGCTAAAGTTGTTTATCAGGTTTAGGAGCTCTCTGGTGGAAGTTTTGGGGTCACTTAAGTATACTAACATGTCATCTGCAAATAGTGAAACATTGACTTCTTCCTTTCCAATTTGTATCCCTTTGATCTCCTTCTGTTGCCTAATTGCTCTGGCTAGGACTTCCAGAACTATATTGAACAGGTAGGGGGAGAGTGGGCAGCCTTGTCTAGTCCCTGATTTTAATGGATTGCTTCAAGTTTCTCTCCATTTAGTTTGATGTTGGCTACTGACTTGCTGTATATTGCTTTTATTATGTTTAGGCATGGACCTTGAATTCCTGATCTTTCCAAGACTTTTATCATGAAGGGGTGTTGAATTTTGTCAAATGCTTTCTCAGCGTCAAGAGATATGATCATGTGGTTTTTTTCTTTGAGTTTATTTATGTAGTGGATTACGTTGATGGATTTCCGTATATTGAACCAACCCTGCATTCCTGGGATAAAGCCTACTTGATCATGGTGGATAAGTGTTTTGATGTGTTCTTGGATTCGGTTCGAGAGAATTTTATTCAGTATTTTTGCATCGATATTCATAAGGGAGATTGGTCTGAAATTCTCTTTTCTTGTTGGATCTTTGTGTGGTTTAGGTATAAGCGTAATTGTGGCTTCATAGAATGAATTAGGTAGTGTTCCTTCTGTTTCTATTTTGTGGAATACTTTGAAGAGAATTGGTATTAGATCTTCCTTGAAGGTTTGATAGAATTCTGCACTAAAACCATCTGGACCTGGACTTTTTTTGGTGGGGAGACTTTTAATGACTGCTTCTATTTCTTCAGCAGTTATGGGACTGTTAAGATGGTTTATCTGATCCTGATTTAACATTGGTAACTGATACCTGTCTAGAAAATTGTCCATTTCATCCAGATTTTCCAATTTTGTTGAGTATAGGCTTTTGTAGTAGGATCTGATGATTTGTTGAATTCCTCGGTTTCTGTTGTTATGTCACCCTTTTCAGTTTGGATTTTATTGATTTGGATACTGTCTCTCTGCCCTCTGATTAGTCTGGCTAAGGGTTTATCTATTTTGTTGATTTTCTCAAAGAACCAGCTCCTGGTTTTATTGATTCTTTGTATAGTTTTCTTTGTTTCTATTTGGTTGATTTCAGCCCTGAGTTTAATTATTTCCTGCCGTCTACTCCTCTTGGGTGTTTTTGCTTCTTTTTGTTCTAGAGCTTTCAGGTGTGTTGTCAAGTGCTAGTGTGTTCTCTCTCCAGTTTCTTTTTGTATGCACTTAGAGCTATGAGCTTTCCTCTTAGCACTGCCTTCAGTGTGTCCCATAGGTTTTGGTATGATGTGTCTTCATTTTCATTAAATTCTAAAAAGTCTTTAATTTCTTTCTTTATTTCTTCCCTGACCCCATTATCAACGAGTAGAGTATTGTTCAGTTTCCATGGATTCACTATATTTAATTAAGATTATCCGAATGAGCAGAGGTTGAGAATATTTGTGAATGTACCCATGGCTACACCACTGAGAAGTAGGTCTTCCCCTCCTCCCTGTGACCTTAACTGCCAATAGCTGTTCAAGAAGGGCTAAAAATATTATTTTTCATAGGATCTTTGTGACCAACAAAATTTTCTTTCCTGTTTACAATAGGCATGCTTTGTGTTTTGAGAGTACAGCACCTGGGTCTTAAAGCATTTACCTTCAGGACAATGGGTTAGTTACAGTTGGTTAAAGTCACTGTTTCCTACGAGAAAAGAAAATGATAAATTATATTCCAATTTCTGTGTGATCTTCAGCCCTAGAAAGGAGACCTAATCAAGAATCACTGACTGATCTGAAGATGAACAGAAAAAAAAGAGTTGGAGAAAAAACACCAAGAGTTTTTTAAAGAAATATTTAAGAAATATTTTGATGCCCATTACTAGATCTGTAAGTGGAGATGTCAAGAAAACAGTTGATATAAGCTGGGAAGCCAGGGATAAGGACATTAGTTTGTGACCCATTAGCATATAAGGTGGAGTTAAGATGATGGGAATGGTCACATTAGAAAAGGATAGGAAGATGGAGGTGAAGGGAACCTCTTGAGTCCGAGACCCAGTCTGAACTATCTTTGTGAGTCCTGCAATTTGAAGAGGCAGAAGAAGCGTGTCAGTGAGGAGACTGAGAAACCACTGGAAAGGAAGGAGGAACGCCAGGAAAGTGCAGCATCATGGAGTCTAAGAGGAGAGGCATGGATAAGTGGACAAAGGCTTGGAAGAAGGAAAGACATGCTGGAATCAGGAAGTCTCATTTTATTCTATGGACAACTGGAAGACATAAAGCTCAGATTTTCTCACAGTTTCCTTGCCTTTTTATAATTGTAGAGATGCTCCTAATTTTTGTTTTAGTTGCTGGTGCAGTCTAGACTTTGGGGTAGCATTTGGTAGATTTTCTGTTCTGGATGGATAGATGGTCCTTCCCAAGACATAGGGCTGGTTTGGGTATTCTAACAGTGGAATGTATTTCTCTATCTTTCCTGAATTTATAGATTTCTCCTTCTGGGAGGGTTGCTGGATGTCTTACTTACTTATTATTATTATTTTTTAATCTCTTGATAAATGAAAACATTCCAGGGGCTGGTGGGAAGGCTAGCAGGTTAAAGCACTTGCAGCCGAACCTGAGTCAGTCTCTGGGATCCACATGTGGAAGGAGAGAAGCAACTCCCTAGAGTTGTCCTCTGTCTGGACAGTTCTATGTCTACTTGACATAAGCTGAAGTCGTCTGAGAGAAGAGAACCTCAGTTAGGAAAATGTCTCTATAAGATAGGGTTATAGGCAAGCCTATAAGGCATTTTCTTAGAGATGGATGGGGTAGTGTTGTATTAATCTGGCAAATCCCCGCCTCCCAGCTTCATCTGGGTTGGCCTGGGTATGTATCACCCTTAAGCCACGAACCTCAGAACTCTGTGCACCAATTAGCATGCCTTTGGTACTAGTTTCAAACCTGTGCAGCTTGAGGAAGAACCATGTGGCTTGGCGGGCAAAACCAGAAACTCTGCTAAGAAACCAATTCTCTCCACCTCCTAATCTTGTGTCATGTTTTCCCTTCGAGAATCTCCAATTAATTTTTAATAGTGAGTTTGAGCCCACAGGTTGGATGCCATCTGTTGTATTAATTATGAACGCTACTCAAATTGGTGCTTGTTGCTTGCCACTCGACAAAATGCTCTGGAGTTTCAAATGAAAGACACATACATGCAGCCTTATTTTTAATATACCCTAAGCAACTCAATGGCTGGGCCACTCCCAAACTTCCACGTTACTAACACCTCCTCTCTGATACTCATGGATTATTACTTACTAAAATCTACATCCCATCTTTGTTACCCCAGACCCAATGGGGAGGGACCCTAGGGCTGCTCTTCTCCGACTCTTACATGGCTGTATGCTTTTTCTCCTGCAGCTCTCAAGCTTGATCCACCTGCTTCCTCAGCATGGTGATTCTAAATCTTTCTTCTTCCCTGGGTTCCCTTGCCCAGGAAATCTAAAGTCCTGCCTCTGTCTCCCTGCCCAGCTATTGGCCACTGGAAACTTTATTTACCAATTAGAACCAATTGGGGGCAAGAATCCACGGTGTCTTACATACAGACCTGAGAATTCCTGTAAAATTTAGGAACCCAATTAACATAATATAAGCACTAAATTAAATTTACAGCAAGGTAGGGATCAGCCTATTGAAGAGGCAGTCCTTGTATTGTCTCATTTAATTCCCACACCAATTCATTATGTATACATTTATTTATTAAAGGTATTGTTTGAACATTTACAATGTTCTACATATTAATGATTACAGCAATAAAAATAATTATTGTCTCTGATCCCATGGAAACAGATATTAAAAATAAATATTCAATGACATGTGATAAACAACATGGAAAGTTTAAGAGACTCTACTTTAGGTAGAGTGCACTGGAAAGGTGTTTTATTGAAGCTCATGTGTTTAAGCTGAGGACTAAAGAACAGGAGGAACACAACAAGCAGAAGGGCCCTGGGGAGGTGTAAGTCACTGTAATATAGAGAAATTTCTTCTCTGAGCTTAAAGGTCACAGAGGTCAAACAGAGAATGGGGAAAGTGAAGTTAGCAGAGTCTGGGATGTGCCAGACCATCCACGGCCATGGACTCTGGCTTTCACATTGGGTGTAATGAGGAGTCTGCAAAGGTATGGGCAGTCAATAGAAAGAGCGGGTCTATACATAGGACATTGTGCTGGTTGTCTTTTAGACCATGGGTTATGGGGAGACAAGAGGAAAATCAGAAGAGATGTTTAGAGGTGATTGGAATACCCCAGGTTCCAGATGGGAGGAATGGCAATATGATGATGATCTACAAGTTGAAAAGAGAGAGGTCTGTTTAATATATCTTGGAGGTAGAGTCTGAAGTGCTTGGTAATAAACTGTAGTCACAGATGGCTCAGATTCCTGTCCTGAGCAATGGAACCAATGTATTGCTATCCTCCTCTTATTTTTGGCTATGAGATTAAAGGTCCAAGAACATAGGAAACATCCCAGGAGGCCTGTCTAAGTATATGACTTGTCAGGGCATGAGTGTGGGTACATCCAATGCCAGACATGACACATTTAACCAAACACCATGCTCTCTCTACAGCCAATCACATCCTGCTGCCTTCTAGAAGGAGAAATGATTACTTGCTGAATCATAATCTGTCCGTCAAAATTCTGTTATCAGAGAGAAAGCAGCACGTAGGTATATTATCCAAAGCAGGATTTGTCCTAGATTTGATTGGAAAGTAGTTTTGGGGTTAGGTACTACAGATCTTGCTACTCCCGAAGCATCTGATGTTTGTATGAAGGATCAGTTCTGAAGTGATAAACCTAGATATCTGGATTCCATTGCCAGTTGAAAATCAGACTTCTTTTCTGTTCTCTTCCAAGGGATCAGTAGATGTGTTCCGCTTGGATTTCTTTAAAGTCTTTCAACAACTTGATATCCTTAAGAGTATTCAGCCTAGGAGAAATGGGCTTATTTTATGAGGAGAGAAATGAAGTAGATTAATAGAGATCAGAGCCATACCCTTCCCTCTACGGCTGCAGAGGTGACATGAGAGCCCTGATGTAGATGGTAGGGCTATTGATGGCATGAAGCAGGGTTATATTAAAAAATAAGTAGGTTCATTATAATAGATGGTCCCAATAGAAGATAAGTTAAAATGTTCTCTATTTAGTTATTTATGTATCTATTTGTGTGTGTGTGTGTGTGTGTGTGTGTATGCTTGTTTCTGCCACAGGGAACAACTTACGGGAGCTGGTTCTCTCCTACACTGTGGGTCCTGGGGATTGAACTCAGATTATCAGGCTTGTTGAAAACTGCCTGTTACCCACTTAGTCATCTCACTAGCCCCAAGATAACTTTTTATATTTTGGCAGTGTTCTAAGACTTTCTTTTTTCTAGTGGTATTTAGATATCTGTAAAATGGACCTTTTATTTTATTTGCAAGATAAGAGGTTTGGGGAGGAGTAAAACTACAAGAACATAGTGGCTAGCAAGATGACTCAGTGGATAAGAGTGCCTACTGAGCAAGCATGACAATTTGAGTTCAAATCCCTAGTCTCCATGTAAAAAGTTTGTATATGCTTGTAATGCCAGCACTCCCAGAGCCCAACGCAGGAGGAATTTTTGGGCTTTCTGGCCATAAGCTTAGCTTTAGTTTTGGTGAGAGGAACTGTTTTGTGGAGTAAGATGGAGAATGGTAGAGCAGGACACTGGATGGGTTATTCCCATCCACACACACATGAGCACAAACCACACACATACATTACACACATATATGCAGACATACAAAATAAAAGAAGATAAAGCAATCATGGATTTACCTCTCTGGAGTGATTAACTATGGAGTAAATTGTCATGGAGTCATTTTTTATAGGTTTTGGGATTTTCATTTCCTGTAAACAAACAAACAAACATACAAACAAACAAGTCATATGCATTTGGCTCACACAGAGACAAAGAGGTCTGTGCATGCAAATATTTGGGGAAAGATAGTGTGACAAAAAAAAAAAAGGAAAAAGAAAAGAAAAAGAAAGAGAGAAGGGAAGAAAGGAAGAAGGAAAGAAGGAGCCATGCCAAGAGGATCTGGAGACCAATTCTACCAGTTCAAACCTGTGATGTTTTAGCAACATTCTCCAAGAAACAGAAAAGCAACCTAAATAGAATATCATGTCCCAGCAATGCAAAGAAAGGTCCCAGCCAGAGAACATCAGAAAGGCAGAGTTGTGTGGAGGAATTAAAAACAGTCTTGTCTTGTGTCTTAGTCTTTACTAGCTATAACTGAGCCACCTCCAGTTTGCCTGCTCCATTTATCCCTGTTATTCTAATGGCCTAGTCACTGTGTTGTATTGGGGAACCAGAAGTATATAGGAACTCCCAGTTTTAAGAATGGCTCTTTCCTGAACCACCAACCAGAGAGCATGCATCTAGGATCTGGGCCCCATAGACATATGTAACAGATGTGCAGCTTGGTCTTCATGTGGGACCCCTAACAGCAGAACCAGGGGCAGTCTCTGACTTTATCTCTCTTTGGATCCCTTTCCCCTAACTGGGCTGCTGTGTCTAGCCACAATAGACGATGTTGCCTAGTCCTACTGCAACTTGATATGCCAAGGTGGGTTGATATCCATAGGAGGCCTCTCCTTCTCTGATAGAAAGGGAGGGGGATTAGGTGTTAAAGTGAGAGGGTGGGACTGGGAGGAGAAGAGGGGAGGAACTATGATTAGGATGTAAAATAAATTAATGAATGAAATAAATAAATTAATGAACAAAAGGAAAGAAAAACAAAACAAAACGAATGGCTCTCTGGATACACAAAGTAGTAGTAACAACAGAAATCCCCAGGTCCTAGATGAATCTCTACATACATTTTGATATTTAAAATGAATGAAGGAATATTTAGAGAATAATTTAGACTCCATAGGCTGTTATGGGCTGGTGATCTCTGTTTTGGGCTGTTGGTGAGCATGCTCCCAGCAGGAGTTGGGAAAGGTCAATGGGCAAAAAGTGTGAATGCCCCTCGCTGTCCTCTCCTTTAGGAGCTTGCTCCATGAAGCCTGTGACAGCTGGGTCAGAGATGTTTGCTTGGGGAATCCAAGACTTCTAGGTGGGCCGTTGCTTCGCTTCCATTATTTCGAGAATGCCAAGTTCTTTTAGCTTATTTTTATCAGAAGATTTGAGAGTTGGCTCCCCAGTCTGTCTAGTTATTTAGAAAAGTGCCCCCACAACTGTCTCATTCATGGTTAGTGAGGACCCTGGTGCTTGACCAAGGCCATCCTACTATGTGGGAATTCTCTTCTGTAGTTTATCCCCTGTATTGTGGAGGGGTTGTGATACTTGCCCCTTCTCTTTTGAGACATTACTCCTCTTGGATGACACTTCCTCTGAGCTTATAATCTCCTCTGATCTAGTCAAGTGTGGCAAGAGAAAAAGAGAGGCTCTAATTTGTATTTTTTTTTTTTTTTTTCCCACTGAAGGACAGCGGGAAGGATCGAACACAGGATGGACGGAGCGCCCTAGCGACAGAGCGCGAGCACTACAGCGATGTGCCACCGCAGGCCGGTTCTAATTTGTATTTTCAAGCATGTTACGACTACCATGAAGCACAAAGACCTACTGATTCATTAAGCAGACAGAGAACACTGGGAAGCGAATGAGGGTAAGCATTATCTTAGAGGCGGTGGGAGCAGAGACTGGGTAGACAACCCTGTGGCTGCCTTCTCCAATAGCAAATGTTGATGATTATGGTGACATGCTTGGGAGGAATCATAATAACAACAACAAAGGAGAACAGAGCTGAGAGGACTTACCTGCATTGGACGAGTGACTTGTGCGTACACGGTGTTCCCTGGAGAGCCCGGAGCATCTGTGTTCTGGGAGGAATCTATGGTTAAACACACACACACACACACACACACACAAAAGGTACAGCTGTCAGTGGAAGGACTGGGCAACTCTGCACAGGACCCTGAGTCTTTCTGGTCTCTAGAGCACGCCCCCTCTCCCAATCCAGTTGTTTCAAGCTTGACCCCCCTTTAAGGACTCTTCTCCACCTTCCAATCTTTGGAGTTCAGTGCTAAATAAGAACTATCATATGGTCTATTTCTAACCTCACTTCTTGGGTGAGGGTGTGGGTGGTAGTCTGATGATTCAGAGTCTCAGCGACTCCCTCATGTCAACACACTTAAAGGACTAAACGCCACAGTCTGTGAGATCTCTGGAGACAGTTTGCACAGCTCCGTCTGACAGTTTTGAAAATTTTAGAGATGAGGAATTTTGGGCTCAAGGGTGCTTAGTGGACTTGTACAGAGTTGCTTAGGAAGCAGAGGGAAAGGAGTTGGAATGCAAGTCTTCAGACCTCTGACCTCATGCCCTCTCTTCAACAATGGTACCTTGAAACTATCATCACCCATGGGACGAGATTCAGAAAATGAGCCTGCATCAACATCTCTTCTCACAGTGTCTATCCACTGTTTCAACCTTGGCTGAGTCTCAGTAGTATAGACCCAGAGCCTAGTTTTGAGTGTTTCATGTGCTCAAAGTGACAGTCCATGTATGGTCCATGGACCCTTTTCTCCAGGACTTGTGTTCTCCATCAGAAAGGAAGTTAGCGATCTTGACCTTGCTATAGAAACGTGTGATGCCCCTCACATGCTTGGGAGGAATGCTATAGGTCTTGTGGTTACAAGCCAGCTTTTCTGATACCACAAGGTCCAGCTGAATAGTGATGTTTACTGTTTATCTCTCTGGCCAGCCCCTCTTCTCTTTCATTTACCTCTTCCTGTCTGCTTTACGTTTTCTAGTTAAGAGGCTGCATGCTCACCTGGATGTTGGCTAGTCAAAGGAAGAGAACCTGGGAAATGAAAGCAGGAAGGTGGAACGCATGAGTTCAGTGAGAGAATATTTCCTCCATCCTCCAACAAGCATCTTTCCAAGGATGCAGGCAACAGGTCCCAAATGAAGGGCAGATGGGCAAGCAGATTCTGAGGCTGGGCCCTGCTTTTCTCAGTAGGACACCTCCCTTGAAATACTAACAGATGCTTGACCACCCACCAGGGTTCATTCCAATGAACTAATTTAGCCAGAGGTTGTGTCCATCCTCCCTTGACCCTTGGCAACCAGAGGCCCCAGACTCTAAATAACTGCAGTCTAACAGATGATAGAAGCAAACAGAAGGAAAACTTACCTCTTCTTCTCTTCCAAACGTATATGCCCACGCACACAAAGATGAGTACAATTATAACTGTGCTTATTGAAATTATAGTTGCAAACTGTACTGTATTCCAGTGTGGATTAGTTAAAACATCTGAAAAGAAGAATTAAAAAAAAAAAAAAGAAGTGGAACTTCTTAGAGTGCATAAAATGAGGGCTCCTTTGAGTTTGTTTCAGAGTATCTCTTCAGTCTCTTTTGGGCTGTCTATAGAGGCCGGGTATGGTCATTTCTACTCCTAGTCTGGGGGTTTGTCAGACTTTCTGAGAGGCAGGACAGGTAGGGTCTGGCTGAGGTGGGGGAAAGCCATCCTGACTCCTGAGGTCTTGCTCTTGCAAGAGGACTTGGGGAGGGAAAGAAGAAGATTTTCAAGCCTGACCGTTCCTCTCTGCAGCATATGGCTGCTTGGCTGCCACTGTCCAGGCAGTCAGGTAGGCTGTGAATCCACACTATGACACTATCCAACTGCTTGAGGCTCCCAGGAAGACCGAAGGTGGGTGTTACCTTCGCAGAGATTCTGGGTAGAGACAGAGACTGACAAATTGCTGACAGCATTCTTGGCTCTACAGATGTAAGTCTGGTCACCGGAATTCCTCAGGTCCCAAGAGATAGTAACATTTGGTTCCCATAAAGAGATGTTTCCTGTTGCTTGCCAGTTAATTGAGACAGTCTGGTTTGGATTCTTCACAATGCAGGCCAGGTGTATCTGGCAGGTCCCATTCTCTAGCAGGAGAGTACGGTTGGCAATTTCTAAGTTACTCAGTCGTTCTACATAAAGAGAAAAGACCTTAGTTAAGGGCACATGACTTTGCTGGTCAACCTGAAAAACATCTCTAACCTTCCTGTCTTTGTGTTTGATGGGTTTATGTATATAAATGGTAGTATGTGTGCACAAGGGTATGGGTACATGCTCACATGCATGTGGAGGTCAGAGGTTGGTGCTAGGTGTCTTCCTCTATTACTCCTTACCTTATTCTTTGCGACAGGGTCTCTCACTGAACTTACCGTTGGTTAAAAATAGCTGGTCAACAAACTCCAGGAGTTTTTCTGTCTCTTCTTCCCTACTTGCTAGGATCACAGATGCTTGTCACCATTTTCAGATTTTTATATGGACTTTGAGAACTGATGTTCAGCCTTCTCGAGGGATGCTCTTTGAGTGCAGAAGAGCTTTGTTTCCTGTTCTGAATGGCTCTTCCTCCAGATATCTGCATGGTTTATTCTCTTAATACCAATAGAGCTTGACTCAAATGTTATGTTTTCAATAAAGGCCTACTATGATCACTTCCTCTAAAATGATTCTTGGGCCTGGTACACATTCGGTGATAGAGCACTTATGCAGCTTGCTCAAAGGCCTAGTTTTGGTCTGTAGCACCACGACTTGTGCCCTGTCCCATGACACCCTGATGCTCCATGCCTTTTCCTTAGCACTCACAGCATACTGTAAGTGTATTTATTTATTTATTTATTTATTTATTTATTTATTTTGAGACTGGGTCTCTATGCAAAACCCCAGCTCTCCTGGGACTCACTATGTAGATTAATCTTGTCTTGAACTCACAAAGATCACCTGCCTCTGCTTCCAGAGTGCTGGGATTAAAGGTGTACACCATCATAACCAGCAACATTTAGACAATTTAACTATTTATTTCTCTCTTTATCTCTTTCTGGTATGGTGTGATATGCTGTGTGTGTGTGTGTGTGTGTGTGTGTGTGTGTGTGGTTGTCTATTTGCATGAATGCCATAGTATGTATATGGAGGTCAGAGGACAACTTGTGGGAGTCAGTTATTCTCCTTCCACCTGGGCCCTGGAAATCAAATTCAGCTCATTAGGCTTGGTACCAAGCACCTTTACCTACTGGGCCATCTCATTGCCCTTGGGTAGCCAATTTAATGCTTGGGTCTCCTGTAAAATATTCCATGGCATTGTTGAACATCTCCAGTAGCTAGCTTTTTCATGGTTTAGATTAATACAGTATCTCATTATTTTTTCTATAGTTATCTTTAATATTAGGGAGGTAGACCTATTAATTTGAGACAGTCTGTCAATGTAGCCAAGGCTGGCCTCAAACTCTTGATCCTCCTGCCTCAACTTCCCACATATTGGGTTTATTATAGATGTGTATCATATCATCCCTCCAGTTAGAAAGCAGTTTTTGATTAATGATCAACAGAAGACATCTGGAGAAATACTGTTAGAAGTAAACTTGATAGAAAAGTTTTCAATTAGTTTTTATGTTAATTGGCTCACCTGTGCAGAGCACTTTCTAAGGTGACACCTCCGATAAGTCAGCTGAGTCCCCGTGTAAAGTGAGATAGGTCAGTTATGTAGGAAGTGCCAGTACCTATTATCTCTGAGACTGTGACTAAAGCTATGCTCTGCGGATAGGATTGTGCACACTCATCTCTGAGAGCTTTTGTAAGGAGTGTGTGATAGATACCTAACTGTGCATGTTAATAGTGTCATTAAGCATTTTGCTTCCACTCACTGTACATTTCTGACTGAAAGGGAAAGTGAGGTGATTGGTGTAGGGAGCCACAAGACAGTTTCTAACTCAGCTCTGTTGCTATTTAGCTGTGCAATGTTATTGAAACGCTTTACTTCTGGACTTCATAATGACACCAAATGCCATCATCTTTATCGCTAGGCTACAGTGCACTCTTGTAGTCACACACAATTGAAATTTGGATTTTTTAAAACAAGTTTGTATGTGATTAAATGCTTCATTTGGACTCACCAAAGACCTTCAGAGTATATCTGAAGACGGTCGGTTCAGAGTCCTCTGTGGTTATTTGCGCAGTGTATGACCCTGTGTCTGCCAATGTAAGGTTGTTGAGTTGCAGGGCGTAGGACTGGGTGATGCTCAGTCTCTTCTCCTTCTTTCGATCAGGGTGAATAATTTGTGGCCTTTCAGACTCATGTAGGTGGATGATGAGGATTGTGGTGACATGTGATGCTTCTCCTTCATAACTCCAGACGATGACACTGGCCGTCTTTCCTGCAGGAAGCTCAAGAGGAAGAACGACAGACTCCCCAAGAATGCCATTCATTGGCTGGGGGTTTGAGCTGCCTTGTGAGACTTCACTCCCTGTAAACACAGAAGGAGAGGACTAAAGAGCTGTCTTGGACAATCCCCTTCTATTCCTAGATCCTTTCTCTTAATTCTGCCAGTCTGTTTAAGCTCTTTGGAAGAAGGCCAGAGATGTAATGAAGAAAGAAGCAGGGAGGGGTGTTCAGAAATGTTGTAGTGGACAATTACACTCCCAGTGGCTCTACCTCAAGCAAATATCTGGTAGACTTTGCTAATGCAATTGATTCCGTTAGATGGTCCTAACTCATGGTCCCCTTCTACCCTGGCTGGTCCTACTTTTGTGACCTCAGCCTTTGAAATCTTTTGACAACAATCTGTGAGGGAAAATGAAACTATATTGACCCCTTGGCACAAACTCCAACAAGGCTTTGCTGATGGTAGTACTGTCACAGCC
This sequence comes from Mastomys natalensis, assembly GCA_021653895.1. NCBI lineage: Eukaryota > Metazoa > Chordata > Mammalia > Rodentia > Muridae > Mastomys > Mastomys natalensis. Next base: position 883,519 of record JAJTUV010000925.1, on the reverse strand, counting down.
AGTCATTTATGGTGTACTTAATGTCTGTCTATGTACCATTCTTGTGCAATCCAGAGAGCCAGTAACAGGGATTACTGCATAGACAGTTCTTTACATGCATTATTTCATTTGAGGGTTATGACCATCTGTGAGATAGATAAAAAACAATATCTGTTTCTGGATACAGAGACCGAGATATAGAGAAGTTAACCAACTTTCCTTGGTTGTACAGCTTAAAACTAGCAAAGCCAGGATTCAAACTCAAGCTTTAAATAATGTATATAGGTGTTTTGCTTGCATGTATGTCTGTGTACCCCATGCTTGGCGCTTACATAGACCAGAAAAGGGAGTTGGATCCCCTGGAACTGGAGTTACAGTAAGACAGATGTGAGTTGCTGTGTTGGTGCTGGAATCAAATCTAAGTCCTGTGAGAGAGCAGCCCATGCTGTTAGCTGTTGAGCCATCTCTCCAGCCCCATTGTTACAAGTCTTAAAGACTTAACACATTACTCTGCTTTCTAGAGCTCTGTTTACTTGTTTAACTGACCATGTTATGGTTATTCTTGTAGAGCCAGCACTTACCATTTAGTACTCTGCTGTGTCTGACAAATGGTATGATCTGTGGAGATGTTTGACTATCAGTCAACATGACTGTGACTCAACTTTCTTGGGGTCTCTTATTTTCCAAGGAAGAGTTGCACTTGTGTGTGTGTGGCTATGGGATGGCCCAGGGCTGGTGTCTCAGAGTTCCTGACACTTACTCAACTTCTCCATGAGCCTTCACTTCTGCTCTTTCCTGAATTGCTATGTCGCTACCAGGCGCATCAGTGTCGCCATCAAACATCCCCTTTTCCCACCAGTCCCTTGACACATGACTATTTGTCATTTTGACCTCTCTTTCCTCTCAGAGTCAGACAAGTAAAATATAACAAGCAAAATCTTGAGTCCGAAAGGTACCCCCAAGTAGTATTCCGTTTGCTTAAAATTAAAATGAAGCAAGTCAAATCTGTACTGTCAGAAATCAGGAGGATGGTTACCTTTGGGAAGGAAGGAGGAGCGGTGAGGTACCCAAACAGGAATTTAGGGTATTGATAACAGTGTTCTTTGTCTTCATCATCCTGTGTGTATACACAGGTGTTAGCTCAATTCATTGAGCTAATAACTCAGAATTTCTAGTTTCTCTTTGCATTTAATAAAAATAATCATAGCAATAACAGCAAAACTAAACCTAAAAAATCATTATATTGACTTATAAAGGACAAAGATGATTTGGACAGTTTCCTCTTCCAGTACAATCCTTATGACTGCCTTCCTATTCAATTTGCTCCAACTTGGGCATTCCTTGAGCTGTCTCTGCACTTGTACATCCCTGGAATGTACTTCTTCCAGGCAAACATGTAGCCAACTCCTTTGCCTGCATAATGCCTTCAATGCAAATGTTTCTTTCGGCGGTGTTTTCTGAGACCACTCTTTCCTCACTACCAACTCCTCTACCCATTCCTGTAACACACTCTCTGTTGGATTTATTTTTATCTATGGCAATCACCATACTTTATAAATTTGTGGGGAGGGTTTGTTGTTTATTTTGTTCTGTTCTGTTTTTTGTTTTGTCCTCTTTACTAGAAGTGTAAGCATCACATAGAAAAGGATTTTTATCTCTTTTATTGCTACTGTGAACACCCTTAAACAGTGCCTGGCACAAAGTGAGCCTCAGATGAGCTCATGGTGAGTGAGTAGCTATGGTATGGTGGGTAGGGCACTGGCTTGGGATTAGGTCTGCCTCTGCATTTTCCTAGTACCACTACTTGCGTCTATGTTGTGTGCTCTTCTTCCTTTATTATAATAATGACATTAAACTCCTCCTTGTTTCCCATGTACTCTTATTGCTCAGCACAGTTTGTTTCTTTTTTATTGGAAATTTTATTTACATTTCAGATGTTCTCTCCCTACCCCATTTCCCCCCCTCCCTCCCAGGAACTCACTATCCCTTCCCCCCTCCTCCTGCTTCCACGTTGGTGTACCCCCACCCACCCTCCCCCATACCTCACCTCCCACCCTCGAATATCCCCCCCACGACATCCAGCCTTCATGGGACCAAGGATCTCTTCTCCCACTTAGCTCAGCAGTTTTAAGTCAATAAATAATGAGCTGATGGAGGTATGTATGTGCTCTATGGAGGCATCAATAGTGAATGATGGGCCAGGGACAATTATCCATGAGCAAGCCGCAAGGTGAGATGTTATAGGAAGATTTTGAATAGCAACAGGGACTTTCCCATTGCTCAATTATTTGTAAATTTCCTAGGTGACTCTGCTTTCTTTGCATTGTTGTCAATTCTGTCTGAAAAGCTCCTCCCCTTCATTGTCACATGGTAAGCTGTTACTTATCTTTGAAGGATGCTAAAATGCCAATTTGCCTCTGCTTATATTTGTGGAAATTTTCACTGGTGCAGGGAAAGGAGAAGGGAGCTTGCGTTAAGGACAGAGAGGTGCACAGACATAAAGAACATAAGGGAGTAGCAGTATCCTGCAGGTCTAAAACAAAATAATGACAAAACCAGATTTGAACCAACATGCTTATGGTGCATGAAGATCAGAAGTTACTGCACATGCTCAAAAGACTACCAGGTGTCATGACTTGACCCAGAGGAAATACAATTTTTTTTTTTCCTGGATTGGACACTGATGCTTTTTATTACCCTGGGCCAACACCTTTAGCTTGCATACTGATGTTCTGGGGCATCCAATAGCTCTGCTGGCAGTAAATGTGGAAGAGTAGAGCCAGCATAGAAGAGTAGGAGTTGGAAAGATGCTTTATGGTGGCTGTGGCAGGCTACTTGGTGTTGGAAGGGGGAAAGAAAGCATTCCTTTGGGACTCTCTGGACCATTTGGACTATGGAGAAGGTGCTGATATTCTCTGGTGATATCAAATCAGGAAACATTGTACTTATACTTTTTATGTTCCACCCAATGGATGGCATGTTTCTGAGAATACGAACATCTGGTTTAGCTTTTTATTTCTGTAGGAGCTGCTTCAGGGTACTTAGTGGAAGCTACGCAGACTGAGATCAGAATGTAGAAAGTCTTAAAGGATCACTTAAGCAGTGGGGATTGAGTTTGTAAGGTATTGGTAATTGGTACTTTGGAGAAGTAGAGCAGTTCTACTAGAAACAGTGTTCTAGGAAAGATAAGGCAGAGGCAGGCATAAGATGGCTCCGAGAAAGAGTGAAAAGTCGGAAGAAATCGAAACCATCTAACTTAGAGGGATGACTTGTATATATTCATAGCCAAAGGGGGTACAGTGGGTTGTTTTACTTCCCAGACAATTAGTTCAGAAAGAAAGAGGAGGCTGATTTATCAGGTGACTTGACAGAGAAAGGAAGAGAAACCTAGGGAAGACCTTCTTTGGGAAGGTGGAATGGAGGAGAGGTGGTTATTAGGATGGTAAGGGGCCTTAGTAAATTTACAGAAAAGGGGAACAGTGCATGGAGAAGGACTTTAAAGATATGACGGGAAAGGAATGTTTCAAACATAGAGCTGTTTCTGAGGAGTAAGCCAGAGTAGGCTCTAGGAGCACAAGTGAGGAGTCAGTTTTGAATGGAGGTGGGTCTTTTCTGCTAGAGAGTTATAGGTGAAGGGAGAGATTTAGACACCTCATACAGCTTGATATCAAAGTTGTAAGATTAATTGATCTGACAGGTCCTGAAGGAAGATATTCTTGGCTCCTTCTCACACCTATCAAAAAATACATATTTTTGAAGGTCTTAGGAACTGAGACATTGCTCAGTAGCAAAATTAGAGTTAGGAAATAGCAATGAATATAGATTAATATGGTTGCAGGTTCCTAAGAGCATCAGAAAATATGTAGTTTCTATGGTTACGACCCACAGGTTCAGAAGTTCTGCTAGACTGAATGTGGAAAAATCCTCAACAAAACACCAGCAGATGGACCCAAACAATATACCTTGAGGTTATATGTCATGATTAAATGAAACTTATCTAAAAAATGTCAGAGTAGTTAAACACGAAAAACAATTGATATTAACATGATAATACATGGATATTAACTAAATGAAGAAAAAAGACATGTGCTATAGAAAAAGCATTTGAGAAAACCCAATACTCTTTGAGACTCTAAGAATGAAAAGGGAACATCTTTAACCTGACAAAAGGCATTTATGAAACCCTGAAGTTAACATTCTACTTAATATATGTGTTGGATAGTTTTATGCCAACTTGACATAAGCTGAAGTCACCTGAGAAGAGAAAGCCACAATTGAGAAAACACCTCTATAAGACAGGCATAGAGGCAGGCTTCTTAATTAGTGATTGAAGGAGGAAGGGCAAGCCCATTGTAGGTGGTCCCATCACTGGGCTGGTGGCCCTGGGTTCTATAAAAAAGCAGGCTGAGAAAACCAGTAAGCAGCACCCCTCCATGGCCTCTGTATCAGTTCCTGCCTCTAGGTTCCTGTCCTGACTTTCTTTGATGGTGAACAGTGATATGGAAGTATAAGCCTAATAAACTTTTCTCCTCAACCTGCTTTTTAGTCATGGTGTTTCATCACAGCAACAGAAACCCTAAGACAATATGCAAGACTGAACGGCTTTCGGTTAAGGCTGAGAGAAGATGATATCCTGTCCACCACTTCTACTCAGTGTTGTTCTAGAAGTTCTAGCCAGAGCAACTAGGCAAGAAAAAGAAACAAAGACCATATCAATTGTAATAAATAAATAAATAAACAAACAATTCCTGCTCATAGATGCTATGGTTATATTAACAGAACTTCCTAAAGAATCTACCAAAGTAGCGCACTTGGAAGGCAAAAGCAAGTGAATCTCTGTGAGTTCAAGGCTAGCCTAGTCTACATAGTTCCAGGATAACCAGGGCTATGTAGAGTAACTCTGTCTCAATAAGCAAGCAAGCAAACAAACAACCCTCCCCCCCCCAAAAAAAAAACCTAGTTTGTGTTTGTCTACACTAGCAATGAAGAACAATCTGGAAAAGAAATGAAGGAAACAAATTCCACTTACATAGTATCCAAAAGAATAACATAGCTAGGGGTACACAGATTAGCACAACCTTAGTCAGAGAAACTTCTTCTGTTGTGGGCAGGAGTTTAAGCAATGACTCATAGTCAAAAGGTGAGAATAAGTGATGCTTGAGTGCCCATCCCTAAATAGGACATCTATGTCAACCTCACAGGCTCAGGAAACATCAGGGAAGCTGATGTGGAGGGAATATAAGATATAGAGAATGGGGAAGGATGCCATGAAACACTGTTTTATACACATGACATCACAGCGTCACTCATGAACTCACTACAGCTATGGACACTTGCAGAAGGTCAAGCCAACAAAATCAGTCAACATTCCAGCAGGCAGCTGGGTTACAGAAACAACACTACCTCACAAAACAGCTCAGTGCCAGACACAGATACCCCATGAGTTATTGGTCAGGGAGGCTCTAGTGGAGCCTTAAACACGCAGGCTATTGCTCTAGGTTGCCCATCATAATGACATGGTAAGACTGTATTGCTGAAGGTGCCACTCAATTTGGATATCAGACATAGAGAAATCAATCTCTAACTTACCAGGACACTCTCTTCCTGCTGGCTAACTTACATAGTACCAGAAGGTGCTATGCAAGCACAAGGGTCCAGTGCTGGACCCTAGATGCTAAACACTGACATTTTGGTTAGATATGTCTTCTGGTTCAATAGTGGCATGAAAGTTATGAGGGTAACCACCTACATTCTAATGAGATGTAAGGCCTTCTCCACAGGAAAGATTTTTTACTGTAAACCTGGTCAAAAGCCTTTGATGGTTTAAATCATAGGCTCTGGGCAAGGAAGAGGGAACCTACCATTGATATTTTGCTAAAAGCTCATGCAGTCAAACTGTGTTCTAAACATTTGTGTTTAGCGATTTGTGCTGCTCTCAGCTTTGGCCTTTTTGCAGCAGGTGGTTAATGTAGAGACTCATAACTGGCTAAACTACTGGGCATAAATAACTCTGGGTGCTCAGTTGTGAGTGGGTAATTTATATCAGCTTCTTACCATCCACGGTCCAGGGAACTTCAAAGAAGAGGGAGAGAAAAGAATGCCAGAGCTGGCAGACAAGGAGGAGAGCTGTGACATACTGACTTGTAGACCCCAAAGGGGTGCTGTATACATCAACTCACAGTAACCATGGCTTCTTGCATAAGGGAAAGTTTCACCCACATCAGAGGGGCTGATGGGAACTGATGGCTGCTGAGGGAGAGGAGTCACTCACTTATTTGCAATGAGCAGCACTAGTTGGACTCAGAGGGTCATTAATGGTTACCTAAATAGCAGAAGAAGAAGAAGAAGAAGAAGAAGAAGAAGAAGAAGGAGGAGGAGGAGGGAGGAGGAGGGAGGAGGAGGAGGAGGAGGGAGGAGGAGGAGGAGGAGAAGAGGAGGAAGAGGAGGAGGAGGAGAGAATGTCAGGAAGCTGAGAGGGAGATACATGAGGTGAGAGTCCTATGGGGAATTGGAGAAAGTGGTGAATGGATGTGATCAACATTCATTGTATAAGATGTATGGACCTTTCAAAGAAGATAAAAGTTTCTGTATAACAAATGAGCCAATTAATCAAATGTCAAGGCAGCTTTCATAATGGAAGAAAATCTTTACCAGCTATATATCCTAACAGAAGATTAATATCTAGAACATGCAAAGAACCAAAAAACCCCATAAACAAAAAACAAACAAATCTAAACATCAAAAACCAAACAACCTAATCAAAAATGAGCTGTTGAAGAAAATACAGAATTTTCAAAAGAAAAAATACAGAATATTAATCAATATTTTTATAAAAAGTGTTCAATATCCTCCCCCACAGGGGCAATAAAAATCAAAACTATTTTGAGATACCATTTCAGATTAATCAGAATGGCCAACATGAAGAATACAAATGATTGCGAATTCTGGTGAAGATGTGGGGAACTAGGAAGCCGTGTCTGCAGTTAGTAGGAATGTAACCTGGCATACTGTGAGTGGAGGTTCTTCAAAAAACTAACAGTAGAGTGGCCATATGATCCAGCAGTTCCATTCCTGGGTACATACCCAAAGGATTCCACATCCTACTATAGAGAACCTACCCAACTATACTCACTGATGCTCTCTTCACAAGAGCTATAAAATGGATTCACCCTAGATGACTATATATTAATATAGGAATGAATAAAACAAATGTCATACATATACGTGTTGGGAGCTTTATTCAGATATTAAAGGAAAATGAAATTATAAAAATTTCAGGAAAATATGTGGAAGACCTAGGACACCAAGACCTAGGAAGGCAAATGCCACATGTTCTCACTTATAAGTGAGATCCTGGCTTCAAATTTTAATTTTTTTATTTTTCATTTTTAAGCTGAAAGAAGCTGATGCTAAGAAATTGTTCAAGTCCGTTTTACCAAACCAAAAATTTCAGTTATAAAACAATAAGCTCTAGGCAACTAAATATTTCCAAATGTAAATGTTAAAGAATTAGTTGCAATCCGTATGCTAAAATGAAAACATATATAAATAAATAAAAATTGAAAAGGGGGGAAAAGATGCTGGGACAAACGGATATGCAGATACAAAAGAACAAAGCTAAATTCCTACCTCTCACACCAGCTTAAACTATATCTGGGTGTGATGGCTCATGCCTTTGGTCTCAGCATTAGGAGGGAGGCAGAGTCAGGACAATCTCTGTAAGTCCCAGGTCAGCCTGGTCTATATAGCAAGTTCCAGGCCAGCCAAGACTACAAGTGAGTCTCAGTCTCCATAAAACAAAACAAAATAAAACAGCCTCAAACTACATGAAGTATATGTAAGAGTTAAATCTATAAAACTTGTAGGTGAAACCATCATGCTGGGCTGGGGCTGTAGCCCAGAGGCAGTGCACTTGCTTAGCACGCATAATGCTCTGGACTTGAACTACTGCAAACAAACAACCATGGGGTCAGTACTAATGATCTTGAATTCGAGAAAGAATTCTTAGATATGCTACAAAACCCAAAAGAAATGAAAGAAAACAATAGGTACATTCTATTACATCAAAACATAAAAAACTGTATATCAAAGGATGTTAGGTTATGGTATCTTAGCAGCAGAACCTTAACATTCTCTTAGATGAGGCACACCAGGTGAGCCATTGTATGCTTTCATTTATTTGCTCCATGGACACAGAAAGCAGATTGGGGCTGACTAGGAGATGGGGACAGGAAGAAGTGGAAAATGGGAGCTTACTACAGCTTTCTTCCCTTCCTCGTGATGGACTCCTTCAAACACGAACTCTACCACTGAGTTACATCCTCAGGCTAAGAGTTTCTTTTTAGGTGATGGATATTTTAGAACAATAGATGTGACGGTTGCAGAACACATGCTATGTGAATTTTGTCTTAAAAACAAACAAACAAAGGTGTTGGTGTGCATAAAGGAAGCTACTGATCTAGATCTGGAGTCAGGGACTCAAACTGAGAGGCGTGAGGCTTGGAAGGCTAGAGGTCACAGTGGGGACAGAACAGAGCCTGAGTGATAGAAAGTCACATGTCTTTGAGCATAACAACAAGATGTAAAACAGCACTAGGTCTTTGAACATGCAGTTGGTTGTTACAAAGAAGGTAACGGTTCTCAGGGGATGGGGGGAGGGGAGGGAGGAAGTCATTAGACCACAATCTGTTAGCAGTAGAACGCCTCACACTTTTGACTCAAGAGATTTCAGTACGGTGGCTGCAGAGGTCCTTCAGTGACAGAGTGACAGTGTGCTTGAGGCTCTACTTTGGATTATTAGCTGCAAAATAAGTGAAAGAAAGGAAGAAGAGATCTCAGGGGTTGCGGGGGGAGGGAGATTTCAGAGCAAGCCCACAGGTTTTTCCTTTATCTATACATGCAGCCCCAGTTCTCCCCTGGGCCTCTGAGCACCTGTATCTGTTTCCTTCAAACTCACCCAGAGAATTAGTTCTATTTTCCTCTGGCACCAGTTTCAGTGTGACTGCACCGTAGACCCTTGCTACTCAAGGTGTGGTCCACGGACAGCTGAGAGCAACATCACCTGCGGCTCTGTTAGAAATGCAGAGTCAGAGCTTCCTCTCTCAGAGTTGTGTTCTAATAAAATCCTCAAGCTATGTAAACGTTAAAGTTTGACAAATTCCTATGTAGAAAGAAGACATAGAGGAATGGCTGAGACTCACCAGCATGCTTGGTTTCATTTATAGCCATTGTTTTGCTAGGTAGGGTTTTTTCCATTTTGGTTTGCTGTGCAACCCAATTGGCCTCAGCATCTAAACTGGGATTAAAAACATGCACCATCATACCTGGATGCCAGGTTAGTTTCAGAAAAATGATTTTTGTTAGGATGTATTGATTATATGAAGTAATTGGTTTCATACATGTATATATTTTGGTCTTATTTACCCTTCTTATATTCTCTTGACCCTTTCCCATGCCTTTTGATCTCCTTCTTCTGAGTTAATCCAGTCTTACACTTTCTTTTTTTCTCTGATAAGCCAATGAGTTTCTTAGGGTTGCTTATAGGAGCTTGGGTAAGGAGCTATGTACAGAGACAAGGACACCTTACAAGTGGCCACACTACCTAGGAAAATGTGTCTCCCTCCCCAGTCAACCATTAAGCACTTATAAGGGCCTGATTGGTCTCTTCCACCTTCAAGCCAGGATGTTGTTGGGCCTAATCTTGCACAGGTAATCACAGCTGCTGTGTGTTGAAGAGTGTAACTGCCATGTCACATGGTGGGTTAGTTTTGCCTCCAAGGGAATGAGGGGGGTGGGGTGATTGCATAGTTGGCAAAGTGCTTGCCACGAAAGCAGAGCCATCTGAATTCAGATCCCAGCAGCCAAGTAAAAAGCCAAGTGAGCTGATCTATTGCTCTAATCTCAGCACTGAAGAGGGAGGAGGTTCCCTAGGGGACCACGGGCCAGTCAGCCCAGCCAAACGAACAAGCTTCAAGTTCACTGAAAGTCCCATCTCAAAAACTAAAAGCAGAGAAGCAGCCATGAAAGATACACAGTGGATGCCCACCTCTTGCCTCACACATTTGTAAACACACGGAACAAGTAAGCACCGGACATGCACACAAACGGTTTTCAACATGGTTTATCTTTGAGCTGAGATTCTTAAGTGGAATCAGGATGTGTCTCACCTACCTGAAAACTTGTAGTGAGTGAATTATCTTCTCCTTCCTCTCAGAGAGCATCTCTTTGTCCTACTTGTCCCAGTGGTCTTGTCTTTCCTCAATCCCTCCAAACTCTCCTTATGTTTCCATCTCCATCCCATGCTTCTTTATTAGAATCCTTCCTTACTTAACTTCTTAGATCATTTCAGCTATTCCAGAAAGTTCTTTCTCACCACTCAGTCCAGAGAGGCTCTCCTATTTTTGGTTCCCCTGCTTAGTTCTACCCTGGAACCAGACTCTCCACTTTCCACCCTGGTAACCATGGTTCCGCTCCACTGAGGGGTTTTTGGCCACCTGCATCTATCTCTGGCAGATGCAGTCAACTGAGTTCTTTTCTTTATACCCATCCCCCACAGCTGTGTGACAATAAACTGTTACTTAGGTTCTGTTGTCCTCTTCTGTCCACATCCGAGATGGGGACTGAGCCCGATATATCACAGTCTTGCTATAAGAAGAATCCTCAGAGATGCAGAGGAGGGACACTCAGAAATTATCCAGTTTTATAGAGGTAAAAATGTGAGGTTAAAAACTCAAGTTGCTGGTTGGGATCAGGCTGAGAAGTGGCAACATGGATGGATGGGAGGAAAAGAATTCTCATCTTTTTCTGAATCTTCTATGCACATCCCAAAATTCTGTCCTCATTCCTCGTCCTCCTAGTTTGATGTAGTCTCTATTCTCAGCTTTGTGCCTCAGTTTCCACCTGCTTTCAGGAAATCTCCTCTGGCCATTGTATAGATAACATAAAACAAACAGATACAAAAGGAACTGACCTTCCTGTGGCTGCTCCTATACCCTAACTCTATCCCTCTCTTTGACTGTTCTGCCTACGATATGACATCATGTTCTCCCTCCTCTCTCTTTGCTTATTTTTTCAAAATTATTTGTCTTAAGCCAGTGCACATTTTACTTGCTTAGTTTATCTTCCCTGCCAAGACGTTAATTACACAAGAACAGAAATTGTGCTGACTTAGTTCCTGATGTAGTTCCTGAAACTCCTACAGTGCCAGGCATTCAGTAGTCATTTAATGTATGGTTAACAGATGACTTAATGAATCTTGCTTTCTTTTTATTTCTGTTGTCAGTTTGTCTAGTTAGTTTTATATCTGCAGTATGTCTTGACTTGTGTGTGTGCATGTGTGTTACTGACAGTTTTAGTCAAGTGATTTGTTTTTATTTTTTATTGTTTTTTTTTTTCAGCCTCCTGATGCTTAATAGAATTTTGGCAAGTTATTTAAATCATCTTAGTCTAAGTTCCTTTTAGCTTTTAATAGAATAAATTCACAAGCACGTTATGAGACATCTAAATTTAATGCATGTTTAATAACTAGTCCACTCCTATTGTTTTTTTTTTTTTCAGTGAAGTTCCTCAGGAATAGGTCTGTGTTAGCAGCCTTTGCTTGATCTCCTCTTCTAGAACACTACATTTCAGTCCAGATGGACACCCTCTGAGTTCTCAAACACAGTGTGAGCCTTTCTGCTCTCCATGTAACAGATAGCAGGGAGAAGAAGCAGGCTCAGCCAGTCCCTTCCTAATTGCATTCATTGTAAAAGCATTGCTGGGTTTTCAATATTTGAGTGAAGAGTGAAGCTTGGAAAATGAATTCCCCTGAAGTCACACAGTATCACAATAGCTAAATTGTAGAAGATTTTTTCCCCCCTTAAACTTATTTTTGTACTACAATATGCTGGCCACAAACAGTCCTGACTTACAAAGACTCATTTTCCATACCCCAGAAAATACCTCCCTTCCTCTTGTCTCCAGACTGATCTAAATCAGTCCCACAGCAGTAAGAGAGAAGCCGTTTGCTAGGACCACGGCGACTACATCAGTTTCCACAGACATTTTTACCTGAGCTGAGGCAGAAGACAAGTGGAAACAGCCAGACCATCCTCTGATGGGCCGAGTCAGGTGCTGGAGCCCTTGAGACAGCCATTCTCTCTTAAGCTTGCCGCTGAGACTTCCCGTTCCCCTAGCGATGAGAGCTCTTCCTCAATGTTAGCAAACCTTTGGCTATCGGTGATGAACTTAGCACTTTGCTTACAAGAATATCTTGCATAAGCTAAGACTCTTAGCAGTAGGGAACATTAAGCCTGAACAGGCCATCTCCTGTAACCAGGAAATACTTCCGGTGGAGGGACTGGGACACCAACCCAGCCACAAAACCGTCTACCTATGACTTGTCTTGCCAGCCAGATACGGTACAGAAAGGTGGTACAGAAATTGTGGGAGTGGCCAATCAATGACTGGTCCATCTTTAGACCTATGCCACAACGGGGAGCCCACCCCTGACACTGTGTGGAGAGGCATGAAGCAGAGGCTGGCTAGCTCAGAGATATAACGGCAAAACAAACAAACAAACAAACAAACAAACAAACAACAGGACAAAACAAATCTGCAATACTTGTAGACAGGAGCCTGGCCCAGTTGTCATCAGAGAGGTTTCACCCAGCGACTGATGGAAACAGAGTTCAGGCAGAGTTCAGAGAATCTTGCAGACGAGGTGGAGGAAGGATTGTAGGAGCCAGAGGGGTCAAGGACACCTCAAAAAAACCTACAGAATCAATTCACCTGGGCTCATAGGATGCTCACAGAGACTGAAGTGACAATCAGAGACCCTGCGCTGTTCCGACCTAGGCGCTCTGCATATATGTCATGGTTTTGTAGCTTGATCTTCTGTCAGGAATCCCAAGAGTGGGAGAGGGAGCCATCTCTGACTCTTGCCTGCTTTTCGGACTCTTCCTCCTACTGGGTTGCCTAGTCCATACGAGGGGAGGGGCCTAATGTTATTGCAACTTGATATACCTTGTTTGCTTGATATCCAGAGAGGCCTGCCCTTTCTGAAGTGAAAGGAAGAGAAGTGGTTGGTGGAAGGGTGCTGGGGGGAGGGGAAAGGACTGGAAGGGGAGGAGGGAGGGAAACTGCTGTCAGGGATGTACTATAGGAGAGAAGAATAAATTGAAAAGTAAAGGAAATATCTTGAATAATTTCAACTTAAATTTTAGAAAGACTTATATTGTGGCATATCTATGCACTTGAGAACATGCTCACTTTGTGCCATCTTCTGTAATGTCTGTCAGATCTTACTGGTTTATAATATTGCTCAGTTGTTTTTTTTTTCCACTTCCTGTGGTTCTGACCTCAGAAGATTCAGATGCTGGAGGCTTGGTCTACAGTGTGTTGATGCACCTTTGATGTAGTGGCACCTTTGAGAAGTGGGTCCTAGTGGGAAGCCATTAGGTCATTGATGATGCTCTGAGAGTGGTCTGAGAGTGGTCTGTGAGGTACGTAAATACCTTTAAACCACCCTTCACCTACAGATAACCCCTCACCCATGCCCCTGTAAGTAACCCCAATGAACTAATCTGGACTTGTGTGGGCTGCTTCTTTGTTTTGTTCTCTGTCCTATCTGAGGTGACTAGAGATACTGGTTTAAATCTCCCCAGGGGAAAAAAAAAGTCACAATTGGTGCCTGAATTGGGAGAAGCAAAACATAGTTGAGTCTGAGAGGAGGGGTTGCGCGACCCTTGCTATGGGTAAGACACAGGCTATAGTGAATGATCCAAACGAAGGTGGACCATCCATGCAGCAATCCTTGTATGATTACTCTTCTCTGGTGATATGGAACCTTGTGCCTCCTTGCTGTAGTGGCAGTTGTGTGTCTGATATGAGTAGGACATGCCACTGAAGCTGAACATCTTTGAGGGGAAACCCAGGGTGGCTGTCTTCCTCTGTGGTATATGGTTGCATATCCCCTTTATGAATGTGTCCTGTGATTCAAGTACAGTAAAGCCCCAAGGAGGCTGTGAACTAGAGAATCTGTTGTAATTTCTGAAAGTGCAATATAGCATGTGATTATAAGCAGGTCATGGAAATAGTTTCTTGTCTCTGCCATTTGCCTTAAGAGGTGTAACTGAGGCTGAGATGTCTGCCCAGAAGGAATTGCCAGCAGGAGGGAGGAATTACAATAGAATAGATACACAGATGTGTCCTCCATATTACCTTCTGATGTGGCAGGAAGTGAGGGAAAAGAAGGATAGTGGCATCTCCCTCCCCCTCCCTTCTTCTTTTCCCTTTTTTTAGTTGATGAAAAAGAGTTCATTAGTCCTCTGCTAGGGAGCCCTTCCTGGAACCCCAAAATTTTGGCCCCTGAGAAAAATTAGACATGGAGGACTGAGGAGACGGGGTGGAAATGATAGAATATAGCCCTCAGCCCTGACATTTAATACATAAGAAGGAAAAAAAGTGATTCAGTATGGAGATAAAAGCCTTAGTAATTTCTCAGCACAGGAAGCTATGCTAGTCAGGGGATTTTTTTGCCCCTAAACTGCCTCAATTGGGAGAGACTTTTAAATAAGCAACAAAAGAACTCAAAACCTGGCTTGGGAGGCCATGGGACTTGATGGGAGGCAGATAGGATCAGCTTGACATTGTAGAAGGGGAGAAATGGAGGGGTCTCACTGATTTTTCTCACTCTCAGACACAGGCTGCATAGCTTGAGGCAATGTAAGGGAAACAATTCCCAATGAACTGGCTTCTATGAATGATTAGCGATGCCTTACTACCACTGGCTGTGATCAGTGGCTTCTATGAACGATTAGCGATGCCTTACTATCACTATCTCCGTGATTAGAAGGGACTCCAGGGACTAGTAGACAGTAAAGGAATGGCAGCCATTGTCAAGAGAACTGTGTGTGCAAGACAAGGTGTTTGATGCCCAGGTTAGCAGGTCAAATGGGACTCTGTTCACAGGAGAGATAAAAAGATTGACTCAGCAGGCATTCTGGGACTGGTACAGGGCAAGTGGCTTTGCTGAGTCTGACACTGCAACATGATCTTCACAAAATTTGATACACCATAATGGACCTGACTACAAATTGTGTCTAAATGGTGCTAAGGAATTTAGGAAGAGATTAGAAAAAGGGCAATCTGGGCTGGTGAGATGGTCTATTGGGTAACGATACTGGCTGCCGAGCCTGATGACCTGAGTCCCATACCTGGTACCCACATGGCAGAAGGACAGAAATGACTGCTGGCCTACACAGCATCCACCCACTCCCAAAGAAACAAACAAACAGATAAGTGTAATTTTAAAAAAGGGAGAGGAAAGCAGATGTAGACAAAAGCCTGAGTGACAGTTCACAGAAGGAGTGAAAGGAGGAGTGATTGACAGGTCAGTCAGGAAAAGTGGAAAAGTCTGTGGTAGGACTGGCAGTTATTCCCCAGTATCCTGTGTCCCTGCAGGAAAGGGTACTGGGTCTAGAGATTGTTCAGGACAGAGCTGTTTCAGAAATCAGGGATGGTTATGGAAGTGGTGGCCAAGGAAGCAGTCTGAAACCGGTCTGGTCAAGGGAGCTGGCTCAAGTCGTGGGTGTGATGAGTGACAGCACTGGCATGTTTTTCTTTGTCCAGGGCAGAGCATCACAGACCAGCCTCACGGAGCTATCAGTGTTGGGTAGATGTGGGTGAGGATACCAAATGACATATGGATTATAATGATCATTGATTGTAAAGATTCCAATAAGGTGGTACCCTCATCCATGTAGCTAAATTGCATTTTGAAAAAACAGTTGTTACAAGTGATGGGGTATTTTTCATGCTGTATCACTAATTTAAAAAATATCCCTTTAGACTGAATTCCAAGACCAATTGCATTTGCTTAGAAGAGACAGCAATGGACTTTCAGAGGCCCTGCCCTCTCTGTATATTATGTATATTATGTAATAGTAAACTTTGTGTATTTTACAGATTTGGAAAAGTGTCTGGAAGAACAGTAAAAATAGAAGTTAAAAAAATTGAAAGAATGCATCCTGAGTGGGTGGGAAAAGGCACCTCAAGGAACAGAAAGTTGTTGGGTTAAACAAATACAAGTGTCAGGAGTAGATTGCCTCTCAAGCAATTCTTGACCAGGAAGGTCCATGAGACCCCATAGAATCTAAGCTGTTGCCATTGCTACATGTAAGATCTAGATGCCAAGTTTCTACAACTGAAAACACAGTATGCTTTGGTTGCAAGAGGCTAAAAATCAAATTTGGACTAAGTTGAAAACTCATTTCTTGTTGGCTAGCTTTTATAGTGCTTGAAGGAATTATGTAGGATTGCGAAGGAGAATTGGGACCAACAATCCTGCTTGGCTATGGATCTTGTGTGATATACTATTGACATGCCAGTCAGAGTGTGTCATTGGTTCAATAGTAGCATGGCTGTTGTAAGCACAACCAGCTGCTTTTTGCTTGGATTTGAGGGCCGCCTCACAGGCCAGAAGCTATATTTGGTACTGTAAACCAGGATAAATCTGTGACTGGGAGATTATAAGATTGAGGGAGGCTACTGTTTTTGTTTTGCCTTCTAAATATGTGAATACGCATACATTCCTGCAGATTACTTCTTTGTCCTGTAGATAAGTGATTACTGCAGAAGTTGATAACCAGTCAAAATACTGAGGATAAGTGACTTTTGCTATGGAACAGTGCCATAGTCTTTAGCCATAAATGGAAGAGAATATTCAGAAATCATTATCACCCCTCAAGAAACACTGTAGAAGAGAGGAAAGGATGTAACAGCTGGAGGAAGGGGTGGAGCTGTTGAATAACTGTTTCTGATAAGTGAAACATTACTGGAGGAAGGGGGGAGTCTCACGAGATTAAGGAAACTCATCAAGATCACATAACTTACAAGGGCTGGGAAGCTCATAAAACCCTGTAAGACCCAGGAAGCTCATCACCATGTTTATAGAAGCAGCAAACAACTGAGGTAAGAAAGGACGGTTTTCAGTGGAGCTTCCTGCAACTTGTTCAGGGGACTTCAATGATGCAGCTTTCGTGAGTTATCAGCCATGTCTGGGTGGGCTTTCCAGTGACATAACCATCTGCCTCTGAGTCTTCTATGTTACTGCAAGTAATCTATCACCTGTGTGAAGTGGAAATGTAAGAGTTCTTTGGAGAGTCAGTTGTGTTGGATGGTGTTTTGTTGGGGCAAACACGAGGAGTATTTTCCTGAAGGCAGACAGAAGTGACATGACATTTTGCTAAAGCAGACACATGAAGGAACATTTCGTTGAAGCAGACACAGGTAAGAGGATGTTCTGCTAAAGCAAGCATGTGAATGGACAGATGATGAAGGATTCTTTGCAAGGACATCATGTATCGGTCCGCCTTACATTCAGTAGTTGAGTTCCATTTGTTGGGACTCCACAGAGAGAAATGCACCAAAAACTGTTCTGGTGGTGACATGGCTTCTTGCCACCTAGACTTGGGCTGATTGGCAGAGTGCTGTCAGCTGAGGCAAGACACAGTGAGACAAGACCCGTGGAGGCCCCCATGATGTTTGGAAGGAGTACAGATAGAACTTCACAGTGACAGAGGCTGAGTTTGGCTTGTTTATAGAGCTAGTTGTGCAATGCTTGTGGGTCTCACATCTTCTCTGATCTTCACTTCATTGAGAGAGGCACAGATGAGGCTCTCCCCCCTGGTCCCTCCTGCTGACTTGTGCCAATTTGACTGAGGCCTGGCTGTTTCTGCTAGGTAGTGCCACTGCTGCTGCTTTGTGTTTGCTATCCTGAATCTACTGAACTGAACTGCTGGTGTATCTGTGAAGGGTCTGTGAGTGGATCGAGCTGCATGCTGCCTGCTAACCTGTGAGCTGATTTCCAGACAACACAGATGGGGGTTGCTCCAAAGAACCATTTCTAAACAGTTCACTTCCCCAATGCCTTTCTTTTC
Source organism: Mastomys natalensis (assembly GCA_021653895.1). Taxonomy (NCBI): domain Eukaryota; kingdom Metazoa; phylum Chordata; class Mammalia; order Rodentia; family Muridae; genus Mastomys; species Mastomys natalensis. Next base: position 865,622 of record JAJTUV010000925.1, on the reverse strand, counting down.
CATTAGTTCTGGTGGTGGGCTAGAAGGGAGGTTAAAAACGTTTAAGGATCATCATGAAAAAAAGGCTTTGAAAAAAAAAATTAAAGTTATACCTGTGCACCTGAAAGTAATTCCAAGAATTCAATGTCTCACCAAGATAAACTTGAATGAAGTGGTTTTTTGTTTTTTTTCTGTTTTTTTTGTTTGTTTGTTTATTGTTTATTATCAGTGTACTATTGGGTAGAAGTGGATGTTTTTACACATCTCCCCAGGAAGTCACACTACCTTTGGATCATGTATAAGTATACTTACCGAGATGATCTATTTCAGTGAATGTATGTTGTAGCTGGCCTTTGCTACTTAGTGGGTTCTACTTTTTCCCACCCTATGTGCCCCTGGTTTCACCCCCTATCACTAGATCACTAGATAGGAGAAAAAGAATGATAAAGGAGAGAGAGAGAAGAGAGAGAGAGAGAGAGAGAGAGAGAGAGAGAGAGAGAGAGATTGAGAGAGAGAGAGATCTGTGAATCTAATTTCTTTAGTTGTGTTTCTTCTTTGCTTGTAGCTGGTCTTTGCTACTTTGTGGATTCTTTTTTTTTTCTCACCCTGAATCTAATTTCTTTCTTCTTTTTCTTCTTTGAGCATGACTACTTAGCAAACCACAACCTTTCCCCTGAATGACCAAAGATCACCAAACCTGCCTCTTGGTGCCCTAGCATTTATATATCATTGAAAAATTCTGTGGCTGGCAAACCACACTTCGACTAGAGCATGAGGCAAATCACAGTCAGATGCTGCAAAGCAGCCTTATATCCCCACATTTGGGATTAAAATGAATACACATTCTTATAATAGTACCTGTGTTTTTTAAAACAGAAATCAAAATTCCAGGATTGTTACTCCGTATTAGAGCAAAATCAGCCAAAGCAAATAGATACAAGAGCTATGTGCTGACAAGAAGGTTCAGTGGGAAAGGCGTTTGCTGTCAGCCTGAGGACTTAAGTTTGATCCCCAGGGGCCCATGAAAGTGAAAGGAGAGAACTGACCTCCATGATTTCTATATGCCCTGTGGCATTTGTGTGCCTCTCTTACATAATAAATAAAATGTAATAAATACAAAAATACAAGGGTCAAGCCTTCCTGTTCAGAGTTTCATAATACATTCTCAGGTCCTGAAGGTATTGTGGATATCACAGCCTCATTATTTTTGTCTAAAATCTTAGTACCTTAGTTACTTTCTTTCAAGTGATATTATGAATGACAATTGTCCAGTCCTCTAGTCTCAGATTCTACATGTTTTGGGTTTCAGGCAGTACTGGGTTTGTACTATGTTGAATGTATTTTGCTGTTTCAGCTAGTTCATTTATTTTTTCCTATTGGGGGAAAAGATATGTAGCGTGTAGTTTCTACTACCCCACTTTAAGCTCTGGGTGGACACAATACTAGCCACTGTCTTGGGAGGATGAAACACACACATACACACACACACACACACACACACACACACACACACACGCTTATTTTTAATATGCTTTTTAGCTCAATGGCCAGGTACTTCTAAGCCTCCTGCAGCTAATGTGCCCTTACCTTCATTCCCAGCTCAACACCTCTAAATCTTCTCTCAACTTAGTTGCCTGGTTACCTTCTTCTTGCTCAGCACCATAAATCTGCCCTCGGCTTAGTTGCTAATGTCCCACCTGCTACCCCAGGCCCAGTCAGGGAAGTGGCCAGTGGCCACTCCATCTGAGATCTTACAGGGCTGGTGGCTCTCTCTCCCTTCAAAGCATGATGACTCTTTTTTTCTTCTCCTGTATCTCCTAGCCTGCCTGTGGAAACCTACAAGTCTTGCCTCTTCTCCAGCCATTGGCCACTAGCATCTTTATTGATTCATCAAGAACCAATTGGGGAACAGGACCTTCAGCATTCACATGAAGATTCCCAATCAAAGCATCAAAACCACTCCCTACAAAGGTGCATTATAAAACAATATTTATTATGTTTACCTGATAAAGTGAAACCTGTAGCCCAATGTCTTAAATACTTACAAAGTAAAATTTATAGATAAGGAAATTTACAAATGTGTAAAATAAAAGATGACACGAGAGAAGACAAGACAGTGTGTTACTAACTTCTGAGATGGGTTTGGTAGCATTGCTTAATATCCTTAAGCATAATCTTCTTGTTCATAATGAACTAATCTCACAAAAATAATTTTGTGGATTTAATATTCATTAAGCCTAGAGAACTGAAAAATTGGGTAAGATAGGTTCCTGACCATAATCAACTCACTGACTAGTCAGACTATTGAGACAATATAACTGCTATATAATTACCATAGGATGTAGCGATTGTTACCACTATGAGCTTAGGTATGAAATACTGTACAAGTGAAGATACAGTGATATATAAGGAACCTTGTTTGGAGAATTTTTGAGAGAAAACAAATATACTTGGTCTGACTCTGAAGACAGACATGATATGGGCAAAAGTGTGTGTGTTGTGTAGTGTTGTGCATGTACATGTGTGGGCACATGTTGCAGGGAGGTTATAGAAATGGTTTGACAGTTCATGGATCCATGATAACTCTGTGTGACTGGAACCAGGTAGCAGTAGGACTCTACTCTTTTGGGGAGAAAATTCCAGAAAGGAAAGAGGAAATTAAGTTATAGCCTTTTATGTGTGACAGTTCAGGCAGCACATGACAAGGCCAGCAGGCATGCAGAGGAGCTATGCTTGAGAATTAGTAGATTGAGGGGTATGTTTGAGAGGAGCCACATGGAGGAGTTGGAATTGACAAAATCCAGTAACTGATTAGATATAAAGGGGGAACTGTGGTGGCAGGAAGAAGGAAGGGTGGAGATTTTGCCTGTTTAGTTAAGTGGGTGTTTAGAAAGTGACTCTCAGTTTCTTAACCCATGACATGGGATGATCTATCTCCTTAGTAAGCAGATGGGTGTTGTTGTGTCTTAAGAGCTTTAAGTGGGTTATGTTCAAAAAAAGCACAGGGAGTAGCACATGAGTGCACTGAATCAAGGTTAGTTTTTATGCTTAATGCACCATTACCTAGCACAGGGGAACCAGGAGAGAAAGGTGGGGCAGTTGTGAAAGACTCAGTTCAATTTGGGGAGTAGTAAGTTAGAGGTGATTTGATATCTACAATAAGATCACACTTGGAGATTAAAAAAATGGAAGGGTGGAGACTGGTGCATGTTTAAGAAATAGTCTTGACAATGACTTAGAAGAAAAAAGTGTCTCAATTTCTCATTTTCAAAGACATGACCATGTTTAGAGAGTTGACCTACCTATACCCAGAGACTCATCTAAGGCTGTTCGAATGGACTGGACCGTCAGTCAATGAAAGTTCATTATCATCATGAATTTCTTCATGTATTCTTGAAGTAAACCTCTCAAGGTCTGAAGCTCTAGATAATATTCTGCCATTTATTTTGCTATCTTGGGTTAGAGGTCAAGACTTCTACTAACTGTTATATATATTTAATATATTTTATGTATATATATTTTATATATATTAAATATATATTTATTTTGAAAAATTTCTAGTAAGCATTTAAGAACTGCAGTACAATCCTCCAAATTCTTACCTCTTCTGCTCCTGTTATTCTTAAGATGTTAATGGTGGGAATACACACTGTTCCCCTCATTTTGTAAATGTTTACTAGAATCATACATGACAATCGATCCCTTGTTTGATCTGAAAGTAACTTTTCCAGCTGCAACCAGAGCTATACAAGCATCTTCAGTTTGATGGGCATTGCCAGCACAGAAGTTGTGCTTTAAAATAATGTGCAAGCATTCATTTAACAGATGTTTGGTGATGTATCTATTATGCAGAATTGTCAGATGTGTGTTGTATCTGAGGCCAAGTGTCAGGTGTTGGGAATCCACAGCAGGTAAATGAAGGCTGTGTGTGTCAGAGTGCAACTGCACACAATCTCGCATTCCACCATGTCTTCCTCCCTTCCTGATTATGCCAACACATTTATCCTAGTCTTAGTGCAAACTAGAAGAATTAATTTCTACTTTTACAGGGCTGTTGTATTGACAACAATATGCATTCATGCAAAATGAGCCTCTGTGAATTATTACAAAGTCCTTGCCTTGCAAGATCTCTCCATTTTATTTTACTTATTATTTATATATAATCCCTGTCCTGTCTCTTTGAAGAGACAGGTATAGTAGCCAGTGAGTAGACTGGGTGTGCAGATTAGAGAAGAATAGATGGGGCCCATAACAAAATAGCCTTAGTTACAAGTATGAGTTAAAAGGACACAGGATTTTACTGTTTTCTGGCATATTCTTATAGTCACATCTCACTTAATGGTCACAACAACCCTGCTAAGATAAGTACTATTAACTATTTCCATTTTACAGATGAGCAACCCAAGGCACAGGAGGTTCAAGTTACTCTCTCTAAGGTCACTAGAAACTGGGTTTTAGACTTAGGTACTCCGTGTCAAAGACCACATTTCTAATCACTCATACTTTCTTCTGTTTGTTTTTGTTTTCAAAGTTTATACCCAGTAGAGACTATCACCATTCTTGAGAAAATTATACAAGTCAAGGGAAATTCAGGAAAAAGTCAAACAGAAGGCTAGATATAAAATTTGGAAGGAACTCTAGCTCAATCATTTCTCTTCAGTTTTAGATAAGATGCTTTCTGTTGACATAGCCCAGACCACACACAGGCAGTTTTCATGTCGGTAGCCATTTTCCAAGGAGGCCTAGTCACTCTTGTGGTCTGTTTAGTTTATGGAATTTCTTTTAGGCCATAAATATCTTAAATAAATTTAATTTTCCCATTCTTTGGGGATCATAATTTGCAACTTTTCATTCACTTAACTTGAGTCTCTGATGAAGCCTTGTAATTGTAGAGGTATCTAGCACTTTCCACTAGAGGGCACTGTTCTATTGAAAGAATACTTTGACTTTTATAGACCTATTGGTCACAATTTAGTTAATTTAAAAAGATTTGAATGACAAAATTGTTGGAATTCAGACTCAGGACAAATGGCTGAGGTGCATATTTTAATACCAAAGTGGACCTGGCCTTCAGGTTCTCCCAGCATCCTCCATTATAGGGCATGGCTAACATACTTCACTCTCTGTCCTGAACTTTCCAGCTTAGAGCCTGGGCTTCCCCCACTCGGGAAGCTCTTCCCTTTATAATCCAGACATTTTGGTCTTTCTTTCTTGCTCTCTCCTCTTCTGAATTTTCTCCTCTCAACCCCCATGTGTACACACTTTCTCTCATTCTTTTCCCTCTCCCCATGGCAATTTTCCTGGCCTGGTCCCTTGGGATCAGTGAACCTACTTGAGAGGAGCGTCCCCGTGAACCTGCCTCTATATGCTTTTACTTGGATTGAATTGGATCATTTCACCGTGGAGAATAACTATGCAAAATAGTATAAATCTAATTTTTTTTTTCAGAAGAATCTGAGAACTGAGTCCTAAGAATGGAGTGGATAACTTAAATCTTCATAAACCATAAGGTTCCTAGAAAAGAGTGTAGGCAAGTCCTGAGCCTAAAGGCCAAATTAAGAAATCCTATGCTTAAAAAAATAAAAGATGGTTTTGTAGAATGATTTAAGAACTCTTGCCTCTGGTCTTTTATACTTGGCACTGTTTACCAGAGCTTTAGGATGGTGGGAATTTGAGTGAGCTCATCAGGGAGAGGAAAGGGCAAGTTGGAGAACAAGGTCTGTCTAGAAGAGTTTCCTCAACTCCACTACAGGATGAGGAATGATTCTGAGAGACTCTCCAGAGTCACTTTGACTTGTCTCCATTCTTTATGACCAAGTCTCTCTACTTTTCTACACATACCTATCCAGGGCACTGCCTTTTCATGCTTAGCTCCCCTCTTCAGCTGACCTCATGTACAGGCCATGTTCCAAGGAGCAGGAAAGTGTCTGTTTGCTTGTTTTAAAGATAGGAGTCTCACATAGCCAAGGCTAGCTTTGAACTGGTAATGTAGCTGAAGTTGGCCTTGAACCCTCTTGCCTTTGGTCTTCAGTGCTGCAATTATAGGCATATATCACTACACCTGGCTATAGCTGGCCACTTAGTTGATCTGTTGTAAAGTTGTATTCCCTCACTTGGAGGGGATACATGTAACCTTGCCCTTATACTAAGGCTATAGCTAATGTTTGCATCTTTATGATTAATGTTTACTATATTTGGTTATCCCTATGTCTACTGGTTTCTATGTATCTTTATTTCAATGTGTATCTTTTTTTGAGCTGACTGGTCACTTTGAGTCTATTCTACAGCACTTATTACTCTCACATAGTAATAATTATTATTACTATGTATTATGTATCAATGTATTATGTTGGGTGGTGACAAGTGAAATTGGAAACTAATAAATAATTGCTTCTTCTGTAAGTTAAATGAAATGAGTTAAAGTGATAGAAGGACAAGCATGTGTTGGGAATTGGTTCTAATGCTTTGTCTCAATCAGGCTCCCAAAAGCTGCACTTCCAGATGCTGAGAGTCCCTGTCCCTAGCTGGCTTCCACTGGTAATAAAGAATTGCCACTACAGCCAATGGCTGGGCGGGGAGACAGAGGCAGGACTTGTCGGCAAGGGACAGAGAGAGGGGAGGAGAAGAGAATCAGAGGGAGAGGGATCATATTTAAGAGCTGCAGGAGAAAAATCATCCAGCAATGAGGGGAAAGGGAAAGTGGCTCTATTGGGGGTGGGGGAAGTGCCTAGAAGGCAACAGAGCAGCAAAGATAAATATAGATTTAGAAGGTGGTAAGCAGGAATTCCAGAGGGGAATGTGTGCTAGCAATGAGGGGTTTAAAAGTGTCCAGCCATTGAGCTAGTTAAGGCATATCAAAATTAGCTGTGATGTGTGTGTGTGTGTGTGTGTTTTTCTTTCATTCATGAATCCAGAGTTCTTGGACTGGTGTAGTGCATGCACAACCTGCCAAGAGCCAAAGCATTTTAACAATTCACCACTACAAACATGGGGAGAAAAATGTGCAAAATTTTAACTGTTTATTCCAGGGAAAGCTCTAGATACCATTTTGGGGAAGAGGACATATGAATGGACAGGGATGGGGCAAACATCCTGGTTGAGGCACTGTGTTGAATGGGCAAGGTGCTAACACTGCAGTGTATCTGGGAACCTCCTCAGACACAAGTGCAGACCCTTGGCTAGTTTGTCTGCTTCCCTCACTTGGAGGTCCTCTGTCTCCTACCTTTTATCTCAGATTCCCTTCTATGCATTGAGGTCTAGCTTTAGCCTTGTTCACCTTCTCCCTGCCTGTTAGGTCTTTTCTGTCTTAGCTCAAGTTACAGTTTAGTATTGAGATGTAGTTAGTGTCTGTTATGAAAAAAAGGGCTCAGAGGCAGGGGCTACCTTGCAGGCCCATGCCAAGGTGCCACCCGAGACATGACATGTAACAAATCTAGTATGAGGGAGATATTTGAGATATTTGAGGGGAAGGGAGGGAGTGAGGGCCTGCAGATAGGGTAGAGGCAGACAGACAGGAGCAGAGCCTGGGGCAGAGAAGGGGGGACAGAAACAAGGATAGAAAGTGTGTGTGTGTGTGTGTGTGTGTGTGTGTGTGTGTGTGTGTTATAGGAGAGAGAGAGAGAGACAGAGAGACAGAGAGACAGAGAGACACACAGAAAGAGATGACAAGCAGTCTTTTATATACCAGTCCACCTGTACATGGAGGTGGCTGGTTATGGTGTCAGGTGATGACATAAGCCATTGCTAGGTCCCTGGGAGGAACCTAGTGGAATCACCTGTAAGCTAACAGTATCAATGCTGGAATTGCCTCTTCATTTAGACAAGGGCAAGACATAATATTCATCTTATATGTTGGGGCCTTGCAGCCTTAGTAACAGTAATTGGTGCTAGAATGTTCTCTGGATCCGTTCACCACTAGGTAACACAGTTTCTCCTCCTCCTCCTCCTCCTCCTCCTCCTCCTCCTCCTCCTCCTCCTCCTCCTCCTCCTCCTCCTCCCTCCTCCTCCTCCTCTTCTTCCCTTTTTTTTGTTTTTCGAGACAGGGTTTCTCTGTATAGCCCTGGCTGTCCTGGAACTCACTCTGTAGACCAGGCTGGCCTCGAACTCAGAAATCCACCTGCCTCTGCCTCCCAAGTGCTGGGATTAAAGGCGTGCGCCACCACTGCCCGGCTCTTCTTCCCTTTTAAAGCCTTTATTAAACCTGTTCTTTGATAATTTCAAACACTCTGAATGCTGTCTTCTCCATATACTGAGAATTCTTCTTTTTTTTTTTTTTTTTTTTTTTATTGTATAGTCTTTTTATTGCTGAGTTTTAGAATTCTTTTCAACTGTGAAAATGCCAGGTGGCTTTTTTTTTTTTTTAATTTTTAATTTAATTTAATTTATTTTTTTTGCTTATTCACTTTATAACCCGTCCCAGTCACCCCCTTCCCACAATCCTTCCCCATCTCTTGTTTTCTGAGTACCCCCTCCTCCTGTATCCCCCACCCTGCCACTTTAAGTCTCTGAGAGGCTAGGTGCTTCCTCTCCCATTTAGGCCAGATGAGGCACCCAGCTAGAAGACCATACTCCATATACAGGCTGCATGTTTTGGGATAGCCCCCACTCCAGATGTTTGAGACCTGCATGAAAACCAAGCTGCACATTTACAACATATGTGCAGGGAGGCCTAGGTCTAGCCCATGGAGGTAGATCTGTGTAGACTAGGTATGCTCCACGGTTGGTGATTCAGTCTCTGAGAGCTCCAAGGGTTCAGGTTCGTTTACTCTGTTGATCTTCCTGTGCAGTTCCTATCTCCTTAGGGCCCACAATCCTTCACCTATCTTCATAAGAGTCCTCAAGCTCCATCCACTGTTTGGCTCTGGATGTCTGTATCTGTCTGATTCAGCTGCTGGTTAGAGCCTTTCAGAGGACAGCTTGCCCCTGTCTGTTCTCAGGCTGGAGGTTTAGATTCTGGGGCTCTGGTTGAATCTTTTGATACTCGTTCTAAAAAGGACAAAAGCACCCTCACTTTGGTCTTCCTCCTTCTTTTGAGTTTCATGAGGTTTATGCTTGCATCTTAGGTATTGTGTGTTTTGGGGCTAATATCCACTTATCAGTGAGTGCATACCATGTGTGTTCTTTTGTGATTGGGTCATCTTACTCAGGATGATATTTTCTAGCTCCATCCATTTGTCTAAGAATTTCATGAGCTCATTATTTTTAATAGCTGAGTAGTACTCCATTGTGTAAATGTACCACATTTTCTGTATCCATTCTTCTGTTGAAGGACATCTGGGTTCTTTCCAGCTTCTGGCTATTATAAATAAGGCCGCTATAAACATAGTGGAGCATGTGGCCCTGTTGCATGTTGAAATATCTTCTGGGTATATACCCAGGAGGGGTATAGCTGGGTCCTCAGGTAACATCATGTTCAATTTTCTGAGGTATCGCCAGACTGCTTTTCCATAGTGGTTGTACCAGCTTGCAATCCCACCAACAATGGAGGAGTGTTCCTCTTTCTCCACATCCTCGCCAACATCTGCTGTCACCTGTGTTTTGGATCTTAGCCAATCTGACTGGTGTGAGGTGGAATCTCAGTGTTGTTTTCATTTGCATTTCCCTGATGACTAGGGATGCTGAACACTTCTTTAGATGTTTCTCAATCATTCGAGTTTCCTCAGTTGAGAGTTCTTTGTTCAATTCTCTACCCCATTTTTTAATAGGGTTATTTGATGGTCTGGAATCTAGTTTCTTCAGTTCTTTGTAACCTTGGATATTAGCCCTCTATCAGATGTAAGGTTGGTGAAGATCTTTTCCCAGTCTGTTGGTTCCTGCTTTTGTCCTGTTGACCGTATCCTTTGCTTTACAGAAGCTTTGCAGTTTTATGAGATCCCATTTGTCAATTTCTTGATCTTAGAGCATACGCCATTGGTGTTTCTGTTCAGGAACTTTTCCCTGTGCCCATGTGATCAAGGCTTTTCCCTATTTTCTTTTTTTTTTTTTTTTTTTTATTGTAAAATTTTTTATTTTTACATTTCAGATGTTCTCTCCTTACCCCATTTCCCCCAATCCCTCCAGTAACTCACTATCCTTCCCCCCTCTTCCCGCCTCCATGATGGTGTACCCCACCCACCCTCCCCTGTACCTCACCTCCCCACCCTGGAATATCCCCCCCCCCACACGACGACCACCTTCATGGGTCAAAGGATCTCTTCTCCCACTTATATATAGCTCCCTTGCCTATATAGCTGGAGCCTTGAGTCCCCCTAAGCACTCCCAGGCTGGTGGCTTAGACCCTGGGGGCTCTGGTTGGTTGGGATTGTTGCTTTCCTCATGGTGTCGCGAATCCTCTCAACTCCTTCAGCCTTCACTCTATCTTCTCCATTGGGAACTCCATGCTCAGTTTAATGGTTAGCTGTGAGCATCTGCCTCTGAGTATGTCAGACCTCTTGCAGACCTCTAAGGAGACAGCTATATCAGGCTCCTGTCAGCGTGTACATCCTGCCATCCACATCAACCTCTACCCTTTGGTGACTGCACATAGGATGGATATCTAGGTGGAATAGTCTGTAGACGGTCCCTCCTTCAGTTTCTGTCCTGCACTGTGTCTCCATATTTGCACCCTTGAGTATTTTGTTACTCCTTCTAAGAAGGACTGAAGGCTCCCCTATTTGGTCATCATTCTTCATGAGCTTTATGTGGGTCTGTGGAGTTGAATCTTGGGTATTTCAGGCTTCTGGGCTAAAATCCAATAATCAGTGAGTGAATACCATGTATGTTCTTTTGTGATTGGTTACTTCACTCAGGATGATATTTTCTAGTTCCATCCATTTATATATGAATTTATCAAATTCAATGTTTTTAATAGCTGAGTAATATTCCATTGTATAAATATACCCACATTTTTTGTATCCATTCCTCTGTTGAAGGGCATCTGGGTTCTTTCCGTTTCTGGCTATATAAATAAAGCTGCTATAAACATAGTGGAGCATTTTTTCCTTGTTATGTGTTAGAGCATCTTCTGGATATTTACCCAGGAGTGGTATAGCTGGGTCCTCAGGTAGTGATATGTCCAATTTTCTGAGGAACCGCCAGACTGTTTTCCATAGTGGTTGCACCATCTTGCAATCCCACCAACAATGGAGGAGGGTTCCTCTTTCTCCACATCCTCGCCAGCATCTGCTATCACCTGAGTTTTTTATTTTAGCCATTCTGACTGGTGTGAAGTGGAATCTCAGGGTTGTTTTGATTTGCATTTCCCTGATGCCAAGGATGCTGAACATTTCTTTAGGTGCTTCTCGGCCATTTCGGATTTCCTCAATTGAGAATTCTTTGTTTAGCTCCTTACTCCATTTTTTAAAAAGGGTTATTTGGTTGTCTAGAGTCTAATTCTTGAGTTCTTTGTTAATTGGATATTAGTCCTCTATCGGATGTGGATTGGTGAAGATCTTTTCCAATCTGTGGTTGCCGTTTTGTCCTATTGACGTGTCCTTGCTTACAGAAACTTTGCATTTATGAATCCCATTTGTCAATTCTTGATCTTAGAGCATAGCCATTGGTGTTCTATTCAGGAACTTTTCCCCTGTGCCTAGGTATTCAGGGTCTTCCCCATTTCTCTTCTATTAGTTCAGTGTGTCTGGTTTTATGTGGAGGTCCTTGATCCACTTGGAATTCAGCTTTGTACAAGGAGATAAGTATGGATCAATTTGCATTCTTCTACAAGTTGACCTCCAGTTGGACCAGCACCATTTGTTGAAAATGCTGTCTTTTTTCCACTGGATAGTTTGAGCTCCTTTGTCGAAGATCAAGTGACCATAGGTATGGGGGTTCATTTCTGGGTCTTCTATTCTATTCCATTGATCCTCCTGACTGTCTCTGTTCCAATACCATGCCGTTTTTATCATTATTGCTTTGTAGTACAGCTTGAAATCGGGGATGGAGATTCCCCCAGAAGTTCTTTTATTTTTGAGTGTAGTTTTCGCTATCCTGGGTTTTTTGTTATTCCAAATGAATTTTAAGATTGCTCTTTCTATCTCTGTAAAGAATTGAGTGGGAATTTTGATAGGGATTGCATTAAATCTGTAGATTGCTTTCGGCAAGATAGCCATTTTTACTATATTAATCCTTCTGATCCATGAGCATGGGAGATCTTTCCATCTTCTGAGATCTCCTTCGATTTCTTTCTTCAGGGTGTTGAAGTTCTTGTCATACAGGTCTTTTACTTGCTTGGTTAGATTCACACCAAGATATTTCATACTTTTTGTGACTATTGTGAATGTTGTCGTTTCCATAATTTCTTTCTCAGCCAGTTTATCCTTTGTGTAGAGGAATGCTACTGATTTGTTTGAGTTAATTTTATACCCAGCAACTTTGCTAAAGTTGTTTATCAGGTTTAGGAGCTCTCTGGTGGAAGTTTTGGGGTCACTTAAGTATACTAACATGTCATCTGCAAATAGTGAAACATTGACTTCTTCCTTTCCAATTTGTATCCCTTTGATCTCCTTCTGTTGCCTAATTGCTCTGGTTAGGACTTCCAGAACTATATTGAACAAGTAGGGGGAGAGTGGGCAGCCTTGTCTAGTCCCTAATTTTAATGAGATTGCTTCAAGTTTCTCTCCATTTAGTTTGATGTTGGCTACTGGCTTGCTGTATATTGCTTTTACTATGTTTAGGTATGGACCTTGAATTCCTGATCTTTCCAAGACTTTTATCATGAAGGGGTGTTGAATTTTGTCAAATGCTTTCTCAGCGTCAAGAGATATGATCATGTGGTTTGTTTCTTTGAGTTTATTTATGTAGTGGATTATGTTGATGGATTTCCGTATATTGAACCAACCCTGCATTCCTGGGATAAAGCCTACTTGATCATGGTGGATAAGTGTTTTGATGTGTTCTTGGATTCGGTTCGAGAGAATTTTATTCAGAATTTTTGCATTGATATTCATAAGGGAGATTGGTCTGAAGTTCTCTTTTCTTGTTGGATCTTTGTGTGGTTTAGGTATAAGCGTAATTGTGGCTTCATAGAATGAATTAGGTAGTGTTCCTTCCGTTTCTATTTTGTGGAATAGTTTGAAGAGAATTGGTATTAGATCTTCCTTGAAGGTTTGATAGAATCTGCACTAAAGCCATCTGGACCTGGACTTTTTTTGTGGGGAGACTTTTAATGACTACTTCTATTTCTTTCGCAGTTATGGGACTGTTAAGATGGTTTATCTGATCCTGATTTAACATTGGTAACTGATACTTGTCTAGAAAATTGTCCATTTCATCCAGATTTTCCAATTTTGTTGAGTATAGGCTTTTGTAGTAGGATCTGATGATTTGTTGAATTTCCTTGGTTTCTGTTGTTATGTCACCCTTTTCAGTTTGGATTTTATTGATTTGGATACTATCTCTCTGCCCTCTGATTAGTCTGGCTAAGGGTTTATCTATTTTGTTGATTTTCTCAAAGAACCAGCTCCTGGTTTTATTGATTCTTTGTATAGTTCTCTTTGTTTCTATTTGGTTGATTTCAGCCCTGAGTTTAATTATTTCCTGCCGTCTACTCCTCTTGGGTGTTTTTGCTTCTTTTTGTTCTAGAGCTTTCAGGTGTGTTGTGAAGCTGCTAGTGTGTTCTCTCTCTAGTTTCTTTTTGTATGCACTTAGAGCTATGAGCTTTCCTCTTAGCACTGCCTTCAGTGTGTCCCATAGGTTTTGGTATGATGTGTCTTCATTTTCATTAAATTCTAAAAAGTCTTTAATTTCTTTCTTTATTTCTTCCTTGACCCCATTATCAATGAGTAGAGTATTGTTCAGTTTCCATGTGAGTGTGGGCTTTCCATTGTCTTTGTTGTTATTGAAACCAGCTTTAGACCATGGTGATCTGATAGGATGCATGGGATTATTTCGATTTTTTTATATCTGTTGAAGCCTGTCTTGTGACCAATTATATGGTCTATTTTGGAGAAGGTACCATGAGGTACAGAGAAAAAGGTATATTCTTTTGTTTTGGGGTGAAATGTTCTATAGATATCTGTTAAGTCCATTTGGTTTAAAACTTCTGTTAGTTTCACTGTACTTCTGTCTAGTTTCCGTTTCCCTGATCTGTCCAGTGCTGAGAGTGGGGTATTGAAGTCTCCCACAATTATTGTGTGAGGTGCAATATGTGCTTTGAGCTTTAGTAAGGCTTCTTTTATGAAAGTGGGTGCTCTTGCATTTGGTGCATAGATGTTCAGAATTGAGAGTTCATGTTGGTTGACTTTTCTTTGACAAATATGAAATGACCTTCCTTATCCTTTTTTATATCTTTAAGTTGAAAGTCAATTTTATTCGATATTAGAATGGCTACTCCAGCTTGTTTCCTAGGACCATTTGCTTGAAAAATTGTTTTCCAGCCTTTTACTCTAAGGTAGTGTCTGTCCTTGTCACTGAGGTGGGTTTCCTGTATGCAGCAAAATGTCGGATCCTGTTTGCGTATCCAGTCTGTTAGTCTATGTCTTTTTATTGGGGAATTGAGTCCATTGACATTAAGAGATATTAAGGAGAGGAGACTGTTGCTTCCTGTTATTTTTGCTAAAAGGGGAGGCATTGTTTGTGTGCTATCTTCTTTTGGGTTTGTTGGAGGTGGATTACTTTCTTGCTCTTTCTAGGGTATGATTGCTTCCTTGTAATGGGTCTTTCCTGCTATTATTCTTTGTAGTGCTGGGTTTGTGGAAAGATATTGTGTAAATTTGGCTTTGTCATGGAATATCTTGGTTTCTTCATCTATGGTAATAGAGAGTTTTGCTGGGTATAGTAGTCTGGGCTGGCATTTGTGTTCTCTTAGGGTCTGCATGACATCTGACCAGGATCTTCTGGCTTTCATAGTCTCTGGTGAGAAGTCTGGTGTAATTCGGATAGGTCTGCCTTTATATGTTACTTGGCCTTTTTCTCTTACTGCTTTTAAAATTCTTTCTTTGTTTTGTGCATTTTGTGTTTTGATTATTATGTGACGGGAGGTATTTCTTTTCTGGTCTAGTCTATTTGGTGTTCTGTAGGCTTCTTGAATGATTATGGGCACTCGTTCCTTAGGTTAGGGAAGTTTTCTTCTATGATTTTGTTGAAGATATTTACTGGCCCTTTAAGTTGTGAATCTTCACTCTCTTCTATACCTATTATCCTTAGGTTTGGTCTTCTCATTGTGTCCTGGATTTCCTGGATGTTTTGTGTTAAGAGTTTTTTGCATTTTTCGTTTTCCTTGACAGTTGTGTCAATATTTTCTATGGTATCTTCTGCACCTGAGATTCTCTCTTCTATCTCTTGTATTCTGTTGGTAATGCTTGCGTCTGTGACTCCTGATTTCTTTCTTAGGTTTTCTATCTCCAGAGTAGTCTCCCTTTATGATTTCTTTATTGTTTCTATTTCCATTTTTATGTCCTGGATGGTTTTGTACAAATCCTTCACCTGTTTGGTTGTATTCTCTTGTGATTCTTTAAGGGCTTTTACCTGTTTACCTGTGTTCTCCTCGGATTCTTTGAGAATGTTATTTATGTCCTTCTAAAGTCCTCCATCATCATCTTTAAAAGTGATTTTAGGTCTGACTCTTGCTTTCCTGGTGATATGGGGAGTTCAGGACTTAATATGGGAGAACTAGGTTCTGATGATGACATGTGTTCCGGGTTGCTGGTCCTTGTATTCTTGTGCTTGCCTTTTGCCATCTTTTTCTCCTTGGTGCTGCCTGTGCTGTCTCTGGCTGGAACCTGTCTTTCCTGTTCTCTTGGTTGTGTCAGAACTGTTTAGGTTGGGTGTCGCTGCTGAGGTTCGAGCTAGGACCCAGGATCTGGTCTGGATCAGTGCATTGGTCCAGACCAGAAGGAATCAGTGCTCTCGGCCAGGAGTGAGTTCCTGGATCCCTGTGGGACCTGGTTTGGGGCAGGTGTTGCTGCCTCCTTGCTTAAGAAGCTGCTCGAGTTAGAGCTCCTGGGAGCCACGCTTCCTCTGGTTCTGTGAGATTGGGTGCAGAGTTGCTGCCCGAGATCTGCTGAGTGCCCAGGCCCAAACCGGAAGGAACCAGTGCTCCGGGCCAGGAGTTTGTACTTGGGTCCCAGTGGGTCCCGGTTACTCCCTATTTGGGGCAAGTGTTGCTGCCTCCTTGCTTAAGGAGCTGCTCGAGTTAGAGTTCCTTGGAGCTACGCTTCCTCTGGGTTCTGTGAGATTTCGTGCAGGATTGCTGCCGAGATCTGCTGAGCGCTCAGGTCCAAACCGGAAGGAACCAGTGCTGGGGCCAGGAGTGGGTACCTGGGTCCCGGTGGGTCCCAGTTACTCCCGGTTTGGGGCAAGTGTTGCTGCCTCCTTGGGTAGGAAGCTGCTTGGGTTAGAGCTCCTAGGAGCCCTGCTTCCCCTGGGTTTTGTGGGATTTGGTGTAGAGCTGCGCCTGGGATCTGCTGGGAGCTCCGACCCAGACCGGAAGGAGCCGGTGCTCCGGGCCAGGAGTAAATCCTCGGTCTCAGTGGGTCCCAGTGGGTCCCAGTTACTCCCTGTTTGGGGTGGGTGTTGCTGTCTCCTTACCAGAGATACTGCCTGGGTCAGAGCTGCTGGGTGCCCCACTTCTGCCGGGTTTTGTGAGGTTCAGTGCAGAGCTGCCGCCAGGGATCTGCTGCCTAGGCCCAGACCGGAAGCAGAAGTTGAATCCTGAGAATTCTTATAAGGAAAGCCTTGTAAACAAACCAATAGGAGCATAAGGTATTGAATGAAAATGAGGACATGGCTGTTCTGAGGCCTGGTTGAGGAGAAGATTTTTATTGTCAACATGATCCGGGAGAGAATATCCAGATGCATCTGAAAGAGTCCAGAGCAGAGAGAGAAAGTAGTAGATTGAACATGGATAGCAGAATAGGCCAGGCCATGAGGGGGGTGGGGTTCAAGCAAGACAGGAAGAGAAGAGACAGCTAAGAGAACCCATTGTAAGGGAGGAACCAAGATAGGGCATGGACAAAATGGCTGGGTTATATAGGAATCAGAAGGAGAGAGTAAGGAGAGGGGGCTGGAGTGAAGAGAGCAGAGAGGAGCTGCAGGTGCTGAGTGAGACTGTGCTCTGTGATATGCTGACAGACACCCCAGTTAGCCCTTGGTCCTGGGTTTCTTTGGGACCTGACAGGTGTCAATAGACTTTGAAAACAGAATGGATATAATCACGGGCATGAGCTGCATTTCACTTAGAGATGTGTAAAAATAGGAGAAAAATGGCGCCTGTCAGAAAGTCAGAGCAATGTTATACAGACACTAGCACACTTATTGAAAATAAAAGTTAGTTTCACCTCTTCAGAGGACAGTTAGACCTTCATGGGACAGGCAATTTCATTATGCCCAAATATGGCTCATTCTTGCTGTACAGCCTGGTCTTTGGCTGTAAGGCTTATGGACATTTAGGATTTTGCTGGTAAGGACTGCTAAGACAAAAGACAAACATGTCCTCGAATGATCACATGATGTCCTCTCCAGCTAGAGGATTCTTGTTCATGGCTAACCAGCTGATATGTACTTTGTGGGATGCCGGGGTGAAGGAACTCAACCTTAGCTTGAACCCTATGCTTCTCTGAACTGAAACACAAGAACTGGAATGAATCCAGTTTCACCATCTTCCCTGTCAGTGCTCAAGTTCCCTCTTAGGAAGGCAAATGACTCTGCATTCTTCAAGATTTCTTGTTTTGATGGCTTGATTCCACCCACTTTCCTCAAAATATCAGAAATGGACCTGGCCAATTCTTTTTAGAGAGTGAAGCTCCTCGACATGGTATGTGTTCCTGCTGAGGCTTACTGAAGTAAAACACAGGGAAGTAATGCTTCGCCAGAAAGGAAATCCTGTGAGGCTTCTCAAGATCTCTAGCACTCAAGTCTGTACAGAAAGAACATATTTTAGTGCCACACTAAGAGAATGTATCTACCTGGCATAGGGCCACAACCCACAGCTTTCCAAGAAACAAGGCCATCTGTATTTGGGCTAAGAGTGGCAGTTGTGTCCTGTGTGATGGTTCTTGGCTGAGGAATGAATAGGGGTTGCCATGTAGCCTACACTTGGCTGGCCATGGCATGCATTCAAGTAAGGGGTAGCATATACCCTAAAGATGCCATTCCTAAGTTCCTTAAGGTACAACTGGTGGAGGCTTCGTATCGGGGTTCCTTACAAATGCCGAATCTCCACAGAACATGTATCTGGTATGCCATGGTGCATTAGACGTATTCAAAATATTGATTGATTTCTTCCCACAGCTGTTGGACAGTGATGTTACACATTGACATGAGAATCTTCCATCCATCTTCAGTCTTCTATAGACATGAACAGCCTTCATGATCTTATCCTTTGTGTCAAAATCAATTTTTATATGCCCTGTGAAGTGAAAAATTTGTCAAAGGATTTGATGAGTTAGGGAGTGTTTATAAGCCCACATGGATACAAGGAATGCCCAACAACAGAAGGTTTCCTGCTTGCTTTGAGATGGAGTGTGGTGATTTGCAATGTTCCAGGAAAGGGGTAAACAGAGAAGGCCTAGGTCTTCAGGACACCTGCCCTTACAGTGGTTGTAGCTCAGTTTCTAGAGGGAGAACACTACATGCTCACCTAGACAACAATTTCATTAGCCAATGTCTTGGGCAGTCTTTCCTCCTTCACGTTGGTTTTCCCTGTCTGTGTAAGAGAAGGAAATATGAAGACATGTTAGATAACAGGAGCAGCTTGGGAAGCTGGTACAAGGGCAGTCAGGAAAATGGCACAGGGTGATGTCTTAGATTTCTCCTGTGCTTGGAGACATGTGAGGTAGAAAGGCCATTTCTTTGGATGAATCCTTTACCTCTGCTCAGCAACCTCATTTGGGAGCTCCAGGGTACTTCTTAACCCAGAAGAGATAAGTAAAAAAGAATAAGGGTGTTCAAAATTGGTTTTGATTGTTAGACTTCAAGCAACATCCAGGATGCAGCATTTGTTTCTAGTTCAACCTGAGCTCTTTCTTTTTCCCAACAATTCCATTCTCATCTCCTCATAGAGTCAAATGACTGCTGGGGACTAGTCACTACTTGTGTTTCACACAATCTAGTACTCAGGATGCTACAAAGATCCCATTGGTTCAAGGAGACTTGAGCTTTCAGTTAAATACTGATGGATGGAATACAGCAGGTGGGTAAAACACATGGGAAGACAGAGAATAAAAATCCACATAGGATTTACCTTCTCAGAAAGCTGCACTGTGGAATAAATGGTGTTCACAGGCTCTCCCTTACAGGACACCATCTGGAAAAGAGATTCTTTCTCCTCAGTGACAGCACAGAAGACAAAAATTAGAAAAAATTAGAAAGATCTCTCTTTCTAATTCCAGTCTCTCCATCACTCATTCCTGATTCAACTTTACTGTGTAGCTTTTTTTTCAGGCACTAGCTCTTGTTCCATCCAACTCTGGATTAGGTTAAGGTAACAATAAAGACAAGTGGGTGGTAGTTAGACACAGCCTTGTAGCAAAAGGACTCTAGGAGCTAAGAGAGAGGTTCTGTGTAGTTTAGACTGAGTGTTGCTCAGGGAATTTAGTTTTGTGAGTTGTGTGAACCTCTAACAACATCCCCATCAGTTACAGTACAGTGTCAGAGTAACTGGAAACACCTAAGTGTCTCCTTTCAGTCCTTGCAGACTCCAAGGAAGCAGGCTGTGTAGACGATCTTTGGTACACATGAGCCAGAGGAAAGCAGACAAAAGCCAGAAGGTGTGGGACAGAGTGGTTAAGAGTCTGAGAAAATGAGCTGCTGCTAGACCAGCTAGTGTAGTTCAAGGCTGTCCATCTTTCCTTCTGTGTCCTTGGAACAACCTTAGCAATGGGTTTGCCCAGTTGACCTTTCTCATCTCACAACAAAGACTCTTTCATTGTTTGATCTCTCCAGGGAGCTCTTCTTCAACACAAACTACTTCTAACCCACAGCTAGGCCTGCATGTGAAGCTCCTTATACCATGGACGCTGTCATGAGGAGATAGTACATTATGTTTTGTTTTCATGAGGATCATTTCTTTAGCATGATGTTTCTTTGTTGGTCTATCCAAATTCTTGGCTGTAGCTTCTCTCTATACAATGGCCAACAGAGGGCAATTGTTGCCCAAGACTCCTATTCTAGTGGTCCTAGTCGTAGGGTGTATTTATGAATAGTATCAGCTTACCTTGGACTGAGAGATTTCATCATAGATCCTGGGCTCTGTGAGATGAGTATTTCTTGAAACTACAGAGTATACTGTTTGCTCTGAGACACCATCTGCTGCAAATAAACATATAACCATAGTCTGTGAAAGGTAGATGGTATTTTAGAGACTGCCTAGTCATATTTTGTCTTTCTGTGAAAAAAGAAATAAAATCTACAGGTTAAATAGCCCCTACTCTTTGGAAAAGGATGTTTGTATACTCAGATACTCTTTTCATCCCAAGGATTACATATGTGATATGCACATCTTATTCAAATCTCACCTAAAACACATTGAGAATTCTTTTTATTCCTGAGGCCCAGTTTAGCCTAAAGAGAATCTTCCTAGCCCCTGTATGAAATTCAAAGATTGCTCCTGCATTTGGATTTTGCATGGTTAGTAGACTTTCCATGTCAGGGTCTCAGTTGTTTAATTTGATTCTAATTATACTTGGGGCTTTACTATTGTAGTGCATACCTGACTATAACCACAAACATTCAGGAAACAGCTAAGTATTTATTAAGCACCTACTTTGTGCCAGATTCCAAAAAAAAAAAAAAACTAAAAAAAGGATATATAGATCTTTGATTTAAAATTTTTTTGAGCTAAATGAGGTATTAATCTTAACACATGGCTTTTCTTTAGTGTTAACACAATGTTTTAGGGTCAAGTTGAAAAGCAATAGCCAGAATTTTATACTTTCTTATTATAGGACATAAAACCATCTACAAATAATGGATCTAATCCAAGATTATTGTAGACATCAGCACTTCAGAGCTATTCTTGTCTAAGTCTCTACCCCAGACTTAGTGAGGGACCCAAAGTGCTCTCAATTTCAGTTGTGGTTGCATAAACTAGTGTGTCTCCATCTCTCAGTCTCTGTCTCTTTCTCTGTCTCACTCTGTCTCTGTTTCTTCATCTTACTCATTTGCTCATGACAGGAAGACAGGTGTTTTCTTGAATGAACTTGGAGATCATGCCTGAGGGACTATGATATTTTTCATTTGTGAGTCCACTTGAGTTATGATGCATGTCATAAACTCTTTCCCATAGAATGCCTACCTCAATACCATACTCAGTGCTGCCAGTTTACACAGAGGAGCTAACATTTACCTAGTACTGTGTACCAGGCTCGCTACTGTGTGTGAGTAATAAATTAATAAGTATATGCATTAAGCCTTAGTATCATGGATATCTTATAGCTGAGAAAAACGAAATCTTTCAGTGCTAAACTAACTGGCCAAATAACAGTCAAGATGGAATTTCATCTCTACATGTATTGTGTCACAGCAATGAGAAAAGTAGCAAATACACTAAGGGTATAGTTTTGTAGGGTGTGAGGAGAGTGGAAAGAGAACAGGTCATCCTATAGTTTGTAAGAATGAAGGGCTGCCTCAGACTCGAAGTGTAATGCAGTTAGGGGCAGCAGCTTGCCCAAAGGTGAATCTGTAAATATAGTGAGGTCACCCTCTTTCCTCTCCTCTCTCATGCCTGTTCCTCATCTAATCATTGCTGCTGCTCTCCAGAGCAGCTGAGAGCAGAGTGGGTGGTCAATGTTGATTTTGTCCATGATTTTTTGACCCCTGGCAATACTTTCTGATCCAAGAGAACCATAGGTTACCTAGTTTTATCCTAGATGGTGAGTCCCTTCCTTTCCCTTATGACCAATCCACAGTAAGTTTGAGATTGTAAAATTTACTTTCAATGTTGGTTTGGCTTCACCAGCTGGATAGGTTTGACTCTTGAGTGAAACTGGATTTAACTGCCATGTATCTGTAGAGTCTCTGTGCCCTTATATTTTGGTTGTGAGCTTAGCCATTGTAAGACTGAGCCACTATCTCTCCAGCCTGAGAGTCTCTATTCTCAACCAATACCTTTTCTTATAACCTATCTTCATTCAGCCAGTGAACTGTGATCTGGTCTTGCCTTTGATGCAAGAGTTCTGATGCATTCTAGGTAAAAACTTCACCTCTCATAGGATGGATGTGATGGGTCTCATGTCCATTATTCCCTCTGACTTAGCCCTGGCATGTATTTTGAAGAAGTGATACAAATTTGAATTCCAAATTATCAAAAGAAATATAGGCCCTAGTTTTACTTTGTGGTAGAACTTGATCCTATATCTATTTCCAGATCAATAACATTAATCATCTCATGGTACATTGAGATATAAACTGAGTCTTACAACTATGTCTTTTTTTTTTTTTGCCATAATTTAGGTAAGGACATTGATCTTTTATATTTAAACCTTTGTGGCTTCATCACAATGCTTCAAACTACAACAGGGATGTTGTATGTGCTTTTCTAGTTTATTTCAAAGTAGCGCATTTCCTCTAATCACAACCATTTACTATTCTAGATGTGGTGGGACCTGGGAGAATGGAGCCTAAAAATGAAGAAGACCACAGTCTTATTCCATTGCCAACTTTATTCAGAGCATCAGACAAGTTATACTCTGAGGATTAAGTAGAGTCATTTGAGTAGAGTGTACAGCGACAAGGACAAGCCACATGTGGCAAAACACATTGTTTTCATAGAGATATATAAACAACAACAATATCCAGTTGTAATGAATAAGCTAGTAAACTCAGTCCATCTGATATATCTGGGAGGAGAACAAAAGCACATTCCAAGAACAATTCCATGTTTTGAAGAAACTGAGGTCAAAAAACAGTTGTCTTGTTTTCTTGGAATTTTCTTACAAGCACTGAGAATTCTCCTCACACAACCCCATTCTTGGACTGTGTTCCAACACTCAACCTTTGGTCATCATCCTTCCTCTGCTGCACTTAAGCCTTTGCTCTCCAGTCAGCCCATCTGGTAATTCTGCTCCTTCCTCCACTTTAAATTTTAAAACCCCCTCTACCTCCTCCCTACATGTGGTGCTCTCTTCAACCACTGTCTTTCCTTACCCAGGTCTGCTCTCTCACTCACACAATCTTAAGAACTTTATGTAGGAAACTCAGGGATAAATGAAAAGCCATTCTTTTTCCTGTAGAGAGCATCCTTCCTCTTTACAAAGTGGCTAGGAGGGTGACCTTTGCACTATTTGGATACATATGTATATCAAACCTCTTTAGATATTATTCAAAATTATTGAAAAGTAGAGCAGAGATCCTAGACTTTATGAGATTCCTCATTTAATGGGACACATCTCTCCAGGTCCTTAACAACCAGGATTGATAGATAAGACAGATAGATAAATAATAGATAGATAGACAGTCCTACCTTGTCTTCTCTTGTACAAATAGAACAGAAGTGCCAACACCGGAATGAGAATAAGCAGAAAGAGCATGGCAAGTCCCATTGGCAACCCAGCCTGGTGAGAATGGAAGCTTGGAGTGTCTGGGAATAGAAACTGTAGTAAGTACTGGCTATCAGGAGACAGGCCCACGATTCTGTGAACTCAGGGCCACTGTCAAACTGGAATGCCCTCTGGAGAGCGCCAAAGCTCTTCAATTTACTATTTGAATCAAAGAGTCATACAAGGGCTCTTCAAAAATACCTGGGAATGCTTAACCCTTCATAGAAGAAGGTTTTGGTCTTTCATTCAGGAGGTTGCCTGGGTTAAGATACACCCAGGGCTATTCGCACTTTAAAGGAGGCATGTACATGTGAAGATTAGCCAAAGTCTAAGCCTTGGAGCATCACAGAGTGATTTCTGAGGCTTTTCAGAAGGGAGGGAAGGAGCTGGTTACCTGTACATGACTGCGGGACAGTGAGAGAGTTAGAATTGTTGCTGACAGGGTTCTGGACTGTACATGTGTAAGTCAGATTTTGGTCCATGGGGGAGTGGAAGATCTGAAGGACATTGCTTTTCTCTCCAGAGGGATTCCAACTGTATGTCACATTCTTTTCTTCTTTCTCCGCAGAGCATGTTAGTGTTACATTACATGTGTTGTTCAAAGACGATATCAAACTCGGTGTAATTTTTGGTTTTTGAAGCCGACCTATGAGGAAAAAAACATATGAGCCTACAGTGAGCTAAAACCAGCATATAAAAGCTTGTGAAAATCTGTTGTTAGCTTTTCAGAAATTTGTATAATAGATGTGAAATGCAACATTAAATAAGTCATGAAAACAAATAAATTATATTAAAATTATTTTTGATATTTTATTGTGGTCCATGTGCTGGTGGTGAGTTCTGTCTACTGTATCGATGCTTTGTAATGATGTGTTCTTTCAGCCCCATGGATCTTCACAGTAGTCATCGCAGAAGTTTGGTTTTTTTAAAAATGGTTTTCCTATATTCATTTATTTTCTGTCACTCACATTAAATAATCAAGGGCTTTTTTCTTTGCTGAGATTCTAATATAATTTCATCATCTCTCCCTTTCCTCCCTCCAAACCCTTCCACACATGCTTCCTTTTTCAAACTCACGGCCTTTGTTTTCATTAATTGTTGTTACACATACGTATACACACATTATTATACACATATCTATTTTTTCATTTTCCATTTTATTGAAAATAGGTTATTTTCTCAAACTATATACTGAGACAAAAAGAGAGTGGATCTGAGGGGAAGGGAGGGGAAGGGAGGGGAAGTGAGGAGCTGAAAGGAGTAGAGAGGAGACTGTCATCATAGCAGAAGTTCTTACATTGCATACTTTTGGAGATGTTGTAACTTTGGGCTTGATTTATTCTTTTGGTCACTGATGCTCTACACTTGCACAAGCAATGGAGGGAAGCTTTCTAAAAGAAATGAAACTCAAGCATGTATCATCTTTGTAGCCATTACACTGTGAATATAAAACAAAATCTTTTTTTTTTTGGTTTTTAGTTTTTCAAGACAGAGTTTCTCTGTGTAGCCCTGGCTGTCCTGGAACTTTCTCTGTAGACCAGGCTGGCCTCGAACTCAGAAATCTGCCTGCCTCTGCCTCCCAAGTGCTGCGATCAAAGGTGTGCGCCACCACTGCCCGGCATAAAGCAAAATCTTATACTGATCCAGTATCTGTAAAAATTACCTTTGCCTCAGTAAGGAAGTTGTCTCATTTAGACATGAGAATGAATGCCAGTAATCTATGCATTCAGGAGAGTGAGGCAGAAACATTATGAATTTAAAGCCAGCCTGGGATACCTACTAAAACCATTCGAAAACCAAAAGAGACTAAATCTATAAATCATAAGCATCAAAGGTGCGGTGGTTTGAACTACAATGGCTCCTACAGGCTCATACATTTGAATGTTCAGCCACCAGGAAGTAGAACTGCTGGAAACAATTAGGATTAGGAGGTGTGACTGTGTTGGAGGAAGTGTGTCACTGAGGGTGTGGGCTTTGAGGTTTCAAAAAGCCCTAATAGGCCCAGAATTTCTCTCTGCTCCTTGGCCTGCTGAGCAGGGTGTAGCTCTCAGCTATTGTTCCAGCTGGACGCATGCTATCATGTTCTGTGCCATGATTATAATGAACTAGATCTCTGAAACTGTAAGCAAACCCCAAATTAAATGCTTTCTTTTACAAGAGTTGGCTTGGTCATGGTGTCTCTTCACACCCATAGAATATCGACTAAGACAGACAGAATTCCACTCTGTGATTGCTATTCTTGCTTGTCAACTTGACTACATATGGAATTAACTAGACTCCAAAAATGAAGGGCACACCATTGAGGGATTGTTTCCTTAGTTTGAAGTAGGAAGATCCACTTCTAATCCTGATCTTCAGATGGAAAGACAAACATTTCATCTGGGCCATTCGGTCTGCTGGAGGTCTATATAAGGACACGGAAGAAAGAAGCTTTGCTTTATATCTGCCTTCTCTCACCTTGCTGTCAAGTCCATTCCCTCACTGGCAGTAGAGCCTACTCCTTTGCAATCCCAATGTCTACTGAAGATCAGCTGACACAGTCAACCTTGTGGACTGAGGAACTTTTAGATGCATAGCCAGCCATTGTTTGTTTTTCCTGGACAACAATCATTCCTAATAAATCCTCTTGCTACACAGAGAGATTCATCCTTCATTATTCTAGACTATAGAGTCCCGAGTACCCTGACTAATATAGGTTCTCCATACTTAACTTCTCCAGCTCTTCAGATTGTAGCTTGGTTATATATTTTTTAATGACTAATATTCACATATAAGCAAATACATACCATATTTATCTTCTTGGATTAATTTCACTCAGGTTGATTTGTTCTAGTTTCACCAACTTATTTACAAAGTTCATGACATAATGTTTTAGACAGGTGAGTAATACTTCATTGTGTAAATGCACCACAGTTTCTTCATCCATTCTACTATCGTGGACACCTAAATTGTTTCCAGTTTCTGGCTATTATGAATAAAGTAGCAATGGACATGGTTGTGCAAGTGTCCCTGTGGTATATGAAGCATCCTTTGGGTATACTCCCAAGAGTGGTATAAGTGGATCTTAAGGTAGATAGGGTCCCAACTTTCTGAAAGAACTGCCATATTGATTATCATAGTGGCTGTATAAGTTTGTATTTCCATCAACAGAGAAGGAGTGTTCCCCTTATTCCACATCCTTGCTAGCATGAGCTGTCATTTGTGTTATTGATCTTAGCCATTCAGAAATAGGATGGATTCTCAAAATAATTTTGGTTTGCATTTACCTGACTGCTAAGGATGGTGAACATTTCTTTAAGTGCTTTTCAGCTATTTCTGTTTCTTCTATTGAAAATTCTCTGTTGAGATCTGTGCCGCATTTCTTAATTGGATTATTTAGGGTTTTGATATTTAATTTTTTGAGTTCTTTACACACTTTAGATATTAGTCTTCTGTTGGGTGTAGAGTTGGTTAAAAAACTTTTTCCATTCTGTAGGCTCCCACTTTGTCTGAATGATAGTGTCCTTTGCCTTACAGAAACTTTTCAGTTTCCTGAGGTCCCATTTATTAATTGTTGATCTTAGTGTGTACACTGTTGGTGTTCTGTTCTAGAAGTCTTCTCCTGTGCCAATGAATGCAAGGCTAGCCTTCCTTTTCTTTTCTATCAGTTCAGTGCATCTGATTTTGTTAAGGTCTTTGATCTACTTGGGCCTGAGTTTTGTGCAGAGTGGTAAGTATGGAACTAGCTGTATGCTTCTATATGTAGACATCAGTTTGATCAATATATTTGCTGTCTTTTTTTCAGTGTGTATTCTAGCTTCTTTATTCATAGCTCTGTGGATTTATTTGTGGATCTTCACCTTAATTCCACTGATCAATGAGTTTGTTTTTAGGCCATTACCATTCTATTTTACTTTGTAGTACAACATGATATCAGAAATGCTGAGACCTCCAGCAGTTCTTTTATTGTTCAGGATTGTTTTAGTTATCCTGAGGTTTTTGCTTTTCCACATGAGATCCTTTCAATACCTATGAAGAATTGTGTTGGGTTTTGGTAGGAATTGTATTGATTTTGTAGAATGCTTTTGGTAGGATGATCAATTTTTACTATGTTCATCCTACAGTGTGGGAACAGGACTGAAGATGGGGATGAGAGTCGGTGGAGTCATGTGATAAATCCCAGGAATCAGACTCCAGAGATCAGCATCAGAATGCAGATATGAACTTAATGCCCACTGTATAAGCTTATACACAGTGTTTGAATGAATCTCAAGCCCCTGAATCTTCAACCAATCGTATCTCACCACACTATCACCATGCCCCAATGAAAACCTTGCCTGATAAGGTAATTCAGAGGAGTGAGTGGGCATTATCACCTGTTAGTTCTTCTATGAAAACTGGGGGTGGAGATAGTTACCCTGGTCTGTTCCTTTTTGCTGTTTCACTGGTGTTCCAGGAGCCATCTTAGATCTAATGTCTCTTACAGCAGATTAGACTCTAAGGAATCACAGGAGCCTGTGGTGTCTCGCTCTCTGTCCTACTGTTTTCTTCACAAGGTTGTCTTCCTCATCCCTCACAGGTCTTCCTTCTGTTTTTATTTGAAGTCTAAAGACTTCCAAGAGGAACAACTTGGCATGCAACTGTTGAGCCTTGATATTTTGAGGGACAGTGAATGTTCCGTTTATTCCTGACATAGACCCATTGCTAAGTGTCTGTTGAGGTTCCCCACTGGAGGACAGTGGAGGCAAAACATATTGGCCACCACCTGCCTGATGAGCCTTACTAGTGATTGGAGAAATCCCTAGTAACTACCTGAGCCAGTAGTATGAAACCCTCTGGGCATATATTTTCTGTTAGACAAAAGCCCACCATCCCTGGGACCATGTTGAATGACTCATTAAATGGAAGTGCTAGGGTAGAGTTGATGGGGAATTGATTCTCTCCCATTGCTGGATTGTCACTGTCCACGATAGGCAACTGGGAATCCCAACTAACAGGGAGAAAATGGGCAGATTTCTAATGGCAGCCCACAAGAGTGGCTGGGCATGTGCTTCAGAATTAGCTGTTATGATAGCACACATCAGTAGAAAAAGGGTAGATGGTCCTGTCTTTGGTCCTTTTGGAGACATTCTCTGCATCTAGTTTACAAGAGTCTTGTGACTCGCCCAGGTCACTGGGGTGGTTGGCTGGGAGCTTCCTCCCCACTGGTGTGGACACTGTAGGGACTCATAGTCATCTCTCCTCTTCCTCATCTGACTCACTCACTGAGAGGTTCTCCAAGGCTGTCCTCTGTGGCTCTATTGGCTCCATTGGTGGTACAGAGCTTGATGGATCTGTCAGGAACCCAAATGGGCTTATCTGCTCTTTCTGAAAAAACACAAACAAACCCTTTTCCCATGGTTGGCAGAAGGGCTGTACTCTTCCGGGTGTTATCTATAGGGTCTTTCCAATAGACCAAGGACAAAGGAGTTATTCTTTACAGCATAGCCCCTTCCCAGTGTTTATATACTGGGGAGAGACCCTATTTGTCAAAAACTTAAAAATGTATAGTAATTAATTTTTCTATTACTTTATCATGGGGTTGAGTCCCCCATATCTCCCTCTCTAAATGTTTTTTGAGAGAGGAGTGGGCCCACTCAATGATAGCTTGGCTTTGGGGGTTATGGGGAATTCCAATCCAGTGAGAGATACCTTGGTCCTTGCAACTACTATATGCTGGCCCATTATCAGTTTTTAAGGCATAAGGGACACGGATGACCAGCATAGCCTTTCTCATAGTGGCAATCAACGTCTTGGGGTTTTCTTTGAGCTGTGCTACAGCAAAAACATAATAAGAGAAGGTATCTATGCAGACATGAACATATTTAAAGCACCTAAACTTAGGGATCTGAGTGACATCCATTTGCCATAATGAATGGTCCTAAAGGAAGAAGCAGGCCTGGGCTGAGCAGGTATGCACTAAATGTTTGCATGAGGCTGGGGTACGATTAGGGGAAAGTCTATGTAACAAGTGGGCAGAATTATGGAAGCATGAATGGAGGGGTCAAGCTTGTTCTAAGGAGGTAACAAAAAGGTAGAATCCAGCTGATCCACTTCTTGGTCAAAATGACCAGCAAGTTATCTAATTGAACTGAACTGTTGAAGTATTGTTTAAATATTTTTGGAGGAACATTATTAGAGCTATATATGATGTAACCAAAACCGTTCTTAGAGGTATTTGTGAAGCCAGAGGCAGTCTGTGAGATGGGCCTTTCAGAAATAAAGCAACTATTGGACGCACACATCATAGGCAAGATGGGAAAAATCAATTTTTAGGGAAATGATTATCTACCTTTTCATAATAGCTAACAAGGGATATCTGAGCTGTAGGGTGAGAGTTAAATGTCATGACAGCAGATCCTGAGTGAAGGGCATCACAATTAGGTCTGGGTAAGTATTCAGAAGTGTTGGGTTTTGTACCCAGAGGGCTGTAGAAATATGCTATCCACAAAAAGGGTAACAGTGAGAAAAGAGTAAGCCAAACAAATCCAATATAGTATTCTGTCAGGGGCTGGAGGAGCACTCTGGCCCATGTGGGGATCCCATGTGGGGATCCCATGTGGGGATCTCATGTGGGGAAGACACTTCTAAAGATGTGTTAAGTAAGTGAAGGAGAGCATCAGCAAAATCCATGGCTCCTTGGGACCCTTCGCCAACAGCCCTAGCTTTGTCTTGGAGAGAGTCCAGGGCCTTGCTGTGATGTTCTACTCCTTGGGGCTGAACCCAGTCTGGTTCAATTATGACCAATAGTAATGGTCCATAATATTTTAGGAATTTGTTTCCCCTTTACTGGTAGGGCTGGAGGTTGCCCTGTTGGAAGTTTTAAAGGTTGCTATTCCTAGTGTGCAAACACACCACCTGAGCAGGCCAGGTAAACATGTACGCTAATGCAAGACTTCCTCTCCTCAAACCTAACACTCCAGTTTCATCCCTAGCTCTGCAACAGAATGCCTGCTGCAGCCTTCCTTCTAATGTCTCCACTTCTGCCCACATCTATTGTGGTTCCACAGATCTTCCCTTCCTACCCACCTTCTCCCCACTTGTTGGTTTATCCCAGCCCCCAACATCAGCAGGCACTCCCTGCTAACCCAGACTATTCCAGCTAGGAAGGCAGATAGAAGTCTGTATATCTTCCTGTTTCCTTCTGTTCCTCTAGGTATAACTCCCCAGTCTCATCCCCAGTATCTAGAGCAGACCCTCTGGGGTGACCTCTCTTACTGATTCCCTGATTCCAAGGGGATGAAATAAACTGATCTTGCTTAAACGTTCTTTTCTCACCTATGAGCTCCTCTATACTCCTAGCCTATCGCAGGTCATAAGTGTTAGCTCCCAAATACCCAGAAACATCTTTTATCTGGAACCTCCAGAGGCTACAACTGTCAGATCCAAAGAAAACATCCTACTAGATAACATAGAACCATCAAACTCTCTAAAAATCCAGAGAGGAAACAGAAACCAAGGAACAAACCACCTACCCAACAAAGACAAATTGGAACATCATCTCCTAGATTTATAATCATCTCAGTCCCAGATGCCTAGATGCCAGCATAAAAAACACAGTCAATAGCAGCCCGGGCAGTATGTCTCCACTGTAGCCCAGCTATCCTACAACAGCAGGCCCTGAATATTCCAACATAGCTGAAACACAAGAAAAATATCATTATTTACCTATTGTAAGAGAGACGTGTGTGTGTGTGTGTGTGTGTGTGTGTGTGTGTGTGTGTCTGCATGCATGCAGCCATAGTGATGAAGCCATAGTGGTGAAAACTACAATCTCATTTCATTTTCTCAGTGGGGACGGAGATGTCATCTACACAAAACTGTTAGGTAGAAAAAGCTAGAGTCAGGGCTAACAGATCTCTACCCTCCCGAACTGAGACAAGAAAATTTTGGGATGGTGCCTTACTTAACTACATTGCTTGTGGTATCCAGTGCTACATATATGATTAAATTCTATAGGAATATAAGTGATTCCATTCATAAATAAGTGCTGGCACATTCTAAGAAAGTTCTATAGATTGCACTAACATCAGTTTCTGTTTTTGATCTTGAATACTGTGCTGCATTTCTGAAGGTATTAACACTTATGGTATAGGGGTTCCTCAGACACTGTTCATCCTGTGTCTTGGGATTTTTTTCTTCCATTACAGGTATTTGGGGTGGGGTGGTAGGATGGAGGTGCAAGGTTAGTTTGAGACAAGGGTTTCTTTGTGTAGTCCTGGCTGTCCTGGAACTTGTTCTGAACACCAGGCTAGCCTTGAATTTATAGAGATCCTTCTGCCTTTGCCTCTCAAGTGCTGGGATTAAAGGTGTATGCTAGGATCTGCTTATTTTATCTCCTTGGAATCAGGAGAGACAATGAAAAAGTTCACCCACGAAGGTCTGTATAGCAGTGGGGATGAGACTCAGAGTTTGGATCTGGTATAACAGAGGAGAGGGGGGAAGAGAAGGGCACACAACATGTCCTTTCATAGTTCTTGGAACTTTCCTATGCATTCTGTAATTATTTTAAAACCAGAAGCTTTTTAAAAACCATTTTGCATATGGTATCTTACTAGATTGTCAAGATAATGCTTGCAAATTGATTAGTATGATTGTTGAAATTTTATAGGAAAAGAAAACAAAGATCAAAGGACAAATTCTGCTGCAAAACAGAATACAACTAAAGTCTGTCAAGGTCAGAACTAAAGGTAGACCTTTATAAGTACTGATGTGCGTATGTAATTGCAAGGATAAAAAGTTAGGAAACTCTGTTTTCAGAAATATGGGTGTGATTTAGATCACAAATTTCCAAAGCAAAAGGAAATCCAAGCCCTTGTCCTCCCATAACTTACGGTAGATATGAAGGTGGTAGCTCTTGGTGATGGTTTTCTCAGGGTTTTCTTCATTAATGTCTGCTTTGTAAGTTCCTGCATCTTCCATCCTCAGGTCTCTAATGACCAGGTCATAGTTCTGACCTATGACTCCTATTCGTCCTTTATAGATGACCTGGGTTATGGTAATTTCAGGTTCTTGGACTCCTGGTTTTACAAAAGCAACAGATGACTGAGACGTCCAAGCAATGATACTGATTTTCTGTGGCTCTTGAATATTTAAGGGGAAAGTAACTGACTCCCCAAGAATCCCATTCACCACCATCGAGTCTGCATCTCTTTCTGCTGCTTCAGACCCTGAGGATATAAATAGAAAGCGGTAACCATCACACTGTTGGACTTTTTGTGTTCCTTCTCTTTTTTAGTATCGTTGAGGAACTTCCTCAGACACTGCTCATCCTGTTTCTTGGGATTTTTTCTTTCGTTCTAGGTATTTTTGGGGGTTGTGAGGTGAAGCAGGGGGTTGTTTTGAGACAGGGTTCCTTGTGTTGTCTTGGCTGTTCTGGAACTTGCTCTGAACACCAGGCTAGCCTTGAAGTCACAGAGATCCTTCTTCCTTTGTCTCCCAAGTGGTGGGATCAAAGGTGCCCTCCCCCACCTGGCTTACTCTAAATATGTGTAATGTGCTGTGACAACCAACATTTAGTTGGAAATCTGCTGTGTTCTCTGAAACAAAACTGTCCCTGGATAAACACATGTGTTCATTCATAAATGTGTGAACTTAGCCTGTTTGTGAGTTGCTACAAGAGAGTCTTTATATCATAGAGTGAATTCTAGTACTTAACTCACTCAATAAATAGTTAAACACCCATTGTGGGCCAAATATTCTATGTAGGCTGCAAAGAGAGAAATGATCAGGAAAGAGCCCCAAACCCATCAATTTAGGGGACAATTTCACCAGGGCCTGAAAGACATTATCTTTTTGACATTATCTCCCAAGTATAAAAGCAAAAATGTAACATGTTTCTTTGAAGACCACAGGAAAACCAAAACCAAAACCAACACCAAAAAAAGTAGCATCCCAATACTTCATCAGCCCACAGATCCAAAAACTTATCCCAAGCTCTTCCACTCCTGGCCAGAAGGACTTGAAAAGGGACACACTTGACATCTTGGACCGAATGAAGATTAATGGTCTTTATTCCTTGAACGCCTTCCCGCCTCCAGTTTAGGCCTTTAGATAAACATGTCTTAATAAAGCAAATCCCTCATTGAGATTCTTTAATGATCAATAGTGTTTGAGATTGTCATGGATGATACATGAAGTATCCAATAATGGATATGACTTGGAAATTGACCGGTAAGAAAGGTGTTAAACACAAACAACCAGCTGGGCTATTTTGATGTGAACGAGCTATATGTGAGCCCCCAAAGCCAGGCCATGTTTTCCACATAAATGGGTTCAGGTTAATCCTAAAGTTTTACAGAGGCTCCATTGAGAATGCAAGTCCATAAAGTGAAAGGATCTATTAACCCAGTGTTGCTCCCACTTATGTCCGCCTTTGCCCTTCAGCTCAGTAGCTGCTACAGAATCCCAGGACTGCTAAGATGAATCTCTTTCCTTTCAGGTCAGTGGAAGCTTTGCTCTCAGGAGGAATATACTGGTGATTTAGTTGGAATGGGCAAGCCAAGTCAACATGTATTAGAGCACTACAGGCGGGATGGGGAAATTAGGGATACTTACCTGCCAATAGTTAGCATTTATTAAGTGCTAACTTAATACTATGTTAGGTCTACATGTCAGATGCTATTTTAGTTGTAGTATCTGTTTTGTAACAGATTTACTTATATATATTTTTAATTTTATGTGTATTGCCTGCATGTAATCCCTCTTTGAGCATGCTTGGGTTGTGAGCCACCAGGTAGGTGCTGGGAACTGAACATGAGTCCTCTGTAAGAGCAGCAAGTTCTCTTAACCGTTAAGCTATCTCTCCAGCCCAGATGCTATCTTAGGACTATAGGGATAATTGGATACCACTACACCCCGAGAAGTCAATTGGATGCAAAAGCTGGCATAATGAGTAGCAAATGGAAAGGGAAACAAGAAGAGAACATAAAGCTATGCTAATGTTACTACTGCAGTCACACTTTGCAGAAATCCCCAACACCAATTGTCACCATATAAATGATCCTACTGGGCCGATAGAGTTCACAAAGGGCACTTGCAGCATCTTAGCTTGTGTCTCAGGTGTAGCATGCACAGAGGCTAAGCTCAAAGGATCCTGAACCTGGTTTTCTGGTGTGTGTGCCTTCCAAATACTTAATGGATTTTGAACAGTGGGTCCCAAATTTCTGTTTTGCATTGGGTCCTTCAAATTTCATAGCCAACCCCTGACTCAGATCTCCTCCATATCTTAAGGCTTTTTTGAATTCAGATCCTATAGCTTAATGGCCATTCTCCTCTTTGTGTTTACCTTAGGTAGGAGATGCATCAGATACATGACATCCAACTCTGGCTATATTGTGTCACTGACTTCTCAAATGTGGAGGTCATTTGCTAAGGCTGAGAGCTTCTCGGTATGGGAGCAGTGGTGCAACCACAAGTGGTTGAATGTGGTGTCAGTGTCACAAGTATGTGCCACTTCCCACTGCAAAGTCATTCAGGAAATGCTGGACTATCAGAAAGCAATCGAGCAGAGTAGGTGTGAGTGGGCGAGATGCTGCAGGGGAAGTGTTGCACGCAGCTCTTTGCACTGCTGATATCGTTGCAAGAACCCTGACCTCTCTGAGAAAAAGCAGAGCCTGATGTAGGTGTGACCTGGGTTCTCTGCTGTGTTTAAAGGCATGAAAGTTCTAGAGAGGTAGCTGTGAGACTACAGCATGCAGCTGAAAAACACAAGAGACAGGCTCCAGACTTGACATCTACTCACACACTGGGCAAACTCAATAAAGTTACAAAACCTCCCTCAGTCTACTCCAGCTGTAACATTGGCCCCATGGACTCCTTGAGCAGCAAATGATGGAACACAACATGAGCAGAGGTGCTTTGTTAACTGGCAAAGTGAAATTAATGTGAATTATTCCTGGTGTTGATCATGACCAATTGGTCAAAATTGCATGGCCCTTCCCTATGACCAATCACTGATGCTGAGGCCATATTGGACCCAACTTAGAGTCTATCTATGGCATAATTCAAATAAAGCTCAGCTAGATGCTTTTAAGTCCTCTACTTAGTGGATTTCAATCTACTTTTAAAAGCAGTTTGGTTTTGAAAGAAAATCTCTCTATCAATCAAATCCAATATTTATTTTTCTACATGCTACAGAGACTCAAACATTATATTATCACTGGAGGAAACTTCAGCAAGGTCCAGTTTTGGAGATAGGGTGTAGCACAAATACATCTTGAAAGGTGGCTAAGATTTGCATGTCATGCATGAGGCCTCAAGTTTGTGCCTCAGGGAAATTAATACCAAGTTGGAGAAATAAGACACATGTATAAAACTTTCCTTTGTAATATGAAATGAGTAATTTGGTCCTTGGGTTCTGAATTCAAATTTTACAAGCCTTGATGTCAATTGAGTCTGATGTTCATTATGGGGGAGCGATGTGCCTGTATGTATGTGCACACAAACACACGCGCGCGTGCGCGTGTGCGTGCGTGCCTGTGTGTGTGTGTGTGTGTGTGTGTGTGTGTGAGAGAGAGAGAGAGAGAGAGAGAGAGAGAGAGAGAGAGAGAGGGGTGATAAAGACAAAGAGATGGACAGAGAAAGAACTAGAAACATAAATTAGGCTCAGATTTGGGGAAGTCTTAAATTTGAGTTTATCCTATATGTGGTGGGGTCTACTAAAGTTATATGGATTAAGATTAAAACAATGTGTTGGGGTTAATTTTAATATAGTAATGCTGTATAGAAAGAAAAAGAAGCTTTGGTTATAGAGAAAACAGATATGCCGTAAAGAAGCAAGAGAGAACTTAAAGAGTCAAATGTTGTCATCAGGGTATGAACCAAGCAGGATATGATAGGAATAGGAAGGAAAGGCTTAATTTAAGAGATAGTGCAAGGAGAGCCAATGAGGAAGTAGGCACCTAATAACCTTCATTTGTGTTGCTATTTGGTTTTAGTTTCCGCCCTGTATCAATGAAAAATTAATAGTACAAATAGATATGCAAGAAAGATGTCAAAGGGAAAAGACAAGATTAGTGCTAGAATTATTGAATCTGAGATGACATTGGTCCACCTAAATAAGCATCCTTCCTTCCAAGGAGAAGGTATGATCTAGGGGTATTGTCAGATGGCAGAGAGTGGCAACAGAACCTGCTAGCTATTATCCAATATCTGTTTTGCCTTCATCACAGTGACAGAACTCTTGATGGTTACAAGGGCAGACGACTATCAGAATACACTACATGATCTTTCTGTCTGCTAGTGAAGTGTGATCATGCCACGAAGTTCAGGCCAACAGAATATTAAGTAAATGTAACATTTTCCTTTGGTGTCTTTTAGAAGAGAAAAAATTGCTCTCTCCATCTCTTTTTCTTTACAGTTTATTTTGCCATGGAGTTGCAGCTTTGAGAAGTGTTAGGAATTTAATGAGAAATCCAAGTACTGAGAGGTTGGTAATGTAGAAAGATTCAAGTCAGAAACTGTAAGGCTTAGGTCCGGAGCTGAGCCTGTGAGCAGTGTTCATGGTAATAGAAGAATGATCAAAACAACATACGAAGCAAAGTGTCAAATACCAAGTGCCAAAAGCATTATTAACGGGGAACCTACTGTTGTCTCAAGAAGGGAATGTCTGTGATATAATGATCCAGAGGTCTCAAACGAGACAAAGGTTGAAAATAGCTCTTAAGTGTATGCGTTTGGGGATAGTATTGATGATCTTTGAGATTGGAGAGCATGTCAGACAATCCTATCAGAAGCCAGATTATCCTGAATGAGGAGGTGTAAGGGACATGGATTTGAGCCAGGTGGATCCGTGCTCATTTAATTAACCTTTAGTATAAGTTTCCTACAATATGGACCGTGAATATATCTGTTCCATAGAACTGTTATCAGGGCACTCAGAAGCTGCTTAAAGCATAGTAAACATGTTGTGTAGAAAAACATAAAGTGAAAGATAATCATTCTTGACGCCCTTCATACCTTCAGTCATGTAGAAGGTGAGACCAGCTTTGAAGAATAAGAAGCCCAGGATCAAACTTGATAGAATGCAACCCAATGATGTGTGTACATGTTAGAGTCAAATGTATTTGAACCTACCAGCATAGTCTTGAAGAAAGTTATTGAAATCCAATCATCCTTAACTCCTCATTTGTAAACATGAATAACAAATAATGTGTGATGAAATAGCACTTATCAGTGTGTGGACGTACATATAAATGGTGCTTTCAATTATTTTGATGCAAAAAATATTGAGACATGGACTTATAAGCTAACAAGAAATTGATAAAGCAGACCAAATAGTTGCAGCAACCTGAGGATCTAAAGAAGAAGAAGAAGTGTCTCACAGCTACAACATCAGCTGACTAGCATTATTTCCCAACTTCCATATAACAGACCACAAATGGGAAGAGTAAGACCAGACCATGCTTCTAAAGGAGAAACAAAGACTAGAAAAGGCTACCAGTGATGCAAGTTTGAATGATGTGTGTTTAGATTCCATTGCTGTGGTAAAAGCTATAGCACAAATCAAAGGAGGACCAGTTTAGTTCATAGTAACTTGGCTATTA
This sequence comes from Mastomys natalensis, assembly GCA_021653895.1. Lineage (NCBI taxonomy): Eukaryota > Metazoa > Chordata > Mammalia > Rodentia > Muridae > Mastomys > Mastomys natalensis. The sequence continues at coordinate 827,626 of JAJTUV010000925.1, read as the reverse complement.
TTAGTTCATAGTAAGCTTGGGGCAAGGTGGAACACCATGGCAAGGAGCATGTGACAGAGGCTAGCTTTTCTCCTCATGGTATCCAGTAACCAGAGAAAGAACAGCAAAGTCTGGAAACAAGGTCTCCCTTTCTGTGGCATAACTTTCACTAATTGGTGTCTCCTGATTATACCCACATCTCCTAGTTTCCATCACTTCCTAATATGTTCATCAGTTTTGTATATATCAGAGGATTAACCCACTGGTGAAATTAGAACTCTTATAATGGATCACTTCCCAAAACCAATTAGGTCAAAACTAAGCCTTTATCATATGAAATTCATGGGTTGAGGCAGATATGCCACATTAAAACTACAACATGTGGTAAAAGTCTGTTTGCAGTGATCTTTTGGAAGCTTTGAGGAAGAGGAAATCTGGAGCAGAGATCACGGGATGACATCAGTATGGACAGAGCACAGTGGAGAGAGTCTATGTAAGAGGCAGCCCTTCCATTTTTTTTTCTTAGGCTGGAGTACTTGTGGAGCAACAGGTCATTCCATGTATCAGATGGTGACCTGTGTTTCATTGGACGATATATTTCATGTCTATAAGTAGACTTTACAAACACACATTCCATGAATAAGTAGTTTCCAAAAGCTACTATTGGAAACAGATGACAGGGATGGTTAGAAAAGAGAATTTAAAAGGATAAACAAATAAAAAAAAGTATCAGGAAATCACCTGCATTCAAGAATTTGATGGGCTAGGAAGTCTGTAACTAGATAGAGGGAAATTTCTTGTGATCTTCTTATAGTTTATGAAAAGCATATACCATCTCCGTGGGGCTTGTAAAAGTACAGTCTCCTGTCACACATGCCACCATCATCCATGTCCTGCCAGATTAGACCTCAGTCACTCTCTTCCCATTATTTCTCTTCCCTTGATGGTCATATAGACCATGGGCACTTCACCTCAGAGCATCTGTGTGCTCTTTTCTCTTTCCTCACCAGATTCTCCACACTCCTTTACCTTATGTAGGTATAGTCGCCAACATCATCCCATCAAAAGAGTTATCCTGACTGTCACTGCTCTAGAGGCAGTGGAGCCTGGAGAACAGAGCCTAAAAATGAGGCCAACTAAAATCTCACACAATAGCTAACTTCATACCTGTGCATGACTGAATGGCTACAGCAAAGGCAATGGGTTATCTTAAGTAGACCTACTGTGAGTACAAACACCTGTGAGGGGCATGGAAGCACATCCTAAGAACAATCCTGTGCTTTGGATGGCTGAGGTCACAAGACTCTTGTTTTCTTGGAGATTTCTCACAAATACTAAGAAACTCTCCTCACACAGCTTCATCCATGGACTGTGTTCTGACACCTGACTACCAGTGCTAAGAAGCCCACTCATTGTTTTTTGTTTTCTGTGCCACACACAACTACTAAAGTTCCAAGTATGTATATTAATTTATCATCATGACTCCTTCCCTGAACGCACCCCACTTAATGCAGTCTTTGTTTCTATCACTGATGTTTCTCCTACAACCAGTGGGTGGTTTTTAAGTACTTCTTAGGACTGGGACATAGAATAAACACAAATACTTTCTTTTGCTTTGGGTACAATAACTCTATAAATAGAAAAATGAAACAGAACAAACAAGGTAGAAAATCCAACTGCAAAACTAAGAATGAGGGGTGGGAGAGAATGTTTCATTGGTCTCTGGGTCTTGCTCAGAGTTTAAACTGATTAATAAGAAGGAGTAGTCAGCAAATTATACCTTCATTCTACCAGAGTATCTGCTCTGTTTGAAAAGACAATCCATATAAGACTCACACTTAGCAACAGTGCCCCAAACTGCAGATCAAGAAACACATTCCATGCAAGGCTCTTTGCTGTCTAGTTAGGTGTCCAAGAATGTCCTGAACCAGCTAAGACTCACAGCCCCAGCTAGCAAAGGAAACTAAGCAGACCTGTCATTTGAGAGACTGTGAGGACTAGATGAGGTGACAGATCTCTATAGTTTATGTACTAAATGAAAAAAAATTAGAGACTCTCAAGACATTTGCATTAGGAACATTCTTGGCCTGTCTCTTTGTAAGTCACCATGACCTTCTGATTAAGAACATGACTTCCTGGCTGTGACTCCTGGTTTTATGGGATACTTGCTGTCAGTCCTGGGAAAAGTTAGCAACCCCTTCATGCCTCAGGTTCCTCAGCTTTACAGTAACTCTGGTGATAACGCTGACCTCATAACTAAATAAGCCAGTATCTGTGGGCTGGCATATCCTGACCACTGTATTGTTTCTTAAATACAAAATGAGTAACAGGCTGGAGGATGACCCAGTCTGTCAAGTAATTGCTTTGTAAGCATGATGACCCGAATTCAGATCTCTAGCACACATCTGGATCTTCAGCATCATGGGAGACTTGGGGTGGGGAAGAGACAGGCAGATTCCTGAGAGCTCATTGGCCAGCCAACCTAGCTGAATCAGTGAACTCCAGGCTCAGTTAGAGAACCTGTCTTAAAAAAATAAGATGGAGCGCAATTAAGGAAGACATTGTATATGGACCTCTGACCTCCTAATGCAGGGCACATATATGCACCTGCATTCACATAGGCACATACCCCTCTCCCAATGCACATGCATGGCACACACTTACTCATAAATACCCCCCCCCAAAAAAAACAAACATTGTTGAAGGGACTAAAAGAGTTCCATAGACAACTCTGAAGGAAAAAAAAAATAGTTGGGACATTGGAGTGAGGCAGGACGAGGCTGGTGGTGGAGATGGGGGCGGAGTGGATGTAAGAGGAGAGAGAGAGAGAGAGAGAGAGAGAGAGAGAGAGAGAAGAGGAAGCAGGGAGTGTTGAATTGTTGTTTAGCACACACTGCAACTCTTTGTTTCTTCATCAGTCTTTAAATAAGTGTTTCTTGATCTTGCTCTTTTTTGAACAAGATCAGTAGTCAAACTAAAACTACTTTTTTTGTTGTTGTTGTTCTCCATCACACGGTTAACAGTGTCGCTAGAAGCTCCCTCCATATCTGAGTTCCAGGAGAATTCACAGAGATAGCTTGAGAATGTGACACTGAAAGAAGAGTTATAATTAGTCAAAATAAGGCAAGAGAGTTTTGAGAACAAGGAGGAAGTAAGGGGCTGGGCAGCAGAAATCCTATGTCACTCTCCATCATTATAGAAACTCCTGGGTCACAGTTGTTTTGTTTTTAGATACCTACAACACTCTACATCCAGAGGTGGGGTCTTGCTTTTTTAGTGTTTTTTTTTTAATATTAGCATATACTTAAACTTTGCATAAAACAAAACTCCTTTCTTGGCCTCTGTCTATCTATCAGTGTTCTCATCTGAAAATGTGTATTTTATTTCTATCCATCTTATAGAGACTCATGTAATTGAATAAAGTAATAATTGTGGTGGAGAGCTTAGAATTATGTCAGATAAATAGTGATTGCTTCATATGTGGTTAATTTTTGCTATTATTGGTGGAAGATAGGAGAAAAGATCAAAGGGCAAAGGTTGAATAGATAGATGCAGGAATAGGAGGACAAAAGAAAATAATAAGAAGAACACTGGAAAGACTTATAGAGAGAACAAGCAATAAGCAAGGTGGTAGATTTGTCTGTCTTTTATCCTTGGAACCTAACTGGCCCTAGGACACATGGAAGACAACCAGTCAGAATTTACAAAACCACAAGAGAGTTGAATCAGAGCATAAGAATATAAGTCTTGGTTTTGAATAAGCTTTTCCAGCACAAAGAAGTCATGAGTTCATTGTCTCCAACTTCCCTGGTATCAGTGATTTCAGGGAAATATAGAGAGTTCTACATAGAGTTCTCTACTGCTCTGATGCTGGGGAGGGATAGAAAAGCAGTATTCAACTCCATGTTCAGCACTGAATAAAAGGAATCACTCCACCAGGAATGGCAGCAGGAGATTCTAGAGCATATTGTACCCTTAAGAAGTATTTGCAATAGTCCTTAAGAGGGTACCCACTTAGGATGATGGGTACTTCTGACTTCTTTGAAAAAAGGCCACATTTCTCATTTTGAGGATCCCTGAAAAAATGAATATATCATCTCTGGTTTCCTTTTAGAACCCTAACACTCTGTACTCAAGCTCAAACTGCTACCATTTTTCTGCCTGTTTAGCTTACTTGGACCATTACACAAACAACAAAGTCCTGCATAGGATCTCTGTAGAACAGAGCCAGGACCCTTCCTAATAAAGCATGAAACACAAGGGTAAAACACACAGCAATAGAATTAGCTAAAATACACGTTTTTGTGACAGACTCTCACTGTGTTTGGAGGGCTAGCCTGGAACTCCCTATGTAGACTAGAATGGTCTGGAGTTCCTCTGTCTCTGTCTCCCAAGTAATAGAATTAAAGGTGTATACCACTACACTAGGCTAATATGTTTTCAAGACATACTATATTCGGACACACACACGCACACACACACACCACGTCCCACCACTACTACCACCACCACCAGCAACGATACCAATAACAAAAACAAAATAACAGGAATTAACAATCATTGATTGTTGACACATCTCAATATCACTGGTCTTAGCTCTCCCCATAAAAACACCTGAGCTAACAAAGTGAATGTGAAAACAGGATCCATCCTTCTGATGTATCCAAGAAATGAAGAAATGGTTCAATATATGAAAATAATCAATACATGTCATATACCATATAAAGAAGTAAATGAAAAAAACCCACATGATCATCTTATTAGATGCAGAAAAAGTCTTTGACAAAAGGCTGCATGATAAAAGTCCTGGAGAGATTAACGATACAAAGCACAAACATGAACATAGTAAAGGCAGTTTTACAACAAGCCGATAGCCAACATCAAATTAAGTGGAGAGAAACTCAAGCCAATCCCACCAAAATTAGGAACTAGGCAAGTTTGTCTTATTTCTTCATACCTAAGCAACAAGAAACTGAAAGAAATCAAGGGGATACAAATTGATAAGGAAGAAGTCAAAGTATCATTATCTGCAGATGATATGAGAGTGCTCATAAGTGACCTTAAAAATTCTACTTGAAAAATTCTACAACTGATAAACAATTTAATTGATGTAGCCAAATACAGAATTAATTCATAAAAATCATAGCCATCCTATATGCAAACTACAGATGGACTAAGGAAAAAATCTTGGAAACAACGCTTTTCACAATAGGCTCAAATTATATAAAATATCTTGTGGTAACTCTGACTAAGCAAGTGAAGGACTTGTATGATAAAAAAATTTAAGTCTTTGAAGAAAAAAATAGAAGAAAATATCAGAAGATGGAAAGATCTCCCATGCTCATAGATCAGTAGGATTAACATGGTGAAAAAAAAAAAAAGAGACGATCCTACTAAAGCATTCTACAAAGTCAATTCAAACCTCATTAAAATCCAACACAATTCTTCAAAGACCTTGAAAGGACAATTCACAATTTCATATGAAAAACCAAAACCCCAGAACAGCTAAAACAATTCTGAACAATAAAAAAATTGCTGGAGGTCTCACCATTGCTGATCTCAAGTAATATTACAAAGCTATGGTAATAAAAATAGCATGGTATTGACATAAAAACAGACAAGTTGATCAGTGGAATTCATTTGAAAACCCAGACATAAATCCACAGGCCTATGGAGACTTTTTTTTTTTTAAATACAGAAGCCAGAAACACACATTGGAAAACAGCATCTTCAACAAATGGTGCTGGTAAAACTGCATGTCTGCATATAAAAGAATGCAAAGAGATCCATACTATCATCCTGAACAAAACTCAAAATGAAAGTGGATCAAAGACTTCAACATATAAACAGATAGAGAGAAAGTTGGGGTACACCCTTGTACTCATTGGCACAGGAGACTTCTTGAACAGAACTCTGAAGGTGCAGGCAGTAAGATCAACAATAAACAGGACTTCTTGAAACTGAAAAGCTTCTATAAGGTGGAGCACACTGTCATCTGGACAAAATAGCAGTCTACAGAATGGGAAAAGATTTTACCAACTCTATATCTGATAGAGTTTATATCCAAATACGTATTTCTATCCAAAATACGTAAAGACTCAAGAAGCTAGATATCAAGAACCTAAATAACCCAATTTAAAAATGGAGGGACAGATCTAAACAGAGACTTCTCAATAGAGGAAACTTAAATGGCTGAGAAACACTTAAAGAAATGTTCACCATCTTTAGCCACCAGGCAAATGCAAACAAAAATTAGTTTGAGATTTCATTTTATACCTGTCAGAATGGCTAAGATGATAGAAACAAGTGACAACTCATTTTGGGAAAGATGGGGACTAATGGAAATGCGCATTTGCTGCTGGTGAGAGTGCTAATTTGTACAGCGACTACGGAACCTGTATGGCCGTTCCTTGAAAAGTTGAGAAACAATCTATCTCAAGACCCATCTATACCACTTTTGGGCATATACCCCAAAGACGCTTCATATGACTACAGGCACACTTGATTAACCATGTTCAGTGCTGCTCTATTTATAATAGTCCCAAACTAGAAATAATCTAGATGTCTCTTCACAGAAGAATGAGTAAAGACATTGTGGTACATTTGCACAATGGAGTATTTCTAGGCTCTTTAAAAAACTGGCATAATGAAATTTTTAGGCAAATGGATGGAACTAGAAAAAAAATCACCCTGAGTGGGGTAACCCAAACCAACAAAGGTAAATATGAGATGTATTCACTTATATGTGGATATTAGGCATTAAATAAAGGTTTACCAACCTACATTCCATAGACCCAGAGATGTTAGGTATAGAGGAAGGGAAAAGGGAGACACATGATCTCCATGGAAGGGGTAATAGAATAAATTTTATGGTGGACTGAGGGCAGGAGGAAACAGGAACACGAGGGAAGGAACAGGAAGGGAGATAGGGTTGAAGGAGAGAATGTAGGGAGACAAACCTGGGATTGAGGGGCATTTGTGGATGACAAGGAAACCCAGTGCAGTGAAAATTTCCTAAAATATATGAAGACAATTCTAATGAGGTCCCTTAATAATTGGGGAGATAGAACCCCAACTGTCCATCTCTCGTCACCAAAAGAAGTTCACAGTAGCAAGGCTGGGTAGCACTTGATTCAGTTGTTGGCCAAGAAAGTCTCATGGAAATCCCCCAATGACCCAAGCTATTGCTAAGACAATGGATTGCTCTCAACAAACTGACAGTGGGACCCCATTGCTGAGGACAACACCCACACAACTCATTAAACAAAGAGAGGTTGAGCTGATGCCTTCATGGAGCCTTTACCAGTATGTTCTAGTGTCTCTGGTGTGGGAAGCTTACTCTGTAAGTTACCAAAAGAGAAAGTAAACACCAACCCAGCCACAAAACCTTTGATCTGTAATCTGTCGTGCATGCAAGATATGCCAGGGCAATGGTGGCACAGAACTTGTGGCTGTAACCAACCAATGTCTCATTTGATTTGAGACCTGCTTTATGAGATGGAGCCCATACCTGACACTGCTTGGGTGACCCAGAGACTAGATAGTCCAGAAACCAGGGGTAAAACCAAACACTACTGGTCTTTAAAAAAAGTATCAACAAAATGACTCCTAATGATATTCTGATATACTCATAGATCAATACTGCCTTTTCCAGTCATCATCAGAGATGCTTTCTCCTGCAGCAGATGGGAACAGATACAGTCTGCAGCCAGATATTATGTGGAGCGAGAGAGTCCCTGGAACACACAGCTCTAAAGGGGATGTCTCCATGAAATCATTCCTCTCAGTGCTTAGGGAACCCCATGGAATAGGAGGCAGAAAGAGTGTAAGAGGTGGAGGACACAGGGTAACAAGGCCCTCTGAGTCAGGGTTCATATGAGCTCAGGCTGGAACAACAAGCATAGCACCCACATGGCTCTGCACCAGGTTTTAGGGTAGTATTTTTATGGACTTCCTGAGTGTGTGAATGAGTGGGTCTTTCATCTGCTCTTGGGCTCTTTTCCTTCTAGTTGAACTGTATGCCTTAGTGTGATGGTGTTTGTTTCATCATATTAAATTTTATTTTGACGTGTTTGTTGGTTATTTAGAAGCCTGTTCTTTTCTAATGAGGGACAGAAGGGGAATAGATCTAGAGGGGAGGGGAGGAGGAGAGGAACTGGGAGGAGTTTAGGGAGGGGAAACTGTAACCAGGACATATGGTATGAAAAAGCTTCTATTTTCAACAAATGAGGCAAAAAAAAAAAAAAAAAACCATGGGTTCTTAGCCTACTTTCTAGTATTTTCCATTATGTGACTCCAGTGACCAGCATTAATTAAGTAATTAATTAACTATCTAACAAATATCTATTAAGTGCCTACTGTGTTCCAGACATACGCAGATAACACCAGTTAAGACGAGAGAATTAAGTGAACAGATGGAAATACATGAGGAAAATCAAGCTGAAATGATGCTGGAAATGAAAAACTTATCCCAAAGAAACAGTACAGCAACCCAAAGGACTTTAGGAAGAGGAGAGAACAGGAGCTGAAAGCATAGCTCAAGAACTGGGACAGCAAGTGAAAGAAGACGGTTTAATGCAGTAGAGCACATTGCTTGGGTCCTAAGTTCTTCCTCTAGTTCAGTAGTTTGAGTATAATATGAACAGAAGCCCAGGAAGTTCTGCTGAAACTAGATCAAAGGGAGATGACCCTGCCCTCCAGAGTGTAATTTCTAAAAAGTTATGAAACAGTAGAGGGTGAATTTTAGCAAGGGTCAGAACTCACAGGTTTTCAGGTAAAGGAGCCAGATCCACAGATGGTGCTGGGCCATCTCCAGTCAGACTGCAGTCTTCAGGGGAGAAATAAGGGGTCTGATAGCTGCTTTCACTTCAGTTTGGTGTTTCCGGAGGCTGGAGAGAGGAAGTGTGTGATGGTTAAGAGGCGTTACTTCTTAGCCTACTTACTAGTGTTTTCCATTATACGAAAACAGTGCTCGTTGATTATTAATTAATTATCCAACAAACATCTATTAAGTGCCTACTATGTGCCAGATATATCATGGATGTTGATAATATCAGTAGCTATAAAGTAATGGGCTGAGTTCCCTTTGTGGAGTTAATATCCTCTATAGAGGGATTGATAAATACACAGGAAATTTCAGGACATGGTAGTATGTTGCAGCAGGAAGAAATGCAGGGACCTCTGAGGGTAGAGGCATCTATTATAGGCTGGGGTGAATTGGGGAGATTTCTGAAAGGAATTGACAGTATAGCTGAGACAAATATACAGAATAAATTAGCATTTTTAGGCAAAGTGTCAATTGTATTTTGAATCACAAGAATAAGCCATATTCTTTGAGTTCAGTGTCTTCATGTCTGCATCCATTGTCTCCTGCCCGCTGGCCCCATAAAGTCAGCATGTGTGATGCCAGAGCTTTCTGTATTCCTCCCACTGACCCACCATCACCTAGTTAACTCCCCTCTACACTCATGAATTAGCACCAATTGTCTCAACATCTGAACTGCTTGTAGCCCTTAGTGAGACAAGACCAGCTAAGCTCAGAGAACACCAGGATCCACTCTGAACTCTCAGTGCAGGTGTGTCAAATTCCAAAATGCAGACACACATTTCCAGATAGAAAGCCAAAGATAGAAAGCCAAAGATGGATCTGAAGTCAGAGCCAGGGCCAAAGTAGATCCAGATTAAAAGACCTTGCCAGAGTGTAAATCAGAGTCAATCCCAGAGCTGGTCCAGAAAGGTGCTCACCATTAGAGAGAACAGGAAGACATGGCCAGTAAAGGGACCCCAGCATTTTGGAGATGCCAGGACCATGAACTGACACCAAGAACATCAGTAGCAGTGGAGTGGAGTCAGTCAGAGCCTAGAAGACAAGCTGTGTGTGCTGCACAGGGCAGAGCTGGAGAAGAGATCTAAGCCTCTTGGAGGAGCCTAGAAGATCATGAATGAATCCCTGATAATTGGACATTGAATAATTTATACCTTTGGAGTTTGATTTTGCTTATTCAGATTGTGGACTGTGCCTTAAGTTCTTCTCTCTTGACGTAAGAAAATAATTTATTTTTGATTTGATGGGAGCCCACAGTAGAACAACTTTGAACTTCAAAAGACTTTGGATTTTAAAAGGACTACACTTTAAAAACACTTAAACATTTTTAAGTGTTTGAATTTTTAAAGACTGTGGTACTTTTAAAATTTGGAATGTTTATATTGTAATATTGATATTAATGTATGATCTTGGGAAGAACAAGGAAAGAAAGGTCGTGGTTTATCAATGATCTGTTTGTTTGTCCAGTTGGCAGTGGGTCAATTGCACTGGCTAGTTTTATGTCGACTTGACCAAGCTAGAATTATCCAAAAGGAGGGAACCTCAGTTGAAGAAATATACCCCTAAGATCTGGCTGTAAGGCATCTTTTAAATTAGTGATTGATAGGGAGGCCCATCCCCTTGTGGGTGATGCTATTACTGGGTTGCTAGGCCTGGGTTCTGTAAGAAAGCAGACTGAGCAAGCCCTGATGAGCAAGCCAGAAAGCAGCACCTCTCCAAAGCTCTGTATCACTCCTGCCTCCAGGTTCCTGCCCTGTTTGAGATCCTGTTCTGATTTTCTTTGGTGATGAAAGGTGTTGTAGGAGTGTGAGCCAAATAAACCCTTTCCTCCCCAACTTGCTTTTGGTCATGCTGTTTTGTCACAGCAATGGAAACCCTAACATGACAGGGACCTCTCTGGCCAATACCCTGTGAAGAGGTAACCCACCACTGGTACTGGGCTTTTCATTAACAACTTAATTGCTTTTGGGAGTTTCTTTTCCAACCCACGTAGGATACCTTTAAAATAAACAGAACCAAACAAACTTTTGCTTTTGCTTCCTTTGGGGAGGATTTCTCTGATTTATTTTGTCAGATACTCAGAGATTAGCATTAAAAACAAAACAAAATGAAATAAAAAACGAAACAAACACAGAAAAAACCAAACTCATCAAATAATACCTTTTAGCAAAGGTTGAACAGGTTCTCCAAAACGATGCAGTAGTTCATTTGAGTCACCAGTTGATATCAAGAGTTAGCAGCTAAGATAGCATGTTAGCAAGCTCCAATACAGAATGAAGATGTATCCCTTCCTCAGCTGTTTGGTTTTCTTCTCCTGTAGTACTTCATGGCACTTCCATGCATTTCCTCATCCTCATGGCCTTGGTGGGGCCAACTTAAACAGTTTTAGGTCAGGGCCAAGGAAAAACAGTTGTGTTCACCTGCTGCAGTTGTGTCAAAACTGTAGCCATGGCCCACCCAATATCTCTCTATCACCCACAACACAAGTCTTGCACATTTGCCTTCACATGACATGAAAATACCCTTTTCTTTGTTCTCTATTCACTCTAGATAAGTACTTTATAAACCTAACTCACCTGCCAATCTAAGTCATTTAGATCCACCAAACTCTGTCCTCACTCATAAAATCCATGTTCCAATTGGGGGTCATCGAGGCTACTGAATGCCACGGTAGTCCCAAGGTCTCTGGGAGCCACCATTCTCAGTTCTCTGGTGAACAGTCATATACTGGGCATCATGTACCATCTTTACCATGGTTAGTTTCCTTCTTATCACTTACCTCAGTGTACCCTTTCCATTGTGTGACTCTTCCAGAAGTTTCCAAGGTTCCCAGGATGGTCTCTTTGGAGATCCAAACTCAGGCCCTCATGTTTGCAAGGCATATGTCTTACTGAGCTCTCTCTCAAGGCCAACATCTGCTTTTACTGAGGTAAAATAAGACAAAATTCTATTTATTACTCTTCATATTTTATGCTGTATGTAGACACCTATCTGTACACCAAAATTAATAATTTCTGGTAGATGGTCACAGAGTTTCACTAGTGTTCTACTTCTATCATCCTTGTACCCAGTCATTGCAAATTATTCTGAATAATATATAATTTTTATCTTATTTTAGTTCATCCACTTGTAAACTAATTGCTTATAAACTTTTTCAAGTTCACACTTTATGATATTTAAAAATCACTGCAATAATAAATGACTGCTGTTGGTATTTTTCTCTGAGACAGTAATCTCTCTGTAAGTACTTAGGTGCTAAAGAACCAGAAGTCTACAAAATGGGAGATGCGTTGTGCCTTATTCTGGTTTCTTCTAAAGTGTTTTGTTATAATGAGTTATCATAAACTGAGTGACTTCTAAATAGTAAATATATAAATATATCTGTCACAGTTTTAAGACCAGAAAATTGAAGAACAAAATTCTGCCTTATTCATGGTCTGGTGAGAGCCTCCTTCCTTGTAAAATGTTTCCTATCACTGTGGAAGAATCATGTCAGAAGAGTAAAAGGTTCCTGTCACTGTGGAAGAATCATGTCAGAAGAGTAAAAGGTTCCTGTCACTGTGGAAGAATCATGTCACGCACCACACACACACACACCACACACACACACACACACACTTTTATTTTGTTTTGTTTTATTTTCTTTTGTATATGGGTGTTTTGTCTGGATGTATGTCTTTTCAGCACATTTTTGTCTGGTGTCAGTGGAGACTAAAAAAATGGTGTCAGTTAGAATGGTGTTAGAGAAAGTAGAGGGCACAAATGGTTGTTTGCTGTGAATAAAACCTGAATCCTCTGAAAAAGTAGCAGCCAGTTAACCATGTAATCAAATCTCTAGCCCCTCCAGGGGAACAAGTCTCAGTGAAGTGATTTGCTTCCCTCTAGTGACTTAACTCCCTTCAAAGGCCTTACACAATACCATCATTTTAGAGGTCAGGAGTTCAACATCAATTTTAAGGAAGAATAAGTATTCAGATCATAACTTTCTGAACACTATAAATCTATATAAAACATAGTGTCTGATTCTATATTTTTTCTTTTTTTATTCAATATTTTATTTATTTATATTTCAGATGCCATCCCCCTTCCCGATTCCCCCCGCCCATTAATCCCCTATCCCATCCCTCCTCCTCCGTTTTTTGCTTTTATTCTGTTTAAATTATATGCAAATATTAAGATCAGTTCTAGGTTGAGGAACTAGCAATACTATAGATGCAAATAGTCAAGGAACAAGCAAGTCAATAAATCCAGTTAGTCAAAGAACACACATGACAATAAACAGAGTCCCATGATCATTCCTGTGATCACTATTTTTAAGGGCTTATCAGAATGACCAAAATATCTGAGCCTACTTCCCTGTCCTAGCCCAAAGTCATTTTCATGCCTAAAGCCTACTTCTTCATTCAAGCTTAATGTCCCAGTCTGTGGGGCAGTGAACTGGAACCAGAGGACCACCTGAAATAGAGAATGAGGGACTAGGGCATGCAAAGAATGGACAGCAAGTCTGGAAGTCTGATTAAGCTGTCAAATTTTATTTTTCCCACATGGGTCATATCCAGATAGAAGCAGGATATAGGGAGGGGTATGATGTAGGGTTTTCTTTGTTTCTGGGAATGTAGGTATTCTCAGAAACAGGATATTGTCTGGGTGAAGAGTTTACAGAAGAAGCAGAGCAGAACAGGTCACTATGTACCTGTCCATAAGCTCTATTATTCATTTGTTCTGATCTAGGCTAGTACTTCCCACCAAGGCTACCTGTCCATAAGATGTATGATTATTTGTTCTTATCTAAGCTGGTACTTTCTCACCAGGGCTACCTGTCTACAAGATCTATAGCTATCTGTTCTAGGATTAGTACTTTCCCACAGAGGCAAGACTTTGTATCAGTAGGCACATATGGCTGACTAAGGCCTATGGCTGACTTAGGCCATTAATGTTTAAGGAGGGTTGCTCCCAACAGCTTAAGATTTAGATTTCTGCCTATAATTACTTCTTTGTTCTAGCCTAATATTTAGATTCCTGCCTGCAATTTCTTCTTTGTTCTAGCCTAGGATTTAGATTTCTGCCTGAAATTACTTCTTTGTTCCAGCCTAATGTCAGATTCTTGCCTGCGGTCCATTTCCTTGTCCTTGGCCTATGTCAGATTCCTTCCTATCAGCCTTTTCCTTGTTCTTGGCCAATGTCAGATTCCTGCCAGGCAGCCCCCAAAAGCTCTCCACATCTTCCCCTTTTTATTGCATAAACCAGACTGAGCCTGTCGTAGGTTGTTCTGACAAGAAAGCCTTCCTTACCTGTCATGGAATATGCAGTATCATAAGCAATGCACTTTTGTCTTAGGTTGGTAAGGTTCTGTGCAGAATCTTTTCTGTCCTGGCTTGTGAGCCTGTTAAATTAATAACTCTGGGAGTCTATTTTCAGTTTCCAGTCATGTACTTTGGCTGCCAGCCTGTTGATGTAGTTAGAGACAAGGTTTAACATGATGGGCAGGAATAAAAGTATTCCAGGACAAGAAGGGCTAGCATGATCAAGCTATATATGCCATTCCTGAGGTTTGACCAAAATGGAAATACTGACCTCAGGCCATGGATAATTTTATCGACATTATCTGCAGCATCAAAACTCAACAGAGCAGCATTCTTTAAATTCATAATATCATTATGCAAAGTTAAAACACCCAGAGATATGTTAGAATTATGCCAAATACCCCTGGTGTTTTTTTGTTTTTGTTTTTGTTTTTTTTTTTGGTTGTGAGCCTAGCCTTTAACAGCTGAGCCATCTCTCCAGCCCACCCCTGGTGTTTTTAAATTTTTTTCTAATTATAATGAGAATCATTGTAAAATTTAGAAGTAACACTACTCCAATGATATTTGTGGTGACACTTGAGATGGCTCCTAACTCTTGAACCCTGAACCTTCTTCAGATAATTTGAATAGGTTATAGAGCATCAATCCTTGTTCCAGACACCTATATAAATCCTTTTGTATACTCAATACATTAGTAACATTTTTTTTTTCTGCTAGAAGGTTAACAAAAATAGCTGTCTTAACTCCTTGTTTCAAAGCAATTGTAGAAGCAGTGATGTTAGCAATTAATGAAATTAAAACTGTTATACCTGCAATAATCAAGTTTGCTACCCTCTTGCTTCTGCTTGAAGCCTAACTCTCTTCTTCCAGCATTTTCAAGCATTTTTCAAAGAATCAATGTTTTCCAATACTCAGGACAGTAAGACAAAAGCTGGTTGATAGACCCCCATAATAGACATGCCAGGTTTCAACACACCAACACAATTGGAAATTATACAGTCAATGCAACTTACAATAGATACTGTAGAAGAGACAAAATCAATTTTAGCTTGACAATTAAAAGAGCCCTTAAAACATACACTAACCTTTGTTTGAAATCCAGATCCTGTCCCAACTTTATCTCTTGCTATCATAATATCATAGAGAACTGCAGCTAACTTCCAAATATGTCTCTGAAAATGTCCAGATCCAGCCTTCCAAATGTAGATTGTTATTTCCAATACTGGATTGATTTCTAGACCAGTATATGGTTGAGTCCTAATAGCTGGTCACTTTTTAAAAAAATACAAGAGACATTATAACTTCTCTTTTTGATTTTCTGTCCTACAAGGTCTAAAAACTTGAGCAAGGCAGCTTGTCCCATCTGGGACATAGGCAAGCAAAGGTGGGTCAGGAACATATGTCCAATATAGCTTCCCAGTCACCCTTGTCAGGGTACTCAGCAAGCTCACAGGTTGGCATCATTCTTTGTCTCAGCAACAGCATGTCTCACCAATCATTCTGGTAGCCACCATGTTCCTATAGCATCCTGCAGAAAAAAAAAAACCCCACAAACATGCCCTTTTTCCCATATTAGATACCTGATTGGGATCATGCCATATGCCTGTAAGTGGATCCTTCCTTTTCACCTAGGCATAAGTATTGAAGGGTTCCATAAACACTCAGCAGAAAGTTCCTTGGCATCCAATTTTTTTATTTTAAAATAAAAGAGTATGATTTAAATAAATTTGTGGTGTTCAGGTATACCTACCACTCTTTTATTTTATGAAGACATTGTTTTTTTTTTTTTTTTTTTTGGTTTTTCGAGACAGGGTTTCTCTGTGTAGCCCCGGCTGTCCTGGAACTCACTCTGTAGACTAGGCTGGCCTCGAACTCAGAAATCCGCCTGCCTCTGCCTCCCAAGTGCTGGGATTAAAGGCGTGCGCCACCACCGTCCAGCGAAGACATTGTTTTAAAGTTCCATGGGCCCCTTTCTACAATACCTTGTCCTTGAGGATTATCAAGAATCCCCTTAATAAATTGTTGACAAAAAGTCTCAACTGCTCGACTACAATTGCCAGATCCATTATCTGTTTTTGTTAATTGGATGTTTTATTTATTAACCTTTCAAATGTTATGCCCTCTCTCATTCCCTCCCAAAACCCCTCATCCTATCCCCCCTCCTCCTACTTCTATGAGGGTGTGCCCCCACCTTCCACCCATTTCCTGCTCCCTGCTCTAGAATTCCTCAACTCTAGGGCATCCAAACTTTCAGGGACCAAGGCTCTCCTCTTGCACTAATGCCTGACAAGACCATCCTCCACTACCTATACAGGTAGAGCCCTGAGTTTCTCCCTTTGTGTTTCCAGGCTAGAAGTTTAGACCCTGGGAGCTCTGGTTGAGTATTTTGTTCTAAGAAGGACCAAAGCACCAACACTTTGGTCTTCCTTCTTCTTGAGCTTCATGTGGTCTATGTGTTGTATCTTAGGTATTGTGAGCTTTTGGGCTAATATCCACTTACCAGTGAGAGCAAACCATGTGTCTTCTTCTGTGATTATGTTACCTCACCCAGGATGATATTTTCCAGTTCCTTTCATTTGTCTAAGAATTTCATGAACTCATTGTTTTTAATAGCTGAGTAGTACTCCATTGTGTAAATGTACCACATTTTCTGTATCCATTCCTCTGTTGAAGGACATCTGGGTTCTTTCCAGCTTCTGGCTATTATAAGTAAGGCTGCTATGAACATAGTGGAGCATGTGTCTCTGTTGTATGTTTCAGCATCTTTTGGGTATATGCCCAGGAGTGGTATAGCTGGGTCCTCATGTGATACTATGTTCAATTTTCTGAGTAACCACCAGACTGCTTTCCATAGTGGTTGTACCAGCTTACAATCCCACCAACAACAGAGGAGTGTTTCACTTTCTTCACATCCTCGCCAGCATCTGCTGAAACCTGAGTTTTTGATCTTAGCCATTCTAACTGGTGTGAGATGGAATCTCAGGGTTGTTTTGATTTGCATTTCCCTGATGACTAAGGATGTTGAACACTTCTTTAGGTATTTCTCAGCCATTTGACTTTGTTCAGTTGAGAATTCTTTGTTTAGCTCTGTATCCCATTTTTAAATCAGGTTATTTGATTGTCTAGAGTCTAATTTCTTCAGTTCTTTGTATACCTTGGATATTAGCTCTCTATCAGATATAAGATTGGTAAAGATCTTTTCCCAATCTGTTGGTTTCTGCTTTGTCCTATTGGCAGTGTCCTTTGCTTTACAAAAGCTTTGCAGTTTTATGAGGTCCCATTTGTCAATTCTTGATCTTAGAGCATAAGTCACTGGTGTCTTGTTCAGGAACTTTACCCCTGTGCCTATATGTTTGAGGCTTTACCCCATTTTCTCTTCTATTAGTTTCAGTGTATCTGGTTTTATGTGGAGGTCCTTGACCCACTTGGACTTGAGCTTTGTACAGGAGATAAGTATGGATAAATTTGCATTCTTCTACATGTTGACCTCCAGTTGAACCAGCACCATTTATTGAAAATGGTCTTTTTTTCCACTGGATTGTTTTAGCTCCTTTGTCAAAGACCAGGTGACCATAGGTATGAGGATTCATTTCTAGATCTTCTATTCCATTGATATTCTTGCCTGTCTCTGAACCAATACCATGCAGTTGTTATCACTACTGCTCTGTAGTACAGCTTGAGGTAAGGAATGGTAATTCCCCCAGAAGTTCTTTTATTGTTGAGAATAGTTTTTGTGATCCTGGGTTTTTAGTTATTCCATATGAATTTGAGAATTGCTCTTTCTATCTCTGTGGAGAATTGAGTGGGAATTTTGATGGGGATTGCATTAAATCTGTAAATTACTCTCAGCAACATAGCCATTTTTACTATAGTAATCCTTCCAATTCATCAGCATGGGATATCTTTCCATCTTCTGAGGTCTGCTTTTAGAGGAAATGAAGCCAAGACAAAGTCCTCTGATCAAGACTCAAAGTTTACTGTTCAGCTCTTAATTTAAAGGGAAAGCCCTGCCACTGAACCCCTTCTTGCTTCAGCCAGAGATGGGTGAGGGTAACCCATCCTTAGCCGGAGGTGTCTCAAGGCAAGCTCAGCAGGCAGTCTATTCTTCTAAGTTTCTGTAGCAGGCTGTGTGTGCAGCCAAGGTGGGTAACTCCACCTAGGTCCTATTATTTTTGGTCTATTGTGGTAAACAAGGTCTTTCAGGCCTGCTCAAGGCTGGGGCCAGGGCACAATTCCCCTTTTTAGTTTTTTAAAGATGAGCAGTGCCAATAGCTGGATGGGGCACAAGATCTCATCCCGTCTAGGGTAAAGAGTGGCAGGGCAACCGTGTCTGGCTTAGGTTGGCATTTATATTGCTCCTTATTACCCATCATCTAGGAAAACATACATAGCATATTATTGATGTATGCCTCTGTCTTAGGTCTCTAGGAACTCAAGAACACTCTTAACCTGTCTTTGACTAACCAGCAATCTTTGGCACACTCTTTCCCATACAGACCAAAGCCACATTCTGACCAAAGAACCTGTGAGCATGCATTCAATGCAATTCTTCATATCGATGGATAACTGCCATGGTAAATAGCTGAGCTTGCCTAGAGCGATCCAGTGTGAAAGCAACCAATCTGTTTCAGATACAAGGTTCAAAGGTTAAAAGCAACAGGATTGTTCAAGCAGTGTAGAAAATAAGGTTGCAAGCAGGAATGTTCCAGTATGTAATCCAACTACTGGTTGGCAGGGATCAGACACAAAGTCTGGCCACCAGGTATATAGTGGGTGGCTTTAAGTATTGATAAAAAACACTTACTCTCTAGTAAGAGTAGAGACTATGTGCCATGTTAAATCAGCTGGCTGATAAGGATTTTGAGCCATCTTCATCATAAGAGTCAAAATTATTAGGCTCAAAATCTGAGTCCACTTGAAGGACCAATCTTTCAGGCAGCCATAGGGCTCCATTTTCTTTTTGTGAAAAAACACAGACCAAGCCACAACCCCAAATTAAAACAGGGTCAGGACCATTCCATGTATTAGTTAGGGTGTCTCTCCATTTGGCCCTCCAAATGAGCTGGAAATGACTGGATGCCAGTGGCAATCTGCTGCAGACTGACCTTTAGCATCAGTTTGCAAAAAATTTAAAACAAGTAAGACAAAAGCAAGGTGTGCTTTTGGTGATCTTGGGGCACATAATTCCCCCTCTTATTAGTTTTTAAAAGCCAACGTTTTTAGAGTTCCTTGTAAAACCAGAGCAGAAGCACCAGTAGCTGCTCCTCCCACACTCACAGAGTTATGGAGATATTATTTTAAAGTTCCATAATATCTGTTTCACAATTCCTTGTCCTTGAAGATAATAAGGGATCTCAGTAATATGAGTAATATCAAATCGTCAACAAAACATCTCAAATGTTTGACTGCAATAGCCAGTTCCTATGTCTCAAATCTGATATGGAACACCAATCATAGAAAAATAATGTAGGCAATAACTAATTATATTTTTAGTTGCTTCTCCTGTTAAAGCAGTTGCAATTAGAAATCCTAAAAAGTGTCAAGTCACATGTACATATTTTAATTTTCCAAAATCAAAAATGAGTAACTTCTATTTGCCCAAACTGATTACATATAAGTCCTCAAGGCTTAACATCATGAAAAATTGAGGATACTGAGAACAAGTTTTTGCAATTTGATTTGCACACTTCCTAGAAAAATACCAAATTATTGTCTCAAGCTATTACTATTTTGATGATGTCAAGAATAAAATTGTATGGCCAATTGTTTCTGTAAGATCTATAATCTGCCTGGTATACAAATCTGCTGTGGCCAGACAATCCAATACGAGCTCTTAAATGTCTTATAAAGTTAAGGAACAGTACATGTTTCTTAAATTAAGCTGTATTTGTAAAATTTGAGAATTAGCAATATCTAAAGAGGGAACAATTTCAAGCAATTATAAACCATGATCCATATACTGGCTATGAGTATACAAATTGAAAGCTTGATTTTTCTAGCATTTCAAACAGTGGCTACAGCATATAATTCAATTATTTGTGCTGAAGCAGAGGAAACTCAAGAAAATGAACATGTGATCTAATTACATATACATATGAGTTGTCTGTAAATACACTACATATCTTTTCTATGGGCTGCATGCCAATTTACAGGAAATATGAATGCATGCATAGAGGAAAACTGTAACAACTTGTCTTTTGGATAATGATTATCAAGTTTGCCTAAAAAGTTTGCCATGTAATAGGCCAAATATCAGGATTTTTCAATAACCAGTTCAATTGCTATTTGGAATAAGGAGAATATTTCATCCAAAGTACTTTCAGGATTCTATTTTACAATTCTGTATTAACTCAGTAACAATTTCATAATAGGATGTTCAAACTTTACTTGCAGATGAAGAAGGATGAATCCACAATAATGGTGTATTTTGCCAAAGGACTGCTGTGAGCACATGAGTAACAATAATGCAAACAGCCAACAATTGATCATAGTCTATGTAATTTATCTGTTGATAACTAACAGCTTAGTCTATGTTCTGCAAAGCTATTCCTCCTTCATTAGTTAATTGCCAAGGAGGAATTAGGACTTGCATCCCCCTTGAGAATATCAAACAGAGTTTCAAATTCTTCTATGGTAAGTTTAAGATGAGGTTTTAGCTAATTGATATCTTCTAACAGCTTTTGAAAATTACTAAAAGTAAACCAATTTTTTTGCATGTACATTTGCAAGCCAGAAGAGGGCACTAGATCCCATTACAGATGGTTGTGAGCCACCATGTGGTTGCTGGGATTTCAACTCTTATATTTTTAGTTGTGAGTCTGGCCTTTAATGGCTGAGCCATCTCTCCAGCCCCAGCTATACATTCTTATTGGAATTTTCTGTGCCACAATCTGCTTAGGATATAACTGAGGACCCAAATATTGAAAAGATATTGCCTTTGAATCTTTTCTGAAGCAACAAGCACTCCCCCAAAATTTAAAAGTTTGTTGTATTAGAGCAAAGGCTTGCAGTAAAACTCCTTCAGAGAGATCATCTAATAAAATATCATACAATGAATAATATACACTGAAAGATTTAAACTCTTCTTGTATTAAAGCAACAACACAGTTTTTTTATATATTGTAAGGCTATTAACCATTCCTTGAGGCAAACCTTTCTAATGATATCGCTTCATGGGCTCTCAAAAATTATAAGCAAACTCACTGAATGCAAACCTCTTGCCTTTACCAGAATGTAAAGGAATGCTATAAAAACAATCTTCTAAATCTATAATAATTCTTGCTTTCCTGGTGTGATGGCGTATTCAGCAATTTCCAATGTGGGAGAACTAGGTTCTGATTATGGCAAGTACCCTGGGTTGCTGATGCTTATGTTCCTGCCCTTGCCTTTCCTGTCTGGATCTCCTTAGCTCTACCTACGCTGTCTCTGACTGGAGCCTGTCTTTCCTATTATCTTGGTTGTGTCAGAACTGTTTGGGGTGGGTGTTACTACTGGGGTTAGAGCTGAAGCCCAAGATCTGCTCAGTGCTCAGTCATAGACTGGAAGGAACCAGTGCCCTTGGCCAGGAGTGAATTCCTGGGTCCCAGTGGGTTCCAGTTACTCCCTGTTTGGGGCCAGTTTTGCTATCTCCTTATCTAAGATATTGCTGGAGTTAGAATTCCTGGGAGCCCCCCTCTTCTGGGTTTTATCTTGATTCTATATTAATACTTCCACTCAAAATATATTTCTTATAAAGGTACTATTATGATAAAATATTTATCAAATAAATTGTACTTAAATTTCATTTTTGGGCATCCTTGATAAACTTCAATATCACAAAACTGCAAGCTTTATTAATTTAAAACTTGTAAATTCTTCACAGGTATCAAAAGATACAGAACAGCTTAAGTCTTAAATTCTGAGAGAGAAGACAACACTTGATAGGACATCAGTGTTTCACGATCCTCACATGAATAAAAAAAAAAAAGAGATAATTTGAAGCTGTGTTTTTAAAGTAACCAGAGAGCTATGGAAACAGTAATACACCATGATCTATAATTCCATGAGCCAAAACCCACCAGCCATTTCCCCACTGTGGGGAGAAAAAATTGAGTCTATGCATAGGCTGAACATTGAGCTGGGTGGAGGGGCGGCAGGGAAGGGAGGAGTATAAAAGAATAACTGAAGCTGTAGAGTGTAGACAGGAAGTTGGACATACGAAATGGTCTTTAACACAACATGTATGTTTTTGTCAGTAGGAGAGGAACAGGTGGGAGGTGAGGGAGCTAGAGTGATAAGTCGTAAGAGGCAAGTTACACATTCAGTTTTAAAGGCTGTAGTTGGCTTTATTGTGGTTCTGGATCCCAAAAACCTTTTATTCCAGAAAACAGAGTGAGTGTTCCAATGAGCTGAGCAGAAGCAGCTGGCTTTATGAGCAGAGCATCTCTAAGAGAAGAAGAAGCGAGGAACAAGGAGTAGATTGTGCCTCAGTTTTGGTTCTAAAGTTGCTTCCCTAAAAGCTAAGGACAGGAGGCAGAGCAACAGTGAGATAACTGGTGAGCACTGGGTTACTTTACATTATTAATTTTCCTTTTTGCCATGTATTAAAAAAAACATACCTTTATTACCATGCTAACTGAACCTAGCTTGTCAGGGCTGGGACCATAGTTCAGTGGTGGAGATAGACTAGTACATGTGAGTTTGATCTCTGGCATCACCAAACCAAACAATCCAGAACAAGAATTACCACATGAAACAACCTAAACCTTCCCATTTGGAAAATGTTGCTGTTACTTCTCTCTCTTGTGATTTCTGAAACCAGGTAATAAGTTGTCAGTTAGTGAGCTTGGTACAAGTAACTCCAATTTTAAATCCTAGTTTGGTCTGTCAGGGGCTGGGTTTGGGAACTTAATTCCAAACAATGCCATAGTGTGAAATCATTTCTCATTCCTACTTCTGGAAGGGCCTTCCATGGTTATTTCTCCCTTACCTAATTTGCCAGATTGTGTGAAATACCACACTAGAGTGGTGAGATTGGAAATTGAAAAGGATGAGCTAGCTCTGCCATTATCTCTTAGATCTGAAAAAACAGATATTTGCCAGTAGGTTGATCAAAGGCTAAGGAGGGCTACACCCAAGGAACAGGGTTAAAAAAAATGTTTATTAAGTCTTACTTAAATTGAAACTCAACCTGAAACTCAAGTTGAATCCTTAACTACACTGACGTGCCTTACCACATCTGCCTGATAGAAAAAGGAAGCAGGTTGTCTGATAGAACATACACAACTGGAAGCCTTGGCTTCCTCTGTATACAGTGCATTCAATAAAAAAATACTATATATATATACACACACATACATATATATATGTATATGTATATATGCATGGACCTGCAGAGGCACCCCCCTTCCCCCACACCTGATGACTCCACATCCACCAAACATATTCCTTCCTCTCATTTTAAAAAAACACAACTGTATCTCTGATCCCTGATGGTGGGGAAGGAGATGGTGATGGTCTCCATGCTTGTATGCATCCCATTTTCTACTTCAGTACCTGTCAACATGCTATCACAGAAGCAGGAAGGGTTTCAAAGGCTCCAACTCTCCCTGAAGACCTGTATGCAGAGAATAGAGGGTAGAGGGTAGAGGATAAAGGGAGAGAGCGTTCCTTTAGTGGTGTAACCATCAGGATGGTGCACATACTACCAGAAACAACTTCCCACCCATGCTCCTGCACATCTTAATTAAACATTTAGGGGCACATACACACAAAGATTGAAAAGTAGAAGTGGGGTTCAGTTGGGAAGGGAAAGTGAGACATGAAAGAGTAACTAGGAGTAGACATGATTAAAATACACCATAATGAAACCCATTAGTATGTATTATTAATATATTCCAATAAAACATTTAAAATGCTGTTGGTAATCAAGAGGAGAAAGAGAACAAGCAAGGGTTGGAGAGCAGGGGAGTGGTAGAGTGGATGCCTAGCATGCATGAGACCCTGGAGTCAACTCACAGCACTCTTCCTCAATGAGAAAGATAAAGAATTGGATGATGATGTAAAAGAAACACCTTAACAATCTTGGTAATGAGGAAAAATTTAAAAATATGCAAAAGCATAAATAATAATGTAAAAATATTTTCTAAATCAAAATTGGCTTATGCTTAACTAAAGAGAGGACATTAAAGGGGTGTTGCAGCCGACTAAGGTTATCAGAAAAGAGTAAAAGCCTGTGTCTGCTCAAGAACAGAAAGGCTTGTCTGATAGGAGAATCAGCTCACAGCATGTGTAAGTAACTCCTATAAGTGTAAGCCAGAATGCACATAAGTATTCAGAGCATCACCTTCTCCCTCTACCCCCAAGGGATCAGAAACACAAAAATGAAAACAAGTGTTCCTCTGTATCACGTACTTTATCAGCTAAAAATAAAACGACCCCCCACCCTCCCAACCCCAGATACGGTAGTGCCAAGTGCTGGTGAGGAGGTGGGAAAAGAGGAATTTTAATGTACTGACAGTGGGAATATACATTTTGCAAAAGAACTACAGACACTCAAGAATTAAATATTTACATAATTTTCCATACAATTCCACCTTGGTGACCACTCAGAACATATCTATGGATACAAAGACGTGAAAAGTTAAGTGTGGAATTGTTTACATAATATTTTCACAACAATCAGGAGTTAGAAAAACCTGAATACTCACAAGGAAATACACCACAAAATATGGCATATCCATAGACTTTAACACTCTATTTAAAGAGATGCAACCAACGCCACAAATACAACTTGAAAATGTCTAAAGAGTACCATACTGAATAATGGACAAAAGACCTGAGCAACAGAATGACATATCTATTTAGATAACTTTAAAGTAATTTTGGATGTGCACATATACTAGCAAACACAAACATATAAATAAATGTATACGTCATGAAACAAAGGGCACAAATGCTGAGATAGTCAGGTACTGTAATGGTTTCCTACTGATCATGCCACACCGGTACATTCCAACGTTTGTTTCTTAGATGGTGATGATACTTGGAGGCTGCTGAACTTTAGAAAGTGAGGCCAACCTGGACGAAATGGTCACTAGCCTTTGAAGACTATACCCTACCCATAGCTCCTGCCTCACTCTTGGCTTCCTGGTTCACTGTTATATGATCAGATCACACAACATACTCCTGCTACCACGATCTGAGTTATTTTGTCTTTTTTTCCTGCCATGATGGATTGAAACCCTCTGAAACTGAACCATAATAAATATTTCTTTTCTTTTTTTTCCTTTTCAATTATTCATTTTATTTTTTTATTAGTAACTTTTAAAAAATGTTAATCAAAGGCTTTATAAGTTTGGTAATGCTCAATAACAAGATGCCCATACAATCAGAAGTGTAACCCAATACCCAACCTAGCTATACCAGCTATCTTTGACTGTCTGAGACATGCGAACATCCGCCTCCATGTTCCCCTCCCTTCCCACCCCTTTCTCTCTCATCTCCTAGCTCCTCCTCTCCTTACTCCTCCTCTTCCTCCCTTACTCCTCCCACCTTAGCTCCTCCTACATATCACCCTTCCTGTTAAAATAAAACTTTTCTCTCAAAATACAATTAGTGCATAATTATACCAATTTGTATCAGTAAGGTACATGATATACCTAATACCCAATTCATCATTTTGTTGACTAACCATTATCTCTGTCGTCTCTCCTAACTAAAAGACTTAGTTCTGAACCTGGCTTTTTTCTTGGCTTTAGAATGAATGTCAGCTGAAAACCATCTTCTCAAGTCTTTTCTCTCAAAGTAAATAGCCGGAATCTTCTATGAGACTATAAGTCTTCAACTCCGTCAGAAATCCAGAATGACTGAATTAACTGAAATTATGGGAAGCACAAAGTATAGCTTCTAAAACTTAGCCAATTTATAGAGACCACTGAACACCTGGACAGTCCCTATACTACAAAACGTTGGAACATCCGATCTTCAGCCTTCTGGCCCAGGATCATCTGACAGACCTAGTGATGCAGAATTATTAAGGGCTGATTACTCTGTCTTGGCAGATATAATCAGTTGACTATTTCACAAGTGTGCCCTTTTCAGGACAGTAATTTGTCTGTAGATGAGAAGAGGCAATTCTTGCCTAGTGGCTGTCTCACCACAACTGGAGTAACTCCAAAGATGATCAGTTTCTTCTTAGAATCCAAGACAGGAAGCTGTCAGGAGCAGACAAGTCTCTAATAAAAATGAACCTTAATACAGAAATGTTTGTAACGTCAATTCTATGGACTTCTGACGTTTTGAAAACCAACTATCCATGTAAGGCAATCTGGACTGTTGTCTGTTAACTCCTCTCAGCTATTTCTAAATAAAATATAGAAAACACCCTAACAATAAATTCAGAGCCATGAATTTGCTATAGGCCCTTAACTCACAGGCTAACCGTCTCAAATCAGTTAAAACAAATTAAAGAAGGACTGGGTCTAAGCCTTGTATTCCTAAATGTGTTACACTGGCACAATGCCTATGAGAGTAACAATATTAATCTCACTTCTATATCAATAGGAAACTTGAACCAATAAAAACCTTAAATTTGAAATCAAAGTAAATTTTGTACAATTTAAGAAATTATAACTTCAGCTTAATAACAATTATACAGATTTCTACCAATAGGTTATGGCTATGCAATAAATCCTAGCTACTCCTCCCTGTTCCAACAAAACCACTACTTCTCCCTAGAAATACAGCTCAATATTAACTACCTCAGTCCCCAAGCCCAGGGAATTAACTTCTTCAAGCTGATTATGGGCATTGAGATATTAGAAGAGGGGTGGGGGGGTTGGGGGGAAGAGTAAATTGATAAGCCTGTGATGTCTGTGTCTTCACTGCATCCAGCTGAGATTCCAGGACATCAGAGGTTCGAGCAGGTCTGCTCAGCTTGCTTGATGAGTAGATACACCAAGGCTGTGTATTCTACAATATACAATTCTCAAAACAAATTTTACTATCAAGATAACTTTTTGTTTGAGTTCTGGAATCTAGTCTTCTGGTGGCCTCTCTCTATCATATCTAATCCATATAATTCTGGGAGTTTCTATGAGGGTGTGCTCCCACCATCCTCCCATTCCTGCCTCCATGCTCTCAAATTCCCCAACACTAGGGAATCCAAATTATCAAGCACCAAGGCCCTCTACTTCCACTGATGCCTGACAAGGCCACCCTCAACTACCTATACAGGTGGAGCCCTGTGTTCCTCCCTTTGTGTTCTCAGGCTGGAGGTTTTAGAATGGCTACTCCAGCTTGTTTCTTAGGACCATTTGCTTGAAAAATTGTTTTCCAGCCTTTTACTCTAAGGTAGTGTCTGTCTTTGTCACTGAGATGGGTTTCCTCTATGCAGCAAAATGCTGGGTCCTGTCTACATATCCAGCCCATTAGCCTATGTCTTTTTATTGGGGAACTGAGTCCATTGATGTTAAGAGATATTAAGGAACAGTGATTGTTGCTTCCTGTTATTTTTGTTATTAGAGGTGGAATTATCTTTGAGTGGCTATCTTCTTTTGGATTTGTTGGAAGAGGATTACTTTCTTGCTCTTTCTAGGGTATAATTTCCCTCCTTGTATTGGTGCTTTCCCGCTAATATCCTTTGTAATGCTGGGTTTGTGGAAAGATATTGTGTAAATTTGGTTTTGTCATGGAATATCTTGGTTTTTCCATCTATGGTAATTGAGAGTTTTGCTGAGTATAGTAGTCTGGGCTGGCATTTGTGTTCTCTTAGGGTCTGTATGACATCTGTCCAGTATCTTCTAGCTTTTATAGAATCTGGTGAGAAGTCTGGTGTAATTCTGTTAGGTCTGCCTTTATATGTTACTTGGCCTTTTTCCCTTACTGCTTTTAATTCTCCTTCTTTGTTTTGTGCATTTGGTGTTTTGATTATTATGTGATGGGAGGTATTTTTTTCTTGATCTAGTCTATTTGGTGTTCTGTAGGCTTCTTGTATGTTTATGGGCTTCTTATTCTTTAGGTTAGGGACATTTTCTTCTATGATTTTGTTGAAGATATTTATTGGGTCTTTAAGTTGGGAATCTTCACTCTCATCTATACCTATTATCCTTAGGTTTGGTCTTCTCATTGTGGCCTGGATTTCCTGGATGTTTTATGTTAAGAACTTTTTGCATTTTGCGTTTTCTTTGACAGTTGTGCCAATATTTTCTATGATATCTTCTGCACATGAGATTCTCTCTTCTATCTCTTGTATTCTGTTGGTGATGCTTGCATCTATGACTCCTGATTTTTTTCTAGGTTTTCTATCTCCAGGGTAGTCTCCCTTTGTGATTTCTTTATTGTTTCTACTTCCATTTTTATGTCCTGGATGGATTTGTTCAATTCCTTCAGCTGTTTGGTTGTGATCTCTTGTAATTCTTTAAGAAATTTTTGTGTTTCCTCTGTAAGGGCTTCTACCTGTTTACCTGTGTTCTCCTCAAATTCTTTGAGAGTGTTATTTATGTCCTTCTTAAAGTCCTCTATCATCATCATTAGAAGTGATTTTAAATCTGAATCTTATTTTCCTGGTGATATGGGGAATTCAGGACTTTCTAGTGTGGGAGAACTAGGTTCTAATGATGCCAAGTACCCTGAGTTGCTGATGCTTATGTTCTTGCGCTTGCCTTTAGCCATCTGGATCTCCTTAGTGGTACCAGCCCTGTCTCTGCCTGGAACCTGTCTTTCCTATTATCTTGGTTGTTTCAGAACTGTGTGGGGTGCATGTTATTACTGGGGTTAGAGCTGGGGCCCAAGATCTGCTCAGTGCTAGGGCCCAGACTGGAAGGAACCAGTGCTCTGGGCCAGGAGTGAATTCTTGGATCCTAGTGTGTCCCAGTTACTCCTTGTTTGGGGTGGGTGTTGCTGTCTCCTTACCTAAGTTCCTGCCCAGGTTAGAGCTCCTGGGAGGCCCGCTTCCTGTGGGTTTTGTGAGATTGGGTGCAAAGCTGCTGCCCGGGATCTGCTCAGTGCTCGTGCCCAGACTGGAAGGCTATTTCTTTTCTTATAATCCTTTTACCATGTATCATGGTCACAGGATACAAAAATAATGAATACAAAGATGACCATAGAAAGAAAGAGTAGGCACACTCCCTGGCCTTAACTCACGATCTGTTACCTATTGAAAGTATGGTCTGAGTTTCTCAGTCACTGTGGGAGCAAAATACAGATGCACTGCAGTGACTCCCTCCATGGTTTGTAATCCACTGAATGTACAGGGTGTGTCTTTAAATAATTTTAATTGACCACAAGAAGAAATTTTGTGCCATGATCATCTCCAAGAACAAATTGGATGGTTCTTGGGAAACACCACTAAAGGATAAAGCAAATCTCCAGGCCTAAAATCTTATAAGCATGGTGTGTATTTTCTTCCAACTGCACATGTCCCTCCCTCCCTCCCTCCCTCCCTCCCTCCCCCTCCCTCCTTCCTTCCTTCGCTTCCTCTCTCCCTCCCTCTCTCCTTCTCTTCCTTCCTCCTTCTCCCCCTCTCCCTTCCCTTCCCCATCCAGCTAAACTTTATCACAAGGCTGAGATGCTTTTGTAAGAATAGAATATCAAGAGAAGAAATGGAGCAGCTCTTATGATATTCCAACTGCCTATGTTTTGAAGTTGTTGGTGCAGAAAAGAGGATGCATTCTAAACCGGATTCCAGATTCAGTAGAAAATATTTAAACTTTACTCTAATCCTACAACCTATGCACATGAATAACAGGCTTGCTTCTGCTTTTCTGAGGGATGTACAGCCTGATTTCTCTCTCAGTTTGCCTTCCTTCTCTCAGAAATAAAGCCTAACTTGCCCGATAAAGCCTTGTTTCATATTCATGGGCCTGGTTCTATTTTCATTATCTCTGGGACACAAGTCCTCATAACAGGATGGGATGGATGGATGGTAAGTGAATGGATGTCTATGTAGGGTTAGGGAGATATAAGGAAGAAAGAGGATGAGACAGGAACAATTTAAGAAAGAAGAGAGTTAATTTTGGCTTACAGTTTGAAAGGATATAGTTTGTGATGGTAGGGAAATCATAGCAAGAATATGTGGCAAAAAAAAAAGTAGAATTAATTTCTACTTTTACAGGGCTGTTGTATTGACAACAATATGCATTCATGCAAAATGAGCCCTCTGTGAATTGTTACAAAATCCTTGCCTTGCAAGATCTCTCCATTTTATTTTACTTATTATTTATATATAATCCCTGTCCTGTCTCTTTGAAGAGACAGGTATAGTAGCCAGTGAGTAGACTGGGTGTGCAGATTAGAGAAGGAATAGATGGGGCCCATATCAAAATAGCCTTAGTTACAAGTATGAGTTGAAAGGACACAGGATTTTACTGTTTTCTGGCATATTCTTATACTCATGCCTCACTTAATGGTCACAACAACCCTGCTAAGATAAGTACTATTAACTATTTCCATTTTACAGATGAGCAACCCAAGGCACAGGAGGTTCAAGTTACTCTCTCTAAGGTCACTAGAAACTGGGTTTTAGACTTAGGTACTCCAGTGTCAAAGACACATTTCTAATCACTCATACTTTCTTCTGTTTGTTTTGTTTTCAAAGTTTATACCCAGTAGAGACTATCACCATTCTTGAGAAAATTATACAAGTCAAGGGAAATTCAGGAAAAAGTCAAACAGAAGGCTAGGTATAAAATTTGAAAGGAACTCCAGCTCAGTCATTTCTCCTCAGTTTTAGATAAGACTGCTCTCTGTTGACATAGCCCAGACCACACACAGGCAGTCTTCATGTCGGTAGCCATTTTCCAAGAAGGCCTAGCCACTCTCTTCTCTTGCAGGCTGTTTAGTTTATGTAATTTCGTTTAGGTTACAAATATCTTAAATAAATTTAATTTTTCCATTATTTGGGAAGCATAACTTGCAGCTTTTCATTCACTTAACTTGAGTCTCTGATGAAGCCTTGTATTTATAGAGGTATCTAGCACTTTCCACTAGAGGGCACTGTTCTATTGAAAGAATACTTTGACTTTTATGGACCTATTGGTCACAATTTAGTTAACTTAGACTTGAATGACAAAACTGTTGGGATTCAGACCCAGGATAAATGACTGAGGTTCATATTTTGCATACCAAAGTGGACCTGGCCTTCAAGTTCTCCCAGCATCCTCCATTATAGGACATGGCTAACATACTTCATTCTCTGTCCTGAACTTTCCAGCCTAGAGCCTGGGTTTCCCCACTCGGGAAGCTCTTCCCTTTATAATCCAGACATTTTGGTGTCTCTTTCTTGGTTTCTCCCCTTCTGAATTTTTCTCCTCTCAACCCCCCATGTGTACACACTTTCTCTCATTCTTTTCCCTCTCCCCATGGCAATTTTCCTGGCCTGGTCCCTTGGGATCAGTGAACCTACTTGAGAGGAGCTTCCCCGTGAACCTTCCTCTATATGCTTTTACTTGGATTGAATTGTATCATTTCACCAGTGGAGAGTAACTTATTCAAAATAGTATAACTCTATTGTTTTTTTCAGAAGAATCTGAGAACTAAGTCCTAAGAAGGGAGTGAATAGCTTATGTCTTCATAAACCATAAGGTTCCCAGAAAAGAGTGTAGGCTAGTCCTGAGCCTAAAGACTAACTGAAGAATTCCTATGCTTAAAAAACCAAAGATGGTATGGTAGAATGCCTAAAGAACAATTGCCTCTGGTCTTTTACACTTGTCATTGTACACCAGAGTTTTAAGATACTGGGAATTTGAGTGAGCTCATCAGGGAGAGGAAAGGGCAAGTTGGAGAAAAAGGTCTGTCTAGGAGAGTTTCCTCAACTCTAGGATGAGGAATGATTCTGAGAGACTTTCTAGAGTCACTTTGACTCCATTCTTTATGACCAAGTCTCTGTTCTCTTCTACACATACCTATCCAGGGCACTGCCTTTTCATGCTTAGCTCCCCACTTCAGCTGACCTCATGTATAGGCCATGTTCCAAAGAGAACAAAATTGTCTGTTTGTTTGTTTTAAAGATAGGAGTCTCACATAGCCCAAGCTCATTTGAACTGGTTGTGTAGCTGAAGCTGGCCTTGAACCCTCTTGCCTTTGCTTCTTCAGTGCTGCAATTATAGGCATATATCACTACACCTGGCTATAGCTGGCCACTTAGTTGATCTGTTGTAAAGTCGTATTCCCCTCCACTTGGAGGGGATACATGTAAGCTTAGCCCTTATACTAAGGCTATAGCTAATGTTTGCATCTTTATGATTAATGTTTACTATAGTTTGGTTATCCTATGTCTACTGGTTTCTATGTATCTTTACTTTCAATGTGTATCTTTTTTTGAGCTGACTGGTCACTTTGAGGTCTATTCTACAGCACTTATTACTCTCACATAGTAATAATTATTATTACTATGTATTATGTATCAATGTATTATGTTGGGTGGTGACAAGTGAAATTGGAAACTAATAAATAATTGCTTCTTCTGTAAGTTAAATGAATTAAAGTGATAGAAGGACCAGCATGTGTTGGGAATTGGTTCTAATCCTTTGTCTCAATCAGGCTCCCAAAAGCTGCACTTCCAGATACTGAGAGTCCCTGCCCCTAGCTGGCTTCCACTGGTAATAAAGAATTGCCATACAGCCAATGGCTGGGCGGGGAGACAGAGGCAGGACTTGTCAGGCAAGGGACAGAGAGAGGGGAGGAAGAAGAGAATCAGAGGGAGAGGGATCATATTTAAGAGCTGCAGGAGAAAAATCATCCAGCAATGTAGGTGGAAAGGGAAAGTGGCTCTATTGGGGGTGGGGGAAGTGCCTAGAAGGCAACAGGGCAGCAAAGATAAATATAGATTTAGAAGGTGGTAAGCCAGGAATTCCAGAGGGGAATGTGTGCTAGCAATGAGGGGGTTTAAAAGTGTCCAGCCATTGAGCTAGTTAAGGCATATCAAAATTAGCTGGGGTGTATGTGTGTGTGTGTGTGTATATGTGTGTGTGTGTGTGTGTGTCTTTCATTCATGAATCCAGAGCTTTTCGACGAGTGTAATGCATGTCCAACCTGCCAAGAGCCAAAGCATTTTAACAATTTACCACTACAAACATGGGGACAAAAATATGCAAAATTTTAACTGTTTATCACAGAGAAAGTTCCATAAGTACCATTTGAGGGAAGAGGACATATGAATGGACAGGGATAGGACAAACATCCTGGTTGAGGCACTGTGCTGAATGGGCTAGGTGCTAACAATGCAGTGTATCTGGGAACCTCCCCAGATACAAATGCAGATTCTCGGTTAGTTTGTCTGCTTCTCTCACTTGGAGGTCCTCTGTATCCTGCCTTTTCTTTCAGATTCCCTTCTATGCATTGAGGTCTAGCTTTAGCCTTGGACACCCTCTCCTCTCCCGTTAGGTCTTTTCTGTCTTAGCTCATGTTACAGTTTAGGAATTGAGATGTAGTTAGTGTCTGTTATGAAATATAATAGGGCTCTGAGGCAGGGGCTACCTTGCAGGCCCATGCCAAGGTGCCACCCGAGACATGACATGTAACAAATCTAGTATGAGGGAGATATTTGAGATATTTGAGGGGAAGGGAGGGAGTGAGGGCCTGCAGATGGGGTAGAGGCAGACAGACAGGAGCAGAGCCAGGAGGGCAGAGAAGGGGGACAGAGGAAGATAGAAAGAAGGATAGAATGTGTGTGTGTGTGTGTGTGTGTGTGTGTGTGTGTGTGTGTGTGTGTGTGTGTGAGAGAGAGAGAGAGAGAGAGAGAGAGAGAGAGAGAGAGAGAGAACAAACAGCTTGGAACATGGAAACAAAGAGAGAGAGAACTGGAATAGAAAGCAGTCTTTTATAGTCCAGTTCACTTGTACATGGAGGTGGCAGGTTATGGTATCAAGTGATGACATAAGCCACTGTTAGGTCCCTGGGAGGAGCCTAGTGGAATCACCTGTAGGCTAACAGTTTCAGTGCTGGAATCGCCTCTTCATTTAGCTAAGGCAAGATATAATATTCATCTTATATGTTATGGCCTTGCAGCCTTAGTAACAGTAATTGGTGCTAGAATGTTCTCTGGATCCATTCACTAGGACACACAGTTTATTTTCTCCTCCTCCTCCTCCTCCTCCTCCTCCTCCTCCTCCTCCTCCTCCTCCATCATCTCGTCCTGCCCCCTGCTCCCTCTCCCTCTCCCTCTTCTTCTCCTTCTCCCATTTTAAAGCTTTTATTAAATTTTTCTTTGAGAATTTCAAACACTCTGATTCCTGTCTCCTTCATATACTGAGAATTCTTACAAGGAAAGTCTTGTAAACAAACCAATAGAAAAGAAGCATAAGGTATTGAATGAAAACAAGGACATGATTGTTCTTAGACCTTGTTGAGGACTGTAGCCACCTGTGGCCACAGACAACTTGGGTTCACCTGAAAGGGGGGCTGGAAATGAAAATGGAGGGGGGGTGGCGTGGCAAGAAAACACGAAGCCAAGACAAAGTTTTCTAATCAAGGCTCGAAGTTTAATATTCAGCTCTTCTAATGTTCAGGGAAAGCCCCACAGAACCCATTCTTGTTTCAGCCAGAGATGGGTGGGGGAACCCATCCTTTGTCAAGCTGGAGATGGGTGGGGGAACCCATCCTTTGCCACTGCCAGAGATGGGTGGGGGAATCATCCTTTGTCACAGCCAGAGATGTCTCAAGGTAAGCTCAGTGGGCAGTCCATTCTTCCAAGTTCCTGTAGCAGGTTGTACATGCAGCCAGGTGGATAACTCCATCTAGGTCCTATTATTTGGTCTATTGTGTTAAACAAGGTCTTTCAGACCTGCTCAAGGCTGGGGTATGGTTCCCCCTTATTAATTTTTTAAAGATGAGCAATGACAGCAGCTAGATGGGGCACAAGACTTCATCCCATACAGAGTGCCTACCCTAGGTTGTTTTTTCTATATTGCTCCTTATTACCCATCATGGAGAACATATATAGCATTATTGATGTATGCCTCTGTCTTAGGTCTATAGGAGTTCAAGAACACTCTTACCCATCTTTGACTACCGGCCATCTATGGTGCACTCTTTCCCATACAAGCCAAAGCCACATTCAGACCAAAGGACCTGTGAGCATGCACTCAATGCAATTCTTGATAGCGATGGATAACTGCCATGGTGAATAGCTGAGCTTGCTGAGAGTGATCCTGTATGAAGGCAACCAATCTGTTTGAGATACAAGGTTAAAAGCAACAGGATTATCCAAGCAGCATAGAAAATAAAGTTGTAAGCATGAATGTCCCAGGTATCTAATCTAGCTGCTAATTGGCAGGGATCAGACACACAGTCTGGCCACCAGATATACAGTAGGTGCCTTTAAGTATTGATAAAAAGCACTTACTCTCCAGTAAGAGTGGAGATTATATGCCAGGGTAACTCAGCTGCCTCATAGGGATTTTGAGCCATCTTCATCATAAGAATCATAATCATTAGGCTCAAGATCTGTGTCCACTTGATGGACCAATCTTTCAGGCACCCATCAGACTCCATTTTCTTTTGTGAAAAAACACACAGAAACACGGCCCCAAATTAAAACAGGGTCAGGACCATTCCATTATTAGTTAGGGTGTCTCTCCATTTGACCCTGGCAAATGAGCTGGAAGTGACTGGATGCCACTGGTGATCTGCTGCAGACTGGCCGTTAGCATCAGTTTGCAAAAAATTTAAAACAAATAAGACAAAAGCAAGGTGTGCTTTTGGTGACCTTGGGGCATACAATTCCCCCTCTTTAGTTTTTAAAAGCCATTTCTTTCTTTCTTTCTTTTTTATTTTTTTAAGAGTTCCTTGTAAAATCAGGGAAGAAGCCCCAGTAGCTGCTCCTCCCACACTCAGAGAGTTATGAAGATATTATTTTAAAGTTCCACAATATCTTGTCCTTGAGGATTATAAGGAATCCCAGTAATATGAGTAATATTAAATTGTCAACAAAACATCTCAAATGTTTGACTGCAATAGCCAGTTCTATTATCTATAATCTGATATGGAACACCAAGCATAGAAAAACAATATAGGCAATAACTAATTACATTTTTAGTTGCATCTCCTGTTAAAGCAGTTGCAACTAGAAAGCCTGAAAGGTCTCAAGTCACATGTACATATTTTAATTTTCCAAAACCAAAAATGAGTAACATCCATTTGCCAAAATTGATTATATATAGTCCTCAAGGCTTAACACTATTATGAAAATATTGAGGACACTGAGAACAAGTTTTTGCAATTTAACTTGCACACTCTCTAGAAATATCAAATCATTGGTCTCAAGCTATTACTATTTTGATGATGTCAAGAATAAGATTGTACAAGCAATTGTTCTGTAAGGCCTATAATCTGCCTGGTATACAAATCTGCTGTTGCATTGCCCTCAGGTCCAGACAATCCAATACGAGCTCTTAAATGTCTTATAAAGTTAAGGAACAGTACATGTTTCTTAAATTAAGCTGTATTTGTAAAATTTGAGAATTAGCAATATCTAAAAAGGGAACAATTTCAAGCAATTATAAACCATGATCCATATACTGGCTATGAGTATACAAATTGAAAGCTTGATTTTTCTTGCATTTCAAACAGTGGCTACAGCATATAATTCAATTATTTGTGCTGAATCAGGGTGAAACTCAAGAAAATGAACATGTACAACCGGGAGCCAGGTGGGGTTTAAGGAACTAGCAGGCACCCAAAGCCCACCCCTCCGGACTATAACTTCCCATGCGCCCGGACCCTGGTCCTCTGGCCTGCGGCGGGCGTGTTGCTGGTCTGCTCCTGTGGAAACACAGGATCCGGAGTCATCCTAGGGGGACCCACTGCACACAGACCAGAGGGTAAGTCACCTTGCCCACTGGCCCAAAACCCAGAGTTACAACCAGGAGCCAGGTGGGGTTTAAGGAACTAGCAGGCACCCAAAGCCCGCCCCTCCGGACTATAACTTCCCGTGCGCCCAGACCCTGGTCCTTTGGCCTGCGGCGGGCGTGTTGCTGGTCTGCTCCTGTGGAAACACAGGATCCTGAGTCATCCTAGGGGGACCCACTGCACACAGACCAGAGGGTAAGTCACCTTGCCCACTGGCCCAAAACCCAGAGTTACAACCAGGAGCCAGGTGGGGTTTAAGGAACTAGCAGGCACCCAAAGCCCGCCCCTCCGGACTATAACTTCCCATACGCCCGGACCCTGGTCCTCTGGCCTGCGGCGGGCGCGTTGCTGGTCTGCTCCTGTGGAAACACAGGATCCGGAGTCATCCTAGGGGGACCCACTGCACACAGACCAGAGAGTAAGTCACCTTGCCCACTGGCCCAAAACCCAGAGTTACAACCGGGACCAGGTGGGGTTTAAGGAACTAGCAGGCACCCAAAGCCCGCCCCTCCGGACTATAACTTCCCGTGCGCCCAGACCCTGGTCCTTTGGCCTGCGGCGGGCGCGTTGCTGGTCTGCTCCTGTGGAAACACAGGATCCTGAGTCATCCTAGGGGGACCCACTGCACACAGAGCACAGGTCCCTCAGCTGGTCTGCTCTGGTGGAAACACCTGATCCTGAGACAACCTAGAGACATACTGCATCCAGTGCAGAGGACACCTAGCTGGTCTGCGCCTGTGGAAACATCGAATCCTGAGACATCCTAGAAGACCTATTGCATCCACAGCAGAAGCTGCTTAGGATCACAGGAACACAGAGACATCTGGAATCCGAGGAGATCTGACACAAGCAAGATAACTGGAAAGACAGACTACAGTCAGACACAGTGAGCACAGGTAACACTACAGTCAACCAGATGGCGAAAGGCAAGCGCAAGAACACAAGCAACAGAAACCAAAGTTACCTGACATCATCAGAACCCAGTTCTCCCACCATAGCAAGCCCTGGATACTCCATCACACAGGAAAAACAGGACTCAGAATTAAAATCACTTCTCATGATGATGATGGAGGATTTTAAGAAGGACATAAGTAACTCCCTTAAAGTAATACAGGAGAACACAGGTAAACAGGTAGAAGCCCTCAAAGAGGAAACACAAAAATCCTTTAAAGAATTGAAAGAGAACACGGGTAAACAGGTAGAAGCCCTTAAAGAGGAAACACAAAAATCCATTAAAGAATTTCAAGAAAACACAACAAAACAGGTGAAGGGATTGAACAAAACCATCCAGGATCTAAAACTGGAAATAGAAACAATAAAGAAATCTCAAAGGGAGACTTCTCTGGAGATAGAAAACCTAGGAAAGAGATCAGGAGTCATAGATGCAAGCATCACCAACAGAATACAAGAGATAGAAGAGAGAATCTCATGCACGGAAGATACCATGGAAAACCTCGACACAACAGTCAAAGAAAATGCAAAATGCAAAAAGCTCCTAACACAGAACATTCAGGAAATCCAAGATGCAATGAGAAGACCAAACCTAAGGATAATAGGTATAGATGAGAGTGAAGATTCCCAATCTAAAGGGCCAGTAAATATCTTCAACAAAATTATAGAAGAAAATTTCCCCAACCTAAAGTACAAGACACCCATAAACATACAAGAAGCCTACAGAACACCAAACAGACTAGACCAGAAAAGAAATACCTCCCGTCACATAATAATCAAAACACCAAATTCACAAAACAAAGAAAAAATACTAAAAGCAGTAAGGGAAAAAGGTCAAGTAACATATAAAGGCAGACCTATA
Source organism: Mastomys natalensis (assembly GCA_021653895.1). Taxonomy (NCBI): domain Eukaryota; kingdom Metazoa; phylum Chordata; class Mammalia; order Rodentia; family Muridae; genus Mastomys; species Mastomys natalensis. The sequence continues at coordinate 788,880 of JAJTUV010000925.1, read as the reverse complement.
AGAATTACAGCAGACTTTTCACCAGAGACTATAAAAGCCAGAAGATCCTGGTCTGATATCATACAGACCCTAAGGGAACACAACTGCCAGCCCAGACTGCTATACCCAGCAAAACTCTCAATCACTATAGATGGAGAAACCAAGATATTCCATGACAAAACCAAATTTGCACAATATCTTCCCACAAACCCAGCACTTCAAAGGATAATTGATGGAAAACGTCAACACAAGGAAGGAAACTACAACCTACAAGAAACATGGAGGTAATCGTCCAACAACCTCCCCCCCAAAAAAAAGGTAGCTACACAAACATAATTCCACCTCTAATAACAAAAATAACAGGAAGCAACAATCATTTTTCCTTAATATCCCTTAACATCAATGGACTCAATTCTCCAATAAAAAGACGTAGACTATCAGACTGGATACATAAACAGACCCAGAATTTTGTTGCATACAAGAAACGCACCTCAGTGACAAAGACAGACATTACCTCAGAGTAAAAGGCTGGAAAACAATTTTCCAAGCAAATGGCCCCAAGAAACAAGCTGGAGTAGCCATTCTAATATCAAATAAAATCGACTTTCAACCAAAAGTAATCAAAAAAGATAAGGAAGGACACTTCATACTCATCAAAGGAAAAATCTACCAAGATCAACTCTCAATTCTGAACATTTATGCTCCAAATGCAAGGGCACCTACATACATAAAAGAAACTTTACTAAAGCTCAAAGCACACATTGCACCTCACACAATAATAGTGGGGGATTGTAACACCCCGCTCTCTCCAATGGACAGATCGTGGAAACAGAAACTAAACAAAGACACACTGAAATTAACAGAAGTTATGGACCAAATGGATTTAACAGATATCTATAGAACATTTCATCCTAAAGTTAAAGAATACACCTTTTTCTCAGCACCTCATGGTACCTTCTCCAAAATAGACCATATAATTGGTGACAAAACAGTCCTCAACAGATACAAAAAGATTGAAATAATCCCCTGCATCCTATCAGATCACCACAGACTAAGGCTGGTCTTTAATAATGACAGAACCAAGGGAAAACCCACATCCATGTGGAAAACTGAACAATGCTCTACTCAATGATGACTTTGTCAAGGAAGAAATAAAGAAATTAAAGACTTTCTAGAATTTAATGAAAATGAGGAAACATCATACCAGAACTTGTGGGACTCCATGAAAGCAGTGCTAAGAGGAAAACTCATAGCTCTAAATGCCTACAAAAAGAAATTAGAGAGAGCGCACATTAACAACTTGACAGCACACCTGAAAGCTCTAGAACAAAAAGAAGCAAATATACCCAAGAGGAGTAGGCGTCAGGAAATAATCAAACTCAGGGCTGAAATCAACCAAGTAGAAACAGAAAGAACTATACAAAATATCAACAAAACCAGGAGTTGGTTCTTTGAGAAAATCAACAAGATCGATAAACCCTTAGCCAGATTAACCAGAGGGCACAGAGACAGTACCCAAATTAATAAAATCAGATCTGAAAAGGGAGACATAACAACAGAAACTGAGGAAATTCAAAAAATCATCAGATCCTACTACAAAGGCCTATACTCAACAAAACTGGAAACTCTGGATGAAATGGACAATTTTCTAGACAGATACCAGGTACCAAAGTTAAATGAGGAGCAAATAAACCATCTAAACAGTTCCATAACCCCTAAAGAAATAGCAGCAGTCATTAAAAGTCTCCCCACCAAAAAAAGCCCAGGACCAGATGGTTTTAGTGGAGAATTCTATCAGACCTTCAAGGAAGACCTAATACCAATTCTCTTCAAACTATTCCACAAAATAGAAACGGAAGGAACATTACCCAATTCGTTCTATGAAGCTACAATCACACTCATACCTAAACCTCACAAAGACCCAACAAAGAAAGAGAACTTCAGACCAATCTCTCTTATGAATATTGATGCAAAAATACTCAATAAAATTCTAGCAAACCGAATCCAAGAACACATCAAAACAATCATTCATCATGATCAAGTGGGCTTTATCCCAGGAATGCAGGGATGGTTCAATATTCGGAAATCCATCAATGTAATCCACTATATGAACAAACTCAAAGAAAAAAACCACATGATCATCTCATTAGATGCTGAGAAAGCATTTGACAAAATCCAACATCCCTTCATGGTAAAAGTCTTGGAAAGATCAGGAATTCAAGGCCCATACCTAAACATAGTAAAAGCAATATACAGCAAACCAGTAGCCAACATCAAACTAAATGGAGAGAAAATTGAAGCATTCCCACTAAGATCAGGAACTAGACAAGGCTGCCCACTCTCTCCCTACCTACTCAATATAGTACTGGAAGTCCTAGCCAGAGCAATTAGACAACAAAAAGAAGTCAAAGGAATACAAATAGGAAAGGAAGAAGTCAAAATATCACTATTTGCAGATGATATGATAGTATACTTAAGTGACCCCAAAAACTCCACCAGAGAACTCCTAAACCTGATAAACGACTTCAGCAAGGTGGCAGGTTATAAAATCAACTCGAACAAATCAGTAGCCTTCCTCTACATGAAAGATAAACAGGCTGAAAAAGAAATTAGGGAAATGACACCCTTCACAATAGTCACAAATATTATAAAATACATCGGGGTGAATCTAACCAAGCAAGTGAAAGATCTGTATGACAAGAACTTCAAGTCCCTGAAGAAAGAAATTGAAGAAGATCTCAGGAAATGGAAAGATCTCCCATGCTCATGGATTGGCAGGATTAATATAGTAAAAATGGCCATCTTGCCAAAAGCAATCTACAGATTCAATGCAATCCCCATTAAAATACCAACTCAATTCTTTACAGAACTTGAAAGAGAAATTCTGAAATTTATTTGGAACAACAAAAAACCCAGGATAGCGAAAACCATCCTCAACAATAAAAGAACTTCTGGAGGAATCGTCATCCCTGACATCAAGCTGTACTACACAGCAATAGTGATAAAAACGACCTGGTATTGGTACAGAGACAGGCAGGAAGATCAGTGGAATAGAGTTGAAGACCCAGAAATGAACCCATAGAACTATGGTCATTTAATCTTTGACAAAGGAGCTAAAACTATCCAGTGGAACAAGGACAGCATTTTCAACAAATGGTGCTGGTTCAACTGGAGGACAACATGCAGAAGAATGCAAATCGATCCTTTCCTATCTCCTTGTACAAAGCTCAAGTCCAAGTGGATAAAGGACCTTCACATAAAACCAGACACACTGAAACTAATAGAAGAGAAAGTGGGGAAGACCCTCGAATACCTAGGCACAGGGGAAAAGTTCCTGAATAGAACACCAATGGCCTATGCTCTAAGATCAAGAATTGACAAATGGGACTTCATAAAATTGCAAAGCTTCTGTAAGGCAAAGGACACTGTCAATAGGACAAAACGGCAACCAACAGATTGGGAAAAGATCTTTACCAATCCCACATCCGATAGAGGACTAATATCCAATATATACAAAGAACTCAAGAAATTAGACTCTAGACAACCAAATAACCCTATTAAAAAATGGAGTAAGGAGCTAAACAAAGAATTCTCAATTGAGGAAATCCGAATGGCCGAGAAGCACTTAAAGAAATGTTCAGCATCCTTGGTCATCAGGGAAATGCAAATCAAAACAACCCTGAGATTCCACTTCACACCAGTCAGAATGGCTAAAATAAAAAACTCAGGTGATAGCAGATGCTGGCGAGGATGTGGAGAAAGAGGAACACTCCTCCATTGTTGGTGGGATTGCAAGATGGTGCAACCATTATGGAAAACAGTCTGGCGGTTCCTCAGAAAATTGGACATATCACTACCTGAGGACCCAGCTATACCACTCCTGGGTATATATCCAGAAGATGCTCTAACACATAACAAGGAAATATGCTCCACTATGTTTATAGCAGCTTTATTTATAATAGCCAGAAACTGGAAAGAACCCAGATGCCCTTCAACAGAGGAATGGATACAAAAAATGTGGTACATTTATACAATGGAATATTACTCAGCTATTAAAAACAATGAATTTGATAAATTCATATATAAATGGATGGAACTAGAAAATATCATCCTGAGTGAAGTAACCCAATCACAAAAGAACATACATGGTATTCACTCACTGATTATTGGATTTTAGCCCAGAAGCCTGAAATACCCAAGATTCAACTCACAGACCACATAAAGCTCATGAAGAATGATGACCAAATAGGGGAGCCTTCAGTCCTTCTTAGAAGGAGTAACAAAATACTCAAGAGTGCAAATATGGAGACACAGTGCAGGACAGAAACTGAAGGAGAGACAGGCCATTCCACCTGGATATCCATCCTATGTGCAGTCACCAAAGGTAGAGGTTGATGTGGATGTCAGGATGTACATGCTGACAGGAGCCTGATATAGCTGTCTCCTTAGAGGTCTGCAAGAGTCTGACATACTCAGAGGCAGAAGCTCACAGCTAACCATTAATCTGATCATGGGGTTCCCAATGGAGAAGATAGAGTGAAGGCTGAAGGAGTTGAGAGGATTTGGGACACCATGAGGAAAGCAACAATCCCAACCAACCAGAGCCCCCAGGGTCTAAACCACCAGCCTGGGAGCGCTTAGGGAGGGACCCATGGCTCCAGCTACATATGCAAGGGAGCTATATATAAGTGGGAGAAGAGATCCTTTGACCCATGAAGGCTGGACGTCGTGGGGGGGGGATACTCGAGGGTGGGGAGGTGAGGTACAGGGGAGGGTGGGTGGGGTACACCAACGTGGAGGCGGGAAGAGGGGGGAAGGGATAGTGAGTTCCTGGGAGGGAGGGGGGAAATGGGGTAAGGAGAGAACATCTGAAATGTAAAAAATAAAAATTTTTCAATAAAAAAAAAAAAAAAAAAAAAATGAACATGTGATCTAATTACATATACTGCCTTCTCAATAGATGACCTGTCAGTAAATACAGCAAACACATTTTCTATAGGGTGCATGCATAAATTTACAGGAAATACAAAATCATGCATAGAGGAAAACTCTAACAATTTGTCTTTTGGATAATGATTATCAAATTTGCTTAAAAAGTTTGCCATGTAATAGGCCAAATATCATTATTCTTCAATAACCAATTAAATTGCTGTTTGGAATAAGGAATAAATATTTCATCTAACATACTTTCAGGATTCTATCTGACAATTCTGTATTAACACAGTAACAATTTCATAATAGGATGCTCAAACTTTACTTACAGATGAAGAAGGATGAATCCACTAATGGTTTATTTTGCCAAAGGACTGCTGTGAGCACATGAATAGCAATAATGCAAACAGCCATCAATTGATCATAGTCTATATAATTTATCTGTTGATAACTAACAGCTTCCTCTACTTTCTACAAAGCTGTTCTTCCTTCATCAGTTAATTGTCGAGGGGAATTAGAATTTGGATTCCCCTTGAGAATATCAAACAGACGCTTAATCCTCTTGTGGAGAGCTTAAGGTGAGCTCTTAGCTAATTTTTTTTATTGGAATTTTTTTACAATTCAGATATTCTCTCCTTACCCCATTTCCCCCTCCCTCCAGGAACTAACTATCCCTTCCCCCATCCTCCTGCCTCCACATTGGTGTACCCCCACTCACCCTCCCCATACCTCACCTCCCCACCCTCGAATATCCCTCCCCACCCTCGAATATCCCTCCCCCCCCCAGTGATGGCCAGCCTTCATGGGACCAAGGATCTCTTCTCCCACTTATATATAGCTCCCTTGCATATGTAGCTGGAGCCATGGGTCCCTCCCTAAGCGCTCCCAGGCTGGTGGTTTAGACCCTGGGGGCTCTGGTTGGTTGGGATTGTTGCTTTCCTCATGGTGTCCCAAATCCTCTCAACTCCTTCAGCCTTCACTCTATCTTCTCCATTGGGAACCCCATGATCAGATTAATGGTTAGCTGTGAGCTTCTGCCTCTGAGTATGTCAGACTCTTGCAGACCTCTAAGGAGACAGCTATATCAGGCTCCTGTCAGCATGTACATCCTGACATCCACATCAACCTCTACCTTTGGTGACTGCACATAGGATGGATATCCAGGTGGAATGGCCTGTCTCTCCTTCAGTTTCTGTCCTGCACTGTGTCTCCATATTTGCACTCTTGAGTATTTTGTTACTCCTTCTAAGAAGGACTGAAGGCTCCCCATTTGGTCATCATTCTTCATGAGCTTTATGTGGTCTGTGAGTTGAATCTTGGGTATTTCAGGCTTCTGGGCTAAAATCCAATAATCAGTGAGTGAATACCATGTATGTTCTTTTGTGATTGGGTTACTTCACTCAGGATGATATTTTCTAGTTCCATCCATTTATATATGAATTTATCAAATTCATTGTTTTTAATAGCTGAGTAATATTCCATTGTATAAATGTACCACATTTTTTGTATCCATTCCTCTGTTGAAGGGCATCTGGGTTCTTTCCAGTTTCTGGCTATTATAAATAAAGCTGCTATAAACATAGTGGAGCATATTTCCTTGTTATGTGTTAGAGCATCTTCTGGATATATACCCAGGAGTGGTATAGCTGGGTCCTCAGGTAGTGATATGTCCAATTTTCTGAGGAACCGCCAGACTGTTTTCCAGAAGTGGTTGCACCATCTTGCAACCCACCAACAATGGAGGAGTGTTCCTCTTTCTCCACATCCTCGCCAGCATCTGCTATCACCTGAGTTTTTTATTTTAGCCATTCTGACTGGTGTGAAGTGGAATCTCAGGGTTGTTTTGATTTGCATTTCCCTGATGACCAAGGATGCTGAACATTTCTTTAGTGCTTCTCGGCCATTCGGATTTCCTCAATTGAGAATTCTTTGTTTAGCTCCTTACTCCATTTTTTAATAGGGTTATTTGGTTGTCTAGAGTCTAATTTCTTGAGTTCTTTGTATATATTGGATATTAGTCCTCTATCGGATGTGGGATTGGTAAAGATCTTTTCCCAATCTGTTGGTTGCCGTTTTGTCCTATTGACAGTGTCCTTTGCCTTACAGAAACTTTGCAATTTTATGAAGTCCCATTTGTCAATTCTTGATCTTAGAGCATAGGCCATTGGTGTTCTGTTCAGGAACTTTTCCCCTGTGCCTAGGTATTCGAGGGTCTTCCCCACTTTCTCTTCTATTAGTTTCAGTGTGTCTGGTTTTATGTGAAGGTCCTTTATCCACTTGGACTTGAGCTTTGTACAAGGAGATAGGAAAGGATCGATTTGCATTCTTCTGCATGTTGTCCTCCAGTTGAACCAGCACCATTTGTTGAAAATGCTGTCCTTGTTCCACTGGATGGTTTTAGCTCCTTTGTCAAAGATTAGATGACCATAGTTCTATGGGTTCATTTCTGGGTCTTCAACTCTATTCCACTGATCTTCCTGCCTGTCTCTGTACCAATACCAGACCGTTTTTAACACTATTGCTCTGTAGTACAGCTTGATGTCAGGGATGGCGATTCCTCCAGAAGTTCTTTTATTGTTGAGGATGGTTTTCGCTATCCTGGGTTTTTTGTTGTTCCAAATAAATTTCAGAATTTCTCTTTCAGTTCTGTAAAGAATTGAGTTGGTATTTTAATGGGGATTGCATTGAATCTGTAGATTGCTTTTGGCAAGATGGCCATTTTTACTATATTAATCCTGCCGATCCATGAGCATGGGAGATCTTTCCATTTCCTGAGATCTTCTTCAATTTCTTTCTTCAGAGACTTGAAGTTCTTGTCATACAGATCTTTCACTTGCTTGGTTAGATTCACCCCAAGGTATTTTATATTATGTGTGACTATTGTGAAGGGTGTCATTTCCTAATTTCTTTTTCAGCCTGTTTATCTTTCATGTAGAGGAAGGCTACTGATTTGTTCGAGTTGATTTTATAACCTGCCACCTTGCTGAAGTTGTTTATCAGGTTTAGGAGTTCTCTGGTGGAGTTTTTGGGGTCACTTAAGTATACTATCATATCATCTGCAAAAAGTGATATTTTGACTTCTTCCTTTCCTATTTGTATTCCTTTGATTTCTTTTTGTTGTCTAATTGCTCTGGCTAGGACTTCCAGTACTATATTGAATAGGCTACTGGTTTGCTGTATATTGCTTTTACTATGTTTAGGTATGGGCCTTGGATTCCTGATCTTTTCAAGATTTTTATCATGAAGGGGTGTTGGATTTTGTCAAATGCTTTCTCAGCATCTAGTGATATGATCATGTGGTTTTTTTCTTTGAGTTTGTTTATATAGTGGATTACATTGATGGATTTCCGAATATTGAACCATCCCTGCATTCCTGGGATAAAGCCCACTTGATAATGATGGATGATTGTTTTGATGTGTTCTTGGATTCAGTTTGCTAGAATTTTATTGAGTATTTTTGCATCAATATTCATAAGAGAGTTTGGTCTGAAGTTCTCTTTCTTTGTTGGGTCTTTGTGAAGTTTAGGTATGAGTGTGATTGTAGCTTCATAGAACGAATTGGGTAGTGTTCCTTCTGTTTCTATTTTGTGGAATAATTTGAAGAGAATTGGTATTAGGTCTTCCTTGAAGGTCTGATAGAATTCTCCACTAAAACCATCTGGTCCTGGGCTTTTTTTGGTGGGGAGACTTTTAATGACTGCTGCTATTTCTTTAGGGGTTATGGGACTGTTTAGATGGTTTATTTGCTCCTCATTTAACTTTGGTACCTGGTATCTGTCTAGAAAATTGTCCATTTCATCCAGAGTTTCCAGTTTTGTTGAGTATAGGCCTTTGTAGTAGGATCTGATGATTTTTTGAATTTCCTCAGTTTCTGTTGTTATGTCTCCCTTTTCAGATCTGATTTTATTAATTTGGGTACTGTCTCTGTGCCCTCTGGTTAATCTGGCTAAGGGTTTATCGATCTTGTTGATTTTCTCAAAGAACCAACTCCTGGTTTTGTTGATATTTTGTATAGTTCTTTCTGTTTCTACTTGGTTGATTTCAGCCCTGAGTTTGATTATTTCCTGATGCCTACTCCTCTTGGGTGTATTTGCTTCTTTTTGTTCTAGAGCTTTCAGGTGTGCTGTCAAGTTGTTAATGTGTGCTCTCTCCAATTTCTTTTTGTAGGCACTTAAAGCTATGAGTTTTCCTCTTAGCACTGCTTTCATGGAGTCCCACAAGTTCTGGTATGATGTTTCCTCATTTTCATTAAATTCTAGAAAGTCTTTAATTTCTTTCTTTATTTCTTCCTTGACAAAGTCATCATTGAGTAGAGCATTGTTCAGTTTCCACATGGATGTGGGTTTTCCTTGGTTCTGTCATTATTAAAGACCAGCCTTAGTCCATGGTGATCTGATAGGATGCAGGGATTATTTCAATCTTTTTGTATCTGTTGAGGACTGTTTTGTGACCAATTATATGGTCTATTTTGGAGAAGGTACCATGAGGTGCTGAGAAAAAGGTGTATTCTTTAACTTTAGGATGAAATGTTCTATAGATATCTGTTAAATCCATTTGGTCCATAACTTCTGTTAATTTCAGTGTGTCTTTGTTTAGTTTCTGTTTCCACGATCTGTCCATTGGAGAGAGCGGGGTGTTACAATCCCCCACTATTATTGTGTGAGGTGCAATGTGTGCTTTGAGCTTTAGTAAAGTTTCTTTTATGTATGTAGGTGCCCTTGCATTTGGAGCATAAATGTTCAGAATTGAGAGTTGATCTTGGTAGATTTTTCCTTTGATGAGTATGAAGTGTCCTTCCTTATCTTTTTTGATTACTTTTGGTTGAAAGTCGATTTTATTTGATATTAGAATGGCTACTCCAGCTTGTTTCTTGGGACTATTTGCTTGGAAAATTGTTTTCCAGCCTTTTACTCTGAGGTAATGTCTGTCTTTGTCACTGAGGTGCGTTTCTTGTATGCAACAAAATTCTGGGTCCTGTTTATGTATCCAGTCTGATAGTCTACGTGTTTTTATTGGAGAATTGAGTGCATTGATGTTAAGGGATATTAAGGAAAAATGATTGTTGCTTCCTGTTATTTTTGTTATTAGAGGTGGAATTATGTTTGTGTAGCTACCTTTTTTTTTTTTTTTTGGGAGGTTGTTGGACGATTACTTCCATGTTTCTTCTAGGTTGTAGTTTCCTTCCTTGTGTTGACGTTTTCCATCAATTATCCTTTGAAGTGCTGGGTTTGTGGGAAGATATTGTGCAAATTTGGTTTTGTCATGGAATATCTTGGTTTCTCCATCTATAGTGATTGAGAGTTTTGCTGGGTATAGCGGTCCGGGCTGGCAGTTGTGTTTCCTTAGGGTCTGTATGATATCAGACCAGGATCTTCTGGCTTTTATAGTCTCTGGTGAAAAGTCTGGTGTAATTCTTATAGATCTGCCTTTATATGTTACTTGACCTTTTTCCCTTACTGCTTTTAGTATTTTTTCTTTGTTTTGTGCATTTGGTGTTTTGATTATTATGTGACGGGAGGTATTTCTTTTCTGGTCTAGTCTGTTTGGTGTTCTGTAGGCTTCTTGTATGTTTATGGGTGTCTCGTTCTTTAGGTTGGGGAAATTTTCCTCTATAATTTTATTGAAGATATTTACTGGCCCTTTAGATTGGCAATCTTCACTCTCATCTATACCTATTATCCTTAGGTTTGGTCTCCTGATTGCATCTTGGATTTCCTGGATGTTCTGTGTTAGGAGCTTTTTGCATTTTCTTTGACTGTTGTGTCGAGGTTTTCCATGGTATCTTCCGTGCATGAGATTCTCTCTTCTATCTCCTGTATTCTGTTGGTGATGCTTGAATCTATGACTCCTGATCTCTTTCCTACGTTTTCTATCTCCAGAGAAGTCTCCCTTTGAGATTTCTTTATTGTTTCTATTTCCAGTTTTAGATCCTGGATGGTTTTGTTCAATCCCTTCACCTGTTTGGTTGTGTTTTCTTGAAATTCTTTAAAGGATTTTTGTGTTTCCTCTTTAAGGGCTTCTACCTGTTTACCTGTGTTCTCTTTCAATTCTTTAAAGGATTTTTGTGTTTCCTCTTTGAGGGCTTCTACCTGTTTACCTGTGTTCTCCTGTATTTCTTTAAGGGAGTTACTTATGTCCTTCTTAAAATCCTCCATCATCATCTTGAGAAGTGATTTTAATTCTGAGTCCTGTTTTCCTGTGTGATGGAGTATCCAGGGCTTGCTATGGTGGGAGAACTGGGTTCTGATGATGTCAGGTAACTTTGGTTTCTGTTGCTTGTGTTCTTGCGCTTGCCTTTCGCCATCTGGTTGACTCTAGTGTTACCTGTGCTCACTGTGTCTGACTAGAGTCTGTCTTTCCAGTTATCTTGCTTGTGTCAGATCTCCTCGGATTCCAGATGTCTCTGTGTTCCTGTGATCCTAAGCAGCTTCTGCTGTGGATGCAATAGGTCTTCTAGGATGTCTCAGGATCCGATGTTTCCACAGGCGCAGACCAGATAAGTGTCCTCTGCACTGGATGCAGTATGTCCTCTAGGTTGTCTCAGGATCAGATGTTTCCACCAGAGCAGACGAGCTAAGGGACCTCTGCTCTGTGTGCAGTGGGTCCCTTTAGGATGTCTCAGGATCCTGTGTTTCCACAGGAGCAGACCAACAACGGGCCCGCCCCAGGCCAAAGGCGAGCTCTTAGCTAATTAATATCTCGTAACAACTTTTGAAAATCATTACAAGTAAACCATTTTTTTCATGTACACCTGCAAGCCAGAAGAGGGCACTAGCTCCCATTACAGATGGTTGTGAGCCACCATGTGGTTGCTGGGATTGAACTCTTTAATATTTTTGGTTGTGAGCCTAGCCTGTAATGGCTGAGCCATCTCCCCAGCCCCAGCTATCCTTTCTTATTGGAATTTTCTGTGCCACAGTCTGCTTAGGATATAACTGATGTCCCAAATATTGAAAAGATATTGCCTTTGAATCTTTTCTGGAGCAAGACTTACTCTCCAAAATTTCAAAGCTCATTGTATGAGAGCAAAGGCTTGCAGTAAAACTCCTTCAAAGATATCAGCTTATAAAATATCATACAATGAATAATATACAGTGAAAGATTCAAACTCTTAACTTCTTGTATTAAAGCAGCAACAAAGTTTTTTATAGAATGTAAGGCTGTTAGGCATTCCTTGAGGCAAAACTTTCTAATGATATTGCTTCATGGGCTCTCAAAAATTACAAGCAAATTCACTGAATGCAAACCTCCCACCTTCACCAGGAAATAAAGGAACGGTATAAAAACAATCTTCTAAATCTATAATAATTCTATATACATTTACTGGAATGGCAGCTGGAGTAGGCAAGTCAGGCTGTAATGCCCCATTAATTTCATAAATCTTAAGTTTGAAATTTGTTTTGGATTAATTGAATAATCAATCCCTTGTAGCTGAGTGAGAGTATCAGATAAAGATCAAGTTGAAGGCCAATCTTGTCCTCTCTTATTCTTAGAGCAATTCTTTTACTTTTCTTCTTTTTTTTTTTGTTTTTTGTTTTTTGTTTTTTGAGACAGGGTTTCTCTGTGTAGTCCTGGCTGTCCTGGAACTCACTCTGTAGACCAGGCTGGCCTCAAACTCAGAAATCCACCTGCCACTGCCTCCCAAGTGCTGGGATTAAAGGCGTGTGCCACCACTGCCCAGCAAGCAATTCTTTTATTAGCAGGCACAGCTATAATGCCATGGAGGGAAGCAGACATAATTTTAATTTCTCCAGCATAATCATTATCTATAACTCCTGGCCCACAAACTGTGTTTTGTGAATGTCTTTGGGTCTGAGGCTGACTTCTCTTCCGCATGGAACACACAAGGCAATGAACAAATTTTGGAAAACACCTTTCTAGGGGCTGGTCAGAATGACCATAACAAGCTTCTGCTGAGCCTAGTCTGCTCATTGTCTTAATTCAAATATAAATGTTCTTAATCTTGGCCTATTTCCTGAGACCTGGCCCAAAGATTATCCTTCCTTCAGGTCTGTACTGTGCTACTGTGCCACAGCTGTTTTTTTTTTTTTTTTTTTTTTTTTTTTAACACTTTTATTCAACACTACCTGCTCTATCCTCTTCTCTATAATCATGGGTGAGTCAAAAAATCCCAAGCTCATGATTGAACTGCCATCTGCAGTCAATGGACTACTAGCAGTTTAACTATATTTTAAGTTTCCTTTGCAATATTAGAGTATAACCATAATTTTGGGAAACAAAACCAATTTTTAACAATGTAAACAGTCCATTTTCTCTAAAATCAAAACCAAGTGCATTACTTTTATGTTACAATGTTTGGCTGCCAATTCTTATATATGAATGCATGATAGTGCAGCTTTTAATATCTCATTAAAGAGACATTGTTTTAAATCCTATCTTTATATATCTGGTTTCTGAATAACTCCAACCCTGAGTTACTAGTTTTAAGCCAATTTTATGTTATCAAAGTTGCAAATTTTTAATCATACCCAATAACTTATAGGCCAATAATCTATAACCAAGACATGCAGAACATATTTATGCTTTTAAAACCAATCAGAAACAAAAATGAAGTGGCTACACATCTTATATTAGACTAAATTACTATATTTAGATTAAACAAAATTTTCTTGCTTTTTCTAGCTGTAATTTTAAGAGAAAAGCACCTTGTCACTGAGATTTTTCTAGGAAAAACAACTCTCAGCTTCCTTATCATAGAAGCCAAAAAGCTGCTGGGACTTTTAAGACCACCTTATGCAGCCAATCAATTCCTGGACAGGCTTTTCCAGCTCAGCTTGACTTCCAGCTACAGGTGTAGGGTAACTTATCAGCTTCTGCTGTGCACATCAAGACTGCCGTTAAAACAAAGTTAAACTAGATCAAGGAGTGTATACCTAGCAGTTTTAACCCTTTTTTCTTTTTAACATGAAACATAGAACAACAATCATTCAAACAATGAAACAAACCCACACAATTGACACACAAACAGACTGGCACACCAAGGACAGACAATAGACAGAGAAAGCAGAACTAAGTATTTCTCCAGTAGGAGCCAGAGAGAAAAGCAGGATGTCTCCTGATTTTCTCTTGTTCCTAGGAGAGCTCTGAAATAGCCTTTTCCTTCTTTTGTGCTAACGCAGCCCAGAAAGAGGACAACGGCTTTTCTGAAACCATTTCTGTGTCTCATATTCAAGGTCTAATTCTTCATCTCTTCCTTTAGGAGGTGTGGCAGTGACTATTGATAGTTACTCCTCAGTGCCCTTCTTTTTTAATTTCCCAATTCTTTCTAACCCTCTCTCCTGAGACAGTTTTTAGGCTGTGGACAAATACCTGTTTAGAATTCTCCTGTCCCATGTTTCGCTGTCACCCCTTACGTGAAGTTGGTGTCAGGTCAACACCTATTCAGCCTAAACCATATCCCCTTAAACACACTTCCTGCAAACACAGCCTCCAAAAGATAGTGTTAGCGCTAGCATCAACACTGTTCATTGCTTACCAAGTCCGTTTTCTGTGGAGCTCCACCTAACACAGAGTTTCTCAGTTTTCAGGCCCCTTGTTCAGGGTGCCACTCGTAGCTGCCTGTGACCACGGATGAACTAGGTACACCTGAAAGGGGGTCTGGAAATGAAAATGGGGGGACAGAGAGGTGAGAAAAGCATGAAGCCAAGGCAAAGTTTTCTGATCAAGGCTGGAAGTTTAATATTCAGCTCTTCTAATTTACATAGTAAGCCCCATGGAACCCATTCTTCTTTCAGCCAGAGATGGGTGGGATTGTTGCTGTAAATCTCTGACCTAATTAAGGCCAGTAAAGTAAAACACAACTCAATAATTATGGTATAAATTGCACGCCTAGATTGGGCAGATTTACCATTACACTACTCTATTCTCCAGCTATGAGATCCCTGATAACTTGCGGTTTATCCAGGCCATGTGCTTGTCCTTCTACCTCTGGCTCCTCTGTCATCGGCTTCCTACTCCTTCACCTTCCTCCATTGACTCCCTTCTACTCCCTCCATTGACTACCTTCTCCTTTGACTTCTCTGTTGACTCCTCTTATATCGAATTCTTCTTCTTCTCTCCTCCCCTAAGCCTTTTTCTCCACCTCCCCTTCTACTGCTCAATCACTGGCTCTAGCCTTTATTTTACAAATTTAATTGGACAGAAGGTTCACAAGACGTCACCTGTGTACAGATTCAATCCTCCTCTGCAGCCCCTCCCAGGAGGGTGGAACTAGGATCAAAATACAAGGCTGAGGCTATCCACAAAATTTCCCCCTTTTCGTCCAATTAAAGGACTCTTTTCTCTCAGATATAAATTGAACACAAACTATATTGCTATGTTGTAATTTTTAAAGTGCAAGATAGACATAATACCCAGTCTATCATTTTTGTTAATTAAATAATACCTCTGCTATCTCTCTTAACTAAAAGACTTAGTTCTGAACCTGGCTTATGTCCTGTCTTTAGAATGAATGCCATCTGAAAACCATCCTCTCAAAGTAAATAGCCTGCGTTGGCTGTAAGACTATACGTCTTCAACCCCATCAGAAATCCAGAATGACTGAATTAACTGAAGATATGGGAAGTACAAAGCATAGCTTCCAAAACTTAGCCAATTTATAGAGACTGCTGATCCCCTAGATAGTCCCTATACTTCAAAAGATTGGAGCATCTGGTCTTCAGCCTTCTGGCCCAGGATCATCTGACAGACCTAGTGATGCAGAAATTTTAAGAGCTGATTACTCTGTCTTGACAGATATAATTAGTTGACTATTCTGCAAATGTGTCCCTTTTCTGGATAGTATTTTGTCTGTAGATGAAAAGAGGCAATTCTTGCCTAGTGGCTGTCTCACCACAACTGGAGTAACTCCAAAGATGCTCAATTTCTTCTTAGAATCCAAGACAGGGAAGCTGTCAGGAGCAGACAGGTCTCTAATAAAATGAACATTAATACAGAAATTCTAGTGACGTCACTTCTGTGGACTTCTGACGTTTTTGAAAACCAACTATCTATGTAGAGCAATATGGACTGTTGTCCATTAAGTCCTCTCCACTACTTCTAATTAAAATCTAGAAAACTTCCTAACAATAAACTCAGAGCCATGCAATTGTTGTGGGCCCTTAACTCACAGGCTACCCATCTCAAATCAGTTAAAAAAATTAAAGAAGGACTGGGTCTAAACCTTGTGTTCCTAAATGTGTTATATAGGCACAATTCTTATAAGAGTAACAATATTAATCTCACTTTTATATCAATAAAAAAAACTCATACCAGTGAAAACCTTAAATTTGTACAAAATAAATTCTATACCAATGTAAGAGATTATAACTTCAACTTTGTATCAATTATAGGAGATTTCTACCAATGTAAAATACACCTATGTAATATTTCACTTTGGAGTAAATTTACTATCCTATCACTATTTATCTATTTCTATGATTTCTACAGTATTATTTTATGACCCCTTTCTTTCCCCCTTCCCTTTTACCTAAGGAAGGAAGGAGAGAGAGGAGGACAGGAAAGTAGAAATCCCTGAATTTAAGCTCTCTAGTTCCCTCCCTGTCCAAAGCTACAGTTCCCTAGAAAGACAGCCTAATATTAACTACCTCCGTCCCCAAGCCCAGGGAATAGGGGCACCGACTCTTCATTAACTTCTTCAAGCTGAATTTGGGCAAAGAATCCCCATCTGGGGCCCAAAGGGAAATAGGAAAATTGGCTTAGTCAAAGGAGAGCTAGTGGGCATCATTTGCTTTGCAGTCAGTATGTGCTGAGAGAGTTCATTGCTTAGCTAACATCGTGACTGTGACAGTTGGAAAGGCTGGACAGGCAAGCCAGCTGTTCTGGAAAAGTTCTGGAAGCAAGTCTTTGACATAGTTGCAGCTTCAATGAAGAAGTAGCTTCGAGGTAGTTGCAGTAGAATCAAGCACAAAGCTGCAATAGTAGGTCTCAGCATCCCTGAGTATGAATCTTTTTCGGGCTGTCATTCTCTTCTTTCATCCTGCAATATATAAAACTTAAAAGCAGCAGGTAGTTATACAAGGACATTCACATGGAGCATGCAGGGTACACACCTTTGTCAATGAAGATCAATAAAGAAAGATGACTGTCTTTCTTCAGGTTAGTTTGATCACTTAATCAAACTGTAATATAACTTTGTATACATGCCCTCATAAAGGATGGCATGTATTAACAAGTCATTAGAAATTAGTACCCAATAAATGTTCTTGGCTTTGTATAGACATTTTAGTCCCAGCCGGTTCCAGAACTGTCTCTATATAAGAGACATAAACATCATCATATATACATCACCCATCTTGAAAATAAAATCAGTTTAATAACTAAGATACTGTATGTGCCTATTCTTTAGGCCTTCCCTATTTTGTCAAGTAGGAAATGAACCCAGAATTCCCATGAGGCCCATGTTAGACAGAACCCAAGTCTCCTGTGAGGCAATATAACTTTATATCACCTGAACACACCTGATTTACACTATCCTTCTGTTTGGCTCTCTGCCAGACAGTCTCTATTTATACACTGTACTCTCTACTCTAGAGTCAGTGACAATTTTCTTTTCCTAACAAAAAGCAACTTGTGTTTCCCCACATTCAGGGAGTTCAGCTGCAGTTTTTTGTTCAGGGTTCCCATGCTAGGAGTCATGTGACTCCTATCAGTGCCAATCACTCACTCACTTTTTTGTTTTTTTCTTTGTCTGTTTGTTTTTCGAGACAGGGTTTCTCTGTATAGCTTGGGCTGTCCTGGAACTCACTCTGTAAACCAGGCTGGCTTGAACTCAGAAATCCGCCTGCCTCTGCCTCCCAAGTACTGGAATTAAAGGCATGTGCCACCACTGCCTGGCTCACTATCTTTTAAAAAAAGAAAAAAAAAAAACACAACTTTTACTCTCAGGTGAATAGACTTAAATTTCTAGTGAATTCATTCCCGAAATTGGTGCGTCACTTTCTTGTGGCAATTATTTAAATCGGCCTTTGCCATATCTGGTTTATGGACAGCTTGGACAGTCTGTGACTGCCTTTGATAACATTTCCTAATCAATTTTAAATTTTTATTAGGATCCTCATAGGTTTTATGACTAGACACTGACACTGGGGGGGATATTAATTTGGGTTTTCCACTGCTGTAAAAGATCTCTTCCCCATAAGTTAATGGCTATATCAGCCACATATGGCCTCAGTTTTCCTACCTGACCTTCTGGTCCTATACATCTAAGCCATCTGGTACTTTGTTTTATTTGGGATAAAGTCCCAACTCCTTGAAACTGGATGTCTACTTCTTGGAGTGGACAACTTTCAGGCCAAGAATTTGAAGAGATAATGGTGACATCTGCTCCAGTGTCAACCATCCCTTCAATCTCAGTATTATTCACTAGTATTCTTAGTTTTGGTCTTTGATCATCTATAGAAGTTTGCCAAATTATTCACTTTTGGCTCCCTGTGAGGCCTTCTGAATCGTCTATAAAACTTGTCTCAGCCTTGTCCAGTCTCAGAACATCTGTTTTTGGAGCAGTGATGTTTAATTGTCCTGAGGAAGAGAACTCTCCCTGCCTGGCATTGGGGCCTTCGAAAGCCCCTCCCCCAGGAGCTTTTCGGCAGGGTATTGCCCCATTTGTCTGTTGTTGCTCTACATTCCCTAGTCAGATGTTGGCTTTTGCCATATCTTTGACATATTCCAGAAGGCATATGACCCCTTTTTGTATTACTTTGGTTTTTCCTGTAGTCATTTCTGAGATGACCCCATCTACCACAATTAAAATATTTGAAATCTTGGGTCATCTCTAGGTGTCTAGTGGCAGCTTCTCTTATTACCGTCATATCAGCCGTATATCTAATCCACTCATCTATTGGTGCTGACCTTGCCCTGAGTGGTCTGATTACTTCCTTGCATTCAGCAGTTGCATTTTCAAAGGCTAAAGATTCAATTATCGCCTTTCTTGCTACTGAATCTGATACACTCCTTTCAACAGCTGAGGTTAGTCTTTGTAAAAAGTCAGGGAAGGTTTCTTTTAGAGCTTGTATGACTTGAGTAAAGATTTCAAGTCTTTTCCCTGATTCTGCAACTTTGTCCCAGGCCTTTAAGGCTGACAATTGAGACAATGCCAGAGTTTCTTCATCATATACAACCTGCACCTCTACCTCAGCAAAGCGACCTTCACCAAGCAGTTGGTCTATGGAAATCTCTCTTCCCCTGGCTATATTTTGTCATGCTATCTCCCCCACCTCATCTCTTCACCATGCAACCCATTGTAAATTTGCAGCAGGTTCTAGTATTACTCTTGCCATATCTTTCCAGTCTTGGGGGATTATTCTACTTTTAATAGCCCAAGAAGTCAGGAGTTGTTTTACAAATGGCGAGTGCATTCCAAAATTAGTGACACTTTCCTTAAATTTTCTCAGATCTAACACATCCATGGGTTGCCATTCAAATTCCTCATAACCCTGTGGATTATCAACATCTGGAGGCTTTTGTTGTATATTAACCAGATAGACTAAAGTTTGTTTTCTAATAACCCTTGATTGATTTTCTCTAGTTTCTTCTGTCTCTATCTGAGTATTTTCCTTAACTGAAAATTTAAATTTCTCCATTAAGGTCTGTGTCCACTCTTCATATCTCTCCTTTGTCGCTCTCCCTGTTCCTTGAGTTCCTGTAGTCTCTGTTTGAGGCTCTTCCTCAATATTTTGAATTTTTCCTCATATTGTAACTCTGATAGTTTGGTGTCCATTTTATTTTGATTGATTAATTTTAAAAGGTTATTCTCTAAGTCTTGCTTCCATTTCTCATTATTTTCTCTCTGCTGCTCAGTCTGATCAGTGAGCTGCTGCATCCTCTGTTCTATCATCTTTTCAAGCCCCTGTCTCCCACATTCGTTTTCATGTTTCTGTCTCTTATTCTTATCTATAATTTCTTGTGTCTTCAATTCTACTGTTTCCTCTAAGCCTTGTTGCCAAGATATAAATTTCTCTTTCTGATGTTCATGCTGCTCTATATTTTCCTGTATCTTCTGTTCTAAGCCCTGCTTCCATAATCTTAGCTTGTCTTTATGTTATAATTGAAATATTACACCATCTGCCTTATTTTGATTTGCTAGCTTTAGTAAATTATCTTCTAGACCTTGTTTCCAAATTTTATCTCTATCTCCTTGCTGTTGCTTATTTTGACTAATAAAATCCTGAACCTTTACTTCTAGTGTTACTTGTAATCTTTTTTCTAAGGCAAGGAATTTTTTATCTAGGGCCCTATCTTTTGAGAAGACATAGTAAGTCAAGAGAATAAATATTGCAATACTGATAAATAATAAGGTGTCTATTTTCCCTAAATTGATTCCTGTCAAATCATTCAAAATATCATCACATAACGCCCAAAAGATATTTATTGTGTTTCTCATCTTTAAGTATCAAAAGGTTATAGATCTTGTTTTTTTATATCAAAGAATTACCTGGTCCTTCAGTTCACTGTTTCTGCCTGAAAATTACCTCATAAGCAGTCGTGTTCTAAGATCACCTGTCCCTCCTTGCAGTTTTTACAGTGTGCTGATCAAAACCAGCTGCAGGCTCAGGTGCTGCTCCTGACCCTGGCCTTAGCTCTCTGTCTGGGGGTTGGGAGAGGGAGCCTCTCTGTGGTTCTTTGTAAGCCTCTCAGATCCACTCAGCTTTCAATACACACTGGTGTAGCCTAGAAGGCTGCCCAAACCTTATTCGAGGGTTGAGGGGCAATGAACTTTTATCTCAGGTTAGTTGAGTTCTATGCAATAAGTTGGGTGTGAATTTGTTGCTGTAAATCTCCGACCCAATTAAGACCAGTAAAGTAAAACACAACTCAATAATTATGGTATAAATTGCACGCCTAGATTGGGCAGATTTACCATTACACTACTCTATTCTCCAGCTATGAGATCCCTGATAACTTGCGGTTTATCCAGGCCATGTGCTTGTCCTTCCACCTCTGGCTCCTCTGTCATCGGCTTCCTACTCCTTCACCTTCCTCTGTCGACTCCCTTCTACTACCTTCGTCGACTACCTTCTCCTTTGACTTCCTCTGTTGACTCCTCTTATATCTAATTACTCTTCTTCTCTCCTCCCCTAAGCCTTTTTCTCCACCTCCCCTTCTACTGCCCAATCACTGGCTCTAGCCTTTATTTTACAAATTTAATTGGACAGAAGGTTCACAAGACGTCACCTGTGTACAGATTCAATCCTCCTCTGCAGCCCCTCCCAGGAGGGTGGAACTAGGATCAAAATACAAGGCTGGGGATATCCACACCGTGAGATAACTGATCCTTTGTCACTGCCAGAGATGGGTATCCTTTGTCACAGCTGGAGATGTCTCAAGGCAAGCTCAATGTGCAATCTATTCTTCTAAGTTCCTGTAGCAGGTTGTACATGCAGCCAAGGTGGATAATTCTACCTAGGTCTTACTATTTGGTCTATTGTGGTAAATAAGGTCTTTCAGGCCTGTTCAAGGCTGGGGGTAGGGAACAGAGGAGAAGGTTTTTATTGTCAACAGGAGGGAGAGAATATCCAGATGCATCTGGAAGAGTCCAAAGCAGAGAGAGAAAAGAGCAGATTGAACATGGTCAACAGAATAGACAAGGCCATGAGAGGAGATAGGAGATGGGGTTTGAGCAAGAGAGGAAGAGAAGAGAGAGCTAAGAGGACCAATCCTGAGGGAGGAACCAAGATAGGGCATGGACAAAATGGCTAGGTTATATAAGAATCAGAAGGAGAGAGTAAGGAGAGGGGGCTGGAGTGAAGAGAGCAGAGAGGAGCTGCAGGTGCTGAGTGAGACTGTGCTCTGTGATATGCTGACAAACACCCCAGTTAGCCCTTGGTCCTGGATTTCTTTGGGACCTGACAGGTGTCAATAGACTTTGAAAACAGAATGGATACAATCATGGGCATGAGCTGCATTTCACTTAGAGATGTGTAAAAATAGGAGAAAATGGCATCTGTCAGAAAGTCAGAGCAATGTTATACATAACTAGCACACTTATTGAAAATAAAAGTCAGTTTCACCTCTTCAGAGGACAGTTAGACCTTCATGGGACAAGCAATTTCATTATGCCCAAATATGGCTCATTCCTGCTGTACAGCCTGCTCTTTGGCTGTAAGGCTTATGGACATTTAGGATTTTGCTGGTGAGGACTGCTAAGACAAAAGACAACATGTCCTCGAATGATCACATGATGTCCTCTCCAGCTAGAGGATTCTTGTTCATGGCTAACCAGCTGATATGTACTTTGTGGGGATGCCGGGGTGAAGGAACTCAACCTTAGCTTGAACCCTATGCTTCTCTGAACTGAAACACAGGAACTGGAATGAATCCAGTTTCACCATCTTCCCTGTCAGTGCTCAAGTTCCCTCTTAGGAAGGCAAATGACTCTGCATTCTTCAAGATTTCTTGTTTTGATGGCTTGATTCCACCCACTTCCCTCAAAATATCAGAACTGGAGCTGGCCAGTTCTTTTTCTTTTCTTTTTCTTTCTTTTTTTATTAGATATTTTATTTATTTACAAGACAGATGTCATCCCATTTCCCCATTTCCCCTCTCTAGAACCCTCTATCCTATTCCCCCTCCTGTTTATGCTTTTTATACCATTTTGATTACATGCATGTATTAAGGTCAGTTCTAGGTTGAGGAACTAGCAATACAATAGATGTAAATATTCAAGGAACAAGCAATACAATAAACACAAATAGTCAAAGAAAAAGCAAGGCATTAAACCCAATTACATGAACACTACTGTGATCAATGTTTCTGAGGGCTTATCAGGATGACCAAAGTATCTGAGCCTACTTCCCTGTCCTAGCCCAAGGTCATTTTTATGTCTGAACCTACTTCCTTGTTCTAGCCTAATATTTAGGTTCCTGCCTGAGATTACTTCTTTATTCTCCCAAGATTTAGATTCCTATCTGAAATTACTTCTTTGTTCTAGCCTAATGTCAGATTCCTGTCTGAAGTCAACTTCCTTTTCCTTGGTCAATGTCATATTCCTGCCAAGCAGCCCATTTCCTTGTCCTTGGCCCATGTCAGATTCTTGCCAAGTAGTCCCAAAGGTTCTCTGCCTCTCCCCCTTTTTATTTCATTAATAAGGCTAATAGGTCATTCTGACAAGAAAGCTTTCCTTACCTGACATGGAATATGCATTATCCAAGGCAATGCATAGGTTGTCTTAGGTTTATAAGGCTGTGTGCAGAATCTTACCCTTCCTTGGCTTGCCAGCCTGTTAATTAAATAACTCAGTCTGGTGGTCCATTTTCAGGTTCAAGCCATGTACTTGGCTGCCAACATGTTAATGTTGTTGAAGAAAAGCTTTAATACAATGGGCAGGAATAAAAGTATTCCCTGGACAAAAAGGCTAGCATGATCAAGTTATATATATGTCATTTTTGAAGCTTGGCCAAAATAGAAATACTGACCTCAAGCCATGGTATTTGGCATGACACTCAAGATGGCTCCTTACCCTTAAATTCTAAACCTCTTTCCAGTAATTTGAATAGGATAAAGAGCATCAATCCAATTCGTTCAGGCCAATTGTTTTTAAAGAGTAAGGCTGTTAGACATGGTGTGTCTTCCTGCTAAAACATAGGGAAGTAATGCTTTGCCAGAAAGGAAATCCTGTGAGGCTTCTCAAGATCTCTAGCACTCAAGTCTGTACAGAAAGAACATATTTTAGTGCCACACTAAGAGAATGTATCTACCTGGCATAGGGCCACAACCCACAGCTTTCCAAGAAACAAGGTCATCTGTATTTGGGCTAAGAGTGGCAGTTGTGTCCTGTGTGATGGTTCTTGAGGTGAGGAATGGATATCGGTTGCCATGTAGCCTACACATGGCTGGCCATGGCATGCATTCAAGTAAGGGTTAATATATGTCCTAAAGATGCCATTCCTAAGTTGCTTAAGGTATAACTGGTGGAGGCCTCACATTAGGGTTCCTTACACATGTTGAATCTCCACAGAACATGTAGTTGGTATGCCATCACGCATTAGAGGTATTCAAAATATTGATTGATTTCTTCCCACAGCTGTTGGACAGTGATGTTACACATTGACCTGAGAAGATTCCATCCATCTTCAGTCTTCTATAGACATGAACAGCCTTCATGATCTCATCCTTTGTGTCAAAAAATCAATTTTTATATGCCCTATGAAGTGAAAAAATTTTCAAAGGATTTGATGAGTTAGGGAGTGTTTATAAGCCCACATGGATACAAGGAATGCCCAACAACAGAAGGTTTCCTGCTTGCTTTGAGATGGAGTGTGGTGATTTGCAATGTTCCAGGAAAGGGGTAAACAGAGAAGGCCTAGGTCTTCAGGACACCTGCCCTTACAGTGGTTGTAGCTCAGTTTCTAGAGGGAGAACACTACATGCTCACCTCGACAACAATTTCATTATTCAATGTCTTGGGCAGTCTTTCCTCCTTTACGTTGGTTTTCCCTGTCTGTGTAAGAGAAGGAAATATGAAGACATGTTAGATAAATAACATGAGCAGCTTGGGGAAGCTGGTACAAGGGCAGTCAGGAAAATGGCACAGGGTGATGTCTTAGATTTCTCCTATGCTTGGAGACATGTGAGGTAGAAAGGCCATTTCTTTGGATGAATCCTTTACCTCTGCTCAGCAACCTGATTTGGGAGTCCTAGGGTACTTCTTAATCCAGAAGAGATAAGTAAAAAGAATAAGGGTATTTGAAATTCGTTTTGATTGATAGACTTCAAGCAACATCCAGGATGCAGTATTTGTTCCTAGTTCAGCCTGAGCTCTTTCTGTTTCTAAACAATTCCATTCTCATCTCCTCATAGAATCAAATGACTGCTGGGGACTAGTCATTACTTGTGTCTCACATAATCTAGTACTTAAGATTCTGTGAACAACTTTCCCATTGGCTCAAGGATGCTTGGGCTTTCAATTAAATATTGATGGATGGGATATAGCAGGTAGGTAGAACACCTGGGAAAAAAGAGATTAAAAAGCCACACAGGATTTACTTTCTCAGAAAGCTGTACTTAGGAATAAATGGTGATCACAGACTCATCCTTCTAGGACAGCATCTGGAAAAGAGATTATTTCTTCTCAGTGAGAGTACAGAAGACAAAGTAAGAATTTCTCTTCCTAATTTCATTCTCTCTATCACCCATTCCTGATACAACTCTACTATGTTGCCTGTTTTTCAGGAATCATCTCTTGTTCCATCCAACTCTGGATTTGGTTAAGGTAACAATAAAGACAAATGATGGTAGTTGGACACAGCCTTGTAGCAAAAGGACTCTAGGAGCTAAGAGAAGGGTTCTATGTAGTTTAGACTGAGTCTTGCTCAGTCAGGATTTTAGTTTTTTGTGAGTTGTGTGAATCTCTAACAACATCCCCATCAGTTACAGAACAGTGTCAGAGTAATTGGAAAACCCCAAGTGTCTCCTTTCAGTCCTTGCAGACTCCAAGGAAACAGGCTGTATAGACACAAGATGATCTTTGGTGCACATGAGCCAGAGGAAAGCAGATAAAAGTCAGAAGGTGTGGGACAGAGTGGTTAAGAGTCTGAGAAAATGAGCTGCTGCTAGACCAGCTAGTGTAGTTCAAGGCTGTCCATCTTTCCTTCTGTGTCCTTGGAACAACCTTAGCAATGGGTTTGCCAGTTGGCATTTCTCATCTCACAACAAGGACTCTTTCATTGTTTGATCTCTCCAGGGAGCTCTTCTTCAACACAAACTACTTCTAACCCACAGCTAGGCCTGCATGTGAAGCTCCTTATACCATGGACGCTGTCATGAAGAGACAGTACACTATGTTTTGTTTTCATGGGATCATTTCCTTCGCATGATGTTTCTTTGTTGGTCTATCCAAATTCTTGGCTGTAGCTTCTTTCTATATAATGGCCAACAGAGGGTAATTGTTGCCCAATTATAGTGGTTCTAGTGGTAGGATGTGTGGGGCCACAAAGGGATGATTTGGTCTCCCCAGTAGAGCAATGGGCTTGAAATAGCCGGAGACCCAGCAGCTGAACTATTGCCTTGTGAGGGATGGCATGTATCTCCCCACACTCCCGGACTCCAGACTCCCACATGTGGCCTACATACATCCCTATTAACCTGTGCCTTGCAGACATGTTTGGCTCAAAGTAGCTCCTCCCAGAGAGGTTTTGTGTCACCATCTACAGCTACAGGTAGAGGGCGTGACTAACAGTCTTCAGCCTCAAGAGCTTTCCATATTCATGTGTTATCTAAAGGCCAGGGGAGTAGCTAATTAAGTCATTCCTTTTCCCAGCCCCTCTTTCCCCCCCCTATTTAAGCCAGCTCTCCCCTGGATGAACTGGGGGGTGCACACGTCTAGACCCAACTACCACGCAATGAACAATAACCTTCTTGAAAATCCAGGGACTTCTCATATCATTGGGGCCTGCTGTTGCCAAAGCTTCCAGCCTCTGAAACCTTAGACCTTCTCATGTATGTGGGACCTGCTGGTGTGGAAAGCCTCCAGGACTCTGCCCCCCCACCCATGGATCTCTGCATCGGGCTCAGGGCAGGTTCCACACATGTGTTTTTCCCACATGGGAGTATTTGTAAATAGCATCAGCTTACCTTGGACTGAGGGATTACATCATAGTAGCTGGACTCTGTGAGACGACCATTTCTTAAAAGTTCAGAGTATGCTGTTTCCTTTGAGACATGATTTGCTACAAATAAACATATAACTATAGTTTGTGAAAGGTAGATGGTTTTTTAGAGACTGCCTAGTCATATTTTGTGTATCTGTGATAAAGAAATAAAATCTGCTGGTTAAATGGCCCCTACCCTATGGAAAAAGATGTTTGTATAATCAGATGCTGGGAGCCAATTCCTAGCAGAAAGTGGATATCATCTTTGCACCCATCCCAGGTCATATATTTGTAAGTTGGTACTTTTCCATCTTGACAAGAGACTTGTCTTTTCTAGCATGATGTTTTTTGCAAGCAGCCTACAAAGCTGAGCACACTCTGATAAACATCTTGTTTTTCTTAGACATATCCTGGACTTGTTGTTTACTGGCCCCAGCTGCAAGGCGCTGGTGGTAAAGTGTCTCCAGCTGCACTCCCCTGTTTGTGCTTAGATAGCCATCATTTTTTTCCAATAAATGAGCCTTGATCAGAAAACTTTGTCTTGGCTCCATTCTTTTTGTCTCTTGCCCCTCCATCACCACATTCTCTCTTGCAGATCCTATTGACTAACCCGCAGGCCAGACCACTCAGATACTCTTTCCATCCCAAGAATTACACATGTGATAGGGCGTATCTTATTCAAATATCACCTAAAGCACACTGGGAATTCTTTTTATTCCTGAGGCCCAGTTTAGCCTAAAGAGAATCTTCCTAGCCCCTGTATGAAATTCAGAGATTGCTCCTGCATGTTGATTTTGCATGGTTAGTAGACTTTCCATGTCAGGGTCTCAGTTGTTTAATTTGATTGATTCTAATTATACTTAGGGATTAACTATTATAGTGCATACCTGACTATAACCACAAACATTCATGAAACAGTTTAGTATTTATTAAGCGCCTATTTTGTGTCAGGTTCCATAGAAGGTCCCAGAAAAACAAAGAAAGGATATATAGATCTTTGCTTTAAAATTATTTTGAGCTAGAGGAAGTATTAATCTTAACACATTCTTTTTCTTTAGAATTAACACGTTTTAAGGTCAAGTTCAAAATTGACAGCCAGAATTTTGTGACTTCTTCTTACTTCTGTAACAACACCATCTACAAATAATGGATCTAATCCAAGATTATCATAGACTTCATCATTTCATAGCTAAGCTTGTCTAAGTCTCTATCCCAGACTTTGTGAGGGACCCAAAGTGCTCTCAATTTCATTTGTGTTTGAAAAACTAGTGTGTTTCCATCTCTCAGTCTCTGTCTTTCTTTCTCTATCTCACTCTGTCTCTGTTTCTCCATCTTACTTGTTTGCTGTGAGAGGAAGACAGATGTTTTCTTGAATGAACTTGGAGATCATGCCTGAGGGACTATGATATTTTTCATTTGTGAGTCCACTTGAGTTATGATGCATGTCACAAACCCTTTCCCATAGAATGACACCCTCAATCCCATACTGAAACTGCAAAGTTTACACAGAGGAGCTAACATTTACCTAGTACCGTGTACCAGGCTGGCTACTGAATGTGTGTAATCTACTTAATAACTATATGCATTAAGCCTTAGTATCATGGATATCTTATAGCTGAGAAAAACAAAATATTTCAGTGTTTACCTAACAGACCAAATAACAGTCAAGATGGAATTTCATCTCTACATGTATTGTGCCACAGCAATGAGAAAAGTAATAAATACACCAAGGGTATAGTTTTGTAGGATGTGAGGAGAGTGGAAAGAGAACAGGTCACCCTATAGTTTGTAAGAATGAAGGGCTGCCTCAATATCGAAGTGTAGTGCAGTTGGCAGCAGCAGATTGTTCAGGGTGAATCTGCAAATATAGTGAGGTCACCCTTTTTCCTCTCCTCTCTCATGCCTGTTCCTCATCTAATCATTGCTGCTGCTCTCCAGAGCAGCTGAGAGCAGAGTGAGTGGCCAATGTTGGTTTTGCCTATGATTTTTTGGCCCCTGGCAATACTTTCTGATCCAAGAGAACCATAGGTTACCTAGTTTTATCCTAGATGGAGAGTCCCTTCCTTTCCTTTATGACCAATCCTCAGTAAGTTTGGGATTGTAAATTTACTTTCAATGTTGGTTTGGCTTCACCAGCTGGATAGGTTTGACTTTTGAGTAAAACTGGATTTAACTGCCATGCATCTGGAGAGTCTCTGTGCCCTTATACTTTTTCAAAGCTAAAGTTTTGTTTTGTTTTGTTTTTTCCCACTGAAGGACAGCGGGATCGAACTTGGGACAGACAGAGCGCCCTAGCGACAGAGCGCGAGCACTACAGCGATGTGCCACCACAGGCCGGTGTCCTTATACTTTTAACCAAATGTATAAACTTAGCCATTGTAAGGCTGATCCACCATCTCTCCAGCCTGAGAGTCTCTATTCTCAACCAACACCTTTTCTTACAAGTATATCTTCATTCAGCCAGTGCACTGTGATCAGGTCTTGACACAAGAGTGCTGATGTGCATTCTAGCTAAAAACCTCACCTCTCGTAGGATGGATGTGATGGGTCTCATGTCCATTATTCCCTATGACTTAGCCCTGGCATGTATTCTGAAGAAGTGATACAAATTTGAATTCCAAATTATCAAAAGAAATATAGCCCCTACTTTTACTTTGTGGTAAAACTTGACCCTATATCTATTCTCAGATCAAGAACATTAATCATCTCATGGCACATTGAGCTATAAAACTGGGTCTTAAAACTAGGTCTCTTTTGTCATAATTTAGGTAAGGACATTGATCTTTTATATTTAAACCTTTATGGACTCACCACAGTGCCTCAAGCTACAATAGGGATGTTGTATGTGCCTTACAAGTTTATCTCAACCTAGCCCATCTCCTCTAATCTCAACCATTTACCATTTTAGATATGGTGGGACCTGGGCGAATGGAGCCTAATAATGAGGCAGTCAATCATTCAATATCCAACTTTATTCAGAGCATCAGACAATTTATACTCTGAGGATTAAGTAGAATCACTTGATTAAAGTGTACAGCAACAAGGACAAGCCACATGTGGCAAAACACATTGTTTTCATAGAGACATAAACAACAATATCCAGTTGTAATGAATAAGCTAGTTAACTCAGTCCTATCTGATACATCTGGAAGGAGAACAAAAGCACATTCCAAGAACAATTCCATGTTTTGAAGAAACTGAGGTCAAAAGACAATTGTCTTGTTTTCTTGGAATTTTCTCACAAACACTGAGAATTCTCCTCACACAACCCCATTCTTGGACTGTGTTCCAACACTCAACCTTTGGTCATCATCCTTCCTCTGCTGCACTTAAGCCCTTTCTTTCCAGTCAGCCCATCTGGTAATTCTGCTCCTTCCTCCACTTTAAATTTTAAAACCCCCTCTACCTCCTCCCTACATGTGGTGCTCTCTTCAACCACTGTCTTTCCTTACCCAGGTCTGCTCTCTCACTCACAGACTGTAGGAAACTCAGGGATAAATGAAAAACCATTCTTTCTCCTGTAGAGAGCATCCTTCCTCTTCACAAAGTGGCTAGGAGGGTGACCTTTGCACTATTTGGATACACATGTATATCAAACCTCTCTAGATATTATTCAAAATTATTAAAAACTAGAGCAGAGATCTTAGACTTTATGAGATTCTTCATTTCATGAGACACATCTCTCCAGGTCCTTAACAACCAGGATTGATAGACAGATAGATAGGTAATACATAGATAGACAGATACATAGATAAGTAGATAATACATAAGTACATACATACATACATACATACATACATACATACACACATACATAAGTATATTCTTAGATTAGATAACAGAGTGAGCCAGCATCTGAGACATGATTTCTTTGGTAGAACACATGGGGCTGAATTTCCCAGTTAATACCTCTCCTGGAAGAGCTCACCAACATAACTCTTATTCTTTCTGGCCCTTGTTTAATTAGTCTCCTGGTGTAATTAATATCCTTCATATTAGAAGCCATTAAACTCCATAAGGTATTGTCTCAAGAGTATCAACCATTACCATCAAGGTTGACACTTGACTCCACAATGAGAAGTTCTCAGTCAATGAGTGATGAATTTGTCCTTTAACTTTTTGCTATTTCCTTCTCTAAAATAGTATATCAGCCCCCCGCCCTCAATTTTTTGCCTTATGACATATGGTTCTTTGTCCTCATGACCGATCAGAAATTGCGACCATTGTCCCTTATCCACATTAGCTCTGAAGAAGGTCTGAGAGAGAGAGAGAGAGGAAGAGAGAGAGAGAGAGAGAGAGAGAGAGAGAGAGAGAGAGAGAGAGAATTTCTTGTCAATGATTTGAGCTTGTTGATTTATGTGGTAAGGGGTAAACCAGAGCTAGAGAGACAGCTCAGCTGCTCAAGTCCCTCTTGATGTCCCAGAGGATGTGAGGTCAGTCCTCAGTAGCCACATTGAGTGGCTCACAACTGCCTGAAACTCTAGCTTCAGGGGATCAGATGCCTTTTTCTGGTCATTTCAGGCATGTAGGAATGCATATGTGCATATTTTTTTTATTTAAAAATAAAAATGTAGAGATAAAAATGTTCCCGCCATCAAATAGAGAAAGTTTTATGCTTAAACAATCAGATCCTGACCACTTGGGTCTGGACCCCAGTGGCTTATGACATCTTATTAGTTCAAATATCTAGTAGCAAGAAAGACGGCTTACACTGTTGAATTCCCTACTTAACAGGATAGTAAAATGCCCAGATATGGACCACATACATATGTTATGGAAAATAAGACCAAATAATTTCCTTTAATTGTTAGAAAAGGACTCTATTTTTCATGGGACATTCTCTCACTGAGACTGCCTGCTGCATATTTCTTTATCTTGTACCATATTTGTTTATTAATTATAATTTTTGCATTCATTCTAAACTGATAAATACTTTTACACTGACTCCTTTGGCTTGCCACCATAGTTTCTGAAATGATACTCTTCACTATACTCAGGGAAAATAAATAACATCACTTCTTAGAAGAAAGAAGGCACATTCTCACATTTTACCTTCCAAGACAATCCTACCTTGTCTTCTCTTGTACAAATAGAACAGAAGTGCCAACACCGGAATGAGAATAAGCAGAAAGAGCATGGCAAGTCCCACTGGCAACCCAGTTTGGTGAGAATGGAAGCTTGGACTGTCTGGGAATAGAAACTGTAGTGAGTATTGGCTATCAGGAGACAGGCCCACAATTCTGTGAATGTTTGTCTACACTCAGGGCCACTGTCAAATGGGATGTCCTTTGGAGAGTGCCAAAGCTCTTCAATTTACTATTTGAATCAAAGAGTCATACAAGGGCTCCTCAAAAATATCTGGGAATGCTTAACCCTTCATAGAAGGTTTTGGTCTTTCCCCCAGGCGGTTGCCTGGGTTAAGATATAGCCCTGGGTTAAGGGCTAGTCTCACCTTAAAGAAGGCATGTATATGTGAAGATTAGCCAAAGTCTAAACCTTGGAGCATCTCAGAGTGATTTCTGAGGCTTTCCAGAAGGGAGGGAAGGAGCTGGTTACTTGTACATGACTGCAGGACAGTGACAGAGTTAGAATTGTTGCTGACTGGGTTCCGGACTGTACATGTGTAAGTCAGATTTTGGTCCACGGGGGAGTGGAAGATCTGAAGGACATTGCTTTTCTCTCCAGAGGGATTCCAACTGTATGTCACATTCTTTTCTTCTTTCTCCGCAGAGCATGTCAGTGTGACACTACAGGTATTGTTCAAAGATGGTATCAAATTCTGTGTAATTTTTGGTTTTTGAAGCCGACCTATGAGGGGAAACACATGAGACTACAGTCAGCTAAAGCTAGCATATAAAAGCTTGTGAAATCTGTTGTTAGCTTTTCAGAAATTTGTATAATAGATGTGAAATGCAACATTAAATAAGTCATAAAAACAAATAAATTATATTAAATTATTTTTGATATTTTATTGTGGTCCATATGCTGGTGGTGAGTTCTGTCTACTGCATCGATGCTTTGTAATGATGTGTTCTTTCAGCCCTGTGGATCTTCACAGTAGTCATAGCAGAAGTTTGGTTTTTTTTTTTAAATGCTTTTCCTATATTAATTTATTTTCTGTCACTCACATTAAGTAATCAAGGGCTTTTTTCTTTGCTGAGATTCTAATATAATTTCATCATTTCTCCCTTTCCTCCCTCCAAACCCTTCCACACATTCTCCCTTTTTCAAACTCATGGCCTTTGATTTCATTAATTGTTGTTACACATACATATATACACATACTTATACAAATATCTATTTTTTCATTTTCCATTTTATTAAAAATAGATTATTTTCTCATGCAATATATCCTGAAATAAAAAGGGAGTGGATCTGAGGGGCAGGGGAGGGTCTGGGAAGGGAGGAGAAAGGAGGAGCTGAAAGGAGTAGAGAGGGGACTGTCATCATAGCAGAAGTTCTTACATTGCATACTTTTGGAGATGTTGTAACTTTGGGCTTGATTTATTCTTCTGGTTACTGATGCTCTACACTCACACAAGCAATGGAGGGAAGCTTTCTAAAAGAAATGAAACTCAAAAGTGTATCATCTTTGTAGCCATTACACTGTGAATATAAAGCTAAATCTTATACTGATCCAATATCTGTAAAAATTACCTTTGCCTCAGTAAGGAAGTTGTCTCATTTAGACATGAGAATGAATGCCAGTAATCTATGCATTCAGGAGAGTGAGGCAGAAACATTATGAATTTAAAGCCAGTCTGGGATACCTACTAAAACCATTCGAAAACCAAAAGAGACTAAATCTATAAATCATAAGCATCAAAGGTGCGGTGGTTTGAACTAAAATGGCTCCTACAGGCTCATACATTTGAATGTTCAGCCACCAGGAAGTAGAACTGCTGGAAACAATTAGGATT
Source organism: Mastomys natalensis (assembly GCA_021653895.1). NCBI lineage: Eukaryota > Metazoa > Chordata > Mammalia > Rodentia > Muridae > Mastomys > Mastomys natalensis. The sequence continues at coordinate 755,444 of JAJTUV010000925.1, read as the reverse complement.
AGGAGGTGTGGCTGTGTTGGAGGAAGTGTGCCACTGAGGGTGGGCTTTGAGGTTTCAAAAAGCCCAAATAGGCCCAGAATTTCTCTCTGCTTCTTGGCCTGCTGAGCAGAGTGTAGCTCTTAGCTATTGTTCCAGCTGGACGCATGCTATCATGCTCTGTGCCATGATTATAATGAACTAGATCTCTGAAACTGTAAGCAAACCCCAAATTAAGTGCTTTCTTTTACAAGAGTTGGCTTGGTCATGGTGTTTCTTCACACCCATAGAGTATCGACTAAGACAGACAGAACTCCACTCTGTAATTGCTATTCTTGCTTGTCAACGTGACTACATATGGAATTAACTAGACTCCAAAAATGGAGGGCACACCATTGAGGGATTGTTTCCTTAGTTTGAAGTAGGAAGATCCACTTCTAATCCCCATCTTCAGGTGGAAAGACACACATTTCATATGGGCCATTCGGTCTGCTGGAGGCCTATATAAGGACATGGAAGAAAGAAGCTTTGCTTTATATCTGCTTTCTCTCACCTTGCTGTCAAGTCCATTCCCTCACTGGCAGTAGAGCCTACTCCTTTGGAATCCCAGTGTCTACTGAAGATCAGCTGACACAGTCAACCTTGTGGACTGAGGAACTTTTAGATTCATAGCCAGCCATTGTTTGTTTACCTGGACAACAGTCATTCCTAATAAATCCTCTTGCTACACAGAGAGATTCATCCTTCATTATTCTAGACTATAGAGTCCAGAGTACCCTGACTAATACAGGTTCTCCATACGTAACTTCTCCAGCTCTTCAGATTGTAGCTTGGTTATATATTTTTTTAATGACTAATATTCACATATAAGCAAATACATATCACATTTATCTTCTTGGATTAATTTCACTCAGGTTGATTTGTTCTAGTTTCACCCATTTACTTACAAAGTTCATGACATAATGTTTTAGACAGGTGAGTAATACTTCATTGTGTAAATGCACCACAGTTTCTTCATCCATTCCACTATCGTGGACACCTAAATTGTTTCCGGTTTCTGGCTATTATGAATAAAGTAGCAATGGACATGATTGTGCAAGTGTCCCTGTGGTATATGAAGCATCCTTTGGGTATACGCCCAAGAGTGGTATAGGTGGATCTTAAGGTAGATAGAGTCCCAACTTTCTGAAAGAACTGCCATATTGATTATCATAGTGGCTGTATAAGTTTGTATTTCCATCAACAGAGGAGGAGTGTTCCCCTTATTCCACATCCTTGCTAGCATGAGCTGTCATTTGTGTTATTGATCTTAGCCATTCAGATATAGGATAGATTCTCAAAATAATTTTGGTTTGCATTTACCTGACTGCTAAGGATGGTGAACATTTCTTTAAGTGCTTTTCAGCTATTTCTGTTTCTTCTATTGAAAATTCTCTGTTTAGATTTGTGCCCCATTTCTTAATTGGATTATTTAGGGTTTTGATATTTAATTTTTTGAGTTCTTTACACACTTTAGATATTAGTCTTCTGTTGGGTGTAGAGTTGGTTAAAAAACTTTTTCCTTTCTGTAGGCTCCTACTTTGTCTGAATGATAGTGTCCTTTGCCTTACAGAAACTTTTCAGTTTCCTGAGGTCCCATTTATTAATTGTTGATCTTAGTGTGTACACTGTTGGTGTTCTGTTCTAGAAGTCTTCTCCTGTGCCAATGAATGCAAGGCTAGCCTTCCTTTTCTTTTCTATCAGTTCAGTGCATCTGATTTTGTTAAGGTCTTTGATCTACTTGGGCCTGAGTTTTGTGCAGAGTGGTAAGTATGGAACTAGCTGTATGCTTCTATATGTAGACATCAGTTTGATCAATATATTTGCTGTCTTTTTTTCAGTGTGTATTCTACCTTTATGCATAGCTCTGTGGATTTATTTGTGGATCTTCACCTTAATTCCACTGATCAATGCGTTTGTTTTTATGCCATTACCATTCTATTTTACTTTGTAGTACAACATGATATCAGAAATGCTGAGACCTCCAGCAGTTCTTTTATTGTTCAGGATTGTTTTAGTTATCCTGGGGTTTTTGCTTTTCCACATGAGATTCTTTCAAGACATGTGAAGAATTGTGTTTGGTTTTGGTAGGGATTGTATTGATTTTGTAGAATGCTTTTAGTAGGATGATCAGTTTTTAACTGTGTTCATCCTACAGTGTGGGAACAGGACTGAAGATGGGGATGAGAGTCGATGGTGTCATGTGACAATCCCAGGAATCAGACTCCAGAGATCAGCATCAGAATGCAGATTTGAATTTAATGCCCACTGCATAAGCTTATACACAGTGTTTGAATGAATCTCAAGCCCCTGAATCTTCAGTCAATTGTATCTCACCACACTATCACCATGCCCCAATGAAAACCCTGCCTGATAAAGTAATTCGGAAGGAGTGGGTGGGCATCATCACCTGTTAGGACTTTCATGAAAACTGGGGGTGGAGACAGTCACCCTGGTCTGTTCTTTTTTTTTTTTTTTTTTTTTTTTTTGTTTTTGTTTTTGGTTTTTCGAGACAGGGTTTCTCTGTGTAGCCCTGGCTGTCCTGGAACTCACTCTGTAGACCAGGCTGGCCTCAAGCTCAGAAATCCGCCTGCCTCTACCTCCCAAGTGCTGGGATTAAAGGCATGTGCCACCACCGCCCGGCTAAGGTCTGTTCATTTTTGTTGTGTCACTTGTGTTCCAGTAGCCATCTTAGATCTAAAGTCTTGTACAGCAGATTAGACTCTGAGGAATCACAGGAGCCTGTGACACCTCGCTTTCCATCCCAGTTTTTTCTTCACAAGGTTGACTTTCACATCCCTTACAGGTTTCCCTTTTGTTTTTATTTGAAGGATAAAGACTTCCAAGAGGAACAACTTGGCAGGCAACTGTTGAGCCTTGGTAGTTTGAAGGACAGCGAATGTTCCATTTATTTCTGACATAGACCCATTGCTAAATGTCTGTTGAGGTTCCCCACTGGAGGACAGTGGAGGCAAAACATATTGGCCACCACCTGCCTGATGAGCCTTACTAGAGATTGGAGAAGTCGGTGGTAACTCCTTGAATCCGTAGTATGAAATCCTCTAGGTATATATTATCTGTTAGACAAAAGCCTACCTTCTGTCAGGCCAGGTTGAATGACCCATTAAATAGAAGTGCTATTTTAGAGTTGATGGAGAATTGGTTTTCTCCCATTGCTGGATTGTCACTGTCCAAGATAGGCAGCTGGGAATCCCAACTACCTGGGAGAAAATGGGCAGATTTCTAATGGCAGCCCAGAAGAGTGGCTGGGCATGTGCCTCAGAATTAGTTGTTAAGATAGCACACATCAGTAGAAAAAGGGTAGATGGTCCTGTTTCTGGTTCTTCTGGAGACACCTAGTTTATAGGAGTCTTGAAGCTCCCCAAGGTCACTGGCTGGAGGTGTCCTCACCACCAGGGTGTTGACACTGTAGAGTTTGGTGGTCATCTCTCCTCGTCCTCATCTGACTCACTCAGTGAGAGGTTTTGCAAAGCTGCCTTCAGTGGCTCCATCAGCTCCATCTGGACAATCATTGGTGCAGGGCCTGATGGATTTGACAGGAACCCAAATGGGCTTATCTGCTCTTTCTGGAAAACACAAACAAACCCTCTTCCCATGGTTAGCAGAAGGGCTAGACTCTTTCAGGTGTTATCTATAGGGTTTCTCCAATAGACAAATGGCAAAGGAGTTGTTCTTGGCATCATAGCCACCCTCCCAGTGTTTATAAGAGAGACCCTATTTGTCAAAAATTTAAAAATTTATAATAAATTACTCTATTCATTTATCCTGGGGACAAGTCTCCCATATCCCCCTCTCTAATTATTCTTTGAGAGAAGGATGCTTAATGATAGCTTTGAGTGTTATGGGGAATTCCATTCCAGTGAGAGATACCTTGGTCCTTGCAACAAATATATGCTGGTCCATTATCAGTTTTTAAGGCATAAGGGACCCATGACCAGCATAGCCTTTCTAGTAATGGCAATCACCATCTTGTTGTTTTCTTAGTGTTGTGCTAGAACAAAAACTTAAAAAAAAAAAAAAGGTATCTATGCAGACATGAACATATTTTAAGCACCCAAACTTAGGGATGTGAGTGACATCCATTTGCCATAATGAATTGTCCTAAAGGAAGAAGCAGACCTGGACTGAGCAGGTAAGCACTAAATGTTTCATGAGGCTGGGGTACAATTAGGGGAAAGTCTATGTAACGAGTGGGCAAAATTATGGAAGCATGAGTGGAGAGATCAAGCTTGTTCTAAGGGGGATAACAAGAAGGTAGAATCCAACTGATCCACTTCTTGGTCAAAATGGCCAGCAAATTACCTAATTTAACTGAACTGTTGTAGTATTGTATCCAAATTAATAAAATGAGAACTGAAAAGGCAAACATAACAACAGAAACTGAGGAAATTCAATAAATCATCAGATCCTACTAAAAAAGCCTATACTTAACAAAACTGGAAAACCTGGATGAAATGGACAATTTTCTAGACAGATACCACATACCAAAGTTAAATCAGGAGCAGATAAAGCATCTAAACAGTCCCATTACCCTGAAAGAAATAGAAGCAGTCATTAAAATCGCCTCACTAAAAAAGCCCAGGACCAGATGGTTTTAGTACAGAATTCTATCAGACCCTCAAGGAGGACCAAATATCAATTCTTTTCAATCTATTCCACAAAATAGAAACAGAAGGGACACTACCCAATTCATTCTATGAAGCCACAATTATACCCATGCCTAAACCACACAAAGACCCAACAAAGAAAGAGAATTTCAGACCAATCTCCTTTATGAATATCGATGCAAAAATACTCAATAAAATTCTCCCAAACTGAATCCAGGAACACATAAAAACAATCATCCATTATGATCATGTAGGCTTTATCCCAGGAATGCAGGGTTGGTTCAATATTTGGAAATCCATCAATGTAATCCACTATATAAACAAACTCAAAGAAAAAAAGCCACATGATCATATCACTAGATGCTGAGAAAGCATTTGACACAATTCAGCATCCCTTCATGGTAAAAGTCTTGGAAAGATCAGGAATTCAAGGCCCATACCTAAACATAGAAAAAGCAATATACAGCAAGCCAGTAGTCAACATCAAACTAAACGGAGAGAAACTTGAAGCAATCACACTAAAATCAGGCACTAGACAAGGCTGCCCACTCTTTCCCTACCTATTCAATAAAGTACTGGAAGTCCTAGCCAGAGCAATTAGACAACAAAAGGAAGTCAAAGGGATACAACTAGGAAAGGAAGAAGTCAAAATATCACTATTTGCAGATATGACAGTATACATAAGTGACTCCAAAACTTCTACAAGAGACCTCCTAAACCTGATAAACAACTTCAGCAAAGTGGCTGGATATAAAATTAATTCAAACAAATCAGTAGCCTTCCTCTACTCAAAGGATAACAGGCTGAGAAAGAAATTAGGGAAATGTCACCCTTCACAATAATCAGAAATACTATAAAATACCTTGGTATGAATCTAACCAAGCAAGTGACAAGAACTTCAAATCTCTGAAGAAAGAAATCGAAGCAGATATCAGAAAATGGAAAGATCTTAGAGTTCTATATGATGTAACCAAAACCATTTTTAGAGGCATCTGTGAAGCCCAGGAAGTCTGTGAGATGGGCCTATAAGAAATTAAGCAACTATTGGACACACTCAACATAGGCAAGATGGGAAAATTTATTTTTAGGGAAATAACTTCCCATAGTATCTAGAAAGGAATATCTGAGCTATAGGTGAGAGTTAAATTCCATGACAGAAGATCCTGAGTGAAGGTCACCCCAGAAGTCAGTATAGCACTGGGGATGAGACTCAGTGTTTGGATCTAGTATAACAGACGAGAGGGGAAGAGAAGGGCACACAGCACATCCTTTCATAGTTCTTCACATTTTCTTATGCATTCTGTAATTATTTTAAAATGAGAAGCTTTTTAAAGACCACTTTGCATACAGTTTTCTTACTAGATTGTCAGGATAGTGCTTGGAAATTGACTGTTGAAATTTTATAGGAAAAGAAAACAAAGATCAAAGGACAAATTTGGTTGCAAAACATAATACAGCTACAGTCAGTCAAGGTCAGAACTAAAGGTAGACCTTTATAAGTACTGATGTGCTTATGTAATTGCAAGGATAAAAGGAGTTAGGAAACTGTTTTCAGAAATATGGGTGTGGTTTAGATCACAAATCTCCAAAGCAAAAATAAATCCAAGCCCTTTGTCCTCCCATAACTTACAGTAGATATGAAGGTGGTAGGTCTTGGTGATGGTTTTCTCACGGTCCTCTTCATAAATGTCTGCTTTGTAAGTTCCTGCATCTTCCATCCTCAGGTCTCTAATGACCAGGTCATAGTTCTGACCTATGACTCCTATTCGTCCTTTATAGATGACCTGGGTTATGGTAATTTCAGGTCCTTGGGCTCCTGCTTTTACAAAAGCAACGGATGATTGAGATGTCCAGGCAATGATACTGATTTTCTGTGGCTCTTGAATATTTAAGGGGAAAGTAACTGACTCCCCAAGAAACCCATTCACCACCATCGAGTCTGCATCTCTTCCTGCTGCTTCAGACCCTGAGGATATAAATAGAAAACAGTAACCATCACACTGTTGGACTGTTTTGTGTTCCTTCTCTTTTTTAGTATCATTGAGGAACTTCCTCAGACACTGCTCATCCTGTGTCTTGGGATTTTTTCTTTCATTCTAGGTATTTTTGAGCAGTGTTGGGGAAGGTAGGGGGTTGTTTTGAGACAGAGTTTCTTTGTGTAGTCCTGGCTGTTCTGGAACTTGCTGTGAACACCAGGCTAGCCTTGAACTCACAGAGATCCTTCTGCCTTTGCCTCCCAAGTGGTGGGATCAAAGGTGCCCTCCCCACCTGGCTTACTCTAAATATGTGTAATGTGCTGTGACAACCAACATTTAGTTGGAAATCTGCTGTGTTCTCTGAAACAAAACTGTTCCTGGATAAACACATGTGTTCATTCATACATGTGTGAACTTAGCCTGTTTGTGAGTTGCTACAAGAGAGTCTTTATATCACAGAGTGAATTCTAGTACTTAACTCACTCAATAAATGGTTAAACACCCATTGTGGGCCAAATACTCTATGTAGGCTGTAAAGAGAGAAATGATCAGGAAAGAGCCCCAAACCCATCAATTTAGGGGACAATTTCACCAGGGCCTGAAAGACATTATCTTTTTGACATTATCTCCCAAGTATAAAAGCAAAAATGTAACATGTTTCTTTGAAGACCACAGGAAAACCAAAACCAACACCAACACCAAAAAAAGTAGCATCCCAATACTTCATCAGCCCACAGATCCAAAAACTTATCCCAAGCTCTTCCACTCCTGGCCAGAAGGACATGAAAAGGGACACACTTGACATCTTGGACCGAATGAAGATTAATGGTCTTTATTCCTTGAACGCCTTCTAGCCTCCAGTTTAGGCCTCTACATAAACATGTCTTAATATAGCAAGTCCCTCACTGAGATTCTTTAATGATCAATAGTGTTTGAGATTGTCATGGATGACGCATGAAGTATCCAATAATGGATATGACTTGGAAATTGACCGGTAAGAAAGGTGTTAATCACAAACAACCAGCTGGGCTATTTTGATGTGAACGAGCTATGTGTGAGCCCCCAAAGCCAGGCCATGTTTTCCACATAAATGGGTTCAGGTTAATCCTAAAGTTTTACAGAGGCTCCATTGAGAATGCAAGTCCATAAAGTGAAAGGATCTATTAACCCAGTGTTGCTCCCACTCCGTCTGCCTTTGCCCTTCAGCTCAGTAGCTGCTGCAGAATCCCAGGACTGCTAAGATGAATCTCTTTCCTTTCAGGTCAGTGGAAGCTTTGCTCTCAGGAGGAATATACTGGTGATTTAGTTGGAATGGGCAAGCCAAGTCAACATGTATTAGGGCACTACAGGTGGGATGGGTAAATTAGGGACACTTACCTACCAAGTTAGCATTTATTAAGTGCTAACTTAATACTATGTTAGGCTACATGTCAGATGCTATGTTAGTTGTAGTATCTATTTTGTAACAGATTTACTTATATATATATATATTTAATTTTATGTGTATTGCATGCATGTAAGCTTACTTTGAACATGCTTGGGTTCTGAGCCACCAGGTAGGTGCTGGGAACTGAACATGAGTCCTCAACTAAGCAGCAAGCTCTCTTAACCATTAAGCCATCTCTCCAGTCCAGATGCTATGTTAGGATCATAGGGATAATTGGATACCACTATAGCCCTGAGAAGCCCATGGGATGCAAAAGCTGGCATGATGAGTGCCAAGTGGAAAGGGAAACAAGAAGAAAACACAGAGAACATAAAGCTATGCTAATGTTGCCACTGCAGCCACGTTTTTTCAGAAATCCCAACACCAATTGTCACCATATAAATGATCCTACTGGACGATAGAGTTCACAAAGGGCGCTTGCAGCATCTTAGCTTGTGTCTCAGGTGTAGCCTGCACAGAGGCTAAGCTCAGAGGATCCTGAACCTGGTTTTCTGGTGTGTGTGCCTTCCAAATACTTAATGGATTTTGAACAGTGGGTCCCAAATTTCTGTTTTGCACTGGGTCCTTCAAATTTCATAGCCAACCCCTGACTCAGATCTTCTCCATATCTTAAGGCTTTTTTGAATTCAGGTTCTATGGCTTAATGGTCATTCTCCTCTTTGGGTTTAACTTCGGTAGGAGATGCATCAGAGACATGACATCCAACTCTGGATATATTGTGTCACTGACTTCTCAAATGTGGAGGTCATTTGCTAAGGCTGAGAGCTTCTCGGTATGGGAGCAGTGGTGCAACCACAAGTGGTTGAATGTGGTGTCAGTGTCACAGCTATGTGCTACTCCCCACAGAAAAGTCATTCAGGAAATGCTGGACTATCAGAAAGCAGTCGAGCAGAGTGGGTATGAGTGGGTGAGGACGCTGCAGGGGAAGTGTTGCACGCAGCTCTTTGCATTGCTGATATCGTTGCAAGAACCCTGACCTCTCTGAGAAAAAGCAGAGCCTGATGTAGGTGTGACCTGGATTCTCTGCTGTGTTTAAAGGCATGAAAGTTCTAGAGAGGTAGCTGTGAGACTACAGCATGCAGCTGAAAAACACAAGAGACAGGCTCCAGACTGGACATCTACTCACACACCGGGCAAACTCAATAAAGTTACAAAACCTCCCTTAGTCTATGCCAACTCTAACATTGGCCCCATGGACACCTTGAGCAGCAAATGATGGAACACTTTGTTAACTGACAAAGTGAAATCACTGATGCTGAGGCCATATTGGACCCAACTTAGACTCTATCTATGGCATAATTCAAATAAAGCTCAGCTAGATGCTTTTAAGTCCTCTACTTAGTGGATTTCAATCTACTTTTAAAAGCAGTTTGGTTTTGAAAGAAAATCTCTCTAGCAACCAACTCCAATATTTATTTTTCTACATGCTACAGAGACTCAAATGTTATATTATCACTGGAGGGAACTTCAGCAAAATCCAATTTTGGAGATAGGGTATGGCACAAATATATCTTGAAAAGTGGCTAAGATTTGCATGTCATGCATGAGGCCTCAAGTTTGAGCCTCAGGGGAATTAATACCAAGTTGGGGAAATAAGACACATGTATAAAACTTTCCTTTCTAATTTGAAATGAGAAATGAGTAATATGGTCCTTGGTTTCTGAATTCAAATTTTACAAGCTTTGATGTCAATTGAGTCTAGATTTTCATTATGGGAGAGGGGTGCATGTGCATGTGTTTGTGTGTGTGAGAGAGAGTGGGGACAGATAGAGACAGAGAGATGGACAGAGATAGAACTAGAAACATAAATTAGGCTCAGATTTGGGGCAGTCTTAAATTTGAGTTTTTCCTATATGTGGCAGGATCTACTAATGTTATATAGATTAAGATTGAAAGAATGTGTTGGAGGTAATTTTAATATAGTAATGCTGTATAGAAAGAAAAAGAAATTTTTGTAATAGAGAAAACAGATATGCTGTAAAGAAGCAAGAGAGAACTTAATGAGGCTAATGTAGTCATCATGGTATGAACAAACTAGAATATGATAGAAATGAAAAGGAAGGGCTGAGTTTGAGAGCTAATGTAAGGAGTGGCAGTGAGGAAACAGGCACCTAATACCCTTCACTTCTGTCACTATTTGATTTTAGCTTCTGCTCTGTATGAATGGATAATTAATGGAACAAAACAGATACGCAAGAAAGAAGTCAAAAGGAAAAGACATGGTGAGTGTTAGAACTGTTGAATCTGAGATGATGTTGGTCCACGTAAGTAAACAGTTGGAAGGAAGCATTCTTCCTTCCAAGAAGAAAGTACGGTCTAGGGGTACTGTCAGATGGCAGAGAGTGGCAACAGAACCTGCTAGCTATTATCCCATATCTGTTTTCACCTTTATCACAGTGACAGAACTCTTGATGTTTCAAAGGGAAGATGATCACTAGATCATCATGATCCTTGTACATGCTCCTTCTGTCCACTAGTGAAGTGTGATCATGCCATGAAGTTCTGCCCAACAGAATATAAGTAAAGGTAACATATATACCTCTGGTGTCTTTTAGAAGAGGAAAAATTGCTCTCTCCATCTCTTTTTCTTTTCAGTTTATTTTGCCATGGAGTTGCAGCTTTGAGAAGTGTTAGGAATTATAATGAGAAATCCAAGTACTGAGAGATTGGTGATGTAGAAAGATTCAAGTCAGAAACTGTAAGGCTTAGGTCCAGAGTTGAGCCTGTGAGAAGTGTCCATGATTAAAAAAAAAAAAAAAAAAAAAAAAAAAAAAGAATGGTCAAAACAACTTAAAAGCAAATAAGTATATGAAATGTCAAAAACCATTATCAACAGGGAACCTACTGTTGTCTCAAGAAGGGAATGTCTGTGATATAATGATTCAGAGTTCTCAAATGAGACAAAGGCTGAAAATAGCTCTTAAGTGTATGTGTTTGGGGATAGTATTGATGATCTTTGAGATTGGAGAGCATGTCAGACAATCCTATCAGAAGCCAGATTATCCTGAATGAGGAGGTGTAAGGGACATGGATTTGAGCCAGGTGGATCCGTGCTCATTTGATTAACCTTTAGTATAAGTTTCCTACAATATGGACCGTGAATATATCTGTTCCATAGAACTGTTATCAGGGCACTCAGAAGCTGCTTAAAGCATAGTAAACATGTTGTGTAGAAAAACATAAAGTGAAAGATAATCATTCTTGACGCCCTTCATACCTTCAGTCATGTAGAAGGTGAGACCAGCTTTGAAGAATAAGAAGCCCAGGATCAAACTTGATAGAATGCAACCCAATGATGTGTGTACATGTTAGAGTCCAGTGTATTTGAACCTACCAGCATAGTCTTGAAGAAAGTTATTGAAATCCAATCATCCTTAACTCCTCATTTGTAAACATGGATAACAAATAATGTGTGATGAAACAGCACTTATCAGTGTGTGGAGGTACATATAAATGGTGCTTTCAATTATTTTGATGCAAAAAATATTGAGACATGGACTTATAAGCTAACAAGAAATTGATAAAGCAGACCAAATAGTTGCAGCAACCTGAGGATCCAAGGAAGAAGTGTCTCACAGCTACAACATCAGCTGACTAGCATTATTTCTCAACTTCCATAGAGCAGACCACAAGTGGGAAGAGTAAGACCAGACCATGCTTCTAAAGGAGAAACAAAGTCTAGAAAAGGCTACCAGTGATGCAGGTTTGACTGATGTGTGTTTAGATTCCATTGCTGTGGTAAAAGCTATAGCACAAATCAAGAGGACCAATTTAGTCCATAGTAACTTGGCTCGACGGCTGTAAGCTTGGGGCAAGGTGGAACACCATGGCAAGGAGCATGTGACAGAGGCTAGCTTTTCTCCTCATGGTATCCAGTAACCAGAGAAAGAACAGCAAAGTCTGGAAACAAGGTCTCCCTTTCTGTGACATAACTTTCACTAATCGGTGTCTCTTGATTATACCCACATCTCCTAGTTTCCATCACTTCCTAATATGGTCATCGGTTTTGTATATATCAGAGGATTAACCCACTGGTGAAGTTAGAACTCTTATAATGGATCACTTCCCAAAGCCAATTAGGTCAAAACTAAGCCTTTATCATATGAAATTCATGGGTTGGGGCAGATATGCCACACTAAAACTACAACACATGGTAAAAGTCTGTTTGCAGTAATCTTTTGGAAGCTTTGAGGAAGTGGGAATCTGGAGCAGAGATCATGGGATGACATCAGTATGGACAGAACACAGTGGAGAGAGTCTCTGTAAGAGGCAGCCTTCCAAATTTTTTTTCTTTAGGCTGGAGTACTTGTGGAGCAACAGATCATTCCATGTATCAGATGGTGACCTGTATTTCATTGGATGATATATTTCATGTCTATAAGTAGACTTTACAAACACACATTCCATGAATAAGTAGTTTCCAAAAGCTGCTATTGGAAGCAGATGACAGGGATGATTAGAAAAGAGAATTTAAAAGGATAAACAAATAAAAAAGTGTCAGAAAATCACCTGAATTTGAGAACTTGATGGGCTAGGAGGTCTCTAACTGGATAGAGGAAAATTTCTTGTGGATCTCCTTAGAGTCTATGAAGAGCATTTATCAACTCAGTGGGTCTTGTAAAGCTACAGTCTCCTGTCACACATGCCACCATCATCCATGTCCTGCCAGATTAGACCTCAGTCACTCTCTTCCCATTATTTCTCTTACCTTGATGGTCATATAGACCATGGGCACTTCACCTCAGAGCATCTGTGTGCTCTCTTTTCTTTTCTCACCAGATTCTCCACACTCCTTTACCTTATGTAGGTATAGTCGCCAATATCATCCCATCAAAAAGAGTTATCCTGACTCTCACTGCTGTAAGGCAGTGGGGTCTGGCCAACAAAGCTTAAAAATGAGGCAGACTAAAGTCTCACACAATAGCTAACTTCATACCTGTGTGTGACTGAATGGCTACAGCAAAGGCAATGGGTTATCTGAAGTAGACCTACTGTGAGTACAAACACCTGTGAGGGGCATGGAAGCACATCCTAAGAACAATCCTGTGCATTAGAGGGCTGAGGACACAAGACTCTTGGTTTTTTTGGAGTTTTCTCACAAATACTAAGAACTTTCCTCACACAGCTTCATCCATGGACCATGTTCTGACACCTGACTACCAGTGCTACCATGGGCACTTCACCTCAGAGCATCTGTGTGCTCTCTTCATTTTCCTCACCAGATTCACCACACTCCTTTACCTTAAGTAGGTATAGTTATAGACTACCAGTGCTAAGAAGCCCATTCATTATTTTTTTCTTTTCTGTGCTAGACACAACTACTAAAGTTCCAAGTATGTATATTAATTTATCATCATGACTCCTTCTCTGAACGCACCCCACTTAATGCAGTCTTTGTTTCTATCACTGGTGTTTCTCCTACAACCAGTGGATGGTTTTTATGTATTTCTTAGGCTAGGGCATAGAATAAACATAAATACTCTCTCTTGCTATGGGTACAATAACTCTATAAATGGAAAAATGAAACAGAACAAACAAGGTAGAAAATCCAACTGCAAAACTAAGAATGAGGGGGCGGGGAGAATGTTTCATTGGTCTCTGGGTCTTGCTCAGAGTTTAAACTGATTAATAAGAAGGAGTAGTCAGCAAATTATACCTTCATTCTACCAGAGTATCTGCTCTGTTTGAAAAGACAATCCATATAAGACTCACAGTTAGCAACAGTGCCCCAAACTGCAGATCAAGAAACACATTCCATGCAAGGCTCCATTGCTGTCTAGTTAGGTGTCCAAGAATGTCCCGAACCAGCTAAGACTCACAGCCCCAGCTAGCAAAGGAAACTAAGCAGACCTGTCATTCTGAGAGACTGTGAGGACTAGATGAGGTGACAGATCTCTATAGTTTATGTACTAAATGAAAAAAAATTAGAGACTCTCAAGACATCCTGCATTGAGGAACATTCTTGGCCTGTCTCTTTGTAAGTAACCATGACCTTCTGATTAAGAACATGACTTCCTGGCTGTGACTCCTGGTTTTATGGGATACTAGCTGTCAGTCCTGGGAAAAGTTAGCAACCCCTTCATGCCTCAGGTTCCTCAGCTTTACAGTAACTCTGGTGATAACGCTGACCTCATAACTAAATAAGCCAGTATCTGGGGGCTGGCATATCCTGACCACTGTATTGTTTCTTAAATACAAAATGAGTAACAGGGTGGAGGATGACCCAGTCTGTCAAGTAATTGCTTTGTAAGCATGATGACCCGAATTCAGATCTCTAGCACACATCTGGATCTTCAGCATCATGGGAGACTTGGGGTGGGGAAGAGACAGGCAGATTCCTGAGAGCTCATTGGCCAGCCAACCTAGCTGAATCAGTGAACTCCAGGCTCAGTTAGAGAACCTGTCTTAAAAAAATAAGATGGAGCGCAATTAAGGAAGACATTGTATATGGACCTCTGACCTCCTAATGCGGGGTAGGGGGCACACATATGCACCTGCATGCACATAGGCACATACTCCTCTCCCAATGCGCATGACACACTGATGCATGGCAAAACAAACACTTACTTATAAATACCCCAAGAAAACAAACATTGTTAAAGGACTAATAGAGTACCATAGACCACTCTGAAGGAAAAAAATTGATTGGGACATTGGATTGAGGAGGGAGGTGTGCAGGGTGGGGGCAGGTATGAGGGTTGGTGAAGGATGTAGCAGAGAGAGAGGAAGCAGCGAGGGTTGAACTGTTGCTTAACAATCACTTCTACACTTTATTTCTTCACAAGTCTTTACATAAGTATTTCTTGTTTTTGTTTTGTTTTCTTTGAGGGAGTGGGGCAGTAGCCAAACTACCTTTTTTCTGGTTCTCCATCCCACAGTTAACAGTGTGGTTAGAAGCTCCCTCCATATCTGAGATCCAGGAGGATTAACAGAGAGAGTTTGAGTATGCAACACTGAAAGAAGAGTTATAATTAGTCAAAATAAGGCAAGAGAGTTTTGAGAGCAAGCTAATACAACCACTCTGAAAATCAGTCTGGTGGTTCCTCAGAAAATTGGACATAGCATTACCTGAGGCCTCAGCTATACCACTCCTGGGCATATACCCAGAAGGTGCTCTAACATATAACAA
Organism: Mastomys natalensis; assembly: GCA_021653895.1. Taxonomy (NCBI): domain Eukaryota; kingdom Metazoa; phylum Chordata; class Mammalia; order Rodentia; family Muridae; genus Mastomys; species Mastomys natalensis. The sequence continues at coordinate 740,249 of JAJTUV010000925.1, read as the reverse complement.
CGACATATGCTCCACTATGTTCATAGCAGCCTTATTTATAATAGCCAGAAGCTGGAAAGCACCCAGATGTTCTTCAACAGAGGAATGGATACAGAAAATGTGGTACATTTACACAATGGAGCTATTAAAAACAATGAAGTAATGAAAGTCTTAGGCAAATGTATGAAACTAGAAAATTTCTTGAGTGTGGTAACCGACTCACAAAAGAACACACATGTTATACACTCACTGATAAGTGGATATTAGCCCAAAAGCTTGAAATACCCAAGATACAACTCACAGACCACATGTAGCTCATAAAGAAGGAAGACCAAATTGTGGTGCTTTGGTCCTTCTTAGAAGTAATAACAAAATACTCATGGGAGTAGATATGGAGACAAAGTGTGAGACAGAAACTGAAGGAGGGGCCGACTGGAGACTTCTCCACCTGGGTATTCATCACATGTGCAGTTACCAAAAGCAGACGCTGATGTGGATGCCAGAAAGTGCATGCTGACAGGAGCCTGATATAGCTGTCTCCTTAGAGGTCTGCCAGAGCCTTAAATATACAGAGGTGGATGCTCACAGCTAACCATTGAACTGATGATGGTGTTCCCAATAGAGGAGTTAGAGAGAAGACTGAAGGAGCTGGAAGGACTTGCAGCCCCAAGGGTAGAGCAATAATATCAAGCAACCAGAGCTCCCAGCGTCTAAACCACCAGCCTGGGAGCACATAGGGAGCACCCATGGTTCCAGTCCTATATATAGGGGAGGATGACCTTGCCGGGAATAGGTGCGAGAGAAAGTCCTTAGTCCAGTGAAGTCTGGATGCCCCAGTGTGTGGAAATTCATAGGTAGGGAGATGGGAGTGGGTGGGTAAGTGGGTGAGGGCACATCCTCATGGAAGCAGGAGGAGGGAGGATGGGATAGGGGTTTCTGGGTAGGAGGTGAAATGGGGGGAAAGGGATATAACATGTGAAATGTAAATAAAATATCTAATAAAAATTACCAAAAAAATTGACATAATGAAATTTTCAGGCAAATGAATGGAACTAGAAAATATAATCATCCTGATCGAGGTAACACAAACCAAGAAAGGTAAATATGAGATGTATTCACTTATATGTGGATATTAGGCATTAAATAAAGGTTTACCAACCTACATTCCATAGACCCAGAGAATTTAGGTATAGAGGAAAGGAAAAGGGAGATACATGGATCTCCCTGGAAGGAGTAATAGAATCAATTTTATGGGTAGACTGAGGGCAGGAGGAAACAGGAACATGAGGGAAGGAACAGGTGGGGAGATAGGGTTGAAGGAGAGAATGTAGGGAGACAAACCTGGGATTGAGGGGCATTTGTGGATGACATGGAAACCCAGTGCAGTGGAAATTTCCTAAAATATATGAAGACAATTCTAATGAGGTCACTTAATAAATGGGGAGATAGAGCCCCAACTGTCCATCTCTCGTCACCAAAAGAAGTTCACAGTAGCAAGGCTGGGTAGCACTTCATTGAGTTGTTGGTCAACAAAGTCTCATGGAAATCCCCCAGTGACCCACGTTGTTGCTAAGACAATGGGTTGCTCTCAACAAACTGACAGTGGGACCCCATTGCCAAGGACAACACCCACACAACTCATTAAACAAAGAGAGGTTGAGCTGATGCCTTCATGGAGCCTTTACCCATATGTTCTAGTGTCCCTGGTGTGGGAAGCTTACTCTGTAAGCTACCAAAAGAGAAAGTAAACACCAACCTGGCCACAAAACAATTAGATCTGTAATCTGTCTTACATGCAAGATATGCCAAGGCAACAGTGGCATAGAATTTGTGGCCATAACCAACCAATGTCTCATTTGATTTAAGGCCTGCTTTATGAGATGGAGCCCATACCTGACACTGCTTGGGTGACCGAGAGACTAGATAATCCAGAAACCATGGGTAAAACCAAACACTACTGGTCTTAAAAAAAAAAGTATCAATAAAATGACTCCTAATGATATTCTGATATACTCATAGATCAATGCCTTTTTCTTCATCAGAGATACTTTCTCCTGCAGCAGATGGGAACAGATACAGTCTGCAGCCAGACATGTGGAGAGAGAGAGTCCCTGGAACACACAGCTCTAAATGAGATGTCAAATCATTCATCTCAGAGCTCAGGAACCCCACGAAATAGGAGGGAGAAAGAGTATAAGAGCCAGAATGGTGGAGGACACAGGTAACAAGGCCCTCTGAGTCAGATAATCAGGGCTCATATGAACTCGGCTGGAACAACAAGCTAGCACCCACAAGGCTCTGCACCAGGTTTTTAGGGTAGTATTTTTATGGAATTCCTGAGTGTGTGAATGAGTGGGTCTTGTGTCTGCTCTTGTTCTCTTTTCATTCTAGTTGAACTGTATTGTCCAGCCTCGGTGTGATGCTTTTTGTTTCATCATATTAAATTTTATTTTGACATGTTTGTTGGTTATTTAGAAGTAGTTCTTTTCTAATGAGGGACAGAAAGGGAGTGGATCTAGAGGGGAGGGAGGTGGAGAGGAACTGGGAGTTTAGGGAGGGAAAATTGTAACCAGGACATATGGTATGAAATAGCTTCTATTTTCAACAAATGAGGGAAAAAGAAAAGAAAAAAGAAACATGGGTTCTTAGCCTACTTTCTAGTATTTTCCATTATGTGACTCCAGTGACCAGCATTAATTAAGTAATTAATTAACTATCTAACAAATATCTATTAAGTGCCTACTGTGTCCCAGACACACAGATAACACCAGTTAAGACGAGAGAATTAGATGAACAGATGGAAATACATGAGGAAAATCAAGCTGAAATGATGCTGAAATGAAAACTTAACCCAAAGAAACGGTACAACAACCCAAAGGACTTTAGGAGAGGAGAGAACAGGAGTTGAAAGCATAGCCAGGAACTGGGACAGCAAGTGAAAGAAGACGGTTTAATGCAGTAGAGCACATTGCTTGGGTCCTAAGTTCTTCCTCTAGTTCTGTAGTTTGAGTATAACATGAACAGAAGCCCAGGAAGTTCTGCTGAAACTAGATCAAAGGGAGATGACCCTGCCCTCCAGAGTGTAATTTCTAAAAAGTTATGAAACAGTAGGGGGTGAATTTTAGCAAGGGTCAGAACTCACAGGTTTTCAGGCAAAGGAGCCAGATCCACAGATGGTGCTGGGCCATCTCCAGTCAGACTGCAGTCTTCAGGAGAAAAATAACCGGTCTGGTAGCTGCTTTCACTTCAGTTTGATGTTTCTGGAGGCTGGAGAGAGGAAGTGTGTGATGGTTAAGAGGCGTTACTTCTTAGCCTACTTACTAGTGTTTTCCATTATATGAAAACAGTGCTCATTGATTATTAATTAATTCTTTAGATGTTTCTCAATCATTCGAGTTTCCTCAGTTGAGAGTTCTTTGTTCAACTCTCTACCCCATTTTTTTATAGGGTTATTTGATGGTCTGGAATCTAGTTTCTTCAGTTCTTTGTATACCTTGGATATTAGCCCTCTATCAGATGTAAGGTTGGTGAAGATCTTTTCCCAGTCAGTTGGTTCCCGCTTTGTCCTATTGACAGTGTCCTTTGCTTTACAGAAGCTTTGCAGTTTTATGAGATCCCATTTGTCAATTCTTGATCTTAGAGCGTACGCCATTGGTGTTCTGTTCAGGAACTTTTCCCCTGTGCCCATATGATCAAGGCTTTTCCCTATTTTCTCTTCTATTAGTTTCAGTGTAGCTGGTTTTATGTGGAGGTCCTTGATCCACTTGGAATTGAGCTTTGTACAAGGAGATAAGTATTGGATCAATTTGCATTCTTCTACAAGTTGACCTCCAGTTGGACCAGCACCATTTGTTGAAAATGCTGTCTTTTTTCCACTGGATAGTTTGAGCTCCTTTGTCGAAGATCAAGTGACCATAGGTATGGGGGTTCATTTCTGGGTCTTCTATTCTATTCCATTGATCCTCCTGACTGTCTCTGTTCCAATACCATGCCGTTTTTATCACTATTGCTTTGTAGTACAGCTTGAAATCGGGGATGGAGATTCCCCCAGAAGTTCTTTTATTGTTGAGTGTAGTTTTCGCTATCCTGGGTTTTTTGTTATTCCAAATGAATTTTAAGATTGCTCTTTCTATCTCTGTAAAGAATTGAGTGGGAATTTTGATAGGGATTGCATTAAATCTGTAGATTGCTTTTGGCAAAATAGCCATTTTACTATATTAATCCTTCCAATCCATGAGCATGGAGATCTTTCCATCTTCTGAGATCTCCTTCGATTTCTTTCTTCAGGGTGTTGAAGTTCTTGTCATACAGGTCTTTTACTTGCTTCGTTAGATTCACCCCAAGATATTTTATACTATTTGTGACTATTATGAATGGTGTCGTTTCCATAATTTCTTTCTCAGCCAGTTTATCCTTTGTGTAGAGGAATGCTACTGATTTGTTTGAGTTAATTTTATACCCAGCCACTTTGCTAAAGTTGTTTATCAGGTTTAGGAGCTCTCTGGTGGAAGTTTTGGGGTCACTTAAGTATACTAACATGTCATCTGCAAATAGTGAAACTTTGACTTCTTCCTTTCCAATTTCTATCCCTTTGATCTCCTTCTGTTGCCTAATTGCTCTGGCTAGGACTTCTCCAACAAATATCGATTAAGTGCCTACTATGTGCCAGACATATCATGGATGTTGATAATATCAGTAGCTATAAAGTAATGGTCTGAGTTCCCTTTGTGGAGTTAAATATCCTCTACAGAGAATTGATAAATACATAGGAAATTTCAGGACATAGTAATATTTTGTAGCAGGAAGAAATGCAGGGACCTCTGGGGGTAGAGGCATTTACTATAGGCTGGGTGAGTTGGGGAGATTTCTGAAAGGAATTGACAGTATAGCTGAGACAAATATACAGAATGAATTAATATTTTTAGGCAAAATGTCAATTGTATTTTGAATCATAAGAATAAGCTATATTCTTTGAGTTCAGTGTCTTCAAGTCTGCATCTATTGTTTCCTGCCCACTGGCCCCATAAAGTCAGCACGTGTGATGCCAGAGCTTGCTGTATCCCTCCCACTGACCCACTATCACCTTGTTAACTCCCCTCCGCATGAATCAGCACCAATTGTCTCGACATCTGAACTGCATGTGCATGTAGCCCTTAGTGAGCCAAGACCAGCTAAGCTCAGAGAACACCAAGACCCACTTTGCCCTCTCAGTGCAGGTGTGTCCAATTCCAAAACACAGACACATTTCCAGATAGTAAGCCAAAGATAGCCAGCCAAAGATGGATCTGAAGTCAGAGCAGAGCTAAACTAGATCCAGAGTAGAAGTTATTGCCAGAGTGTAAATCAATTCAAACCCAGAGCTGGTCCAGAAAGGTGCTCATCATTAGAGAGGACAGAAGAAATGACCAGTCACGGAGGAACTCAAGGCAGGTTCATAGGAACCAGAAAAGGAACATGAGAGAAGCCACATAACATTCAGAGATAAATGTGCCTATTCCTGGTAGTGACTGTTATTGAAGATGGTATCCTACTCTCAGAGGAGGATTAGAGAGACAGAGATGAGTACCCTAAGCCCAGAGGGAAACCACACTTCAGCTGTACTATAACCTAGACTCTCTGTAACATTGCAAATACTAACTGAAACAACAAAATTGACCTAAGAGAAATTAAGCCTCACACCTGAGCTTAGAGCTTTACTGTGAAATCACATATAACACACACATATGCACAAAAATTAAAATAACTTGTCTTGTGTTGGAGAGATGGCTCAGTGATTACCACTGTCTGCTCTTCCAGAGGAACTGGATTCCCAGCACCTACAACTGTCTGCAACTCCCATTTCCGGGATCAGACACTGTCTTCTGACTCAGAATGCACTGCACACATGTGGTCCACAGCATACATGCAAACAATCATACCTATAAAAGAGAAATGAACAAAACCTGTCTCTTCCTTAAACTACACACCACAAAGTAGCAACTCTTAATTGAAGTGACTTAGAAATAAATTTCAATAGAGTGATTATGAGTATGTTCAAAGAAGTGAAGGCCCACTTAAAGAAATGAAGGTAGACAAGAATAAATAGCTTAGTGAGATAGGGCGTTAATTGTTAGATATGAAAGCAAAATTAAATAAAGAGATGGAAATATAAAAGAAAACCCACCTGAATTGTTGCTGAAAAGGAAAAGATTAAGTAAAATAAATATGCAGTGTAAATCGTCCACAGCTAAATGCGTCCTGGGAGGAGAAAGTGACAGGGATTGAAGACACAGGAAGGACTATTAGGTCAAAGGTAATGACTGCTTTAATAATAAATGTGTAAAATGTGGTGATAGACTTAGGACACCATGGAAAGACCAAATTTATGAACTATGGTGTAGAAGAAATTGAATTGCTTGGCAAATGTGCACAATACATTTTCCACATAATCATAGTAAAAATATTTCCATATTTAGGAAAATAGTGATCTGTCTATGTACAAAAGGTACATAGAACACCAAATAGGCATGAATAAAAAGAAAATATCTCCTTCATGTTATATCACAGTTAAAACACTCACTACGTACCCAAGAAGGTGTACTGAAGTTTTCAATATACTGAAGAAATCGAGGAAGACACCAGGAGAAAATAAATCTCTCATATTCATAAATTAAAAGAGTCAATCTTGTGAAAATGGCCATTTCCCTTAAATCAATCAATAGATTTTCAGTGTGATCCCCATCAAAACCCCAATACCTTTTTTCACAGTAACAAAAAAAGCAATCTTAAAATTCACACAAAAGCACAAGACTCTAGACAGGCGAAACAATGTTTGGATAAAAAGAATAATGGATGGAAGGTGGATGGGGGAGGGGTTCTTGAGCCTTCACTCCTAACTGGGGAGTCATTGACAGTTTATGACTGCTAGAGGAGGACAGCTATGATTCTTTGGGGGTGTGGCCACTGGTAAGTTGTCAGTGCTCCAGGTAGTCCCATATTCATGCATATCTGGGCTATATCCATGCTTATTTGGGCAGCACTAATTGGATTCAATAGATACTCCACATAATCATAATATATATGTATATGTGTATGTGCATGTGTATATGTATATAGTGTGTGTATCTGTATATGTATATGATGTATATGTATATACATATACATTACATACACGTGAAATTTATAGGTAAGGCAGTGTGTCGAGGTTTGGGGAAATGCAATGAGTAGATATGATCATAATATATTATATACATGTAGAACATTCTCAAAGAATAAATTTTAAATATTTTTAAAAGAAGAAGAATATTGGATGTCTCATCATACCTGATTTCAAGTTATACTGCAGAGCTTAGTAGTAAAACCTATAGACTAGGACTGACAGAGATCTACGGGATTCAACTGAACATCATGCCCTCATATGCCCTCACTATGCCCTCACATGCCCTCACATGCCCTCACATGCCCTCACATGCCTCACATGCCCTCACATGCCCTCACATGCCCTCACATGCCCTCACATGCTCTCACATGCTCTCACAATTAGCTCACCTATTTTGATAAAGATGCCAAAAACTATTGGAGGAAAAACAGCATCCTACCAAGAGAGCTGGGAAAACTCTTCATCTACATGGAGAAGGATGAAACCATACCCACAGCTTACCCTGTGCAGAAATCAGCTCTAAATGAGTTGAAGTTCACATGTGGGACCTTAAACTCTGGTCCTGGCAGAAACGAAGACAGCAAAAACTACAAGAAATAAGTGTAGGCAAGGGCTTTCTGGATAGGACCCATTGCTCAGGAAAAAATGACCAACAATTGGAAAATGAGACTTCATGAAATTAAAAACTTTGTGTATAGCAAAGGCAACAGTTTATCACATGAAAAGACAGCCTTAATAATCACAGGAAATCTTTCCAGTACTATATTGAATAGGTAGGGAGAGAGTGGGCAGCCTTGTCTAGTCCCTGATTTTAGTGGGATTGTTTCAAGCTTCTCTCCATTTAGTTCGATGTTGGCTACTGGTTTGCTGTATATTGCTTTTACTATGTTTAGGTATGGGCCTTGGATTCCTGATCTTTTCAAGATTTTTATCACGAAGGGGTGTTGGATTTTGTCAAATGCTTTCTTAGCATCTAGTGATATGATCATGTGTTTGTTTTTCTTCCTTTGAGTTTGTTTATATAGTGGATTACATTGATGGATTTCCGAATATTGAACCATTCCTGCATTCCTGGAATAAAGCCCACTTGATCATGATGGATGATTGTTTTGATGTGTTCTTGGATTCGTTTGCTAGAATTTTATTGAGTATTTTTGCATCGATATTCATAAGAGAGATTGGTCTGAAGTTCTCTTTCTTTGTTGGGTCTTTGTGAGGTTTAGGTATGAGTGTGATTGTAGCTTCATAGAATGAATTGGGTAGTGTTCCTTCTGTTTCTATTTTGTGGAATAGTTTGAAGAGAATTGGTATTAGGTCTTCCTTGAAGGTCTGATAGAATTCTCCACTAAAACCATCTGGTCCTGGGCTTTATTTGGTGGGGAGACTTTTAATGACTGCTGCTATTTCTTTAGGGGTTATGGGACTGTTTAGATGGTTTATTTGCTCCTCATTTAACTTTGGTACCTAGTATCTGTCTAGAAAATTGCCCATTTCATCCACATTTTCCAGTTTTGTTGAGTATAGGCCTTTGTAGTAGGATCTGATGATTTTTTTGAATTTCCTCAGTTTCTGTTGTTATGTTTCCCTTTTCAGATCTGATTTTATTAATTTGGATACTGTCTCTGTGCCCTCTTGTTAATCTGGCTAAGGGTTTATCTATCTTGTTGATCTTCTCAAAGAACCAACTCCTAGTTTTGTTGATATTTTGTATAGTTCGATCTGTTTCTACTTGGTTGATTTCAGCCCTGAGTTTGATTATTTCCTGCCTTCTACTCTCTCTTGGGTGTTATTTGCTTCTTTTTGTTCTAGAGCTTTCAGGTGTGCTGTCAAGTTGTTAATGTGTGCTCTCTCCAATTTCTTTTTGTAGGCACTTAGAGCTATGAGTTTTCCTCTTAGCACTGCTTTCATGGAGTCCCACAAGTTCTGGTATGATGTTTCCTCATTTTTGTTAAATTCTAGGAAGTCTTTATTTCTTTCTTTATTTCTTCCCTGACAAAGTCATCATTGAGTAGAGCATTGTTCAGTTTCCACATGCATGTGGGTTTTCCCTTGGTTTTGTCATTATTGAAGACCAGCCTTAGTCCTGTGGTGATCTGATAGGATGCAGGGGATTATTTCAATCTTTTTGTATCTGTTGAGGACTGTTTTGTGACCAATTATATGGTCTATTTTGGAGAAGGTACCATGAGGTGCTGAGAAAAAGGTGTATTCTTTATCTTTAGGATGAAATGTTCTATAGATATCTGTTAAATCCATTTGGTCCATAACTTCTGTTATTTTAATGTGTCTTTGTTTAGTTTCTGTTTCCAGATCTGTCCATTGGAGAGAGAGGGGTGTTAAAATCCCCTACTATTATTGTGTGAGGTGCAATGTGTGCTTTGAGCTTTAGTAAAGTTTCTTTTATGTATGTTGGTGCCCTTGCATTTGGAGCGTAGATGTTCAAATTGAGAGTTCTTCTTGGTAGATTTTCCTTTGATGAGTATGAAGTGTCCTTCCTTATCTTTTTTGATTACTTTGGTTGAAAGTCAATTTTATTTGATATTAGAATGGCTACTCCAGCTTTTTTCTTGGGTCCATTTGCTTGGAAAATTGTTTTCCAGCCTTTTACTCTGAGGTAATGTCTTCTTTGTCACTGAGGTGCGTTTCTTGTATGCAACAAAATTCTGGGTCCTGTTTATGTATCCAGTCTGATAGTCTATCGTCTTTTTATTGGAGAATTGAGTCCATTGATGTTGAGGGATATTAAGGAAAAGTGATTGTTGTTTCCTATTATTTTTGTTATTAGAGGTGGAATTATGTTTGTGTAGCTTACCTTTTTTTGGGGGGTTGTTGGAAGATTACTTCCATGCTTTTTCTAGGTTGTAGTTTCTTCCTTGTGTTGGCGTTTTCCATCAATTATCCTTTGAAGTGCTGGGTTTGTGGGAAGATATTGTGCAAATTTGGTTTTGTCATGGAATATCTTGGTTTCTCCATCTATAGTGATTGAGAGTTTTGCTGGGTATAGCTGTCTGGGCTGGCAGTTTGTGTTCCCTTAGGGTCTGTAAGATATCAGACCAGGATCTTCTGGCTTTTATAGTCTCTGGTGAAAAGTCTGGTGTAATTCTTATAGGTCTGCCTTTATATGTTACTTGACCTTTTTCCCTTACTGCTTTTAGTATTTTTTTTTTGTTTTGTTTTGTGCATTTGGTGTTTTGATTATTATGTGACAGGAGGTATTTCTTTTCTGGTCTAGTCTGTTTGGTGTTTGTAGGCTTCTTGTATGTTTATGGGTATCACGTTCTTTAGGTTGGGAAATTTTCCTCTATAATTTTGTTGAAGATATTTACTGGCCCTTTAGATTGGGAATCTTTACTCTCATCTATACCTGTTATCCTTAGGTTTGGTCTTCTCATTGCGTCTTGGATTTCCTGGATGTTCTGGGTTAGGAGCTTTTTGCATTTTGCATTTTCTTTGACAGTTGTGTCAATGTATTCCATGGTATCTTCTGCGCATGAGATTCTCTCTTCTATCTCTTGTATTCTGTTGGTGATGCTTGCATCTATGACTCCTGATCTCTTTCCTACGTTTTCTATCTCCAGAGTAGTCTCCCTTTGAGATTTCTTTATTGTTTCTATTTCCAGTTTTAGATCCTGGATGGTTTTGTTCAATTCCTTCACCTGTTTGGTTGTGTTTTCTTGCAGTTCTTTAAAGGATTTTTGTGTTTCCTCTGTAAGGGCTTCTACCTGTTTAACTGTGTTTCTTTCAATTCTTTAAAGGATTTTTGTGTTTCCTCTTTAGGGCTTCTACCTGTTTACCTGTGTTCTCCTGTATTTCTTTAAGGGAGTTACTTATGCCTTCTTAAAATCCTCTATCATCATCATGAGAAGTGATTTTAATTTGAGTCCTGTTTTTCCTGTGTGATGGTGTATCCAGGGCTTGCTATGGTGGAGAATGGGTTCTGATGATGTCAGGTAACTTTGGTTTCTGTTGCTTGTGTTCTTTCACTTGCCTTTCGCCATCTGGCTGACTCTAGTGTTACTGTGCTCACTGTGTCTGACTGGAGTCTGTCATTCCAGTTATCTTGCTTGTGTCAGATCTCCTGGATTCCAGATGTCTCTGTGTTGCTGTGATCCTAAACTCCCTCTGCTCTGGATGCAGTAGGTCTTCTAGGATGTCTCAGGATCAGATGTTTCCAAAGGTGAGACCAGCTAAGTGTCCTCTGCTCTGGATGCAGTAGGTCCTCTAGGTTATCTCAGGATCAGTTGTTTCCACAGGAGCAGACCAGCTAAGGGTCTGCCCCAGGCAGAAGGACCAGGCTCCTCTACTCTGGATGCAGAAGGTCCTCTAGGTTGTCTCAGGATCAGGTGTTTCCACCAGAGCAGACCAGCTAAGGGTCTGCCCCAGGTAGAAGGACCAGGGTCTGGGCGGAAGGAAGTGGTATTCCAGAGGGGCGAATTCATTCTTAGGCAAATGGATGGAACTGGAAAATATCATCCTGAGTGAGGTACCACAATCAGAAAAGAACACACATGGTATGACTCACTGATAAGTGGATATTAGCCCAAAAGCTCACAATACTAAGATACAATGCATAGACCACATGAAGCCAGAAAAAGAAGGAAGACCAAAGTGTAGGTGCTTCAGTCCTTCTTAGAAGGAGTATCAAAATACTCAAGCAGAGCTCCAGGATCTAAATCTCCAGCCTGGGAATACAAAGGGAGGGACTCATGGCTCCACCTGTATAGGTAGTTGAGGATGGCCTTGCCAAGCATCAGTGGGAAGAGGAGGGCCTTGTTCCCTGAAAGTTTTGGATTTCCTAGTGTTGGTGAATTTGAGAGCTGGAAGGTGGGAATAGGTGGATGGTGAGGGTACATCCTCATAGAAGTAGGAGGAGGGGGATGGGATAAGGGGTTTTGGGGGAATGGGATAGGAGATAACATTGAAAGATTAAATAAATAAAATATCCAATAAAGAAAAAACAGATAATGGTCTGGCAATTTTAGTTGAGAAGTTGAGACTTTTTGTCAACAATTTATTACAAGGACTTTGTATAATCCTCAAGGACAAGGTATTGTGGAAGTGGCCCATGGAACATTAAAAAGATTGGTGAGACATACTGTTGCTGAGACAAAGAATGATGCCAACCTGTGAGCTTGCAGAGTGCTCTGACAATGTTCCTGACCCATCTTTACTTGACTATATTCCAGATGGGACAAGCTGCCTTGCTCAAGTTTTTAGACCTTGTGGGATAGAGATTCAAAAAGAGAAGCTATAATGTCTCTTGTATTTTTCTTAAAGGTGACCAGCTATTAGGACTCAATCATGTACTGGTCTAGAAATCAATCCAATATTGGAAATAACAGTCTACATTTGGAAGGTTGAATCTGGATATTGTTAGAGACATATTTTGAAGTTAGCTGTAGTTCACTATGATGTTATGATAGCAAGAGATAAAGTTGGGACAGTATCTGGATTTCAAACAAGGGTTAGTGTCTGTTTTAAGGCTCTTATAATTGTCAAGCTAAAATTGATTATGTCTCTTCTACAATATTTACTGTAAGTTGCATTGACTGTATAATTTCCAATTGTGTTAATGTGTAGAAACCTGGCATGTCTGTTATGGGGGTCTATCAACCAGCTTTTGTCTTACTGCCCTGAGTATTAGAAAACCTTAATTCTCTGAAAAAAGCATGAAAGTGCTGGAAGAAGTGAGTTAGGCTTTAAGCAGAAGCAAGAGGGTAGCAGGCTTGATTATTGCTGGTATAACAGCTTTAATTTCTTAATGCTAGCATCACTGCTTCTTCAATTGCTTTGAAACAAGGAGTTAAGACAACTATTTTTGTTAACCACCTAGCAAAAAAATGTTACTAATATATTGAGTATACAAAAGGATTTATATAGGTGTCTGGAACAATGGATGATGCTCTATAACCCACTCAAATTATCTGAAGGCGGTTCAGGGTTCAAGAGTTAGGAGTCATTCCAAGTGTCATGACAAATATCATTGGAGTAGTGTTACTTCTAAATTTTGCAATGATTGTCATTATAATTAGAAAATAAAGTGTTAAGACACCTGTAGGGTATTTGGCATAATCCTAACACCTCATCGGGTGTTTTAACTTTGCATAGTGAGATTATGAATTTAAAGAATGCTGCTCTGTTGGAGCTTTGATGCTGCAGATAATGCTGATAAAATTATTCATGGCCTGAGGTCAGTATTTCCATTTTGGTCAAACCTCAGGAATGGCATATATAGATTGATCAGGCTAGCCCTTCTTGTCTTGGAATACTTTTATTCCTGCCCATTGTGTTAAAGCTTGTCTCTAACAACAGGCTGGCAGCAAAGGACATGACTTGAAACTGATATGAACCCCCAAACAGAGTTATTAATTTAACAGGCTGGCAAGCCAAGTATGGGTAAGATTCTGCACAGAGCCTAACCAACCTAAGACAGAAGGACATTGCTTATGATACTGCATATTCCAAGACAGGTAAAGAAGGCTTTCTTGTCAGAACATCCTAAGACAAGCTCAGTCTGGTATATGCAATAAAAAGGGAGAGATGTGGAGAGAGTTTGGGGCTGCCTGGCACAAATTTGACATAGGCCAAGGACAAGGAAATGGACTGCAGGCAGGAATCTGACATTAGGCTGGAACAAAGAAGAAATTTCAGGCAGGAATCTAAATCTTAGCTAGAACAAAGAAATAGGCTTCAGGCATGAAAATGACTTTGGGCTAGGACAGGGAAGTAGGCTCAGATACTTTGATCATGCTGATAAGTCCTTAAAAATAGTGATCACAGGAGTAATCAAGGGACTTGTTTATTGTCGGGCATGTTCTTTGATTATCTGGGTTTATTGTCTTCCTTATTCTTGGACTATTTGCATCTAATGTATTGCTAGTTCCTCAACCTAGAACTGACCTTCATATTTGACTTAAAATTGACCGATAATTTAAACAATATAAAGGCAAAAAGGAGGAGGAGGGATGGGATGGGGGATTAAAGGGTGGGGGGGAATGGGGAAGGAGGATGGCATCTGAAATGTAAATAAATAAAATATCAAATAAAAAAGGAAGATTAAAAAAAAGAAATACTGAGGAGAGCACAGACATAATCTAATCAGTCAACTAGTTCCCTGGCTACACTTCATCAAATTCTTGTAGAAAAAAAACATAATTTCTATTATAGTAGGTATATTTTCTAGTGCTTTGATAAAACACCTCAAGCCAGGCAAGTTATAGAAGGTGGGAGGGGGGTGATTTGAGCTTATGGTTTCTGGGGATTAGAGTCCAAGCAGTTGGAGTGGAGGCAGCAGATATTGGCATGGCAGCTGAAGCAGAGACTGAAGCTGACATCTTGAACCATGAACAGAAGGCAAAGAGACTATACATGATCCTGGGTGGCACAGCTGTTTTAACTCTCAAAGCCCAATCCAATAAAACACTCTTCCAATACAGTCACACCTGCTAAGCCTCCTGAAACAGTACCACCAATTGGGGCCAAAGACAATGGCTGAGATAACAAGGGAATCTCTTTTAAAACATCATAGTTAATTAGCTGCTATATTGATTTTGTGAAAGCAGCTAATTTTTTCATACATTTTTATTTAAATAGCACTTTTTCTTTTTTGAAATTGTAGTATAATTACAAAATTTCTCCCTTCCCTTTCCTCCCTTTTTTTTTCACATTATTTATTTATTTATTTATTTATTTATTTATTTATTTATTTTTTATGGAAATTTTTTTTTTACATTTCAGATATTCTCCCCTACCCCATTTCCCCCCCTCCCCCCCAGGAACTCACTATCCCTTCCCCCTCCTCCTGCCTCCACATTGGTGTACCCCACCCACCCTCCCCCGTACCTCACCTCCCCACCCTTGAATATCCCCCCCCCCAATGTCCAGCCTTCATGGGACCAAGGATCTCTTCTCCCACTTATATATATAGCTCCCTTGCATATATAGCTGGAGCCATGGGTCCCTCCCTAAGCGCTCCCAGGCTGGTGGTTTAGACCCTGGGGCTCTGGTTGGTTGAGATTGTTGCTTTCCTCATGGTGTCGCCAATGCTCTCAACTCCTTCAGCCTTCACTCTATCTTCTCCATTGGGAACCCCATGATCAGTTTAATGGTTAGCTGTGAGCTTCTGCCTCTGAGTATGTCAGACTCTTGCAGATTCTAAGGAGACAGCTATTATCAGGCTCCTGTCAGCATGTACATCCTGACATCCACATCGACCTCTACCTTTGGTGACTGCACATAGGATGGATATCCAGGTGGAATGGTCTGTCTCTCCTTCGGTTTCTGTCCTGCACTGTGTCTCCATATTTGCATCCTTGAGTATTTTGTTACTCCTTCTAAGAAGGAATGAAGCCCCCACTACTTGGTAATCATTCTTCATGAGCTTTATGTGGTCTGTGAGTTGAATCTTGGGTATTCAGGCTTCTGGGCTAAAATCCAATAATCAGTGAGTGAATACCATGTATGTTCTTTTGTGATTGGGTTACTTCACTCAGGATGATATTTTCTAGTTCCATCCATTTATATAAGAATTTATCAAATCCATTGTTTTTAATAGCTGAGTAATATTCCATTGTATAAATGTACCACATTTTTTGCATCCATTCCTCTGTTGAAGGGCATCTGGGTTCTTTCCAGTTTCTGGCTATTATAAATAAAGCTGCTATGAACATAGTGGAGCATATGTCCTTGTTATGTGTTAGAGCATCTTCTGGATATATACCCAGGAGTGGTATAGCTGGGTCCTCAGGTAGTGATATGTCCAATTTTCTGAGGAACCGCCAGACTGTTTTCCATAGTGGTTGCACCATCTTGCAATCCCACCAAAAATGGAGGAGTGTTCCTCTTTCTCCACATCCTCGCCAGCATCTGCTATCACCTGAGTTTTTTATTTTAGCCATTCTGACTGGTGTGAAGTGGAATCTCAGGGTTGTTTTGATTTGCATTTCCCTGATGACCAAGGATGCTGAACATTTCTTTAGGTGCTTCTCGGCCATTCGCATTTCCTCAGTTGAGAATTCTTTGTTTAGCTCGGTACCTATTTTTTAATAGGGTTATTTGGTTGTCTAGAGTCTAATTTCTTGAGTTCTTTGTATATATTGGATATTAGTCCTCTATCGGATGTGGGATTGGTAAAGATCTTTTCCCAATCTGTTGGTTGCCGTTTTGTCCTATTGACAGTGTCCTTTGCCTTACAGAAACTTTGCAATTTTATGAAGTCCCATTTGTCAATTCTTGATCTTAGAGCATAGGCCATTGGTGTTCTATTCAGGAACTTTTCCCCTGTGCCTAGGTATTTGAGGGTCTTCCCACTTTCTCTTCTATTAGTTTCAGTGTGTCTGGTTTTATGTGAAGGTCCTTTATCCACTTGGACTTGAGCTTTGTACAAGGAGATAGGAAAGGATCGATTTGCATTCTTCTGCATGTTGTCCTCCAGTTGAACCAGCACCATTTGTTGAAAATGCTGTCCTTGTTCCACTGGATGGTTTTAGCTCCTCTGTCAAAGATTAGATGACCATAGTTGTGTGGGTTCATTTCTGGGTCTTCAACTCTATTCCACTGATCTTCCTGCCTGTCTCTGTACCAATACCAGGCCATTTTTATCACTATTGCTCTGTAGTACAGCTTGAGGTCAGGGATGGTGATTCCTCCAGAAGTTCTTTTATTGTTGAGGATGGTTTTCGCTATCCTGGGTTTTTTTGTTGTTCCAAATAAATTTCAGAATTTCTCTTTCTAGTTCTGTAAAGAATTGAGTTGGTATTTTAATGGGGATTGCATTGAATCTGTAGATTGCTTTTGGCAAGATGACCATTTTTACTATATTAATCCTGCCCATCCATGAGCATGGGAGATCTTTCCATTTCCTGAGATCTTCTTCAATTACTTTCTTCAGAGACTTGAAGTTCTTGTCATACAGATCTTTCACTTGCTTGGTTAGATTCACCCCAAGGTATTTTATATTATTTGTGACTATTGTGAAGGGTGTCATTTCCCTAATTTCTTTTTCAGCTTGTTTATCTTTCATGTAGAGGAAGGCTACTGATTTGTTCGAGTTGATTTTATAAACCTGCCACCTTGCTGAAGTCGTTTATCAGGTTTAGGAGTTCTCTGGTGAGTTTTTGGGGTCACTTAAGTATACTATCATATCATCTGCAAATAGTGATATTTTGACTTCTTCCTTTCCTATTTGTATTCCTTTGACTTCTTTTTGTTGTCTAATTGCTCTGGCTAGGACTTCCAGTACTATATTGAATAGGTAGGGAGAGAGTGGGCAGCCTTGTCTAGTCCCTGATCTTAGTGGGAATGGTTCAAGCTTCTCTCCATTTAGTTTGATGTTGGCTATTGGTTTGCTGTATATTGCTTTTACTATGTTTAGGCATGGGCCTTGAATTCCTGATCTTTCCAAGACTTTTACCATGGAGGGATGTTGGATTTGTCAAATGCTTTCTCAGCATCTAATGATATGATCATGTGGTTTTTTTCTTTGAGTTTGTTTATATAGTGGATTACATTTCCGAATATTGAACCATTCCTGCATTCCTGGGATAAAGCCCACTTGATCATGATGAATGATTGTTTTGATGTGTTCTTGGTTTCAGTTTGCTAGAATTTTATTGACTATTTTTGCATCAATATTCATAAGAGAGATTGGTCTGAAGTTCTCTTTCTTTGTTGGGTCTTTGTGAGGTTTAGGTATGAGTGTGATTGTAGCTTCATAGAACGAATTGGGTAGTGTTCCTTCTGTTTCTATTTTGTGGAATAGTTTGAAGAGAATTGGTATTAGGTCTTCCTTGAAGGTCTGATAGAATTCTCCACTAAAACCATCTGGTCCTGGGCTTTTTTTGGTGGGGAGACTTTTAATGACTGCTGCTATTTCTTTAGGGGTTATGGGACTCTTTAGATGGTTTATTTGCTCCTCATTTAACTTTGGTACCTGGTATCTGTCTAGAAAATTGTCCATTTCATCCAGATTTTCCAGTTTTGTTGAGTATGGCCTTTGTAGTAGGATCTGATGATTTTTTGAATTTCCTCAGTTTCTGTTGTTATGTTTCCCTTTCAGATCCGATTTTATTAATTTGGGTACTGTCTCTGTGCCCTCTGGTTAATCTGGCTAAGGGTTTATCTATCTTGTTGATCTTCTCAAAGAACCAACTCCTGGTTTTGTTGATATTTTGTATAGTTCTTTCTGTTTCTACTTGGTTGATTTCAGCCCTGAGTTTGATTATTTCCAGACGCCTACTCTTCTTGGGTGTATTTGCTTCTAGAGCTTTCAGGTGTGCTGTCAAGTTGTTAATGTGTGCTCTCTCCAATTTCTTTTTGTAGGCACTTAGAGCTATGAGTTTTCCTCTTAGCACTGCTTTCATGGAGTCCCACATGTTCTGATATGATGTTTCCTCATTTTCATTAAATTCTAGAAATGTCTTTAATTTCTTTCTTTATTTCTTCCTTGACAAAGTCATCATTGAGTAGAGCATTGTTCAGTTTCCACATGCATGTGGGTTTTCCCTTGGTTCTGTCATTATTAAAGACCAGCCTTAGTCCGTGGTGATCTGATAGGATGCAAGGGATTATTTCAATCTTTTTGTATCTGTTGAGGACTGTTTTGTGACCAATTATATGGTCTATTTTGGAGAAGGTACCATGAGGTGCTGAGAAAAAGGTGTATTCTTTAACTTTAGGATGAAATGTTCTATAGATATCTGTTAAATCCATTTGGTCCATAACTTCTGTTAATTTCAGTGTGTCTTTGTTTAGTTTCTGTTTCCACGATCTGTCCATTGGAGAGAGTGGGGTGTTTAAAATCCCCCACTATTATTGTGTGAGGTGCAATGTGTGCTTTGAGCTTTAGTAAAGTTTCTTTTATGTATGTTGGTGCCCTTGCATTTGGAGCGTAAATGTTCAAATTGAGAGTTCATCTTGGTAGATTTTTCCTTTGATGAGTATGAAGTGTCCTTCCTTATCTTTTTTGATTACTCTTGGTTGAAAGTCAATTTTATTTGATATTAGAATGGCTACTCCAGCTTGTTTCTTGGGACCATTTGCTTGGAAAATTGTTTTCCAGCCTTTTACTCTGAGGTAATGTCTGTCTTTGTCACTGAGGTGCGTTTCTTGTATGCAACAAAATTCTGGGTCCTGTTTATGTATCCAGTCTGATAGTCTACGTCTTTTTATTGGAGAATTGAGTCCATTGATGTTAAGGGATATTAAGGGAAAATGATTGTTGCTTCCTATTATTTTTGTTATTAGAGGTGGAATTATGTTTGTGTAGCTACCTTTTTTTGGGGGGTTGTTGGAAGATTACTTCCATGCTTCTTCTAGGTTGTAGTTTCCTTCCTTGTGTTGGCGTTTTCCATCAATTATCCTTTGAAGTGCTGGTTTGTGGGAAGATATTGTGCAAATTTGGTTTTGTCATGGAATATCTTGGTTTCTCCATCTATAGTGATTGAGAGTTTTGCTGGATATAGCAGTCTGGGCTGGCAGTTGTGTTCCCTTAGGGTCTGTATGATATCAGACCAGGATCTTCTGGCTTTTATAGTTTCTGGTGAAAAGTCTGGTGTAATTCTTATAGGTCTGCCTTTATATGTTACTTGACCTTTTTCCCTTACTGCTTTTAGTATTTTGTTTTGTTTGTTTTGTTTTGTGCATTTGGTGTTTTGATTATTATGTGACAGGAGGTATTTTCTTTTCTGGTCTAGTCTGTTTGGTGTTCTGTAGGCTTCTTGTATGTTTATGGGTGTCTCGTACTTTAGGTTCAGGAAATTTTCCTCTATAATTTTGTTGAAGATATTTACTGGCCCTTTAGATTGGGAATCTTTACTCTCATCTATACCTGTTATCCTTAGGTTTGGTCTCTCATTGCATCTTGGATTTCCTGGATGTTCTGTGTTAGGAGCTTTTTGCATTTTGCATTTTCTTTGACTGTTGTGTCGAGGTTTTCCATGGTATCTTCCGTGCATGAGATTCTCTCTTCTATCTCTTGTATTCTGTTGGTGATGCTTGCATCTATGACTCCTGATCTCTTTCCTATGTTTTCTATCTCCAGAGTAGTCTCCCTTTGAGATTTCTTTATTGTTTCTATTTCCAGTTTTAGATCCTGGATGGTTTTGTTCAATTCCTTCACCTGTTTTGTTGTGTTTTCTTGCAGTTCTTTAAAGGATTTTTGTTTTCCTCTTTAAGGGCTTCTACCTGTTTAACTGTGTTCTCTTTCAATTCTTTAAAGGATTTTTGTGTTTCCTCTTTGAGGGCTTCTACCTGTTTACCTGTGTTCTCCTGTATTACTTTAAGGGAGTTACTTATGTCCTTCTTAAAATCCTCCATCATCATCATGAGAAGTGATTTTAATTCTGAGTCCTGTTTTTCCTGTGTGATGGAGTATCCAGGGCTTGCTATGGTGGGAGAAGTGGGTTCTGATGATGTCAGGTAACTTTGGTTTCTGTTGCTTGTGTTCTTTCGCTTGCCTTTCACCATCTGGTTGACTCTAGTGTTACCTGTGCTCACTGTGTCTGACTGGAGTCTGTCTTTCCAGTTATTTTGCTTGTGTCAGATCTCCTCGGATTCCAGATGTCTCTGTGTTCCTGTGATCCTAAGCTCCCTCTGCTCTGGAATGCAGTAGGTCTTCTAGGATGTCTCAGGATCCGATGTTTCCACAGGCGCAGACCAACTAAGTGTCCTCTGCACTGGATGCACTATGTCCTCTAGGTTGTCTCAGGATCAGGTGTTTCCACCAGAGCAGACCAGCTAAGAGACCTGTGCTCTGTGTGCAGTTGGTCCCTCTAGGATGTCTCAGGATCCTGTGTTTCCACAGGAGCAGACCAGCAAGGTCCCCAGGCCAAAGGACCAGGGTCTGGGCGCAAGGGAAGTTATAGTCCGGAGGGGCGGGCTTTGGGTGCCTGCTAGTTCCTTAAGCCCCTCCTGGCTCCCGGTTGTAACTCTGGGGTTTGGGCTAGTGGGCAAGGTGACTTACCCTCTGCTCTGTTTGCAGTGGGTCCCTCTAGGATGTCTCAGGATCCTGTGTTTCCACAGGAGCAGACCAGCAACGGGACCGCCCCAGGCCAAAGGCTCCTCCCTTTTTTATATACTCTTTCTTGCTCTCTTTCAAATTGAAATTGTCATCTGCATTAGGCCCAACAGACTAGACCTGGGTATTGTTTACTTATGCTAACTGAGCTTTGGCTGGCTGTATAGCATCCTATAGTCTGTTAACTGGCTTGGCTATAAACAATTTGATGAAGTGTAACTAGGGAACTAGTTGATTGACCACATCATGTCTGTGTTTCTCAGTATTTCCTTTGTAAACGTGTGATTGTGTCATTGATTGGAGATCTCAAAGTCTACTCTGGCTCTGGTAACTGCCCTATTTGCAAAAAGTCATTTAGTATGGTTTGCTCAAATAAACTTTGTTAAAATTTTATTTTATACTTAAAAAAGAAAAAAGAAAAAGGAAAAAATGGTGTCAGGTTCAAAGGAAGTAGAGATACAGATGGTTGTTTGCTGGGAATGGAACCTGAGTCTTCTGAAAAAGTACTAGCCAGTTAGTTAACCACTTAACCAGGGCACACGACTCAACAAAGAGTGGTGATTTGCTTCCCTCTAGTGACTCAACTGCCTTCAAAGGCCTTACACAATATCATCATCTTGGAGGTCAGGAGTTCACATCAATTTTAAGGAAGCATAAGTATTCAGATCATAACTTTCTGAACTTTCTAAATCTATATAAAACATGTAAACAATAGTTTCTGATTCTATATTAATACTTCGGCATAAAAATACATTTGTTATAAAGGTATTTTATGATAAAAGATTTATCAAATAAATTGTACTTATATTTCATTTTTGGGCATCCTTGGCAAACTTCAGTCACAAAATTGCAAGCTTTATTAACTTAATTGTTATGGAATACAAGATTTTGACTTGTAAATTCTTCACAGATATCAAAAGATACAGAACAGCTTAAGTCTTAAATTCTGAGAGAGAAGACAACACTTGATAGGACATCAGTGTTTCACGATCCTCAAATGAATGAAAAAAAAAAAAGAGAGAGAGAAAATTTGAAGCTGTGTTTTTTAAAGTCACCAGAGAGCTATGGAAACAGCAATACACCATGATCTATAATTCCATGAGCCAAAACCCACCAGCCATTTCCCCACTGTGGAGAGAAAAGACTGAGTCTATGCATAGGCTGAACATTGAGCTGGGGGGAGGGGCAGCAGGGAAGGGAGGGGTACAAAAGAATAACTAAAGCTGTAGAGTGTAGACAGGAAGTTGGACATACGAAATGGTCTTTAACACAACATGTATGTTTTTGTCAATAGGAGAGGAACAGGTGGGAGGCGAGGGAGCTAGAGTGATAAGTCGTAAGAGGCAAGTTACACATTCAGTGTTAAACAACAGTGCCATAGTGTCAAATCATTTCTCATTCCTACTTCTGGAAGAGCCTTCCATGGTTATTTCTCCCTTACCTAATTTGCCAGATTGTGTGAAATACCACATTGGAGTGGTGAGATTGGAAATTGAAAAGGATGAGCTAGCTCTGCCATTATCTCTTAGATCTGAAAAAACAGATATTTGCCAGTAGGTTGATCAAAGGCTAAGGAGGGCTACACCCAAGGAACTGGGATGAAAAAAAAGGTTTATTAAGTCTTACTTAAATTGAAACTCAACCTGACTAAGCTGAATCCTAACTACACTGAAGTGATCAGTGCCTTACCACATCTGCCTGATAGAAAAAGGAAGCAGGTCGTCTGATAGAACATACACAACTGGAAGCCTTGGCTTCCTCTATATACAGTGCATTCAATTTAAAAATACCACATATATGCATATACATACATATACACACATATATACAAATATACACATATATACATACATACATATGCACATGGACATATATATACCTATGCATAGACCTGCAGAGGCACCTCCTTCCCCCTGCACCTGACTGCACATCCACCAAACATATTCCTTCCTCTCTTTTTATAAAACACAACTGTATCTCTGATCCCTGATGGTGGGGAAGGAGATGGTGATGGTCTCCATACCTATTTGCATCCCATTTTTCACTTCAGTACCTGTCAACATGCTATCACAGAAGCAGGAAGGGTTTCAAAGGCTCCAACTCTCCCTGAAGACCTATATGCAGAGAATAGAGTAGAGGGTAGAGGTAGAGGGAGAGAGCGTTTCCTTTAGTGGTGTAACTATCAGGATGGTGCACATACTACCAGAAACAAATTCCCACCCATGTTCCTGCACAACTTAATTAAACACTTAGGGACACATACACACAAAGATTGGAAAGTAGAAGTGGGGTTCACTTGGGAACGGAAAGTGAGACATGGAAGTGTAAACTAGGAGTAGTCATGATCAAAATATATCATAATGAAACCCATTAGTATGTATTATTAATATATTCCAATAAGACATTTTAAATGCTGTTGGTAATCAAGAGGAGAAAGAGACCAAGCAAGGGCTTGGAGAGCAGGGGAATGGTAGAGTGGATGCCTAGCATGCATGAGACCCTGGAGTCAACTCACAGCACTCTTCCTCAATGAGAAAGATAGAGAATCTGGATGATGATGTAAAAGAACACCTTTACAATCTCGTAATGAGGAAAAATTTTAAAAAGATGAAATAGCATAAATAATAATATAAAAATTATTATCCAAATAAAATTTGGCTTATGCTTAATGAAAGAGAAGACATCAAAAGGGAAGTCGAACTGACTAAGGTTATCAGCAAACAGTAAAACCTGTGTCTGCTCAGGCACAGAAAGTCTTGTCTGATAGCAGAATCAGTTGAACAGTATGAGTTACCTATGTCTCCGCCATGATGGATGAAACCCTCTGAAACTACACCAAAATAAATATTTCTTTTCTTATAATGCTTTTACCATGTATTATGGTCATAGGGCACAAAAATAGTGAATACAAAGATGGCCATAGAAAGAAAGAGTAGGCACACTCCCTGACCTTAACTCACGATCTGTTACCCATTGAAAGCACGGTCTGAGTTTCTCAGTCACTGTGGGAGCAAAAGACAGATCACTGCAGTGACTCCCTCATGGTCTGTAATCCACTGAATGTACAGGGTGTGTCTTGCAATAATTTTAATTGACCACAAGAAGAAATTTGTGCCATGATAGTGTCCAAGAACAAATTGGATGGTTCTGGGAAACACCACTAAAGGACAAAATAAAACAATTTTTAGGCCCTTAACCTTAAAAGCATAGTGTGTATTTTCTTCCACCTTCCACGTGTGTTTTCTCTCTCTCTCTCTATCTCTCTCTCTCTCTCTCTCTCTCTCTCTCTCTCTCTCTCTCTCCTCTCTCTCCTCTTTTCTCTCTCCCCAGCTACCTTTATCACAAGGCTGAGATGCTTTTGCAAGGAGAGACTATCCAGAGAAGAAATGGAGCAGTTCTTAGGATATTCCGATTGCCCATGTTTTGAAGTTGTTGGTGCAGAAAAGAAGATGCTTTCTAAACCGGATTCCAGATTCAGTAGAAAATACTTAAACTCTAATCCTACAACCTATGCACATGAATAACAGGCTTGCTTCTGCTTTTCTGAGGGAAGTACAGCCTGATTTCTCTCTCAGTTTGCCTTCCTTCTCTCAGAAGCCTAACTTGCCAGTTAAAGCAAGTTTCATATGCATATTCATTCATCTTCATGGGCTTGGTTTTATTTCCATTATCTCTGGGACAGAAGTTCTCATAACAGGATGGGATGCGTGTCTGTTAAGTGGATGGATGTCTATGAAGGGATAGGGAGCTACAAAGCAGAAAGAGGTTGTAACAGGAACAATTTAAGGGAGAAGGGAGTCCATTTTGGCTCACACTTTGAAAGAGTACAGTTTGTCATGGTAGGGAAATCATAGTGTAAGACTCTGGTGAGCCTTAGCTTACCAGAGACCCTGAGTGAACCATTCGGAAATGTGAATCGATGCAAAAAGCAAGAGGAATTTTAGTGATCCAGTGCACTGGGGTCGTCCTGCACCTGAAGGAGAGGCAGTGACCCCGGGCAGCCCATTTGGTCAGTTTTTATACAGTTTAAGCAGTAGACTAGAGAAACTGACTAGACACAATGTGATTGGCAGAACAGTGTGACTTTTAAACCGATTGGTCTTTGGGAAATGAGGTGGCAAGGACCTCCCTTGTCTGTAGGTGGCCGGGGTTGGTCAGATCTGCAGAATGTGTCTACAGGCTCTGGGCCTTCCCCTCCCACAGGAGGATTCCCTTCCTTGTGGTCTGGGGAATATTAATCCAGCAAGTATCCTTTGATCAAGGAATGTTAATTAGCCTCTCCCATCTGGAGGGACAAGTGTTCCAAAGTTCCTCTTCAATAGCAGAGTTTGTGGCAAAAGAGCAAGCAGCTGGGCTCCTGACATCTTGGTGGACAGGGAAGCAGAGAGTTTGGACCAGAAGCATGCTTGACTTTGCCTGCTTCTTGCCCCCCATCAATCACTCTCTTACTCTAGTTAGGCCCATTTCCACTTTCTACGATCTTTTCAAATATTCCAACATTTGGGAGTAAATTTTCAAACATGTGTCCCCTATAGGGAACATTTTAAACTTGAGCTATGACATTCTGTTACATGTCCTACCCCCCAACTTATGGCCCTCTGTGGAGAGCTTTTGGGACAACTTGGCAGGAATCTGACATTGGCCAAGGACAAGGAAATGGACTTCAGGCAGGAATCTGACATTGGGCCATGACAAGGAAGTTCATGCAGGAATCTAATTTTTGGTTAAAAAAGGGAAGTAACTTCAGGCATGAATATGATTTTGGGCTAGGACAGGGAAGTACGCTCCGATATTTTGGTCATCCTGATAAACCCTTAGAAACAGTGATGACGGGACTTTGTTTATTGTTTTGCTTGTCCCTTGACTATTTGCATCTATTGTATTGCTAGTTCCTCAACCTAGAACTGACCTTAATACTTGCATGTAACTAAAATGGTATAAAAGCAGATTGGCAAAAAATAAACCCACCTCAGCCTCAGAACTGGATGGTTCATGCTACAATGTAGTTTAATTGTTGTTGTTTTTTTTTCTTTTCTTTTTAATCCTCACTCCTGCGCTGGAGAACCTATTGTCTGACTGACTGTCAGCCCTATCATAATTCAAAATGTATTCAGACCACTATCAAAAGGTCATTTCCAACTGTGTCCAAGGTCTGAAATATCTTCTGAAGCTCAAGGCAGTCTTACAACTGTGGGCCCTTGTAAAATATTTTTTTAAATCATATTACATAATTCCACTTTATAATGTCACAGTAAACATTTCCATTCCCCAAAGAATGGCAATAGAAGGACCAAATCATGACTGAAATCCAACAGAATAAATACTAAACCCTGAAACTCTATGCCCTGTACCCTAGGTTCCTGGTAGCAAGATCTAGGCTCCATGGGCTTGGAGAGCCCCATCTATATAGATCTGCTGTCTGCAGTACATGTGGCCCTCTGTCTTGCACTGCCTATACTTGATGTCTACATTCTTCCTCATGTGAGTGGGTGTCTCCTGTTCCTGCCATCTGTCTACAACAGTGGAGATCTAGTGGAACTCATGCATTATTTCCCCTCGCAGTTCCATGCACAAGCCACTCATGAGCTCCACGTAGGAAATCAAACCCTGATACATCTGTCTCAGCAATTTTCTTTCCTTTTTAAAAAAATATTTATTTATTTATTTATTTATTTATTTTATGTATATGAGCACACTGCAGCTGTCTTCAGACACACCAGAAGAGGGCACCGGATCGCATTACAGATGGTTGTGAGCCACCATGTGGTTGCTGAGAATTGAACTCATAACCTCTGGAAGAACAGTCAGTGCTCTTAACCACTGAGCCATATTTCCAGTAGCAATTTCTTAAATGTTGGTGCAAGCTTCAAGATCCAACAACTCTTGTCATCTTCATGTTAGCTAGGCTATCACTATGTGGTGGCTACTGTCAAGTTCTAAATATGGTCCAGTCCCTCACCCCCATCCCCCTCCCTTTTTTTAATCACAGATGTAGTGACCTCTGAATCCCTGTGAGGCCAAACACTCCCTTAGGTGACCCTGTTGGTGTGTGACATTACTGATGCGGCACTCTCTGTTTGGACACTTTCCTTTTAAATGAAAGTTTCTCAAGTGAGCTTTCATTGTTACACTTCAGAGCTCTCAATGGGTGCAATCCCGTCTGCTGAGGAGATCAAGGCTTCTCTTTATTTTGTTCATCTGTTTAACGGCTACTGCTGCTTTGTCAGTAATTTTAAATTTCCTTATGCCTCTTTCCTCACCAAACTGCCATTTTTCCACATCTTTCCTGCTACATTTTTGCCTCTTTCACACTATAATTTGGCCTAAAAGCCGAATTATAAACAGTAACAATGCCACAATTCAAATGCACTGCTGTTTTTGAAACTCCCTCTGCCAAACCAACTAGTTCAACATTTGACTTTAGCCTCACTCAGATTTTTCAGTGTACTGGAAGAATGTAGTTGGTCATGTTCTTTGACAGAATATAACATTAATGGCCCCGTCTGAAATTTCATGAGTCAGACTTCACTATCTTTATTTCTACTAGCATTCTAGTCTTTTGATAATCTACCAGTTTTTTCTATGATTATTATTATTAAATCTTTTTTTACAGTCCAGTTATTATCTCTCTCCCAGTCCACTCCCTGACTGTTCCTCATTCCATACCTCCTCCCCCATCTCCAAGAGGACGCCCCCCACCCAATCCCACCAAACCTCCCCACTCCCTGGGGCCTCAGGTCTCTCGAGGGTTAGGTTTGTCTTCTCTCACTGAGTCTAGACCCGGCAGTTCTCTGCCTGTTTGGTGGCTCAGTGTCTGAGAGATCCTGGTGGTCCAGGTTAGTTGAGATTGCTGGTCTTCCTATGGGGTCATCCTCCTCCTCAATTTCTTCCAGCTTTTCCCTAATTCGACCCCAGGGGTCCCTGGCTTTTGTCCATTGGTTGTATGTGAATATCTGTATCTGACTTTGTCAGCTGCTTGTTGGGCCTCTCAGAGGGCAGCCATAATAGGTTCCTGTCTGTAAGCACACCATAGCCTCAGTAACAGTGCCAGGCCTTGGAGTCTCCCCCTGAGCTGGATCCCAATTTGGGCCTGTCACTGGACCTCCTTTCCCTCAGGCTCTTCTCCATTTTTGTCTCTATAGTTCTTTTAAATAGAAACAATTCTGGGTCAGAGTTTTTGACTGTAGGATGGCAACCCCATTCCTCCAATTGATGCCCTGTCTTTCTACTGGAGGTAGACTCTACAAGTTCCCTCTCCCTACTGTAGGGCATTTCATCTAATGTCCCTCCCTTTGACACTCAGTGTCTCTCACCTTCCAGATCTCTGGCACATTCTAGAGGGTCCCCACCACTGACCTCCTGAGGTTGCCTATTTCCATTCTTTCTGCTTGGCCCCCAGGGCTTCAGTCCTGTTTCTCCACCCCCAATACCTGATCATGTTCCCCCTTTCTCCTCCTTGTCCCCTCTCCCACCCAGATTCCTCCCTCCTTCTGCCTGCCCCCCATGATTGCCTTCTTCTCCCTCTCAAGTAGGATTGAGACATCTTCACTTGGGTCCTTTGGCTTATTAACCTTCTTGAGTTCTGTAGATTGTATCCTGTGTATTCTGTACTTTTTTGGCTAATATCTACTTATTAGTGATTACATACCATGCATGTCCTTTGGGGTCTGAGTTATCTCACTCAGGATGATATTTTCTAGTCCCATTCATTTGCTTGCAAAACTCATGATGTCCTTGTTATTAATAGATGAATAGTTTCCAGTGTGTAAATGAACTACGTTTTCTGTATCCATTCTTCTGTTGTGGGACATCTGGGTTGTTTCCAACTTTTGGCTATCACAGTTTTATTCATTAAGCTTATCAACCTCACTTTTGGTACAATTTGTCCTATTATTTTCCTTTCCCATTTCAGTCATAGACTATTGCAGACACAATTTAAGAGAAAGCACAGTCCATCATGGTAGGGAAATCATGGCATGGATTATTAAGGCAGAGCACATGGCCTCATGTTTCTTCTGATAGTCTGGGAAGTAGAGGTCTTGGGCTAGAAGCAAGGATGGGCTATATTTCATGATACCTACCTCCAATGGCCTACTTTAGTTAGTCTCTACTTCCTCAAGATTCCCCAACCTCCTAAAATTGAGCATATTTTACATTTGAAATACTGTCAGTCTTTAACAGTAAATTTTTGAGACATATTGGCATGCAGAATGTGTTTATAAATATGATCTTTAGAAAAACAAATGGTGAAGAGACAACTGTACATGTATTGGATAGTTAAACAAACAACAGATTTTAAGATATAGTAGAATTTTAAGGGAGAATAAAGCCATAGGAATTATATGCTTAGCTCTCACAAGTGCATTTTAAGAATGAAAGACATGAAATTTGAGAAACTCATGATTATTCATGATCACTAGTCACAAAACAATGATAATTATTGTCAAATATTTGAAAACATGTCATGTGAAAGAGAAGTTAGGTTATTATCAAAAATAGCTAGGGCAAGAATAGACAAACTTTAGGAAGCATTATTATAACATATAGAACAGGAGAAACTCTTGTTGAAAGGCAATCCAAGGAAGAGTGGATGATGTGTGGATAGAGAACTTGAGATCGTGCAGCAGTTTTGTTATTGCTCTAAGGCTCAGTTCTAAGAATCATCTTAGCTAAAAACCTCAAGTGATGCTTATATAGAAATTTAAAGGAAGATATCTTCAGCACCTGATGAGTGGCCACCAGAATAATCACTAAGCCTGCAGTGTCTGTCTTAGGTGTTCATGCTAATGTTTTCTGAAGATTACCAGATGTTTTCGGTTCTATACATTTAAAGAAATACTACTGATTAGGAATTCCTAAGGACAGCTTTCTTGTTTTATTGTTCTGGAACAGCAGTGATTATCTTAATAATTTACGTGACTTTTCTTAAGGATTTAGACTACTCAGCAAAGAGAAAGAAAACAAATACTAAATTTGTAAAAGACAAGCTAACCCATTAGGCAGAGTCAGTTCCAGGGGAGGGGGCATTAAATGATGCCTTCTTTACTCTTGCTGAGTAAATAAGGAATTGATGTTTGAAATATGAGAATCACATAGGTAGAGGAAAAAGTTTCAACTCTATTATTAGTAAATATGCTTGTCAAATAAGACTAGGTGAGGGGGATAGATGTAGTTGGCACTCAGCGCCATGCTTAGTACTTAAAAACAAAAACAAAACCAATCAAACAAAATGAACCTCTAGGTCAGTGGTTTTCAACCTGTGGGTTGTGACCCCTTTGTGGGTAGAATGACCCTTTCATGAGGGTAACTTATCAGATATCCTGTATATCATGTATTTACGCTAAGATTTATAACAGTAGCAAAATTACAGTAACGTAGTAGCAACAAAAATAATTTTATGATTGGGGTCAACACAACATGAGAAACTGTATTATAGTTTCATGTATCATGGCATTAGGAAGGCTGAGAACCACCGATCTAGGTAAATATAGGCTACCCTTCTCATTATAATGAAGAAGATGAGGTGGGGCGAGGAGACTCAGGAGAATAGTTCATAAGGGCACAACCTCAAGACTCCCAACATGAGTATAATCTGTCTTTGTAAGTAATAGAAAGTAGACAAGAATCTATGCAGGTAGATCTAAGACAGACAGCACAGAAGGACTGAGTGGAGCTTGCTCAGTTGTCTTTCCAAACATGCACTATAGTTCTCACCTTGAGTTGGAGTAAGTGAGGGGTGGATAGGAGAGATGTCAGTGAAGTCTCTACTGATGGAATGGCTCTACATTGTAAAAGATGATTACATAGAGTCAGGGTTAGACTACAAAGAATGCTAAGACTTTCATTGTTTATTTAAGGGATTGAAGCTATCTGTGTGTGTGTGTGCACGTGCGCGTGTGTGATGTGAGGCATGCATGCGTTTATTGGTGTCCGTACATATGGGGGTACATGTGTGTTAAAGCATGTACTCTGAGTGTATGGAGGCCAGAGTCTTCCTTGATTGTTGACTGCTTTATTTACTGAGGCCAGGTCTCTCACTAAACCTAGATTTCAACATGTATAGCTAGCTTACTTGTCCTGGGGATCCTGGATCCTGGATCCTGTCTGTCTCTCCAGTGTTGGAATTACAGGGAAGTCAGCATGCCCACCCAGCTTTATCATCTGAGAGCTAGAGGATCAGAACTCTGATCCTCATGCCTGTGCAGCAAGCATGCTTTATCCACTGAGCTAACTATCCACAACACATATTTCTTAGGGCATTTTCAAGATAGATATAGTGGTAAATGTCTATAACCTCACATACAGGAACCTGAGACAGGAAGACTGAGATCAAGGTTAGCCAGGACTCTCTCTCTCTCTCTCTCTCTCTCTCTCTCTCTCTCTCTCTCTCTCTTTCTCTCTCTTTCT
This sequence comes from Mastomys natalensis, assembly GCA_021653895.1. NCBI lineage: Eukaryota > Metazoa > Chordata > Mammalia > Rodentia > Muridae > Mastomys > Mastomys natalensis. The sequence continues at coordinate 708,711 of JAJTUV010000925.1, read as the reverse complement.
CTCTCCCCTTCCCTCCCTCTACTTTGACACTTTGTTAATACCTTTCCTTTTTGTTTTCTGAGACAGGGTCTCACTGTTTAATTCTGTCTCTCTTGGAACTGACTGGCCTCGAACTGACAGATATCTGCCTGCCTCTCCCTCCAGAGTGCTAGGAATAAAGATGTATGTCATTATACCCAACTATTAAGACCTTAATACACCCCTGTCCTAGCTAATGTAAACTTCATCTAGGATAAAAGTAACTCTTTCTAAGAGCAGCTTATTCATGAATTTCTCTCTCCCACAGTTGGCAGCAAAGACTTGTGCTACTGTACAAATCAGAGTGCACCCAGAAAGCACATAAAGTAAAATTCTCAAGCAGGCTATTATTATGTTCTAGACAGAGACAGAAGAATAGACCAAGCCCAAACTAAATATTTAAAATCACATTCCCCTTCTCTGGACCTTTCTGTGAGGCAGTTGCAGAATCCTCTTACCCTGAATTACCCACACCCTGACAAAACTTTTAAGAAGAGAAATTTGTTAATTACAAACAGAAGTGGGATAATTAAATGACGAGGATAGGAATAATGAAAACATGTGTTTAAGGGTTCAAAGAATTTAAAGATGAAAGAAAGAATGGGTTATTCCACTCTATATAGAAGAACGGTGTGGATTCAGATTAGGAGACTGCAGTGTGGTTATACACATGGAGAAGCCATTTTCCACCCATGCTTCCTGGCTCATTCTCCCACTGCCCCCAGCATTTCCAACGTGATGAGGATACTGTTGGGTGTTGTTGCCCCAGAAGCAAGCCTTGCTCTGTGCCTTCCTGCCCTAATTCATCAGTTCCCTGTTCTCTGTGGAGAGCAGCCTGCACGCTTTGCCCTGACATCAGTTTTCCCTGAACTAAGGCAGAATGACTAGGGAGCAGCTGACCACCATCCTGAGACACAGAGCTGACCACAAACAACAACTACCACCACTGCCAACTATTACTAGTGCACAGACTACTAAGGAACTTATCCACACTGGTAAAAAAATAATCACTCTCATAAACTTTACACAGTATTATATAACACTGAATTCTCTGAATACACATTAAAAAAAAAAAACCTTTTGATCTTTGATCTCATACTGAGTATGCCCAGAAGTGTACCCACCTCTACATATGACAGCGAGTCTTTCCTATATGAACACATGTTAATTTCCCCCAGCTTTCTTTGTTCCAGAAGAACATCGATTTGAGAACATCTCCATTTCTGTACTCATGCTTATTGGCTTTGCCCTCACCATCAGCTGAGCTCGTCGCATTTGGTGCACTTCAGCAATGGACTCAGGGCTACTGGAGAGTGAAGGTCTCCTCACTTCCAGAGGCAGTGATGTCACCGATGCTGTGGAGAAGACTGAGGAATTTAGCCAGGCCCTGGTTGTCTCTATGACCCCTTCCAACCCTGACTGTACCTGTATAAAGCAAAATGCTTGATATATGAGCCCTGAAGATCTTTGACGCAAAATAAGTAAATAAAGGCAAGAACTTTGAAAATGTACCACTACTTGTTTGACCCAACACTCTCTATTGATTTTTAAGTTTCCCATTTCATTTCCTTATCTTTCAAATCATGTCATATAATCCTAGTCTCCTTAGGATCTGATCATATCAGCATCCTTCGGCAGTTTCTTGTACAGGTCACTATTTTTTTTTAAAAAAAAAAAAAACCTTTTTATTGATTATTTTGTGAATTTCACATCATGTACCCCAATCCCACTCAACGTCTGTCCCTTCATACCTCTCTCTGCCTTTGCAACCTCTCCCCAAAAGAAAAAAAGGAAAATTAAAACAAACAAACAACATCTCGTCTTGGAAGCTGTGGTATATCACACAGCATACCCTTTAACCCAAATAGCTTAGCTTGCAAACGTTCATTGATCTGGTTGAGGCATCTGACTTCTGCTACACTCTCAGTACTGAATCCTCATCGGGCTCCTCTTGGATATTCTGTCGTTATCTTGTACAGTGGAGATCTTGTAGCTCTGGAGCTGCAGGACCGGCTCCGTCACAGGCTCCAGCTGCTCATGGGTGAGGTGGATGTTGGGGTGGACCAACTTACATTCTGGACCTGGACCTGGGTGGAAGCTATACTGGTTGGCCTGCATCTCTCCTGTGCCTGAGCCACAAGGGCAAGTTCTCTGACTTTCACACCCTTGGGGCCAGCTCACTTATGTCCCCACTACCAGAGACATCTCTACTTTGTTGCCTAGGCAAAGTGCAGGCTGCTCTCCAGAGTACTATAGTCAGTGAGGGGTGGGAAGGTAATTATTTTATTTTCTTTAGATCTTTCCTTATTTTCTGTGATTTCAAGTGATCTGATAATGAAAGGAATGTCATACAGTGGGTCTATTTCTGATTCTTTGGTCATTTCATTAAATTTCTCTGCATTTTCATAGGAAGACCAAATTTCACACATAAAATAATCTTACCTTCTTGACTTCTAAAGTCTAAGTTAGATGTATTTCTTATCTGTTTACCTAAGACCCCATACTTCCTCCAGCATTAAAGTGACTGCACATTGGAGCTATGGTCTTTGTGTGAACGTTATCAACTTCTGCTTTTCCCCCCAGTGAGTTCCAGAATACAATGTAGTGACCTTCTTGTAATAACTCATTTACATATTTCATAACAAGGTTTTGGCCAAGTTACTGCAGATACAACAGTGGCCCCATAAGATTACAGTAGAACGGAAAAATTCTCATCACCCTTACAAATGCATTTCTGAAAAATTCTCATCACCCCTATAAATGCATTACTCCCACATTCATAATGATCCTGGTGCACATGCATGCTGGGGTAATCTTTTTGTCCACTGTATAAAGATTGCCTTTATATTATTCAAATGTTGATTTCTGTACCAGCATGATTACAGGCCAGAGTTTGGTATTGTTTTTCTTTCGGCTGAAAAATACTTTCTTTGTAAACATACCTTCTGATTGGTTTAATAAAGAACTGATGACCTATATCAAGGCAGGAAAGGATAGGTGGGGCTTCCTGGCAGAGAGATAGGAACTCTGGGAGTCAGATGTGGAATATTCTCCAGCCAGATGTAGAGGAAGAATCAAGTACTCAGGAAGTAACAAGTCTCATGGCAGAATGTAGATTAGTATAAATGGGCCAATTTAAGTATAAGAGCTCTTTGGGAACAAGCCTAAGCGAAGTCCAAGCTTTCATAATTAATAAAAGGCCTCTGTGTCATTACTTAGGTGGCTAGCAGGTCTGAGACAATCCAGCGATGCGTGCATATACAGCACATGATAGTTGATAGTAAGTGTGATGTTAGTTAATGTGCTTATTATACTATAACTCTTGGTTGTCGTTTTAGCATTTCTGCTTTTCACTTGTTAAGCAGTTTTGCTATCAACAGTCAAGCAGTGCGCAGAGCACAGAAACAACCACTCATCTATCTGTGTCATGTTTCTTGAGTGCGTTGTTTTTCTCTTGTGTTTGATCTAATCTATTTTGTTCAGTATGGAGTGAGGAGCAATAAGTTACGCACACGCACACGCACACGCACACGCACACGCACACGCACACGCACAGAGAGAGAGAGGGAGAGAGAGAGAGAGAGAGAGAGAGAGAGGTATCTCACACACACACACCATAGACATGTAGTCAACTATACCACTGAGGCTTATGAAAGCATATTTTAAGGTGATTGAACAATGGTGAAATTGTTTAATTATACATTTCTCAGAAATTATCCTCATTGTTAAGTGCTACATGTCTAGTTTGCCTTCTATGCTCAATGTAGCTCCATTGCTGGGGTTCAGATTCTGGGCTTCACACCAAAGGCAGTGCCCCTACCTTTGAATGGTTTCTTCACTCACACAGAGGAAGAATAGATGTGATACTGACACCTAGTGGGTAGAGCACAGGATGCTGTTAAATGAGCAGAACAACCCATCACGACAAGCTCTAACCCATAGTGGGAACTTAGAAACTATATGTCAAATGAGTGAGTTAGTACATACAACGAAGATTCTTCAGTGAATTGACTTACCACAGTTAACTATGCTTAGACCCTGTCACCAACCCACAGTAGGCCTTCTTATCTGCTGGGGAGGGCAGTTCCCTCTCCCTTGCCTATAAGTGTCTTGAGCTAAGATGAACCTAGTTATAGTTTCAGTAAATACATGACTAAGTCCACATACTTCAGATGTAGGAGAGACAATGGTGGAGCCACTGGGGGCTTTTAGATGATGTTGTCACACTACCCTCATAATGGACAATGTGTAGAACTTGTTTTTATTTTGAACATTGATCTTTCTTCCTTCTTTTCTTCTCTTTCTTTCTTTTACCCCCTCCTTTCTTCTTTCTTTCTCTCTTTTAGTTCTCTCTCTCTCTCTCTCTCTCTCTCTCTCTCTCTCTCTCTCTCTCTCTCTTAGGTATCTGGGTGTTTTCAGTACTTTGAGAACCTTGGTAATACAGAAGGTGTGTGACTGTTATTCTTGATATCAGCTTGACCATATCTGGAACTAAAATCCCCAGATAGAGGGCACACCTATGAAGAAATTGTTTGCTTAATTTGAAGCAGGAAAATCCACTTCTAATCTGTATCTTTGAGTTAGGAAGATTCGAGTGCACACGCACGCACACACACATACACACACACTCCTCTAATCCAGATGTTTCAAGATGGGAAAAGGACATGGCTTTAATACAGATTTGGAGGAGGAAGCCTTTAATTGGGGCCACACCTTTTGCTAGAAACTTATAAAGGACATGTCAGAATGAAGCTTTTGCTCTTTGCTTGGTTGCTCTCACCTTGCTAGCACATCCACTCTTCTTTCCAGCAGCCACAAACCTCAAATTACATAGTCCTCATTATAAGTTTGGATGGATTACCATAAATATTCAAGTCCCAGCTTGGGGTGTGTCAGTGGTTAACGTAAGGGCACTACTACTTGCTTGAGAATGGGAACCTGGAACTTGGGATGGGGTGTGTGGGAGGATCCTATTGAAGCAGAGAGCTTTGAACCTTCAGATTCTCATGTGTTTATCTCACCTGAGGAAGTCATACCCTCAGTCTCACACCTTGAAATTTTGCCCTTTTCACCTTTGGCTGAACAAATTAATCCTTCATTGTCTGCTAACCAGTGGTGGTGACTTTCTCTGAAGGAAATGCCAGACTAGACAATACTGATGTCCTTTAGGGCCCACCAATAGTTGCCTTTAGACCTATAGTCAGACTCAAGGCAAAGCATACTCCTAGAAGGGAGGTAGGAAGTGTAGTTCATGAGGAGGTTTACTATACTACTAAAAACCTTAATGAGTTTGCAGTTCATTCAAGCAGAAGTCTGGGGACTATGTATGGGAATGGATTTTAGGGGATAATGGTGGGAGGAACATAAAACTAGATCAGACTGAGTTTATTTATATGGGTCTTCGAAGTAAAGATTCTAGGTTTAATATAGAAGATTACACAGTTGTTAAAAAGAAAAGGTATTAAAATGTGTTTGGTTGGCTGAAACATTTGTCAAAAGATGGCCTATTGAAAAGGAGTTGGAGATGTGTGATATCCCTTGGTTTTATATTGATGAAAGGATTTTAAGGATCAGGAAAATGTTAATGCTAGAGTGAACATGCAGTGTAAAACCTAATACTTCACAATGAGAAGGCCTAGAAGACATCCTTCACTAATCCTTTAAGACAGAAGATATGCCCTTCACTAATCCTGTAAGATGCAAAATGTGAGAGCAGCACCAGCACATTTGAAAAGCTTTGTTGTAGCCCTTTTTCTTGGACCAGACCTTAGGGTTAGAGATGCTGCCACTCGGCTGGACAAGTTAAATATAATGGGTTTAATTGGTCCCAGAACTGTAGCCTTATGGAGTGTTCCCTATGATCAGTTGACTGAGGAAAAGAAGACCAGGCCCAGTTTACTAAGGATTCTATATATTATGCTGGCACCACCCAGAAGTGGACAGCTGTGACATTAAAACCCCTTTTTGGGACAGCTCTGAGAGACACTGTAGGGAAATCTTCACAATAGGCAGAACCTCTGGAAGTACACATGATCCTACATTTTGTTTGAAAGGAGAAATGGTCAATTGTTGATTGACTCATGGGCTGTAGCCAATGAATTGGCTGGATGGTCAAGAACTTGGAACCAACATGATTGGAAAATTGGTGAGAAAGACATCCTGGAAAGAAAAAAGTATAAGGATATGAAGATACTTGTGTTCCATGTAAATGCTCATCAAAAGATGATTTTGGCCAAGGAGGAGTTCAGTAATCAAGTAGATAGGATGACCCTTTCTATGGATAGTTAGCCTCTTTCCCCAGCCATTCCTGTCATTGTCCAATGGGCCCATGAACAAGGGACCACATGGCAGAGATGGGGTTATGCATGGGCTCAACCACAGAGACTTCCATTCACCAAGACTGACCTGGATAGAGGTGCTACTGAGTGTCAGATTTGCCAACAGCAGAGACCAACACTGAGCCCAGATATGGCACTATTCCCCCAGGGTGACCAGCCAGTGACCTGTTGGTACTAGGTTGATTACGTAGAACTACCTCCTCCATGGAAAGGACAACACTTTGTCCTTACTGGAGTAGATTAATAAGTAGACTTATTCTGGCTGTGGATTTGCCTTTCCTGAACATAAATAATGGTTCTAACAAAACCACTATTCATGCACTTACACAATACCCTACCCACTGTCATGTTATTCCATACAGTATTGCTTCTGACCAAGCAACTCATTTCATAGTCAGAAAAGTGTGACAGTGGGCCCACAATCATGGAATCCTCGGGTCTTACCATGTTTCCCACTTCCCTGAAGCAGATGTTCTGATAGAAAGATGAAATGACCTTTTGAAGACACAGTTACAGCATCAATTAGGTGGCAGTAGCCTAGAGGGCTGGATGGAGCAGGGTTCTGCAGAAGGTGGTATATGCTTTGAATCAGCATCCAAGGAATCACAGGGTGGAAAAAAGAATAGTTTCACTCACTATCCCCCCTGCTGACCCACTAGGAAAATTTTTGCTTTCTGTTCCTTTGATTTTGACCTTAAGTTCTGCTGGCCTAGAAGTTTTGGTTCCAGAGGGAGGAACGCTCCTGCCAGGAGTCATAACAAATATTCCCTTGAACTGGAAGCTCAGACTCCCCACTGGCCACTTTGGGCATCTAATTCCCTTAAACCAATAGGCTAAGAAAGGAATGACATGTTATAAGGGATGGTTGATCCAGAGTATCGTTGAAAAAATGGATTGCTTTTCTACAATAGAGGTAAGAAAAATTTTATCTGGACTACAGGAGATCCCTTGGGGAAATTTTAGGTGTTACTGTGTGTTGTGATTAAAGTCAACGGGAAACTACAACAGCCTAAGTAGGCAGGATGACACAGGGCACAGATCTACCAGGAATGAAGGATGGTTCACTTCCACAGGAAAAGTCAAAGCCTGATGATATTCTTGCCCAGGGTTGAGGAAATACAGAATGGGGTACTAGAAGACGGCAGTTTTAAGTACCAGCTAAGGCCATGTGACATGCTGCAGAAGCAAGGATTACAGTAGACATGAGTGTTTCGGTTGTATTTTGTTAAGAATGCATTCGTATAGACATTGGTGTTTCCTTTCCTCACTTTCTTTATTATGTGGTCTAACATCATGTAAGAGCATGCCAATGACTATCATATTTAAGTTTGAGATAGTAAAAGAATGTCTCTCAAAGGACATTGCCACCTATTCAAAATTTATAGTGTTTGTGGTTATATGAGGGATAGTTATATCATGTTAGGGATAATTATGACCTGTTTAAATACACAATGTGTTTGGGACTATACATATGATAGCTATATTATGTTTAGGCATTATTATGATCTGTTTATTGTCTTCAATTGAAAATTAGTCATGACAATGAGATATAATTCTGTGTCAAGTTGACAAGAAGTGTACTTGTGAAGACTATTTCTGGTTGTCAACTTGACTATACCTCCCAACCCCCTAGATGGAAGGCACACCTGTGAAAGATTTTTTTTTTTTTTTTTTTTTTTTTTTTTTGCTTAATTTGAAGTAGGAAAGTCCACTGCTAATCTAGATCTTTGAGTTAGGAAAACATACACACACATACATGCATGCACGTGCACCTGCAAACACATACACACACACACATGCGCACATACACACACACCTTTAATCCTGATCTTGAGAAGGAAAGACACACCTTTAATCTGGGCCACACCTTCTGCTAGAAACCTATAAAGGACATGGCAGAAGGAAGCTTTTGCTCTTTGCTTGGTTGTCTTTGCCTTGCTAACACATCCATTCCTTCACTGGCATTAGAAATTACTTCTTTGGAATTCCAGCACCTACTGAAGACCAATTGAAACATTCAACCATGTGGACTGAACAACTACTGGACTCTTAAACTTTATTGTTGGATTATCTTGACTGTACCCCATAAGTAATACTAATAAATCCCATATATACATATATATATATGTATATATACATACATATATGCACATATACACACACACATATATACACTATACACACATATATGCATATATATATATATATATGTGTGTGTGTGTGTGTGTGTGTGTGGAGAGAGAGAGAGAGAGAGAGAGAGAGAGATCAATGGTAACAGAGACAGAGCAATCCATTCTATAAGTTTTGTTGCTGTAGAGAACCCTGTTTAGTTTATTAGAAGCTAACTAAAGGTCCAAGGGTCAATGGGTCTCAACTGGATAATTCACCCACTTGGCAAAATTTGGTAATACCTGGGGACACTAATTTTTTTCATTGCTGGGGTTCAAATTCAGGGCCTCACACCTTAGGCAATGCCCCACCTTCAGTCATAGAGAAGGAGGATAGACATTGTGCTGGCGGCAGTTAGTGGGTCTGTTAAATGAACAGAATAATCCATCGTGACGAAAATTTGCTCAGCCCCAAATGTCAGTCAAGAATTCTGGCTCCAGATTTCTCTCTGAGGGAAATTTGGGGGAAATTTAGCAAAGGGGATTACTGTGGTAATGACAAAAGTCAAACACTCTTTAGACACAGTTCTGTCTCCTGTAAGGAAGGTGGATCCCAGGTTTATTAGAGGGAGAGTCTCTGGACTCACTCTTGTCCACTCTCTTGGGGAAGTAAAATCTCACAGCTCATCTCACCAAAGCAGCCCCCTTAGGTGTTCATGGGAAAGGCTGCGGAGACAGGGCTGGGAATCGTATCCAGCCTCATTGCTATACTAAGAAATGCAAAACTGAAGCGAGCTTTTCTTGGTGGGTTGACTATACCTTATCAAATTCCCACAAGTAGAACTATAAACACATACCCATAATCCTAGCAGTTGAAAGGTTGAATTAGAGGACTGGGAGTTCATCTGGGCTGCATAGAAAACCTCTGTTCTTGTTTAAAAAGTAGAAAAAATGTAGATTCTAGGAGGAGAATGAGCACCCAATGTCTTCCCAGCCAATACGTGCACCATGTAACCATCACACACAGGCTGCGTGACTCCTAAAGAATCGGAGGACTCCACCCAGGCACCAGAGCTTTAGTATCTTAAAACTGAGAATGCATCTGTTCCTCCTGACTTCTGCAGAATTCAGAAATGCTTGGTCAAAAAACACACTAACATTGGAAAAGCAATATGGGGAATTCTGACACTGTAGTCTCTTCTCCAATGCTGTCAGCCTGTGGGAAAGGTGAGCTTGACTCACTCAGGGCCTTTTGGGGAAGACTGACGCACACAAGTGTACTACTAAAAAGGATTCTCTTCTACCTCCCTTTAAAAAAAAAAAAAAAAAAGGAGTGTGATTGCAGGAAACAAACAAACAAAAAGGCCAAGCATTGTTGGATGGGTGGCTGAAAAGACTGCCTCAAAGACACATTTCCCATCATCAATGAGGTCTGGAGCCTAGGGATTCAGGAAAGTTTGGGAATAGAATCTCCTTCTCTTTGGTTTCTATATCACCGTCCAGTAAAATTTGGCCACAGGAAAAATCCAAGTGTTTGGAGCTGATCTTAAGCCATCTTAATTGCAGTAAATGAATGACAGCTTGTAACTCCAGGCTGTATACATGTCTGTTCTAAGTAGCTCTATGTTTTTAAGAACAGACAGCTAGTCTTCTATACATGATATAGTTGATGCACACATCATAGTAGCTGTGCTTGTCTGTACTAGAGCTGCCTAAGATCAAGCCAGTCAAAATTCCATCATTGTGAGAGTGATCTCTTAAAGTCTCATTTTTAGCTGATGAGTTGCCTACAGTTGATGGCTGTTGAAGGAGGAGTTACTTTTCTTTAGAGCATGTGGCCACTGGTAAATTACCCTTGCCCTAGTGGATGACCCCATACCCATTCTCACATGGTAAGCACTAATTGGGCTCAGAGAGCTACTGATAATAGTAATACTAATATAAAAAAGGGCATTGAGTCAGAAGGTAAAGGGGTTGGTGGATTCCTAGGGGACATGTTGGGGTAGATCAAAAACTGTTGTACATATATGATATTTTCAAAGAATTAATAAAATTCTTTGTCTAAAATTATATAAGGGCATGTAGTGAACATTTTTTTGGTTTGCCTGGCACCTGACTCTCACTTCTCTTTAGGGAAATTTTTAATTTATAAAATGTAGAGTTTACCAGCCACTACAAAAATAGACGCTTCCAGATAGCAAATTTGTAACCTCCCTTGGAGATGTGATATGTGGATATATGACCTTGGGTTGGCCATTCTGAAGCATCAAACGTTGAATCAGAATCTAGAGATGAAAAGATGAACTGGGGAGAAGTTATTTTGGTGGTGGAAATGCAAAAATGACAACTACTATTATTATGTCACTAAGCACAGCAGAAGCAGTTTGCAGGGGTGGAGACTATGCCTAGTGCTGTAGACAATGGCCACATAACAGTGGCAACCAGCATCATAGTCTCTAGGGTAGCTTTGCAATTATAGCCATGGTCCTAGCCACAGTCTATTCTTCCTTTATCCTCCTTACTTTCAGAGAAGGTGAGTGATGGCTATTCTTGGCTGTCAACTTGACTACATCTGGAATGAACTATAATTCAGAAACGGAAAACACCTGGGAGAGATTATTTTTGCTTGGACCTTTGAGGTTGGAAGACACACATCTTGATCCAGATCTAAGATGGAGAAACATATGCCTTTGATCTGGATCTTGAGTCAGGAAGATACAACTTCAATTTGGCCCACACCTTCTGCTGAAAGCCTATATAAGGACATGGAAGAAGGAAGCTTTTGCTCTTTTCCTGGTTGCCTTTACCTTGCTAACATTGCTAACATACCCATTCCTTTACTGGTATTAAAGCCTACTTCTTTGGGATTCCAGCATCTACTGGAGACCAATTGAGTCATCCAACCTTGTGCACTGAGAAACTACTGGATTCTTGAAATTTCTGGTTACAGCCAGCCATAGTTTGATTAGCTTGACTGCAGCCTGTAAATTATTCTAATAAATCCATATATACATATCCATATATATGAGAATATTTATCATATCCAATACATATTCATTCTATAAGTTCTATTACTCTAGAGAACCCTAACAAAGAAGTTTTTTTTTAAGAATATCCTAGTAGTTATTTGAATCAAATAACATATTTTCAATGTTTCTTTCTTACATAAAAAAATCCAAAGTTAGCTTTTGTTGATTATAATTAGTAACACTTTGATATAAGTTAGTAACACAAAATAGGATACATGGAGCAACAAGACTTACACTGTAAATTATCTAAATACAGAAAGGTACAGGGTAATGGGACATCAGAGTTTTGAGCCAGGCAGTTGATGTTCTTTGTTATGCAATGATACACTAGGATTGTGTGTGTGTGTGTGTAGTGAGTGTCCTCCTCTGTCACTCTCAGGGACTTGACATTTATGCTAGGCTGGGAAGGCTGGGGAGCAATGTCTCAGGACCTGTCTGTCTGTCTGTGTCACAGGTACTCTCAGACACACTCATCTTTCACATGGACACTAGGAGTTCAAACTCAGATCTTTATGTTTGCAAAGAAAACACTATTATCGATTTAGACCTCTCCCCATCTCCACAATGGTTATTTTTAAAATATTTGCCAAGGTTGTGCAAGAAGGGCAATAAGTTGAAAGATGGCCTCTCTGAGGGCAGACAACATGAAGAAAATAGGACTTCACATAGACTCTACCTACAACCTGTTATCTAAGAGACTGAACATCTAACCATTTGGAACTGTTCAATCAAAATAATTTAATTTTCTACTTGAGGTTAAATTTACTACTACACAGAGGTATGCAGTGAGATAGGAAGTGGGTAGTAGACCTGCATTTCCACAGGAGGCCTAGAGTATAATATGGCCTCAGAACCAATGGAGAGAGAATCTTGAGGATTCAGAGTTCTGCTCAAGGGAGTAAACTGAGCACATAAATTCAAAAGTTCTTTGAAGAAGTGAAAAAACCTCCCTGGGACAAGTTCCTCTGAGTATCCCAGGCAACTTTACAACAGCATTACCAAACATTGCTGCTTTGACTTAAACAGACTGCTGCTTGCTGAGAACCGTCCTTTGAAGAACCTTAGATGGATCCCATTCTGTTGTTGGAAGCTTAAGAGGCGCCAAAACCATCTTCAAGTCTATTGAATTACTAGCTTGAGTTTTGCAAATAAAATATCGGTTCTTTTATAGAATGATCTCAGACAACAAAGATTTCATTCTTTATGCTTTGTTTCCTCTTCATCTAGAGGGTGAGAGAGAAACTGAGGCACAGAACCCTTGGTCTTGAGGTGATCAGAATCAGCTTCCAGAATAAAGTACAGAGTCAGAATGAAAATGTCTCCAGTCTTTGTACCTTGTGCTCAGCCATCTGAGAAGGAGTTTTTGTCCTAGTTTTTTGTTGTTGTTGTTGTTGTTATTGTTTTGGGGTTCTGTTATCCAATCCAGCAAAGAGTGAGATGCCTGAACTCTCATTATGTATTTTATCTGCCACAGAAAGGATGGAACCCTGTATCAAGGGATCTCTGCTTCACGTCTGTGTCAGCTGCAGAGCAGGCTACATGCTCCAGAAGCCTCACTCCTCATCTACTTCACAGGCATGCCTGTGAGATCCATCACCAGGGAACTGATTGGAGAAGGGTACAGATGTGCAGTTTCTGTCACAGAGAACTTGGGACCTGGGGCCCAGTTCAGTGTGTCTTTTAGTTCTTCTGTCCTCCTTCAAAAAGTCCTTCCACTGGGTCTATGGGTCAGCTCTCTGGCAGTGTCACACTGGCATAAACTGTGGTGGGGTTTGATTCCTATGGGCAAAGAAGAAGTTTGTGGGTGAAGGAATAGAGAGAAGTTTCACAGGCAGGAAACAGAACAGCATTCCCTGGGGAAAGGAAAGGCTTAGAGTTCACGCAGCATGGCATGCTTACAGGCTGACACTGTCTGGACATTGCTAGAGCCAGCACTCAGGTCTCCAAGTGTTTGCCTGCAAATTTGGTTATATCTCTCTTCCAAGCATAAGTGTGCCATCAGAGAAATGAGAGATTTGTCCTTAGTTATCTGAAGACTGGCATTGCCCTCCCTCCCCTTCTCCTCCCACTCCTCTCCTACCCCTCTTCTTCCCTCCCTCCACTCCCTCTCCTCTAGAAGAAACTCTCTTAAATCAGGACTTCTGTCATGCCATGATATGCTGTGTCTTCCCCTTCATGATAGACTGAATCCTCTGAAACTGTAAGCCAAAACAAATCTTCCTTAAAGTTGTTCTCTTACTTTGGTCATAGTAATACAGAGATAGTTAATAGATTTTTTTTCATAGGGCAAGGAGAGTCAAAGAAAAGAGATGAGCAAGTTCACATCATGGCAGATAGGAAACATTAAAGCAGGATACCAAAATAAATCAAAGCAACATCTATCTTGTTTCAAAGACACACAATAGGTGGGCTTCTTCCTCCATCGAGGCCCCACCACCTAGTTTTTCCATATTTTAAAACTATGATTACATTATGAGACCATCATAGATCAAGAACCTGTCAATCAGGTCAGAATCTTCATCATTTACTGCCCCTGGAAGTACCCTCAGAAACACAGCCAATGGTGGACTTTACCAACTTCTTGGGCACCTCTTACTCCAACCAAGCTGACAACCAACAATAACCATCACTGAATTCTTCAACAATTCTTTTCTTCCTCTCCATTTTCCATTATTCCAACTTATGGTCAGTCCTGGGGTATAGTTTGGAGAAGCCAAGAAAGGTCTACATTATTGAGTTTTTATAGGGGCTAGTAGGATCCAGATGTGGATGAGAGAAGTGGTACCCATTCATTGCTTTTAATAAGTATGCCAGGTCTTTTAGATGTGGTCCTTGGATGACTCTCAGAGAGATACTAGCCAGTAGATAGGAACCCACAGCTTGTGAGATGGAATCAAGGGGTTTGTGTAAGCCCTCACTAACCCTGGCTGCAGTTTCTCCTTGCTCCTTCTGTGATCTAGACCACTCTCTTACTCTACCGCTCACCAATCTGTTTCATTCCATCTCTACTCAAAAATAAGCAAAATTAAAATAAGTAATAAAATCCTTTTTCCCCTTCTTCTCTGTCTCTTAGCAGACATTCAGTGAGGAAAGGCAGGGATATGTCACCTGGACAGGCTCTGGGGCAGGCTCTGTGGCAGCCATGTAAATGGTCGTGCAGGGTCCTGATCTGTCAGGGCATCATGAGGTTTCTTCTCTTGAGGCTACAAAAGAAGCAAAGAAAGCAGATTAGATGAGCAGAAAGCTGGGTCCCGTCCACCTTGCCCCATAGAAAAGCAGTTCAAGTTCAAAAGCTCCTTAGCCACTTATTCTAATTTCCTCCCTGGTGAGAATACTCCCAACCTTGCCTGCAGTTCACGGTAGCCACTCCCCGAGTTATCTCTCAGGGCTTACAACCTCCCAAGGCAACCTCATCCCTTGTTAATGCTTCAAAAAAAAAGTTTACCAAAATTGCCATATGTTTCTTAGATAATAGAGTTTGGAGAAAAATTTAATTTAATGAAGAATTTCTGACTAGGGATGCGATGGTAGAGGAACACATAAAAACAGTTTATTAATCAACTTGTATTCACTGATGCAACCCTTCCTTCTCTTCCTGGTTGGGAAAATTTTAGTGTGACCAGATCTAAATGTAGGAATAAATGGCTTTAGTAAACACCCCACACTTTCTGCATTCAATTGGGGAAGTTTACAAAGAAGAGTGTGATAGAAACTACCCGGAGTTCTACTGGAGCTGTGTTGCTGAATTCCCCTTTAGGATTTGTATCTAGGTATAAGGAGTTACTTTAAACACAATTTTAGCCATGTGAGCAGATTTTTGTTTCTCCTGTCTTCATATGGGGTCACTGACTTTCATGTTTCCAGGAATTGGAAGAACATCAGGTGTATAACTTGTACAACTTATTTCTGCATATTCTTTGTGAATGCAAACCCTTCATGATAAGCTCTGGAGCGGTTCCTACCTGATAAGCAACAGCTGTTTCATTTTCTATGTTGATATGTTCTGTTTTTGCTTTTTTGAGATAGACTCTCACTGTGTAGCCTTGGCTACACTGGAACTCAATATGTGGACCAAGTTAGTGTCAAACTCATAGAGATCTCCCTGCCTCAGCCTGGGATTAAAGCCATGCACCATGAAACCTGGATGTTATTATGTTCTTTATGCAAATATCATACAGCAATTATGATGAAAAACAAATGCTAATTTTTGAATAATTCTCTGCCATCATTTTTATAATGGTATAATATAATCATGATTAACATAAATGAAAGAAATTGTAAGGATGTGAGTCTGTACATGTTGATATATAAAATAATAATGATGTCTTATACATTAAAATACATATAAATTAAAATCAATAAAATAGAATATAAATCAGGATGCAAAATTATAGTGTAGTTAAAGTGTTGTACTGGAGGATAATAATAGGAACAAATGTGTGTTAAGAAGTCAGGGATGTATTTTATAATCTCTGGGGTATCCACTAAAAATAGAGAAAACATTTAATTACTAATGCAACAGAGAATAAAGTAGAATAATAAAAATATAACTTTAAAAAAATCCTCTATCAAAGAAACTCCAATCTCAGAGACTCTCACCAGTAAGTTCTGCCAAATATATAAAGGGAAAAATACAATAAATCCGAGCCAAATATTCCAGAGAATTACAGGGGGAAAAATGCATCTGTTGGTGAGCTGACTTTCAGTCCCCAAAAGATATGCACCACCAGAGTCAGGTTGTGCCACTGTGTGGGATTAAAGCCTCCTCAAGTGCAGATAAGGCCAGAATATCAAGGTGAGGTCACTGGATCAGTGTGGATCCTGCACCCAGTGTCTGATGTCCTAAGAGTAGAAAAGGAAAAGGCAGAGGCACAGACAGGAAAGTGACATGGAGACGGAGGCAGAAATTGTGGTACAAACCACAAACCAACCAAAGCTAAAGGTTGCCTGGCACCATCAGATCACACTGAAGTAAAGGAGTCTCTCAAAAGATACTAGAGGACTGTGGTCCTGCCAAGATGTCAGTTTCATTTTGGATCTCTGGTCTCTGAAACTGATGTAAACAAAATTCTGGTTGTTTAAAGCACAGGGTTTGTAATGATTTGCTTGGGCAGCTTGGAAGAAAGAATTCAAGCCTCCACCATTTGCAAGGTTAGTATAATTGTGATATCAAATCTCATAAAGTCATTGTGAGGAGGGAAGATGAGAGGCCAACTTCACCAGAAACTAACTGGGGAGAGGGAAGAAAAGCTGACAATAAAACAACAGGTAAATAAAATCCTTGTTTTTTAAAGGACCAAACTAAATTTGTTCTACTCCAGAGTGCAAAATATGTTTGGCTCCTACAGTGGCAGATAAATGAGGGGAAAATAACCAGAAGGTTAGAGCAGCAGATGCAAGAAGGGTGTTGGTAAAATTGAACATCATTTTGTGATACATTTTTTTTGTCTAGCAAAACAGGAATAGAAGATAACAATTTATTTGTTTGTTTGTTTGTTCATTTGTTTGTCTGTCTTTCTTTCTTTGTTTCTTTGTTTCTTTGTTTTCTTTTCTTTCTTTCTTTCTTTCTTTCTTTCTTTCTTTCTTTCTTTCCTTCTTTCTTTCCTAGCACTGGAATTGATGCCAGGTCTTCATTGAATGTTTAGTACTTTATCACTGAGTTATATCTCTAGCCCCAGACAGTATTCTTTTTTTTTTTTTTCATTTAATTTTTGAGACAGGTAGGTAGTCTATGATGGTTTGAAACTTTTTACATAGTTTGGGCTAGCCTTGAATGTGCCATAATCTTGCTGTCACCTCCCAAGTGCTAGGATTATAGGCTGTGCTTAGACTGCCAATATATCTTTGATTTATCTTACTTTTTAGTGTGTGTGTGTGTGTGTGTGTGTGTGTGTGTGCTTGTGTGTGTGTAGGGGCATGCTCAAACTGACTCTGAAGAGGTACATGCACAGGAAAGCAAGTGCTTGCAGAGGCTAGAACAGGGAGGCCATTGCATCCCCTGGAGGTGGGTTACAAGTGCATACATGGATGTAACCTGCCAGACTGGGAACTGAACCTAGGTCCTCTAAAACAAGCAGTATACATTCTTAACCCTTGAGTAATCTCTAGGTCTCGACAATATTTTTAATGTGGAAAAGAGCTTACTAGAAAAACTTCAGCAAAAATACTTAATGATAGTATATTAAAAGTTTTCTTTTCAAATCTGGAACCTTATGAGACTGTCTGTTACTGGTTCTAGTCACCACCATGTGGGAAATCTCAGCCAATGAAACAGGACAAAGGAAAGCAGATGGAGCTCTGTGGTTTGGAAAAGAAAAGCTAATTCTTTGGAGATGATGCAATGGTGTTGGAGAAAACCCAAGTCATTAATAAACAAATGTGAGAACTTATAAACCAATTCAGCAGTGTTGCAATTACAAAGTCGATATACAAACGTTAGTTTTTGATATGTCAATAGCAAATAGCTAGGAACTAAAATTTTTGAAAAACATAGTGTTGATAATGTTTTAAAATATAAAATGCCAATTGGCAAATTAGAAAGATATTATTTGGAAAACTATAAAATATATAGAGAAACTAAATAAGACTTAAAGGATAGGAAAGACTCAGAACAATGACGATGTTTACTCTCCTCATTGGTCTGTTTGGCGCTAATTAACATCCTAGTAATTTTTAGTGAGAAGGGTTTAACAAATTGATTTTGAACTATCTATCAAATGCAAAGTACCAAAATTGGTCAAGAAGGCTTGAAGAAAAACACCAAATGGGAAGACTCATTGTATAAGATATTACAATTTATATCTCTAATCAAAGCAGTGAACAATGGGGCAGAATACAGAACATCAAATAGAACCACACATAAATGGGACCTCAAATTACAATGAACGTGGCATGGCAGTTGGGGAACAATCTGTACAACAAATGACCAATAGAATATACACACGTGGAAACAAAAAAGAAAACTTAGTCTTTCCTATTAAAAACTCAAAATTATTTCTTAGGTATATAACAAATACATGTGAAAGAGGATGCTAAAAGAGCCTTTTCATTCCCCAGGACTGAGAAAAGCTTCTCCAACATGTTATAAGAACTGATAACTGTAAAAGATGAGGTTATGACTTGTTCTACCCTGACATTAAGAAGTATTTTTATCAGTACGCCTTGCTGAGAAGTTACTAAGGCAAGCCACACATGATATGGATCTAACCTCTAAAGGGCGCACTTCTAAAATGGCCTTTTGGTTTATACAAAGGTAAATGGGTAAGAGATTTGAAAGTCAGGTGATTTTAATATGGCAATAAACATATAAGAAGTTGTTACTTATCAGGAAAAAAGCCATAAGACCTCCCTGCTGGCATGGATAAACGGCTGATAGTAACAATTTTTGGCTAGCATGTAAACTATTAAGATTCATTTATTAGAAACATAGATTGACTCCCACTCTGAAGAACAGTTTGGTCTTATCCAGTTGATTGGGGAATCCAAATACTCTCATCATTCACAAATTTACTTCTAGACTTGTGCCCATCAAATATGTAGACATGTTCATATGAATTTCATAGCTGTAATGTTCATAACAGCCTCAAACTGGAAACATCTCAGATGCCCATTAATACTTAACTGGATAAACATATTCTAAAACAGCACATTCATACATTGATAGTTGATAAACCACGGAGAATTCAAAACATGCATGAATTTTATAACCAGATGCAGAAGCCAATGGATTCTATTTTTTATAATGGTCAAGAAAAAATATAATTCATATTTCTAGAAGGGAGGATTGTGGTTATCTCTGGGGAGGAGTCAGGCAGCTGTGGTGCAGAGGTGTTCTGGAGGGAATGGCAATGTGGGTGGTACTTTACGGGTAGAAGACTCAAACTGAAAGATATAATTTCTTCTCAAGTAGGTCAGTAGGTTTGATATAATCCTATGTTTTTTGTTGTTTTATAAGACTTGAGAAGCTGATTCTAAAAGACACACTCAGCTAGGTGAGTACTGTTGAGTCTCTCATGGTTTTAAATGGAGGCTTGTTCTCAATAGGTGCCCATGGCTGAGGTAAGAAACCCAGCAGGCCACGAGCAGGCAGCAGAAAGAAATTTGCCCAGCATTGTCTCCTGGCCCTCAGAAATTTATTATTGTATTATTATACAATTATCTTTACTTTCATAACTTTTACTCAAGATTATGCTCCTACCACATCATAAATGGACAGATTGTGGGGTAATCCCTCCCTAGAGTTAGCTATGTCTAGAAAACAACAGGGTCTAACAAGGGTCCTGTAAACTCCCCATCTTTCACTGCTGACATATCTGTTCCCTGACTCCATCATGTCTCACGTTTTCCCATCACTTCTTGCTTAGTTCAGTGGTCATGTTACCTCAGCTTCCCTCCCCCCCCCTTCCTTATTCAACATGTTGTCATCTTTCATTTTAACCCTCTCTGACTAGAATTATCAAGGTACTCCCTTTCTGGCCCTGACTGTACTCTGCAGATGCCTTTATTTGGAGCAGGCCGGCCAGTATACTACACAGTAGCTTTGCCATCCTTCCCCGCCTTCTCCAAGCCTACACCCTTCAAGAAGGAAGTTTGAGAATTTCTAGGAGTTCTCAACCTAGAATGCTGCAGCTGGAAAGCATCTGATGTCATATGCTTACAACTTCATTCATTGCTACAAAAAAGCAGGTGACCAGACTGCCCAGTGTTTTCTATGATTTCAAGCAATATAAGGGTCCAGTGACACTGGGGGAGCTCTTGTTCTTGACTCTTCTGCTTTCCTAAGTTCATCTACTCTAGATCCCTGCAGGACCATGGATGTGTACAAGGAAGCCTATCAGAAATCCTATGGAAAATATGACAGACACTCTCCAAAGAAAGCATAGAACTTACTCCTGATTTCTGTACTTGCGCATAAATAGTAAGGCTTTTTTCTTCTACTGGTGGCTGGCAGTGATTCGGTTTACCTGGAGAGAAAGAAACACAGTGGTTACCATTCTCTAGTCCTCAGTGTGAGCCCTCAGCTCAGTTTTGTCTGGCCTTTCCTCTCTAAGCTATAGTCACCTCCCCCAGCATTGCCATAAGAATGAGGCATGAGCTCTCAGCCTCTACTTGTTCATTCACAGCAGTAGATTGGTTACTTGTTCTGCCCAGACCTGTATCCCTACCTAGCAAATGAAATTTGAAATGCCTGTTTCATAGCATCGCTGAGAAACCGAATTAGACGACACTTGCAAAGCACCCACACCAGTTACTCTAGCAGATAGCGAATGTCCAATATGTGCTAAGCATTTTCTTCTCAACACCTCAGCTCTCTCTCTTCCTCCTCCTCCTCTTTCTTCCTTCTCTCCTCCTATACTCAACTCAAAACATGGCCTCATTCTATAGCCCAAGCTGCCTTCAATCTCAAAATCCTCCTTGTCTCAGTCTTTCAAGTACCAGGATTGGAGCAGATGCCGTGACTCCCAGCTTTGGGTGCCATTTCATTGCTGTGGTATTCGGTTGCTTTAATCTTTAGTTCTGGGTGTTATCTGTTCTCCTGAGAGGGTTCTAGGTTTCCTGAGGTCACATCTTGTTATTTATAGAATGTCTTTTATTCTCCAGCTGGCTTGACTCACATCTCTATCTATTTCTGGAAGACTTGCTGTGTGTGTATGGGATGGTGGTATACGGGATGATCCACTTGGAAGCATCTAGAAAATAACTCAGAACTACCACTCTTACACTCATAATCTAGAAAACTAGCTCAGGGTCTGAGGTCTTCATACATTAATGAATTGTTAAACATTTTTAAGTTACAAAGAAACTCCTCATAAAAATTCAAGTAGGATAGAAATACATAAGATTATAACCTGTAACTCCCTCTCCCTCATTAACCAACCTCATTTCATTCCCAGAAGTAACCAATTAAAAAGCTCCCTGTATGTCCATCTTTGGACAATATAGTGTTTTCTGTGAAGACATCAGTAGTCCCTCTGCATAGGCTAATAGTCATAAGTGGCAAAGTACTTGAACTGTGTGAGCAGTGATCCAAGATACCGTTACTTAATAGTAATTTGATTAAATATACTGGATGGCACAGTGTTAGATATTGGTTATATTTTATAGGTTTTTCTCTTTTTTATACAAATGGTGTTCTCGGATTTTCATGCTGTATGTACTTTTTCTAACGCAGAATCGCTCCTCTTGCATGCATCATGCACTAGCCAATATGTGGAAAGGCAGGAGCCTGGCCTGTGGAGGACTTGCAGGGGACTGTTGCAAGATCTAGGCTGAGTATGGGAGCTTAGGTCAGAAAAAGACATAGTTTTTAGAGTAAAGTTACTAATGTCGATTAACTTATCCTCTTCAAAAGCTGGTAGTCTATCGCTAAGAGAATAGCTCCAAGAAGTACACTCTGGTCTGGAAGAGAAACCCAGTCTTGTGCTGTGAGTGTGGTGGAAGAGCTGATCTCCACGGTGTGGTTCTTGGTGAGGAAACAATGGGCGGTCACTGGGGAAGTTCAAGGAATTCTAGAGAAGTCAGTGGGTGACTTTTCTCTGTGGGCATAGCATGCCAGATTGTTCTAATTCACTGGTGAGTGAAGTGTGTGTGTGTGTGTGTGTGTGTGTGGTGTGTGGTGTGACAGAGAGAGAGAGAGAAGAGAAACAGACAGACAAAGGGAGAGAATGCATAAAGAGACAGTACATGGGGAGACAAAAACAAAAAGAGAGAGACAGAGATAGAAAGACAGAGAGAGACAAAGAGAGAAAAACACAGACATGCAGAGAGAGAAAGAGTCAGAGTTAGCAGAGACACACAGAGAGAGGAAGAGTAAGAATTGGAGGGTAGGGGTCATAGGTTCTCAGCAGGGGTTGGGGGGAGGAGGAGGGTGCAAAATATTTCTATGAGATATACTTTCATTCCAAATCCACGAGAGTTTGCAAAGTGAGACCTGTTTGTCAAGCCCCCTTCTAGGTACAGTCAGGGATGCAAACTGAGAATGTACTCAAGTCTTTCAGTGACTTTCAACCTTGCAGGCCCTCTCAGGTCAAAATTTAGAATTGGCAAGACAGTCGCAAATGATCAAAAAGACCACTGAATCCAGATAATTTAGATTCTTTCTTTCTGTCTCCTCCCTCCCTCTCTTTCTTCCATCCTCCTCTTTTTCAGTACAGAAACAGATTTTCAGGAGCCAGCTTAATTTGGCTCCATGTGAGCCAAGTCTTAGGATGTTATGAAAAGACTGAGTCCTAGACCTTAGCCTTCAAGGTAGCATTAGCATTTGCCATACTGTAGTGGTAAAACAGAGAATTTTTTCTTTTTAATTTTTATTTTTGAGACATGGTTTCTTTGTGTAACTCCACCCATTCTGGAACTCACTCTGTAGATCAGGCTAGCCTCAAACTCAAAAGAGAGATCTTCCTATCTCTGCCTTCTGAGTGATGAGATTAAAGGTGCGTCTAAGAAGTTGTCTTATGTGACTGTAGCTTCATGTACTTTAAACCTGCTGTTACTACTGTTTCTAGAATCTTCCAGTATAGCTCTCTGCTAGCCTTAAGACTTAAACATTAACCTACTCACATCAAGAGATACATCTGCTTATAGACATATGTGTACACATGTGCGTCACGCAGGAAAACCACTGTGTGCTGCTTTCTGTGTATTGGCTTGCCAATCACCGCAGCAGTACCACAAAGGGGATAATATCCTTGCTTTGCAGATGGTGAGAAGTTTGCTTGGTTACACAGCTCACTGGTAGCAAAGTGCATTTGAATGTTGTCTAAGGCCAAAGTCTCACGCTTTCATTGGTTTATTTGGGGATGGGGTCTTAGTATGTAGCTCAGGACTGATCTAGAATCTATGGGCTGGAGTGATCATCCTACCTCAGACTTGCAAGCAGCTGTTACTACAGACTTGTCTCACTGCACTCTATAACTAATATATTCCCTTGGAGGTGGAAACTAAGCTAAAACTCTTCAGATTCAGGAGGCATTTTGGAGCAGATCACTAGACATTGCCAACAGAATCCCTTGAGCAGTGTTTTGTGGAGGGCAAAGCAACTGAATGTAGACTTTGGCACAGGCATACAAGCCATAAATGGTGCCTGGAAAAGGTGGATATGTGTTTAGAGGGTGAGTGGAAGTGGGCTTTGGTGGGGGTTGTGGGAGGAAGCATGTCCTCAGAGCTCAGCCATGTGCTGAGCAGAACACCACGTGGAATGTGTGTGGAAAAACAGCTTTGCTAGCTGGGCTAGAGGGAAAACTCCATCTGCTTTCTTAGCCTCCGTATCTCACTGCTTTCTGATAAGGCTAAGTAGATCCACTCCCAAACCCTTAGTTCTCAACAGAACTTTTATTTGAATAGCACACCCCACCCCCACCATCTCGAGTGAACTTTTTGGTGGAGGAAATGAGATAGAGGTAAGCGATCTATCCTGCAATCGACATCTTATATAAGCAAAACCAGCATCAATGTGCTGAGGTAAGGGCTTTTCTAAGAAGACTGTATATGGATGACATTGATCTGCATATTGTTCTGCCCTCATTAAAGGAAGGCTAACCAGGACATCTGAGTCAGAATGCTCTGATCCAGATGGGTGAGTGGTAGTCAGTAAGGCTGAGGGTGCACATACCCCTGAGATAGTGAACAATAGGACGATTTGGAAGAAATACCAAGCACTTAAACTTAGAATCACAGCCTTACTGTTTTTAGCCCACCCTAGGACATGTTTCATGGATGGATCCAAGAGTCCTCTGAATTCTGTTCCCTAGTAAATCTCAGTATGATATGCCTCCTGTTTTGATTCCTTTAGCCTTCTGAACCAGTCAGACTTCAGTGCTGAGTTTAAATTATCTGCACAGTGTCTCCTGCATTAGACACTTGTGGCTCTTTCCTCTACTGATTCCCTTAACCTGGTACAGGGGCTCAATAGACCAGAATTGTGCTGAACTGGACAAGATCTCGAGATGTTTTTATTATTTTTTCACAGGGCTTCCAGCCAGAAAACTAAAGTAGTAAGATTGAGTTCGTGCTTAAAGTGAGATCGTACAAGATCTTATTGTCGATATACAGGAGTTGGTGCTTGTATAAAATCTATTCCACTTAGCACTGGGAGCCCGGTAAGAAGTGCCTCCTTGAAATACAGCCTACCTTGTCTTTTCACCATTATTATTGCCGTGGAAACCAGGATGATTATTATAATGACCACAAATGGTGCAGCAGTATATAGTATCCATGAACTCGATTCTGGAAAAAAAAAAGTCAAAGGTCAATAGCAAATGCATTGTGTGTTCACTCCCAGAAGCAAGGGAAGTGAGCCTCCCCTCACCCAAAAAAGCAGGGAGTGAGTCTCCATTTCTATGTCTGTCTCCCCAGGGAGATGTTTGTTTGCATGGATTTAGAGATCAGCTTTAGAGCATTAAGATTTTCATGTCTACCTTTTTACTCTCACTTTATTTACCAGCATCGACTTCCCATTTCTAATTTCATAAAGATGTTTCTAAATGAAATGCTTTTTTCCCCTTGCTTAAAATTAACATATCGATCTCTCTCCTAAGCCAATCTCTTGTCCTACTCCTCCATTTTAAAATATCTAATGTATTATGTGTCCATTTTTGGTAAAAGGGATATGATGGTCCAGTGCGCTTGTCCCCATGCCCCCAAACTACTCCCATGAGGCAACCTGGGAGAAGAAATCTGCTTTTCTTCTTAAAAAAAAACACAATAGAGCTATTATTGCCTCTCAATGCAAATAACTATGCTGAACCCACCAGACCAAAACCAAAAGAAACACATGTAGTGTTTCCTGACTATTGCTATCCCATTCTAAATTAGCAAAGCTAACTGAGGCTTGAAATCACATAGCCAAATTTTGTTGCTTTCTCTCTTTTAACCATTGGACTTAATCCTTTTGAACCAAGAACACCACTTTGTAAAATCAGCCTTTGTCTCAACAAGATATATAGTTCACTAACATAATACTGGGCACTTGTAAGTACTTACAGTCAGATGTTTTTGTTAGCAAATCTTATAATGTATTTAATCAGAGCAATCCCAAGAGGTGACTACTTTTATTATTCCCATTTTATAAGCAAGGAAACATCATGAAGAAAGTCTAGGGCTCGAGCTAGCAATAGGAGAGAAAACATGACCAAATACTAAAGACAGACTTCCTGGGAGTCAGAGAGACTCCTAGACTTGGAACAGGCAGTGAGGTCCTACTCAAAACACTAGGTTTCTAAGTAATGGCACTAAGTTCTAGTGTTACTAGAGAGACAAATGCAGTATCAGGAATTATCACTAATGTGTAGGGGCACTTTATAAAATTGATCGTGAAAGAAATGGAGGTTTAAAAACATCCTACCCTGAAGAATAAATATATATAACTATAAATTTCCTGACTGTTGAAACTTTGAGGGATACATCAGAAGTTGAAAGGAAGAACTAAGTGGATTACAAAGGAGTAGAATAGTTGGAGGCACAATTCGGATGTTTGAGAAACTGATAAAAATATACACAGAAGTCTGGTAAAAGGCTCCAGCCCGAAAACTACTAGAAGTGTTCTTCTGGGCTTGAAAGAGTTCTTTTCTTCTTAGGCTCTCTATATAACTAGTCACAAGGCATCTTACTGCAATGACAAATTCTCTTCCTCAAGTAAACCATGTTTTAATGCTGCCAAACTTCAATTTCAACAGTCTTGGTCAAAAAAAGGAGAAAAGCTAGGTCTGGGGGCTTATGCCTCCAGTCCCACCACTCAAAAGGGTCAAATCGGAGGGCTGAAAGTTCAAGGCTGTGGAGTGAGACCCCTGCCTTAAAAACAAATGAATGAATGAATGAACAATCATGGATAAGCAGAGTTGGATTCGTATAACACATAAAATGAGGACAGCAGCATGTGAGCTACTCAATCTGCATGACACTCTGAAGAGTATATGGTGGCTGAGAACTCTATGTATGTACACACATGTAGGTCTGACCAGGAGTCTAATTGGGTCAGATTCTTTGCTGTCAGTACCAGGAACGCACAGAGAAAAGTTCCCCAGGACAAGGTAAGAAGCAGAGACCACAGCCTGAGCTTCATTCATGAAGCTGAGGTGTTGGTCCAGCAAGTCATGATCATAGTGCTTCTTATTTTGAGTTCCTCTTTCTTCTTCTAATATATATATAATATATATATTGAGAAAGTCTATAACAAACACGAATTCAAGAACAAACACCTTAACCACTTATATCATTTCCAACAATAATATTTCTTCTGAATTTCATGAGATTTACAAAAAGACCAAAAACCAAGGCAACACCCCTGAAACTGGAAAATAACAGACAACTGGCTTTCATGGAGATTTGCCTGCCAAATCCACCTTTCTCGCCTTCACAGGCCTCCTGCTGGTAGCCCTGTTACCCACCTACTCATATAGGCCAACAACCTACCCACAAAAGCACATGACTGAGGCTCCAGTGTGGTAACACCGGGCCTGTGTCTTTCTTTTCAGCATCTCAGGAGGATGAAATCAATCTGTTGCCTAGCTCCTGTGACATAAACGACCAGCTTCAGCCAGATACGAGAGGCGATGTGGAAGATGTGTTGTCAAGTCTAAGTTTTCGCTTTACTGTTTAAGATATGTATGGATATATTGGTGAATATTTTTTAATAGAACCGTTGGCTAACAGAACTATATATAGTGTTTAGTTTACATGACCCACTGACTTCAGGTTGAGAAAACAAGTATGTGTAACATTTTAGAAGGTATCAGTGGCCCAGCTGGGAAGGGAAGAACTGTAGAGTTCAAGGTTTCTGACAAACTCTGGCGACGGGAGTCCCATTAGCAAAGCCACCGACTCTGATGCCCTGGAGAGTTAAGGCCTGTCAGGTAGCCAACCCATCTCTTCACCATCTCCCTTCCACATTCTACTCCCCTTCCTGATGATGCTTCAGCTGTCCACCACACCTGCTCAGACCCGATGCTCAGGCCACTCTTCCTTCCTCAGTGTCACCTTTCCTGAACATCCCAGTCTTATTCTGCCCTTTCCTCAAGACTTCAGCATCTCATGTAGTCGATGCCATCGAGGTTAGAACCCTGTTTTTCCACCATTATCTTTGCAAGGCAATCCATTTTAAATGATGGTATTATAAGCCAGACAGATGGATTAATAACTGTGTATCTCAGAGAGTCCTTCATACTCCCTGAGGCCTGTTTCACCATCAATAAAATGAGCATAAAAATATTTAGTCCACGGGGTTGTTCTGATGAACCACAATAATAACGTATATAAAGTGTTCAGAATTATCACGTGATCAATGAATGTAACCTGCTTTTGCCAGTCTCAGTTCTCCAGGACTGCTAGGAGGCTGGAGATCATCTCTGTCATTAACAGAAAACCTTCCCACCTATGCAGCAGGCCCCAAGGTGCCTGTATTTAATGTTATCCACTTGGTGCTATTCACTGACCATGGTATAAGCCCTGGGGAACTCAGGCACATATGGACGCTGTGCTGCCTATCTAGCTTGTTTGAGTCAGGTTGTCCACAGTTGCCAAACTTCCAGAAATGCTTTCCTTGTGGTCCTCTGAGGTTTGTTCATATTGAGCTACTTGTGCTATTCTTGTGCAAGTATTGACATTTCTACACCAAACAAAAGCAAAACGGAAGAACTCTACACCAAGAATCTATGTGTTTCAGTCATCTGCAGAAGATCCGAAAGGTCTCAAGGAGCAGACTCTACTGTGAACTGAGAAAAAACCATTCATCACCTGATAGGCTCAGACCTTTCTCTCTTTCTCTTCTTTCCTTCCTTCCTCCCTCCCTTCCTTCCTTCCTGTCTCTCTCTGTCTCTCCCTCCCTCCCTCTCTACTTCCCTCCTTCCCCCTTTCTTTTTGTCATTGTTGCTGAGAGGGGCTCTTTCATTGAGGCTAGGCTGGCCTAGAATGTACTGTGTGGCCTTGCAATTGTCTTGTCTCAGCATCCCCAGCACGGGTGTAAGAGGCATGTGCCAGTCCCTTAGCTGCTACTCAGCCTCTGCATGAACAGTATCTTCCCATTTCTCAGAGCTTCTAGGCCACATCTGTATTTCTTGGTGGGAGGTCTAATTATCTGTCTATTAGCATCACTAAAGCATGTCTTAAATACTGTGAACCTTCTAAGAGAAATTTTGTAGTAGTCTCTTTAAAAATGATTTTTTTTAATCTAGTCAAATGAAGAAGACTTTGTCACCAAAATTCTACCTAGATATCTTTAAAGATATCTCTGTGTTTATTCTTCTTTTTTTACACACCCTTTTCCATCAGATATAGGACATGAAAGCACTATATATACATTTGATGAACTTAAATTACTGAATACAAATGGATCGTAGAGAACTGACACGTATTCTTTTGCTAAAAGTTATCAGAGTGCTAAATATATGAAGGTCTCAGAAGGCATGCTGGGTTACTTTCTGAATGCCCTCAGGAGTCAAAGGAAGTACCGATGACCTACTTGACATAGCTTTGTGATAACAACACGAGTCTGGAAGGTGTGCTTTTTGGAGGCACCCACAACACATGACCTGTGCTCCCATTTTCAAACCAGAAGATCCCGCTCTCTTTCTCCTGTTGCTCATTCATGTAGTGAGGCCTCTCAGGATGGTGGTTCTCAGAAATCTGATAAAAGTCCTTGGCTCTACAGGCCTTTCATTCACAAAAAAACATCAACTAACTTTCTCTCTGTGTGTCTTTCTTTTTTTCCTTTCTTCCCTTCTTCCTTTCCTTTCTTTCTTTCTTTTTTTCTTTTTTTTTTTTTTTTGAACCAAAGGTATGATGCCTTTCTCCCTGCAGAAACCTCTCAGAGTCAGCTAAGTGGGCTGACTGAAGACACCTGTGCTATTTAGAGGAGTGAGCACTTTATAAGAGTCTCTACCCTGTAGTCCTTCTCCAGTATTAGATTCGAGTTGAACAAGAAAACCTGCACAGAGCCACACCTCCCTCCAAGGAAAATACTGGCAATCTTATTTTCCTTTTTGTCTTTGAAAATTAGTTGTCACAGCAACAAAAAAGCTTCTCTTCCTTCAGGTCCTTAAATCATATTATTTAAGGATGATTAAAAAGAAAACAAAACAGAACCCAAGAAACAAATGTAGTTCATCCCGGGAGCCTCTGAGATGCTCACATAACGGTCTGAGAGTACCGGATCTCTTTCCTGCCTTTCATGTGGTTTTTCTCAGCAAGGTTTCTGGCATGGAGCACAGGTCCTTGAAGACGCTGACACTCTTCAAGAGATGCCTTCTTAGTGGTAGTTTCCAGTGAGAAGTGGGGGTGGGGAGAGTATACCAATTTCAAGTCTGGGAACATCTAAGAAAGTTATTATATGGAATCCAAACCTTCTGGAAACACCCTCCATGGAAGCCGGTTCCACCTAGATAATGTTGCAGAGGATACTAGCCAATCATTTATCCCATTCTTTCCTGGCAGAACAAGTCAGCGCTGGACACACAGCCACCCAACTAATAACTGTACTTCCTAGCTTTCCTGGTAAAAGGTATGATCACATAATGAGGCCCATCTCTACCTTTTGCCACTGTTGTTGTGTTGGCTTGATGGGGCTAATATTGGAGAGGATATGACCATGGGCATGGAACGTCTAGGTGACTATGTAAATGAGGCTTTGCTAGACTGGGGAGGGGGACACTGTGGAGCTCCAGTGTCAGCCTTTTCTTCCACTGAGCCAGCGTTTTGATAATTTCTTGAAAAAGTTCTTCCTTTTAGTGTGGGCCTCCGGGGGCATTCCCTTCTAGCCGAATATTTAAGATTTTGAATCAATCATCCTCACACAGACACAGTACTTTCAAAACATACTGATTAAGGTCAGCAGCAAGTCCCACACAGTCCCACACACTGTTGACCCACGTTAGCTTGCTTCACATGATCTAGATAAAGGTAAGGCCCAGAAATTTGGGCCTTGGCATAAGAGACTGTATCATAATGGACATTGAAGATGTACAAAATTTCTAAGTGGCCACCAGAACACAGATGATTATATGACTGAGGGCCTAGACAAATGTCATTAAAACTTCTTTCCAAGGAACAAACATGCCCATGTACAGTTCAGTTGAGCTAAGACCTCACATCAAAAGGACATGCCAACATCACACTATATTTGTTCTCAAAGTACCATGAATGACTTTGAGGTTTTCTTTCATTAAAGTGAAATGTCTTCAGAACTAACTCAGACTTACTGATTGCAATGTCTGATGAACCATCAGCCTACCCTGCAGTTTCATCCTAGGGCTGAGGTTTCCTTGGAGCACACTGTGTAGGAAGTCTTTATTACTCTAACTGTTACTGCTTTGATCCAGATCTCAGCTCATATGGATGGATTACTGTCATAATGTCCTATAATGAATTTCTTTTTCTTTTGCCTCTTGCTGACCCTAGTCTATTCTCTATGCCACTGTGTTTTTCTCATTGAAATGCAAAGTCAATGGAGCCGAGTTTCTGTCTAAAACTGTCGGCTCCAATCACCTGCAGGATGGTGTAGAATGCAGGGCTGGACTTCTCTGCTTCTCTCCCTGCTTAAGATGCCTTCTGTCAATGAATTTGGATAACTTCTCATTCCTCAAAGCCTCATCTTTGATGATCTCTGAGAGCCAGTGGCGTTCATTGCCTCTCTTTATTACCTTGCACATACTTTTGTCTTATAACCTCTCATACCATGTGATCTGGGAAAATTATCTATTTACAGAATTGTCTTCTTAAGAACAAAAACTGTATCTCTCTTTTTCTTGATCTTTGTGTACTTAGTACCTTCCATCATGCTGGAACACGGCAAAATCTCAATAGACATTTTGTCAATGTAAAATCCATGCTGTAAAAATTAGCAACTTCCATTTGCTAATACAAAGTGATAGACCAGTGGTTCTCAACCTGTATGTTAAAGTCCTAAGCCTCACCAGAGTGGTATTTGGGAACAGGTTGCTATGAAGGTAATTAAATTCAAATGACGTCACTAAGGGGCCCTTATCTAACTTAACTAATGTCTTATTAGTCTCAACCAGTGGTTCTTGACCCCTTCATGGGGGGTTGCCTAAGACCTTTGGAAAACACAGATATTTACATTATACCTCATAACAGCAAAATTAATTAGGAAGTATCAATGAAAATAATGTTATGGTTGGGGGTCACCACAGCATGAGGAATTGTGTCAAAGGGTCTCAGTGTTAGGAAAGTTGAGAACCACTGTGATAGATGAAGAGAAGAGGGTTTTCAGTAATTTAGGTAATTTCCTTTACAGCCCCGTGTAGAGGAAAGGTCACGCTGCAAAACACCCATCTGTCTGACTTGGATGTGGTGAGGACCTTCTCCATCTTTGGAGGTAGGGGAACATTTACTTGAACTGCAAGTTAACTAGCATTCTCTTAAAATCCATATTTGGAAGTCGTTAGGATGTGGCTTCAATTAAAGACGGGAGCTTTACAAAAATAATCAAATTAAAACTAGGGTGTTAGTGTATTACTATGGTTTAATTACTACACCTACCAACCCATATGTTAAAGTTCTAAGCCTCACCAGAGTGGTATTTAGGAACAGGTTGCTATGAAGGTAATTAAATTCAAATGAGGTCATTAAGGGGCCCTTATCTAACTTAACTAGTGTCCTATCAAAGAGGGAAAGGAGACACACTGGGATGCACAGAGGAGAAAAGTCATCTGCTGGTCAAGGAGAGATTAGGAAAAACCAAACCTGACAATACCTTGATCTTAAACTTCTAGACTCTTAGCATCCCTTATTAACAGTTGTTGACATACTCAGGAACTGAATCATAAATGTCACCTCCAGAAAAAACATTAACAATTTACCCTTTTCCTCTTTGAGATGGCAAAACAGAGACCCAGGAGAGAAAAGTCTTGTCTAGTAGCTTTACTGGCTGGATGAGGTCTCCATAGACTTCTACTCAGAGCACCATGTTTCTCCACTTGGTGTCCCTCCATACCTTATAGCAGCCTGCTTCATACGTACATACTACATACATACACGCACACACGCACACATGCATACACACACACACACGCACACACACGTACACGCACACACACGCACACACACGTACACACAGCGCACACACACACATGCACCACACACACACACACACACACACACACACACACACGCGCGCGCGCGCCGCGCGCACACACACACGTGTATGAGTCATCTTTAGGGTGACTTAAATGCTTAAATGAGTAAAGTCATCTTCAGTTTTAGCTTAAGATATCCTGAACCAAATGACCTTAAGTGTAAACTTTATGGCTGGTGGAGATTTTATTATGCACTAGTTATATTCTTGTTAAACTATTTGAAGCACTCATCTCCATTTTTAGATAGGTTCATGTAAATTTTTGCTTCCCTGTCCCTAAACAGGCTTTACAATGAAAGAGAGCGGCCTGGCACAATGGGTATTTTTCTCTCGTCTCCAAGAAAAACTAGAGGTTTTTTTTTTTTAAATCATGATTTCCTAAGGTATTTTAAATGCAATCACTCTTCTATGACTACCTATAAGGATTTGGGTACCAGACAGCTCAGTTCTCCCACTGGCTCTGCATATGATCTTACTCAAGCCTTTCATAGTTTTTCTTGTTTTCTTTACTTCATTCATAGTGTGAAGATGTTCACACTATCTATATTATTTGATGTCTGTGAGGGTTGATGATGTCCTGGCCATGTAGGCAGTACGTAGTGAACAATCAAAGCCTATCTGCTGTCTGTTATAGATGAAGAATAAAAGTCTCAGAGAAAGCTGAGCCTTTTATGCCTGTAATGAAAAAGAAACCTCTGGGATCATATTCTGGAAGTTTCCCACTATACAGTACTGTTTGCTTGGTTTTGCCAGGATGCTCTGAATGACTGCGGGCAGGGAGGACCTGGATAGAATAGCCTACACATGATTTGTGGGCTACATTTAGAAAGCAGAGAGATGATTGACTATTTCCATGACATAGCTGCATTAGGTTCATGACAGAATTCAAAGGAATAGTCTAGGGTACAGCAGGGGTATTTCCTATCTGAGAGTCTTCTGGGTGCTGTGAAGTTTCTGTCACAGGAAGTGCTATGCTGAAGATAATGTAGTTACAGTTGCCTCTCCTCTGTCTCCATCTATCTGGTGTGTCATAGAATCCACATCTATTCAGGTTGGAGTCTCCATGGGATGATTCTTGCTCCATTCCTCAGAAAGGACAATGTCAGGGTATAAGAAATGCCTTTTGGGGCTCTCCCTGAACCTTCATGTACAGAGACACACAGCCTGACATGAGAGAGCAATGGTCTATTCTGTATCTTTGTGGTTAGATTGGCTTACATAATTAGCATTCTCCTCCAACAGAGCAACGGTGCTTTCTACCCTGGAAAGGAGAAAACCTACTCAGAATATTTAGATTTAGGCATTGATTCCACTAGTTGAAATTTAAGAAGCTTGAGGAGATACTTAAATTCTGTGAAGCTCAAGTTCCTTGTCTGTAAAATGAAGCTGGTAGTAGCACCTGCCCAGCAAATTTACTGTGAACCAAAGAGACGATACAGTTAAAAGTACCTTGCCAGTATCACTGTGATTCCTCGAGTCCTCTAACTGGGGCTCTAAGATTCACAGTCCATTCACAGCACAAGCTCTTCCCTTATAGCCTGTACATTATTATTGAGCAAATGTCTTATATCTTACATTTACAATGCATTGTTGAGGTGCAGAAATCAGACATCGTATCCACTCCCTTCTCTTGCAGCGTAAGTACTTACTGATGGCCCAGAACATAAGCAGGGAACTATTTATTGATGGCAAAGAATTATCTCATCATAACAGAGCTTGGATTTAGGACTTAGGACTGCAACCTGCAATCCCTTTCCTACATCTCCTTGAATACTGGATCCAAGGCAGAAGGCACAGAGAAAGTCTCACCCTTGGAGACCTGAGTCTGGCTCAGATTCTGTGTCCCCCTTCTTCCCTGTTGCTTAACTGTGATGTACATGTTGTCCTCATGTATAAGATGTAATATAACAAGATGTAATATAACACCACCTGGGGCCAACGTGGAAAGCATCCTTGTTGAATGTACCTGGAGGCTTTGACAATATAAAGCAAACCTGAAATATCATATCGTGGGCAAAGCTTGGCTGTGGAAGCAGAGCTATTGGACTAGTTAGCATTGGGTTTGCCATTGATGAGGTACCCACGTGCTCACCTGAGACTTCTTGCCTGCATTCTTCTTGCCATAGGTTGAAGGTCTTAGAGCGACTGCTGACAGGGTTGCTTACAGTGCAGTTGTAGATGCTGTCTTGATGCTGGTTGCTAAGCCTGATGTGGAGGAGGTGGGAGGAGTTGGCTTGGCTCAGCAGGTGGGTGCCAGCCTCATCACTCCAGCTGTAAGTCACGTGATCCCCTTCCTTCACTGTGCAGGCTAACAGCAAGCTGCAGGTCCCATTCTCATTCTCCTGGGTTTTGTTTAGCACTTTAATCTCTGGAGTGGAGACCTGCTCTGTCAGGAGGAGGAGCAAGGGAACCATCACTGAAACAAAGGTCCCGGAACTGTCCACTGACTTATTTGTCAAAACAAAGCCTAGGGAAAATGTCATTTTCCCCTCACTGAGAAACCTTAAGTGTGAGTTGCTAGGGAGCTGTGGCCCCTATCATCCCTCACCCAGCTCTGCTCATTCCAGGAGTCTCTTCAGATGGAACAGTCCTAATACTGTTAGGATACTGCCTGCTTCTCCTGGTGTTCACCATCTAGATCGTTCTGCCTTATTCTATCAAGAATAAGGTAGGTTTTGACTGGCTTATGAGTACAACATCCTAGATGAGAGCCAAGAACATGAGCTTTCAGTGATAGGCTTTCATAAGGTGTGCGTGCGTGCGCGTGCGTGTATCTGTCTCTCTCTCTGTGTCTGTCAAAGGCTTTGTGGGTCTAAAGCAGTGGTAGGGTTTTTAGCTGCAGGTCCTATCATTCATATAATCCCAAAGCCATAAGACATTCTCTCTCTCTCTTTCTCCCTCTCTCTCCTCAAAGAAAGTCCTGGCTGCAGAGACCACACTTCCCAACACACCCAGCTGATTATATAACATGTGACAAAATCAGTAAACTCACAAGAACAAAAGGACAGATTGTATAACATTTATGTTATCTAAAAACCACAGGCTGCGCGGCCTCCATGCACACTCAGCGAGGGCTACAGACACTCTGCATTCTCTGTTTGCAGGGGAAAGTGCTGGGGCAGGTGAGAGCCAAGATGTTTCTCTTTCTCTCCTAGAAATCTTTCCAAGACATTTCTCTTTCTTTCCTAGAAATCTCTCCAAGATGTTTCTCTTTCTCTCCTAGAAAGTGGCAGCATCCAATAAAATGCTGGCTGTGGGTTCCCGTCCCATCCTTGGCCGTTAAGATCCTTTAGAAAGACAGCCCCACACAGCGGTCAGGAAGCCTTGGAAAGCAGATGAGCCTCAGGCCTAAAGGACAGGAATTCTAGGTGTCTTCAAAGACAGCAGCAGAGGTTAAAGGGGCTCAGAAAAGTGCTGGACTCAGCTAGATGTAGGTTCTACAGGCCCACAACTAAATAACTACACAAGCAGATGCTGGTTCAAATGAGAAAAGAGGTGTTTTGTTCACCATGTAGGTGGAAGCCTCCCCCAAGGCTCTGGGCTTGGTGAACTGCCTGTGGGTGGAATATCAGCTCTCTTTACTCAGAAGCTCTGCTGTAGTCAACATCCCACACAAGTGTGAGCAAGCGCCTGCGAAATCGCTTGCTGCTGGAGTCTGGCAAATGAAAGGGGATTTGGGTTGGTTCGTTGTAGTCAAACTTTGTAAAAGTCAAGCTTGATAGAAAAAAAATATTTTATTAAAAAATTGCTATGCAAACTAAGCCAGCCCTTCAGCTCCCACACAGTGGGTTCCCTTCCTCTCAAAACAGGAATCAAATCAACTTCCACCAACGGGAAGAAAAAAACAGAAATGTCCGTTTGTCAAAGCTTAAATACTTGTTAGACCCATCTTTCAGTTGGCTTCCAATTCCAGACATTCTACTTCTGAGAAAGGCCTGAACTCTGGGACTGAGAACCTTCTAGGCCCTCCTGTGTGAAGTACAAAAATTCCCATTTTTACCATAAAGCTTCAGCTGCATGCAGAACTGCTGAACTGACACGTTCTCCTCCACGCTCACAAAGTACAGTCCTTCGCTCTCCCGCCTGGTCCCCGGGATCCGCAGGCTCAGGTTTTCTGGTTGAAACTGGTAGCCATCCTCCAGGTGATCTGGGTAGCCCCCTTTAGAGAGATCAAATGACACTATTTTCTTGTTGGTTGTGCTTCCTGGAGATGTTGCCATTGTGACAGGATGCGGACGCTTTTGTTCACACTCTTATTTATCTGATGTCCGTTTGTCAGGTGCAGCCATGTGTCATGTCCCAGCTTCTGGAGAGTCACTGGGCAATCCATCACACCTCCACCTGAGGGAAGGAGGGAAAGATAATTGCTTATGATGGGAGATCTGGAGATATTCATTGTGTTGAGGATAGAGAAAGACAGGCTGAGACTCTCCTCACCTCTTGAGCTATCTCATATACCGGGTGGTGGTCTACAAGGATTCCCACTAGGACTCTAACCATAACTTCAGTATTTCAGAGCATCCAGTGGAAATCCTCAAATCACTTACACCAGGGTTCTCGCAGCTCAGACTGAACAGCGAAGGCACAGAAGGAAAGTAAATGACTCCCTTAAAGAGACAGTAGTGAGTGGCAGAGTCAGGACTAGAATCTTAGGCCGTCATTTCTCTGCCAAGGTTCTATATGCACGGTGAAGAGCAAGCGACAGAGAGAAGAGGCCCAGGGAAACATGGTTCCAAAAGCATCAAATCAGGTGAGACGAGTCAGAGAAGAGGCAGAGGACTGTGAGAACCAAGAAGGAGATGCTCTTTGTGCTCACACTGGAACCTTGCTTCTCCAACAATCCCTGAGGTAGTTAGGATAAGAGCTAAGAGATCGTTTGGTTTCCCTTTTTAAAATTGCTGAACCAACAAGAACAAAGGGGAAACCCCCTACAAAAGCTCAAAGCTCTTCTAAACCACTCTCAGGGATTCTAGTGCTGAGTATTTAATACCTCCACTTTTCTCAAAGCCACAGCCTGGCCTTCTACCTCCTCTCTCAGGGGTTACCTCCCTTTTCGTTTCACTGAAAAAAAAACAATATAGAAGAAACAAAAAGCAAATTTCAATCTATGGTAGTCCCAGTCAGCCTATCTACCTGGAGGAATGGCCTGGGCTCCCATCCAAGGCTCCCTAGAGGAGCACTCGCGTGCTTTCAGGCTTTGCCTCTGTAACCCACCCCCTGCCTCCTGGAATCCTTTCAACAAGTATACACACATACAAACAGTTAATTACCCATATCTAAAAAAGGAAAGAAAGAAAGAAAAGAAAGAAAGAAAAAGAAAGAAAGAAAGAAGAAAGAAAGAAAGAAAGAAAAGAAAGAAAGAAAGAAAGAAAGAAAAGTCTGCTCTGACCCAGGTCTATCCTCTCAGCCGGTTGGCTATTTTCATTTTCTTTTTGGAAGGTTCTTGCACATCTGCTTATGTTTTCTGCTTTTACTTCCTGACCCATTTTTCCATGTACCCACTCCAAACAACTATTCTTCCAAATTCTCATGGGATCATGCTTGCCAAGATGTCTGTTACATAGAGCCAAGTCCGTTAATTCTCCATCATTGCCTTGCGTGTTTCTCAAGAACCCGTGGCGTAGATCATCACCCCTCCATTAAACATGGTCTGCATTTGGTCCCCGAAATACTACATTTCCATGGATTGCTAGGGTTTTTTTTTTTTTTCTTTTATCGCTCTTAGTTTCCTTGGGGGAAACTTCTGTTCTTTCTTAGATCACGCCAGGCTCAGACTTCCTTCTCTTCCTTATCTACACCTATTTCTCATTTAGCTCCACGGTTTGACATACCTGCAGTATTTACAGTTATAGATTGTGTCTAATTCTTTCACTGTAGACCACTGCCTACACAGATGGGCACTTGGAAGTTTAAATAGCATCCTGCTTTAGCAAAGACTCTGTTCAGGTGTGACCAGTTTCTCAGGCCAAGAGCATTGGAGGATCTTTGAGTCCATCCTTTCTCGAATTCCACATTTAGCCTTGACAGAAAATTCTGCCGGCTTTGATTCCCAAGTTGGTTCCACACAGAAGCCCTTGCTTGCCGTCCTTCCTGAACCATCACCACAGGCCTAGCTGCTACTACTCTGCCAGCTAATCTAGCGTTTATACCTCGGACAAGTGATCCTTCAAACGCATGCCTGATTTAGCTTTTCTCTCTATCACTTTTAATCTTCCAGGGCTTTCTAGCCCTTACAAAGTTCACAGCCCTTGAATCTGCTCACTGCAAACTTAGCATTGCTCCAAACCTATTCCCTGCCCACTCTCTGGCTTTCAAAGCACTATAGCCACATAACTCCCCTGCTCTGTAACCTCATCAAGAACTTTCTGGCCTCTGGACCTCTGTATTCACTGTTTGTCTCTGGAGAGTTCTTCCCTTGTGTACCTGAACTTCTCAGTGCCTTACTTTATTTTAGGTGCCTGCTCAGAGAATTCTGTCTTCTGAGAGGCTTCCTCTGATGGATTATCCAAGACACACCTCCTGCCCATTCCCCTTGCTGTCACTGCCTGGTGTTAAACGCACATTTATTCATTTGTATTGCTTTCTGTCCCACTTGACTACAGTCCTTCTCTAGAGAATGAACTTCATGCCACTGTTGGTGTCTGATGACCTGATACAGTGTTTGGCACAGGCAGGCTCTGAAATAAATATCTGTTCAATTGGCAAGGGCTGAAAGCCTTGTGACCCTCGCAAAGCTCCTGTTTACCTTAGTCTGACATACATACAACTGAATTTAACCATAAGCTAATGTTCATGGTAGGAACACGTGACTCAGTGAGCATAGATTGCTCTATCTGATAAGAGATTCAAACGGGGAGAATAAACCCACCTGCTTCTGCAACAGCTCTGTCTAGAAAGACCCCTTCTCAATTGTGGGAAAGATGAGCTACTGGAAAATCTGGTGAAAGGGCCAATATATTCTTGACATCCATGTGCCCTGCAAACCCTACACTGTCTACTAAATGACCCAACCCACATTCATTAAATACTAGTGATTTGGGGAAAAAATGTTCTCTACATGGGCTAAAGTCAGGATGAGTGGGGTTGGGGCATGGTTGTTACAAGAAAGTGTGGTAGGTGTTAAGGAACTCGATCTTTGGGCTGTTGCTAATATTTCCCCTGAAAACACAGTACTCAGCCCATTGCTCGTTAAAGTGGAGACTCTTAGTTTTACTGTGGTTGTCTGGTGCTATTTTCACAGGGGTACCCTAGGAAGCACTCTGGGCCTTTTTTCCAGTCACACTCAGGAACGCCTGACAGTTCAAGACGACACACCTCCTCTGATGGCTTTACATCCAAATTGTAACAGTGTACCCGAGATACATTTTGGAAACTTGCGTCCTGAACCCAAGTTTCTCTATGTAAAAGAAACAGGGAGGACTGAGAGCCAAGCATGGACCCTGAATGTATGTACATTTCAGGGAACGCTTCCATAAACGTCGTTTCTGAAAGAGATCTGAGCATTTCAAAACAGAATCACTCTCACACTGTTGACATTTTAAACTGATTTTGATATGGGGAAGAAGGGGAAATGGGGACATTTACCATTTCTAAGACTGTTAACCCTTCACTCTCCCAAACTTCTCCCATACAACCTTTTCCTGTCACAGGATGTTGCAGGCTTGTTGTTGTTGCTTTTGTTTGTTTTTGTACTTTCAGAGTACAGAATAGGTTCGAGGAAGAGAAAAGCAGGGTAGGAAGTCACCAAATAAACAAACAAATAAAAGATAGAAGTCAAGAGGAGAAAGGATGAAAGGAAACCAATGGGGCAGATGAAGACAGTCCATACATAAGGACTGGAATCAAAGCTTGTCCAGGAGGAGACCCTAACACCCAAGCACACGAGAAGAAAGATGACATAATTGCTCCCATGACAGCTGAGTCTTGAGGTCATCTCCACCCAAGCACAAATGGAAACATAAGCGGGGCTAAAAAAGCCTTCAAATGGAGTCTCTGTTCCTGAAACATCCTCCGGCCTGATGAGGGGTTTCCAGCGAGCCTGTGATTCAGTCAGCCCTGTTTACTAGAAGAGACTGGGAAGGAACATTTCTGCTCCTCACACCGACTCACTTTCCTTGCTTTGATGGTGGAGTGATTCACACAGGCAGATGAACAGTGGCCTGATACTTTCAGGATTTAGCTGAGCCTTTGACAAAGTGGGGTTCTACCGCAGAACCTTATTTT
The DNA here is from genome assembly GCA_021653895.1 of Mastomys natalensis. NCBI lineage: Eukaryota > Metazoa > Chordata > Mammalia > Rodentia > Muridae > Mastomys > Mastomys natalensis. The sequence continues at coordinate 667,913 of JAJTUV010000925.1, read as the reverse complement.
TGGCTTCATTCTGATATTTTATATATGCTTTTATCATCTTGCTACATTCTTCTTTCTTTCTTCTTCTTTCTTTCTTTCTTTCTTTCTTTCTTTCTTTCTTTCTTTCTTTCTTTCTTCTTCTTTCTTCTTGTTTTTAGAAAAGAGGTGGTCTTATGGGCCTCACAGTTCTAGAGGTAGACTCAGGAAGAAAAAAAAAAAACTGGTCTAAGGATTGTTTTTAAACCTAGATATCCTACTAAGATCCCTGGTCCACAGTTGAGAGGTTGAGTCTTTGTGCTCACACTGTTTGCACTGCTCATACCCCAGCCTAAAACTCTGGACCACCCTTTGCCTGGCCAGTTCCTTCCACCCTCCATGTCTTCTGATGAGGGAAGACTTCCCTTACTTCAGTTTAGGTTAGGCTTCCTACAGCCTCCCTCCACCATCCTTCCATCACTCCTACATGCTTCTCAGCACAATTTTATCTAGTTTAACACTTATTGTCTTCACATAGTTAGAAGCTTTCTTTTTCTGTTGTTGTTTTTGTTTTTGTTTTGTTTTTCGAGACAGGGTTTCTCTGTGTAGCCCTGGCTGTCCTGGAACTCACTCTGTAGACCAGGCTGGCCTCGAACTCAGAAATGTACCTGCCTCTGCCTCCTAGTGCTGGGATTAAAGGCGTGTGCCACCACCGCCCGGCTAGAAGCTCTCAAGAAGAGGGATTGTACCTTTTATCCACTGTGGCATTCTAACACAGTGCTTCTCAACCTTCCTAACCCAGTGACCCTTTAATATAGTTCCTCATGTTGAAGCGAACCCCCAACCAAAAACCATTTTGCTACTATTTCATAACTGTAATTTTGCAACTGTTATGAATTGTAATATAAATATCTGATATCCAGGATATCTGATATGTGACCCTCAGAGAAGATATGACCCACAAGTTGAGAACTACTGTTCTAACTGGTACCTGGGATACAATGAGAGCCCAAGAAATCCTTCTTGTCAAAGTGAATACATGAAATGAAATGGGTTGAATGAATGAATGAACAAGTAACACCTGAATCTAAGTTCTTCCCTTTCCACAATCAAGATGAATTCCATTTTCTTTCTGGAGCATTCCTGATGTGGGATGAGAGAGAGTTTTTCTCCCCACTTTCCTGGTGAGGATTTAGAAGTTCCCCAGCCACAAACCCTAGGTTTTTGGTTACAACAGACCCCGTGCCGTTCCATCTAAGTGCTCACATCACTGAAACCCTGGATCTGTATCTCCATCTAAAATACTCCTTCCCAACTCTAGTAGAATCTAACCTATGTATTTGAAGGATACAAGAAACACCGGCAACAGTGTCATCTACAGCAAGGATTATACAAAGAAGGCAAGTCCTCATTCTAATCTATTTTGTTCTGTTAAAGTTTTAGAAACGCACATGCAACTTTCTCCTAATAAACAAAAAAAGGTTAAACAAAAAACCACTATGATGAAAAAAGTTCCAAATTCCCAACTTCCCATCAAAGACTTCATGCGTGCCTCCTATATTCTCCTTCCGAAATTCATCAATGCCTCTCACAGTTTGAAAAATCCCATACTCAGTTAGCTTCAACTCATTTCAACATATACACCTTAATCATAGACATCATAATCTAGTTTTCATCATGGGACCTAGAAACACATTGGATCATTCTTCACAGTCCTTAAACAGAGCATATCCAGTTTTATTCCCTGAAATGTCTAGTGTCCAGCCATGCAAGTCCAGAGAAACTGTTAATCTACTCTGCTTATCTTTCCTCATTGACAAAGTTCTAGCAGTACCAATGATGGTGACAACAATCTCAAAGGGCAGGTATGAGAATTTGAAGGATAAAACACTTAACACAATGTCTTATATAAAGCAAATATATAGTATTTTTACACTATTATTTATTCAACAAAATTTTTAGCGAGCTCTCATATACCAGATATTATATCAGGTGTTTGTCAGGGGCTTATGACTGCTATGTTTGCTCCCTATCCCTACATGTTGCCTGGCCATAGACACTCAGTATCAGTGCAGTACAGAATCTTTTAAAGTCAGTCTATAAATATCCAAAATCCCTGATGCTTTGAACTCTATTCCAATTCTTCAGATAGAGAAAGGTGAGGTTTCATATCACAGTATTAAAATTTTTGATGAAGTATTTATATCAATATATTGGCATAGGATGGACCGTAGCTATATTAGGTTGGTCCAAGCCTAGAACCCAAGCATTTGTCCCTCATCTCTTATTGTACATGGATGAAGGAGGTGGGAAGGACCCACATGGGGGATAAAGCACTCCATTTGTTAAGAATCGTCAGTCATAACACATATGTCCCTGTAGTGGCCAATACTGATAATGAGGCTATGCAGATCCAGGGGTAAGTGAATGTACACAAGTTCTACTCAGCATGGTTATGACCCTACAGTTGCTCTAAAAATAAAAGTCTAGTTTAAAAGATTCTTGATAAATTAAAGGATCTGAACTAACTGATGTCTAGACATAATGCAACAACATCTTTGGGTTTTGGTGTGGATTTTTCAGAATGGGAACTTGGCATTTTATGTCTAACTCAAGAGTTCAAGGAAGCACTAGGCACAGTTTTGAAATACCTGTGAACTGGAGTTAATGTAGATGAGGATCATAACGTTCTGGCTGGAGTGGTAAGGGGAGGAGCAGTATCAAAGACCAAAAATATGATATTTTTAAACAAATAATACACATAATAAATTGAAGAAATCTGGGGCTGGCTTTGCAGGAACCCCAGTCTGGGCTGTATCTATTGTAAAGACTAGAAATCTTCCTGCGAGCATAATAAATGTTAATATTGTGACATAAGCCACAATACATCTGTCTTCTTTAAGAGCAAGAAATTAAAGGTGACTCCCAGTAAAATATAAAGGAAAAACAAGACATAAAAGTTTACCTTGCAGTTATTTACCCAAAGATAGTGACTGTTCATTGTGCCTCTTGGATTAAAGTCAAGATGCTGTATAGAGGTTACATAGCTTCTTGACCATCACATACTTCTATGTGAAGTTCACTGTAAATTAATACATCAACTGTCCTTTGGGAGAATTTGCTTTACTTGGGAAGGGACATGAGGACTTTTCGCATTTTACGGTTCTCAGTAGGAACTGAAAATTGAGCTGAAATGGGAAGGGGCTGATTTTTTTTTTTACAAGAGTCAAGCTCCTTTGGGTAGCTTTGACACGACTGATAAGTCTCATTTGCAAAGTATTTCTATTTGGGTTTTAATGGGGTTTCACAAAAGAGTACACATTTAAAAATAGAAACACTGACAAAAATTGAGCTTATTTTTAGAATGTGGAATGCAAGGAAAGAATAGTTGCCAAGTGGGGAGACATGTATGTACCCTGGGGCTGGGGTGTGGCTCACAGCCAGTGACTTCCTACCCTTAAGCAGAACTTTTGCTAGCTACACCTGAGCTGTCGCAGACAAGGCTAGACAAGCAGAAAGCTTAACATTCATCTCATAGTCACCACAGTAAGTCACCAAAATCACAGTAAGCCAGCAATGGTGGGGTTCAAACTGTATACGAACGAGGAGGGCTTAGCTCTTCTACCTCCAAAAATGCTCAGTTTGTTTGACGATCTAAACATCTCTCAAAGTGGTGCTAGACAAGGCCACCTCATCTGAGACTTGAGTAAGAGATTCCAGGTACAGCACCCCACATGCCTGGCACATTTCAGGGCTTTTCTTAGAAAAGTCCATTATGGATTTATAGTCATGAAACCCCCACGACCAAAGTGCTCTGGCCCTCAGGATTTCCCCCATCCCCTTCCTAAAGCCATCTCTCAGTCAGGCTGTCTCCCACAATCTAATTAAATCCTACAATGGAGTTGACCATCCCATTCACATGGTCAGCCCAGTATGCACTGCTTAGCACCCTTGCTCTCCAATATCTTTCCTTACAGTCCCAGCCCACTAGATAGAAAACAATGGCTTGTCTTGGAAAAGAGAAGAAACAACTGCATGGGAGAGAAGCCCTGCCCCTCTAACACTTAGCCATTAGTTGAGCTCACTGCAGTGGAGCCTTGAAGTTTCCTGATTTACATTTTCCATAGTCTGTAAGCAACCCCGGGCTCCAAAATCCCAACGTCTCCCCTTCTTGATGCTTTGGAATCATCTCTTCTAAGAAAGCATGACCACACTGCAACCACTGTCTGTTGTCAGCCAAAGATCTGAGGTTTTTCACTTCCACCTCGTTGCCCCTACCATCCTTACTTTTCACTGGACCATGTTCTTTGTCTGCTGGTGTATGTGAGAGAATTATTTTCCATGGCAGGGATGTAAGTCAAGTTTCCCAGAGCTTTGGTCCCTAGCCTGGGTCTTGGCCAGAAGGGTATCCACATAAAACCAACTAGTCAGAACTTCAGCCCGAGTCCATCTCCCAGGAGGCTGTTTAAGGATGTAGCAGGTGCCTTTAGGTTCTGGTTTCCATAGAAACTAGTGTAGGTGGGACAAATCCCTGGAACCTGAGGCTCAAGGAACTCACAGGTTTCTTCCTCTTTGAAAGACACAGTAGAAACCCAGAGCCACTCTCCTTAAAAGAAGAGGAAAACTGAACAGCACTCCCCAGCCCTTGTCTTCTCTATTCATGAGGCTCTGCTGATTCTGAACTGCTAAACACAGGACTCAACCCTTTAAACAAATGAACACTCACCTGTTCCGTAGCTCAACTCAAAAGCCAGGGAGAGAAACAGAAGTATTCTCAAGGAAAGGGATCCGTTGGGATCCATTAGCCAGCAAAAGAGAGGGACAGGTGCCTGGCTGGGAGCTCAGCTGGGCAGCTGCTTACTGTTACCCCCAGGCAGAAGCTCTGATCGCAGTGCTGCCTCTGCCGACAAGTTCCTGAACCAGCTTCCTGTCTCAACTGGTATTTTTTTTTCTCTACTTGAGTCTCCAGGATTGCTCATATCTGATCAGGCTTAAATCACTTTATCACTTCGTTGTTCTTGAGAAGCCTAAGTCAGGTGTTCAGACCCACGGGAGTTGGGAAAGGGGCTGTGATGTCACAGCAGTCAAACCCTGGCTTGGGGAAGAAGTGTGATTTCCTCCCCCCACCACCTCTTTTTTCTAAGCTGTTTCCAGGAAATGGGTGTCACAAGTTTTCTGAGCAGATCTGTCTGGTAAACTCTTCTTGGGTCCTAAGAAAAAAATGGACACTGGGTAGACCACCTACAAATAGGAAATCTAGAGCTCAGCTTTTGTTTGTGACTTACTTTGCATGGAATGACAGGACTTTTACTTCTGATTCATTCCATAATCTCACTGAATACTTCTGCAAGTCAGACCTGGAGCTATAGTCACCGACTGATGGAGCAGACACCACTGACCAATGGCCCATTTTCCTGACAGGCATAGTGGGGCAGAATCAAGTTAGCTCTCCTTGCCTTCAATTTAGAACTTGTGTGTAAAGTTTGCTATGGAGAAGGGATGGAAGAAAAAACTTCCATGAACAGAACACTAGAAAGTGTTCTATGATCAGAGCTCACAAGGAGACTTTGAAAGGTGAGGCTAGGTATTTGTGTTGTGTGTGTGTGTGTGTGTGTGTGTGTGTGTGTGTGTGTGTGTGTGTGTGTGTGTGTGTTTGGGACGGGAGGTGCCTGCCATAGTTCTGAATGTGAAAGTCAAAGAACAACCCTTAGGAATCAGCTTTCTTCTTCCATCATGTGGGATCCAGTTATTAAACTCAAGTTCCAGGCCTATGCAGCAAGTGTCCTTACCCACCAAGCTATCTTACTAGTCCCCAGGCTGATGCTTTTGGAATCCATTGTCATAATCACAGATAATCTACTCTTGACCTCCCCAAAGGCCTTAGTGTAGAAAGAGCTGGTGTTAGAGGAAAACTGGTCCTTAGTTCTCTTTGTTTTCTCATCTCCTGCCTCCTGTATCCAACTTCATAATGGTGAATTAGGTGTGGTATGTTTTCAGTTCTGCATTCATGTCCTCACTGTGGAGCTAGGAATTACCTCCATTTAAGGAATTAATACCATAGAAATCAAAAATGATATAAATTAGAGTTTCCTTCCTTCCTTTTCCCTTTGTTTTTGTTTGTTTGTCTATTGGTTTTGTTGTGTTTTGGTTTTTGAGACAAGTCTCACTATGTAGTTCTTGCTGGCCTGGAACTCACTATATAGACTCTACTGGTCTCAGACTCACCTGGTACTGCTTCCCAAGTGCTGAGACTAAAGGTGCAGCCACATCATGTTTACCTTGTTCTTCCAAGAATGGACCCTCTACTTTAAAAACAATATTTTATTTGTTCTTTGAGAATTTTATTGTTTATCACATTCATGTCCCCATACTTCCAAAGATATTCACCCAGCTTTGTGTCTTTTCTGGTTTTTAGCCCATCGAAACAATTTTGTGCTGCCCAAATATTCTTGGATGTGTGATCTTCTACCAGAGCCTGGTTGACTTACCAAGGACTATGTTCTTAGAGAAAATTGTCCCTCCCTCTCCCAGTAGCTGACAACTGTTAATACTTACAAGGCTAGGGGTGGGTTTGTGCCCCACTCCAATCCCCAAGCTGAGATTTGGTCTTGCTTAAGCTTGCACATGTTTTATGTATGATGTCACAGCCTGTATGCATTCATATGTGTCCCACTGTGTCTGGAAGACAATGGTTCCTTGTAATCGCCTACCACCTCTGGCTCTTACATTCTCTCTGCCCCCACTCTTGGGAAAAGGGGGCGCAGTATAGATGTTCCGTGCTTCATATAGATGATCTATAATGAAAAGGAGCAAGCTGAGCAAAGGAAAAATACAAAATGTACAGTTGGGGCAAGATCCTACCTAGCTAAGCCTGTGAAAAGTAATTAAAGGACCGTGAAAAGGAATTAAAGAAAAGCTTTAATCCCAGTACTCCAGAGGCAGAGGAAAGTGGATCTCTGAGTTCAAGGCCAGTCTCATCTACAGGTTGAGTTCCAGGGCAACCAAGCTTAAGCAGTCAAGAAAACTATCAAAAAACAGAAAGCTGATTCAGATATAAATAATGGTTACAGCAAGTAGCAGAACTTGGCAGTTTTAGCCACATGGTTCTGGCTTTATAGTAAAGGATAAAAGAAAGGGATTGTGGAATCTCCATCCATGGCTAAGAAACCTGTTGAGATCAGTTGTGTGTCAGAGGTGTCTCTGCATAGAGGCCTACAGAGGCTATTGTGTGAAGCTGGATTGCCTGGGAAACACAAGATGTTGGAGATGGCAGAAACCATTAGAGAAAAGCTGCTAACAAGGACTGGAAACCAGCCCAAGAGAGAAAGAAGTGTGTTGCAGTCAACAAAGCTGAAAGGAGTCAGAGAGCACTTTGACATTAGACATAGAGATACAGAATTTGGAGTTTGGAGTTTTCAGTGTTGGTATGGTCCAGTCTTTCTTCACTATGCTCCCATTCTTTCCTTTTGGAATGATAATGTATATCCTGTGCCATTGTATGTTGGAAATATGTGATCTGCTTCTTCATTTTGATTTTACAGGGGTTGTAGTTAAGAGACTGCCCTGCCCACAAGCCTCACAGACTTTGAACTGTGGATTTTTAAACAGTATTGAGACTGTGATAGACTATGGGGACTTCAGAAGTTGGACTAAATGCATTTTGCATTCTGATATGGCTAAAAGCCTATGAGGGGAGCCTGAGATCAAGAATGTAGTGGTTTGAATAGGAATGGGTCCCACAGGCTCTTAGAGTTTGGCATTATTTGGACTTAGAGGTTTCAGAAGCTCAAGCCAGGCCCAGTGGTCACAATCTCTTTCAGCTGCCTGCTGATCTGAATGTAGAACTCTCAGCTCCTTCTGTGACATCATATCTGCCTGTATGCTACCAAGCTTCCCACCATAACGATAATGGACTAAACCTCTGAACCTTTAACAAGTCCCAATGAAATGTTTTCGTTTATAAGAGTTGCCAAGGTCATGGTCTCTTCACAGCAATCAAAACCCTAAGTCAGGCCATGTGGTTAATTCAGTTTTCAGAATTTACACAGCTCTGGGCAGAGCTACTCCCTTCGTTGCAGAGAGAAGATGCTGACAGATCAGACCAATATGGAACGACACAGTTGAGCACATCTTGTGTTGACAAAGCCATTTTTCTGAAGCCAGCACATTTACTATGTTGTTTTATCCTCACAGCAGTCCCAGGAGAAGAGCTCGTGGGGGTATAAAGCTGACCAAACCTGCGAGTTCAGACTCTAAGAGTGTTTTCCCTTTTCCAGGAGGACACTTATTATTCCTTGAAGACTCCAGAAAGTGGCAAGAAAGGAGTGTCACCAACGGTAGACCCTGAAGGTCAGGGCTTCCATATACATTATTCCAAAAATCTTTGAAACAATGAGACACTGATATGATTTCTCTATTTTACTGATGGATGGAGGTGTAAGAGTTGATACATACACACACACACACACAGAGACAGACAGACAGACAGATAGACAGACAGATAGAGATGTTTGCCAGTCTTTGGGCTCATGACTTACTATCTATAGAACATGTCTTCTAGTATGAGCAGTGAGAGAATCCTAGATATGTGTGGTTTCTTGTTCCTAGCCTCCATCATCTGTGGCACAGTACCACTTCCTCCGTTTGACTACACAATGCCTCACCCTAAGAGTGAGGAGGACTATACAAAGAACAGCCCCTCCTAAACTCAAATGGGCTTTTCAATGAAGCCATATCCAATTCTTTATTTTTAATTAGTAATGATATGTGTGTGTATGAGTGTGTTGTACATTGTGTGTGAGTATGTTACACGTATGTCGTGTGTGTTGTACAGGCATGTGTGTGTTATATGTATGTCATATGTGTATGTGTGTTATACATGCATGTATGTGTGTTATATGTATGGTATGTGTGTATGTGTGTTGTACATGTATGTGTTACATGTGTGTTATGTATGTATTGTGTATATGTGTTGTACATGTGTGTGTGTGTATATGTGTATGTTATACATGCATGTGTGTGCAGGTGCACTCACACGTGCCTAAGCATGTGTAGTTCAGAGATCAACGTTAGGTATCTTCCTCTATAGGAAGATACTTTATATTTTTTGGCAGTGTCTCTCACTGAACCAGGAGCCAATCTTTTTAGCTGGACTGGCTGGTGGCAAATCCTGGGATCTGCCTGTCTCTGCCCCTGGTTCCTGCACAGGCTACAGGGGTTACAGGCACACTGCACCTGGTATTTATGTGGGCATCAGGGACACAAGCTCAGGCCCTCAAGCTTGAGGGCAAACTCTTTACTGTCTGAGCCATCTTCTCAATCTCCAGCTCTTGAAAGCCAAGGTACGCTGTCTTCTAAGATTTGCTATCCTTTCCTTCTCTTGAGACTGCATAGCTACAAGCAGCAAAGTTGCCTGCCTGCCAGTATCTGGGACTGAAGCCTCTGACCATGTTGGTTTCCCAATCAGTGACCATCTTCAACATGACTTCTAAGTAAAAGTCCTCTATTGCACAAACTATTCTGGCAAGTAAAGAGTCACCAAAGGATGGGCCAGGTCACCTAGCCACATGCCGCTCACAATGAACACATCTATCTGGATGAGAAAAAAAACCCACAAAAACAAAATGAAAGTACAAAATTTCCCCAAATTCTGAACATCTCCTAGGAGACCTAATTGCAGAGTCTAAAACTGGCCTGGGGAAAACACTGGGAAAAATACCCCTGTGTCTGCCCTGCTGGCTAAGATGGGGAAGCTGTCAACGGGTAGAGGGGGCCAGGTATCTGATACAGGGTCTGAGTAGATGAGTCCACCAGAAACCCTTCTTGTTGGGCTGTGGGGGTGGGGGGTGGGGGGTAGGGGCAGGAGAGGGTTTCGATAAAGAGAGAGCTGGTAAAGAAACTGGATGAAAGCAGGCCTGGCTTGGATCAGGCTCAAGCTTCACACAGTCCTTATCTCATCTGTGGGGACTGTGATTGTCCACTACAAGCTCTCTCACCACAGAGTTTCTCACATCGGTGCCTCTCTCCCTCAGTCTCAAGCTCAGGTCAGAGCTCTGACGTATGGGGATAGAGAGACACTGTGGAATTCCTCTCTAGACATCTTTCACTTTCACTGATGCTTTAGCCATCAGACCCCAGAGCCATGATGTGGAAATCCTCCCCTGGTAGGGGATTGGGGTGGGTGGGGAGTGGAAGGAAGGGGGTAACAGCCAGGACTGACTTGCTTCTCTCTGTTCATCAAAGAGCACTTGGCTGAGAGCCACTATCTCACAGACTCCCCCCGTGGCACTTTTAGAATCGTTCCTGTTAGGGCTACGGTGTTTCCTACTGCTCCTTACCACATAGTTTCCTGGCCTCCTTGTTACTGGCAAGAGTCCTTAGAGAAGGGGAAATGCTTGTGTCATGGTACTCCTTCTAGGAAAGAATGGCGGTCAGGAACCAGGGACAGTGCACCCTGACTCACCAGACACAGGTCATTTCTGAGCAGACTGCTTCCTACAGCCAAGTGGTGGACATGGCAGTAACGGCAAAGTACTCTAGAGGCCTGGATAGATAACTACGGCAGCCTTGTTCTTCTCTCTACACAGACTTCAAACTTCCATTTCCTTTTCTTTGACAGACCTGCCAGGTGTTCTTCCTGCAAGGACTGAGGAGGAGCAAAACCTATTCCTTTCTCTCTGAAAAGTTCAGGTCACTACTCACCCGGCTACTTCCTGCGAGATGTAGCAGGGAAAAGTAGTGGATGTGTGACCCGTGAGGTCATTCTGTGGCCTTCTGAGGGGCTTGCAGGTCATGTATGTAGTCTGGTGTAGGGAGCCCTGCGTGCTGATGAGGTGGCCTGACCTGAAGTAAGTCCAGGCAAAAAGGGGAAAGTTTGGATACTCCAATAGTTTGGTAAGCTCAGCTGTAGTCTACAAAGTTTTGGTGATGGATTCTAAGTGGAATCTCTGTAGAGAGCAAGACAAACTGTGGGAAGTAACTATGGATAAAGTGAAATGGCAGAAATCCAAAAGCCTCCTGCATCCCATCCACTCATGTGCTCCAGCATTGAGTGAATGAGTGTGTGCGTGCGTGTGTGTGTGTGTGTGTGTGTGTGTGTGTGTGTGTAGCATAAAACTGGTTTAAAATATAATAATTATGTATAAAAGGTTTAAAATATAATACTCTAAAATCATTTTATCAGCCTGGATGACTTTTTCTGTTCAAAGAAAAGCATTCAGGAGTTTTAGAATTGTACATATACTCATGGGTGCATGGTGCATTGCACATGTGTGTGCATATATGTATGTATGTGTGTGTATGTGTGTGTACATGCCATGCCATGAATGTGGAGGTCAAAGTTAACTTGTTGAAGTTGGTTCTCTCCATCTACAATGTGGGTTCCAGGAATTGAATTCGGGTAATCAGTCTAGGGTTGGGTTACCTTACACACTAAGCCATCTCGTCAGGTAAAGTTTTAGGGTTTTAAAGATTAGAGTTTCATCTTGTGATGTTTCCCTTATGTCAGTTTGATGGCCTGGGGAGCATGAATTAAACTTTTTTTTCTGAATGTGTTGAGTATGTCCATGGGTGAGATTAGCACTGGAATCTGTGGAGTCAGCGGGATACATGACACCCTGACAGAGTGACTGTCATCATCCTTTGAAAGGCTATAGAGGACAAAAGGTGGAGCAAACAGAGATTTAGCCCTGTAGCTTCCTGACTGGCTGCTTGACATAGGACACCTGTTTTCCTTGCATGCTCTCAGGCTGAATTTCTACTCAGGTAAGAACTGAACTATACCACTGGCTTTGCTAGGTCACCATCTTGTAGACTGAGATCACAAGAGTTCTCAGCTTCCAAGATTACAAAAGCCAGTGCATATGTCTATTATATATATATTTCTATGGCATGTTGTTTGAAGCTGGAGAGCCCTGATGGATACTACTATTTATAAAACTGAAAATATAATCTAGTTTAGGAGAAATTTTTTAAATAAAATATCATTTTCCATAGTTTCCTTACTGTCATGGCTTGTTTCCACATTAGCAAACAACCTCCAAATCTTTGTTTATAAGACAGTAAGTGGACTGATCCAGCATTTGGCTCCATAGTCAGACAGGCCTGGGTTCAAATCTCTCTTCTTAGATTTAGAAATGATGCCACCTTCCACAAACTGTTTAATATTTCTAAGCCACGATTTCCTCTTGAACAGCAGAGTTGAAGTGCAGGACCATATCACAGAGCTGTTAGGAAAACACAAGGACTCCTTCGAGATGCCAGATGTAGTATTTGGCATGTGGGAGCCATTTTACATTTGAAGTTCATTAGAATTATTGTTTCTAGAAGAGGGCATGAGGGATTAAGTGAACATTCCAAGTAGCAGCAACTAGGGAGGTACAGGAAGTACTTCTCTGAGGTCAAGATAGAGGATGATCTCAGAGACATGGTAAAGTGCTTCAGGTACCTTTCAGATAAATGCCATTCTTGGGTTTCTCCATAAGAAGGCACAGCATAAATCTGAAACAAAAGTACACTAAGGGCCATCAAGAGCTTTTAACAGTTTGTGGGAAAATTCTGCTAATTAAGGTTGAAGTCCACCATGATTGGCTATTCTCTGGGTTTGTTGTAATATGGAAGACTCCCTTCATAGGTGAGACTCTTTTTTGGGGAATTCTCAGCCCCCACATACACCTCTATCTGAGCAGTGTCCCATAGCCTCAATTTGATTACAGGATCAATTTTCTTTCTACTGATAAAACCTGCTCAGCTAACGCCTGAAATGCTTTCCCATGCTAATGAAGCATTTCAGGTACCCTAAGTCCCCAGCCAATGACCTTTGCTCATCCTGGATGTTTCCACCCTCAGTCCCCCAAAACTTTCTAACTTTAATAAGCCTCAAATTACCCTAAGTAAAGTTGATCTGCCTCCTGATCTGGTCCTGATGTGGTCATTCACTGTACATACTCACAGGGCTTCTGAACGCCCACCCCCCACCCTTGATGTCTATGCTTCCAGTGATCTTGTAAACCAAATTGGCTGACCACCCATGAGGGTTGGGAGACCCACACAATTAAATATAGGGAGAAAGATTTTATGAATTAATTGTTTAAAATTCCTGCTATAAAGAATTCAAACTTTTCTAAAAAACTGTTATATTTCTTAAAGAAAAATATCAGTCCAAAACAGAAACAGAAAAATATAAATCATAGCTGAAAATTGAAAGTAGAGTGAAAATATGAACTTAATTTTTAACCATACTCAGTTTTATTTCACAAAATTCACCTGGAGAGGGACTTGGGGTCAACACCAAAACCACAAGAGTAAATATTGCAAGGATAATTTAACTATAAAACACCTGTGTAGCAGTACCCAATTAAATACTCAAATTGATCCCAGTGGTGGTGGCTTCCTCGCTACCCACCCCAATGTTCTGGGTTCCTGAATGAAAGACACACAGACAACCTTTATATTTTGGTATGCCTAAAACAGCTCAATGGCTGGGTCACTTCCTAACCTCCACATGCTAATCTACCTCTCTCCGATATTCTCAAGTCATTACTCACTAAAATCTATATTCCATCTTTGCTGCCCTGGACGCAGTTGGGCAGGCCTTTTGGGGCTGCTCATCCCAGCTCTTACATGGTGGCTGTTCTCTCAGTCCCACAACTTCTCAGGTGTGGTATCTCTACTCCCCTTCTCCTGGCATGACAGATCTCCTTTTCATTACTCCTTCCTCTCTCTCCCTGCCCCTGGAATCCTAAAAGTCCCACCTCTGTCTGTCCAGCACAGCCACTGGCTATTGGCAACTTTATTTACCAATCACCTGGAGACAGAGTCCCTCAATGTGGACGTACAGATTCTTGCACAAACAATTTTAGGGATCCAAATTAACATAATACAAGCAGCATTAAGCCAAACTCACTACACACCTGTAGGATTCTCCTCTGAGGTACAGATTTGTTCATTTCAATTTATCCTGTTGGAGTACTACAAATTTTTCAAGTCAGTAAATGACTCTGGGTATTGCATATGAGAGGCAAACTAAGGAAACGGAAATGGCAGCTCCATGGTAGGATTAAAGGGAAGGTTTTTATTGTACATAAAAGAGAAAATGTCCAGAGTAAAGTGTTTTAAAAGGAAAGAAAGAAAGAAACTAAGAAAGAGAGAAAAAAAGAAAGAAAGAGAGAGAGAGAAAGAAAAAATTGGACTGGACATGACCAGGACTATCTTTAGAAGAAGGGAAAACAGGAAAGAGAACAGAGGGATGGGGGAGAGAGATGGGGAGTGGTGAATAGCAGTGGCAGAGGGAAAAACTTTCCTTTAATAAATAGAACAAAAGGGTATCTGGGAGGAGGGAAGCCAAAGCTTGTGTGAACTTGGAAATATGTAACAACTACTTGTGGGTAGGGACTGGGGGAGCCTGACAGTCAGCATGGGCTTTGGTGTGCAGCCACAGGTATTTGTCTGTGGAGCCATATGTCCCTTCTGCCAGAGGTAAGAGAGATGACTCCATTCGGCAGATGGGAACTGGTTTCACAAGTTTCTGAGGAGTCCTTACTTTTCTCTAAGTACTAGAAGTCCTCCTATAGTCCAGGTTGAGCTGGGCTTGGACTCAGCTTTGGGGCAAGTAGGTGGGCCTCCCCTTTTTGAGCAGGGATGGGGTAACTTTTTGATGTGACATGTATCATCATAAGTAGATGTCTGGTAGCTATTCTATCCTTAAATAATATTTATAGTCAAGATGCCAGTGCTAGGGTAAAGGCCCTACAAGAATTACCCCTTACAAAAAAAATTAAATTAAATTAAATTAAAAAAAAAAAAAGAATTACCTCTTACTAAGGAGTGTTACAGGAGGAGGGGGTGCCTCAATGCACTTATTCCAGAAACAAATTTGTGTTAGGTCTGATGGAAATTTCAATTCCCCAAACTTGAAAAAGCAGTCCAACTTTCCCTGCCCTAAGCTCTCTCCAACTCACAAGCTTCCTTCCTCCCCGGCACTCATTCTCCTTATGACCCTGCTGTTCTCACTATGTTCTCTCTTTGCTCTGCCCCTGCTTCTCTTAGTGTATTTATCCTCTATCTACTGCTGTTCTCCCCTCTCTCACAGGTAGCCCTGGCCATGTCCAGTCCACTTCTTTCTACTTCTTCTCTGGACTCTTCCATATGCCTCTAGCTGTTCTCATATCTACAATAAAAACCTTCCCCTTAAGCATACATGCAGTGGTCATGTTGTCAACTTAGAAAATTTGTAACCTGTATGCACAAACTGTTATGTTCATTTTCTTTAGCAGAACTCACACACACAAAAAAATGCATACCATTGCTTAGTTTTATGGGAAAAAAATCTCAAATAGTATTACATGCAGAATTAGAGACATAGCTAGTTGGTGAGTGCTTACCCAGCATTCACAAAGTCCTGGGTTTGATCCTCAGCACCATATAAACTTGAGGTGGAGGAATACATTCACATCTGTAGTCCCAGCACTCTGGAGGTGGAGGCAGGAGAATCAGAAGTGCAAGGTCTTTCTTGGATACATAAATAAAGACCATTATAAGTTTATGAGACCCTGCCTCAAAAAGAAAAAAATAAGAGTATTATGTTCACTATCTTTTTGGGAAAGAAAGGAAAATCATGAGATTGTATAAATATCAAGTTTTAGAAGACATTCTTTATGCCAAAAAAAACACAGACTATACTCTCCTCAGCCTTGTTATATTGAGAAAAATAAAAAGGGCAAAGTAATCAGAAATAGATCCTATCTCAAGAAATGTTTCTGGGAGTGAATTGATTAAGAAGCCTCCTCAAGCCTCGAATGTGACAAATGCCTGTAATTCCAGATCTTGGAAGCAGAGAGGCAGGAGAATCATTGCAAGTTCTAGACCACTCTGATCTACATAGAAAGTTCCCAGACAGAGCTACATAATGAGACCTGTTTCAAAAAATTACCTCCTTTCCAGGTTGGGAAAACAAAAAACAAAAAACAAAAACACTCTTCTGTTTCATTGTTATTAAGAAGGATAACTCATTGATCCCAAGTCTGATGACAGAACATAAATAAAGAACATAAAAAAAAGAATGTTGAGCCCTCTACCTAGGCCTCTGTTCTCTGGGGTTTTAAACTAAACACCATGTGCTCAGGTGGCACCTGGAGAGCCAGCTATCCTTTTCGGCATTTTCTTCAGTGAAGAATTTTGCACAGACATTACTTATACATCCCAGATCATTGACTTCTCCTGGAAGGTACTGTCAGACACTAGGAAAGCCATACCCTGGGACAGGAGGCTGGGAAAAAAACCAAGCAGTCATATTGTGTGGTGGTTTGGATAGGAATGATCTTCATAAACTCATGTGTTTGACTGCTTGGCTCATAAGGAATGGCACTATTAGGAGGTGTGGCCTTGTTAGAGTAGGTGTGGCCTTGTTGCAGGAAGTATGTCACTGTGGAGGGGGGCTTGAGGTCTCATATATACTCAAGCCATGCCCAGTGTGGCTCATAGTCTTCTGTTGCCTGCAGTTCAATATGTAGAACTCTCAGATTCTTCTTTAGCATCATGTCTGCCTGCACACTACCATGTTTTCCACCATGATGATAATGGACTAAATGGAAACTGTAAGTAAGCCCCAAATTAAATGTTTTCCTTTATAAGAGTTGCCGTGGTCATGTTGTCTCTTCACAGCAATAGAAACACTAACTAAGACACATTGCTTCCTATATAGTTTAATGGAGTCCTGAAAATGTAAGAGTATTGTAAAGTGCTAGGTCTTTGCTCACATGTACTAGGACATAGGGTTACAAGAATATGTGAACTCTACCGTCATACAGCTCAGTTTTCTTCCTAGCCTTGCACTGGGTCTGACTCTTATTACCTCCAATTTATGGTTGAGCAAACTGAAGTTTACAGAGTTAAATAACTTACCTGACATCATATAATAAATAAATAGCAGAGTCAGCATTTTGATACAAACTCCACCACCTCCTACCAAACTGGCCTAGGCTACATGCTACTTAGCAAAAGCATTATCAGGGCCTTTGATATCTTAGGGATGAGAAGGCCAGATAAGGAGCCCAGAGTAAGAAAATAGTTGTGACTTCATGTACTTATTCTAAGACAGCTCTTTCTGGAATCTGGGCCTCATGTCCTAATCTACTTATTGGAGATCTTTTGACTTCTTTTAGTCTATCCTAGCTTTTTAGGAAGTATTTGATACTGACTTTAAACTATCTCTCACTTCTTCCTTCTTCTTTGCCTAACCTAATTCTTTGAAAAATCTCTCAGGCAATGTTTTGCCTCTGGCCAAAGATTGAAGTTGATGCCTAGTTGATTGTGTTTTACAAGATATCTTGGGTCATAGACATAGCCCTGCTCCCTTTGCCCTGGGTTACATGTCAAGGCCTCACAGACTCTACTTACATTCATTGTCTGTTTTCTAGAATCCTTACTTGGGGTCTTTGATATAGCTTTAATTCCTCCTCCGATTATTAATGTATGTGAAAATGTACACTGTCACCCAAAGCAACAGAAGGTCCAAGTTTGTGCTCATTGTAATGAAAATTTTACACTACTGAAGTTTCAATTTTAGAGATAAACGGAGTCAACAAACCATGCAGCCAACTATAAATTAGAAGCATGGAAACTTGTGTGAGCCAGGGTAAGTCATAGTGCTGGTGAGACTGCTTTCTTATCTATAAAACAGTGCAATGGTGCACATGTTATCTAATGTAGAAGATGCTCAGAGCCCCACTCAGGACCAAGGCAATTGCTCCCAAATGCTGCGAGTATTAGTGGCTGACAATTCTCAGCTGAGTCCTTCTCTAGGATGCCTTCAAGTAGTTCTTTACTGAGATCAACCCACAATAGAAACTGGTCAGTTGGCAGATAAATCAATGTAGAAGTCCAGTCCTCTTGAGTTGGAGCAGACATGGAAAGTCAGACTTCTGGAAATGAACAGAAACCTTTGCTGCAACTGAATCCAAAATCCCACTTCTGAGCAGGGCTTTCTTCTTACCTCACAGGCAATGGTTGGTTTTCCAGCAATTCCCCAATAAACTTCCTGCAAACTGTCATATCCAAAAGAAACTCCAGACAAATGGTTAATTGTGATGCCTACATCATGTTGGCCTCAGGCTCTCTTGATATAGGAAGTACCTGATACAGAGTCTAAGATGATGACATCCTGTCTCCTCTCTTTTCTTCTCACCCAACCCCATACCCCAAACCTCTCCAGCCCAGATGCTTCCCTTTCCCCAGCTTCTCATTCCTATGTAACCCAGACGTTTCAGCTGGGAGTGTTCTTAGATCTTGGTCCCCTTTGCCCTCATCGTCTGTTGTCCTCCCCCCCCCAACTTCCCCACTCTCTTCTCTCTTGGTTCTCCTCTCTCCCTCTCCACTCCGTCTCTCTTCTGGCCTGGTTCAGTCTGCTAGCCATGTTCATTGTATTACTTTCTCTCCCTGCTCTGGACTCTTGCGGATGTCTCTGCCTGTTTTCTTATCTTCAATCAAATCTTCTTTTAAGCATACCTTAGAGAAGTCATGTTCTCATTTCATTCAGGAACAAATCTCCATTCATTCCAGAGTCTATTGTTTGAAAGCCTGTCTGAATATATCTCACATAGTTTGAGGGTAGGGGTTATTAAACCAATGGGTGTTTAAAATACATCATTTGATTGCTAGTTTCCTTGTCTTACTTTGGGGGGATCCATGGCAAACAGAGTCTTTTTCTCACACCAGACCAAAACTCTCAAGAGAAGAGCAAAAGAGATAGGACAGTTGAAATAGCAGGGTCATGAGGAAAAGTGAATGGCTGGGGTGGGGTTGGGGAGTCGAAGAACTTCTGAGCTGGAGAAGTTTACAGCATGGGGAGGAGGTGAGAAAAACTAGGTATTTGTGATTCTGAAGGAGCCTGGAGTCCAGCACAGATATGCTAGCTAGTAGGCACCACAGATAGCCATTCGTCCCTTCTACCTATGAGCCGTTGTCAGAGAGGACCAGGCTTCACAAGTTTCTGAGGAATGTTGACTTTTGTTTAACCACCAAAACTTGGGGGAATAGAGTTTCCTTTGGACCTGACTTTGCTTTAGAAAAATCATTTTGGCACAGTGATAGGAAGATGTACATAAAACTAAAATCTGGGAGAAATAATGGTTTGCCATTATCTATACTGGGAGAATTAATGACCTAACTCCAAAAGTGCCCATTGGATGGAGAAGCTGTCTACAAGAGAATTATTAAGTATGTAGACTTGGCAGGTGTACACAAGGAAGCACAGTAAAGAAACTGCAAATACAACCTATCCATGGTATGGTTAAGGTGAAAGCTTTTATTGTATATAAGAGGGAGAAAATATCCAGAGGCAGACAGAAGAGACCAAAGTAGAGAAAGAAAAAAAATAGAGTGAACATGGCCAGCAGACTGCATAGTCAGGGCTCTCTATAAGAGAGGGAAGAATAGGGGGTAGAGAATAGAGAGCATAGAGAATAGAGGGAGCATACAGAATAGACAGCATCATGAGAGAAGCAGGAGCAGAGCATACAGAAAACATCCTGAGAACTGCAAGGTTATAAGAATGAGTGGCTGGCTGGAGGGAGTAAAAGGTCAGAACACTAGTGTGCGGGCTTTAAAATGTATAATAAATACTTGTGAGTAGGGACTGGGGGAGTCTGGAAGCCAGTATAGACATTGATATTCCAATAGATGCTAATGGTATATGTTAACTAAAGAACCATGTGTCCCTTTTGTCAGAGGTAAGGGAAATGACTCTTTTTTGGCTGATGAGAACAAGCTTTGAAAGGTCCTGAGGAACGGTGGCTTTTATCTAACCATCAGAAATCCTCCTAGAACAGGTTGAGCTCATGTCTAGATATTTGAACTGCCTCTAGGAGTTTGTAGAATTGAAGATTCCTTTGGACCTGACAGCAGAATTTGATGTCTATTTGAATATTGGACATGAGGGACAATAGCATAAATAACTATGACCTTTAGCTGTGTCTCCTGCAAACTTAGGTGCAGAAGTAGACAAAACTTTGGGGCATAATTGGGAGCAAGGAGTATAAGGTTAGTTGTCAGTTTGAGATATGTTTAGTTGAAATATTTACAGTTCATCTAAATGGAAGATCCAGGAAATATTTGAGTATATAGACTGACTGTAAGAGGAGAATAATCTAGAAGCAAGCTTCAAAAATAAAACAATCTTAGAATTTACCTTTTTTTAGCTCTCCCACCTCACTCTGAGAAAAGCTAGACTTAGAGGCTAACACCTTTAAGGGACTTACCATGAAGTAAGTTTTTGCAAAAATGTGACCAGAAACCAGATTTCTTCGTTTGACGCCAGTGCACCCAACTCCTGGTTAAGTTCCTTTTTTCTCTCTCCTTTTTTTTTCTATTTATCATTATGCTTTCCCCAATGTAACAATGGATGACATAGAATCAACATTCTATGTGTGTTTGTTGACTATACTGTTTCTACCTATTCTTTAGGGATAAGGGTCATCCCTTCTATAAACATCATCACTGAAATTATATTTTAGAGGCGTCTTGGAAGTCATCAGACCCAGGGAAATCCAATTTAGCCACCAAAATTTGCATTTTACCTTCCTCCA
Organism: Mastomys natalensis; assembly: GCA_021653895.1. Lineage (NCBI taxonomy): Eukaryota > Metazoa > Chordata > Mammalia > Rodentia > Muridae > Mastomys > Mastomys natalensis. The sequence goes on along the minus strand of JAJTUV010000925.1, from coordinate 647,379 downwards.
CTTCCTCTAAGCAAAACCTGTTGTTCAGGTCACAACCATGGGAAGTTTTTATGCTAAATCCTCTGATACAATTGGGAAGACCAATCAAAGCAAAAATATTAAAAGGAATGATTTGAGTACAGAAATCATGTAATCAATTATCTTATTTTACACTTGGAGGAACTTGAGCTAAGAGCTCTTGTCTCGAGTTAGACACATTAAAGTCCTGAATGAGGAAGAAAGAAAGTAGCAGTCTGGAACAGAAGAAGATAAACATATTAGCAGAGATACACATAGTTAAGCCCTTACTGTATGCTTCATCTTGTGTTGCATGATTTAATGCAATTTTCTCCCTTAATCTCCATAGAAAGATCACCTATGTGTTTTTCACATAAGGAAAGTTGATTTTTCCTAGAGTTCTGCAATTAGTAACTGGTAATTTTGGAACATAAACTCAAAATTGTTTGACTCCAGAGCTCATGCCTTATCTTCTATGCCATAGAGTCTATGGTATGCAACCTTTAGAGGTTTCTGGTACCATTCCAAGTCATACCTGGAGATCTGTTCTGGTGCTTTCTCTAGAAGCCGGTGAACCCGCCTATCTCGTCATTCTATCAAGGCTGTAAAGGTCTAGGATTAAGAGAATCCAGGAGTTTCTTCTGATGCAGGGGATGCCCACTGTTGTCAGTAAAAGCAGGAGTTATCCTTGACCTGCATTGTCAGCTCTGCTGGGAACTAGTCAAACAGCTTTTGGAAAGCCATTTCTCTGTCATGTTTTTCCAAGATTGAAGACAATATAGAGAAATGTAAATTTTGTGGGCTTCCCTGCTGATTTCCAAAGCCTCTCTGCAATACTCCTCTTTGTCACATTGTAGGTAGAAAGAGTCAGTGTGTGAGGGAAAGTGAATCTCTTCTAAGAAATGTATCTTGGCTTTGGAGAACAATTGCTTTGAGTCTTAACAAATGAGTAAGACCTTATTGGATCAGTGATGAGGAGGAGGGGATTCCAGGAGTGCAAAAGCTGGAACAAAGACACAGGGTATTTCTGAGGAGTTGCAAATACAGAAAAGTTGCAGCATTTGGTGAAGGGGAGGGCCGAATCTAGAAATGAGAAAGGAGAAATCCACAGAAACCAAGTCATGCAAGGTGCTGTCGGAAGCTTAGGCTCTCTAAGGAGCTCATCTCTCAAGGTTTCAAGCATGACAGTGTGGTCAGCAAACTTCTGCTTTAGAAAGGTCCTTCTGTTCTGTGTTCCTGCTCTTGGTCAGAGATGGCAAGGCTAAGAGAGGAGCTCCTGCTCTTTAGTAGGGATAGAGATTGGAAGCAAGACATCACCACCAGTTTATAGCCCTTGTCTATTTGCTACTTGTGGTGGTTAATCTTAACTGTCATCTTGATGGGAATCCAGAATCAACCAACCCTCTGGGCCAATATCTGGAGCATTTTCAGGAAGAAAAAACTCAAAGAAAAAGTGTAGGGTAAAAAAAGTCTGAGCTTACTTCCAGGTTTGAAAGCTCACCAAATCCTGAGTTTAAAATCCCACCAATACCTGATCTTGAAATTCCACCAATTCCTGGAGTCACCCCAAGCTTGGAACTTGAAACCCCACCAATCTAAGAAAACTCTGCCCCCAAGAAACCCTATATAAAGCCTGCTTCCAGCTCAGCTCCCTGCTGCTTCTCAAAGGAGCAGAGGTAGCCACCCTCTTGTGTCTTTCCCAATAAGTCTTTTGCATGAGGTTTTTTGTGCAACATTGATTTGGGAGTGTTCCTTGGCTCCCACTTGCCAGGATACCTTTCCCTTCAGAGCTGTAAAACTTGTATTGGGGACCCCTTTCCTTTCAGAGCTGCAACACTTGTATTAGGGACCCTTTCCCTTCAGAGCTGTAACACTTGTATTGGGGACCCTTTCCCTTCAGAGCTGTAACACTTGTATTGGGGAGCCCTTTCCCTTCAGAGCTGTGACACTTGTATTGGGGAACCCTTTCCCTTCAAAGCTGTAACACTTACAAAAGACCCTTCCCTTGAACAGGTGGAACCTTTTAATGGGTGGTTCAAATGTTTAAAAGTTCAATAAAATATCCTGGTGCACGCTGACTTGCCTGGCACTGCTTGCTTGTGTCTATTCTTCTAGTTGCTTTCACTGTCCTCCATTAATACTGACTCCAGCTTCTTCAGCCTTCCAACACAGACAGAAGACTAAGACAATCCAGGACGGCAGTAAGAGTTGAGACTGCTGAGGGGTCCAGCCTCGTGGGCTGAACCTCTCCAGCATGCAGACAGCCATTGCTGAACAACCCAGTTCCCATCTTTAGCCATTCTATGATATGTGTACATTGCAGATACCCTGCTAGCATACTACTCGGGGATGCTTTGTTTCCCTTCCCTCTCCTCTTTCCTATCCTCATTCCAGCCCCCAACTTCCTCTCCCTACAGAAGAAGAATCTCCCCCATGTTAGCCAGGTGGCACCTGCCTGGAATTCTTCTGCCTGTACCTCTTGAACAGCTGAGATCACAGACTCATGCCACCATGCCTGGACTTTTCTTGACTAAATCAACAAAAACTCATCTGTCCTCTTCTAGTTGATAATGTAATGAGGATTTAGTTGAAAATGATTATTTGTTCTGGGAGCTCAAGAGTCTATAAAAGAATGATCCCGTGTGGGTGAAGAGGGGGACACCAGTGAATGCGAATAAGGTCTCAGGATTTTAAAGACTCACCAGTGAGAAATAATCAAGGTAGATCACTCATGGATTCATTTTTCTAAGTTTTGGTTTAAAAATAATGTTACATGTTAAGAATATTAATAAAATTGTACAGAGGAAACCCTTATACAAAGACACAGTAGTGCACACACATGCAATCCCAGCACTTAGGAAGTAGAGACAAATGGATCAGAAGTTCAAGTCCTGCCTCAGCTACAGTAAATTTAAAGCTAGCTGGAGCTATATGAGACCCTATTTCAATAACCAATTCTAAACAACAATAAAACACAACAACAACAAAAATCCACCTTTATAACCTTTCTACATAGTTAGTTAGCTATGACTGAATAGCTGTTCTTTAATGATTTGCTCCATCTTTTCTCCTCCCCTTCTTCTTTCCTCTCCCTCCCCTCTCTATGTGTATATGTTTTATAGATACATGTATGTGATATATATATATATATATATATTATGCACATATAAGCATATATATCTGTTACCTTTCCCTTTACTATGATAAAATACTTGACAAAGTCAACTTAAAGGAAGAAAGGCTTATTTGGGCTTGTATCTAGATGTCAGTCTTTCATACTGGGGAAGGAACGGTGGCAGGAATGGCCCAGCTGTGGAAGCTGTGGCTGAAGGCACTGGTAAGATTGTAACCACAGTCCGGAAGCAGAGAGGGATGAACACTGAAGAAGCGCTCACGTTCTCCTGCTGCTTTAGACCACGACCCCAGTCTGTGGAATGGAGATGCCCACTTTCAGGAGGGGTCTTCCTTCTCCAGTGAAGCTTTTTTAGTAAATTCCTCACAGACACACCCGAAGTTTTGGCCTCCTGAGCAATTCTAAATACCATCAGGTTGATAATCAAGATTAATCATCATAAAACATGTATCATTTTCTTAAACTATTGAAGCTTATGTATATCATGATCCTTTATCCCTAACTTTGATGTGCATAGTTAGGATAGTCCCTCAACTGACAGGAGAAAACAGCTGTTTCGAGTTGGTATTGGTGTGAATTTTAGTATTGTAATAAGCTGCAGATCACTTCCAGATGATACTCTGGATGTGTCTACACCTGCCCCAGTGGCACCAGCACATTTAATCCACCTAGCTTTCCTCTTTGCCAACTGCTTCACCCCCACTCTCCAGAAACCAATTTTATAAGGTTTTGTTTGTATAAGCTCTTCTGGGCTCTTTCTCTGTCCTGTTCTGCAGCTTCACCTGTTACACATACATGTAAAAAAAATTCTACATGTACAAAAGAAATTCTACATGTACAGGCAAGTGTGCGCAGCGGTCAAGGAGGTGAAGAAAACACTTGCTGATTTACTTGCTCTCCCCTCTTTTTCAGAAAAGGGTTACAATACAGTTCCCTTATATTGATCAAAAGTTATCAGTCAATGTTAATCTTCAAGTTAATTACAGAAGTATGGTCAACGTACTTTTCAGCTCAAAATGCTACAGATTTCGAGAACACTAAGAGGCCACTGCCTTCTGTTTAAATCGTAATTAGCTGAACTTCACTTTTTAAGCTTCAGCTGTCCTCAGTTCCCATGGTTGGCTTTGGAGCAGAGGCCCAGCTCTGAGGGAATGAAGGCTCTTAAAGGCAGATCGCATTTACTTCATTCCTGTGGAATTTGTTGCTATGTGAGGAACTGCCTCACTCCCACTGCACACAGCGGTAAGTACGTGGAGTTTTCAGAAGTCAGAGCAATCATGGTTAATCATTCAATTTCATGACAGTTTAACAATCCTGGGGAGAGAGCAAGGAGTCACAGTCACTGGGAGCTTGTGCTTTAGGAACTTAGAATGGGGGCCTGGCACAAAATGGAGTTTTCCTTAGGTGTCACAATATATAATATTGCAATAAAGAATGACAGTAATGGGAAGCTGACTTACAGTTTACCTCTGACATCTCCTGTTTCTGGCTAAGAAGAAACATCTTATTGACTGCTCAATTCTGGCTCTGTCTTGGTATTGGCCTCCTAATGCTAAGATTCAGTTTTGAGGCAAGACTAGTTACAGGTTTGGTACCCAGGGTGGGGTATGGCTTGATCATTGGAGTACCATGTCTTGGGAATAAGAACGTCTTAGTTGTCACTTGAGCGTGCTACAGCTGGCTTTTTTGTTTCTGGTATTCACTGCATGTGAGGAATGGTTCTTCCCTGTGAAGAACCCAAAGGAAACTTGAGTCTGGGGTGTTGAGACATGCTTCTATTGTAAGCGACCTTCTCCACCACCAACATAGATTCCTTCTGGAAAACAGAGAGACATCACTGGTTAACCCAGGGTTCCTGATAGTGTCCTGAAAGTGGCTCTGTGAGGACCTTTGTGGGATTTTTCTGAACTTCCTGTCTTCTTATCATTCCTTCTTGTACTCTTACAGATTCTCAGTCAGGTTCTTGTTCATCTTTGATTAAAGGAAAGATATACTTAGTGGGTCTAGGTTAAGCTCTTATAGATCTCTGTGGCCTTCTTGATGTTACCAGGTCTGACTACAGGGTAAACAGGAAGTCTGCAGTAAAAGGCCTAATGAGATTTATTCATCAACTGACCTTTGTTTCCTCATGGATACTCTGGATTAGCAAAATTAGTCGAAGACTTCCAAAAGGCCAAACGAAATTATCTGCATTAGTGTTTACAAAGACTTATAGTATGGCTCATGGATGTGGATACTTGATTGAGAAAATTAGATCGAATGGATTTAGAATGTAGGTCATGAACTGTGAGACTTGTTGATCATGGATAGTTTGATTGTTAGAGATGAATGATTTATGGAGGATGGGTGATGGATGGATGGATGGATGGATGGATGGATGGATGGATTGGATGGATGGATGGATGATGGATGGATGGATGGATGGGATGGATGGATGGATGGATGGATGGATGGATGGATGAGGGGATGGATGGATGGATGGATGGATGGATGGATGGATGGATGGATGGATGATGGATGGATGTGGATGGATGGGATGGATGGATGGATGGATGGATGGATGGATGGAGGATGGATGGGATGGATGGATGGATGGATGATGGATGGATGAGGATGGATGGATGGATGGATAGATGGAGTGGATGGATGGATGATGGATGGTGGATGGGATGGATTGATTTGTGTATGCACTAGCCCTGGTGTACTGGTAGTCAGAAAACAACTTCTGGGAGTCAGTTCTCACCTTTTGCCATGTGTTCCTGTGTCCTGGGGATCAAATGCAGGTCATTAGATTTGGTGTCAAGCACTTTTTTACCCTTTGGCCCTAAGTTAACATTTTAAAACTTGTAAAAGAAATGCTTGTCTGTAAGGCAGCTTGCTCTCTACCGATTACCTCGAAATAGGGAAAGACATTAACTAAAGGTTGCAGGGCCACTGTCAGCCTTTTACGTTTTCACAGGGATATTTGTTAAGTCATTCTCAATGTTTGGGTCTTTGAAATGTAAATTTTCCAAGAAGTGCAATTTAGGATCAAAGATTACAGACCAACACTATGGGTGATGTGGTCACGTCACTAGTCTAATCCTAAAAAACTGACAAATGATGAACCTAAATGAAAGCTATAAAATCTTGGGGTCTTTATCTATTTGGGGGTATGATCTGACTGTGTATACATGTATGTTATAAATTATGTCTGCATGGGTTCATGTTTGTATATTGTTTAGATGCTACAAGATTGGCTTATAGATAAATATTCATGCATATTAAAACTACTAAATCATCCAAAATGCCTGTTAGTTCATATGACTTATATAAAGCTGTGACAGATAAGTTAATTTAATTTGTGAGTCAGCCAAAGCAGAAATGTCTCCTAACTACTAACATATATTTTACCCATGTTTATATTTATATCTGTGAGATATGTAAAATACAAGGCCTATCACTTTCTATGTTTTAAATGCAGTTTTCTGAACCTTCATTAAAATTAAGTTTGCTAAGAACTGTTTCATTTTATCAAGAATATGGGTAATTTTATCTAAACTCAGGAATTTTATGAAATTCTTTCAAGTTTTAATTTATGGAAGAAAAATGTAGAGAGGAGCAATTCAGTAGAAGGAAGATATTTAAAAGTTGCACATGAGGAAACAAATTTTTGAGAAACAATTAGGAAAGGAAATTTTGGGAGGTGAGAAAATAATGTAGTTGTTTACTGTGCTCTAGATTCCCAGTGTTTGTAAACTGTCACCCATGCTGAGGTGGACTGGTACTGCAGTTGTCTTTGAGTAATTTCTGGTCCTATAAGTAACTTCTCACCCATATTCCTGTAACATCAAATTGGACTTGGTGGTATCTGTACTTTGGTCTGTGGTGGGATTCCCATCTGCAGTTAGTAAACATATGTATTCCGTTCCAGGGAAAGTCTTATATCTCCTGACTTTCTTGGACCAGCCAGCTCTCGAATAATGACTCCGAAACTTATTATTTATGAAAACTTAGGCATTATAGCTGGACACCTCCCCTCTAACTCTAGCCTGACTTATTCTAGCTCACATCCTGCCACATGGTCGTTACCTCTCACTCAGTCCCAGGACCTGTTCCTTCTACTTCTGTGTCACGGTGGCAAATCCTCCCACACCCGATTCTTCCCAGTTCCTATCTCTTCCCAGAAGTCCCTCCCTTCCTCTCCTGCCTCAACTATTGGCCATCAGATCTTTATTAAACAAATCAGAAGTTGTGGGAGGTATATGCTTACAAAATTCTGAGGCAGGTGATGAATAATAATATCAAAGTCCGGCCAGTACCCAGCTCTCTGCTGGTACATTTTTGATTAATAGAAAGACAACCTTTACACAGTGCACAAAAGATCACCCCAACAGTCTTGTCGCACAACACTACTCTACAACAGAGCTACTTTCCCAGCCACTTTCTCCTTCATGCTAGGAACACCGTGTGACTAGCTGTCTCTCCTCTTACCATTACAACTAGAGGTGTTCCTGCCACCCTCATTTCCTCAGCATGAACCTGGGAGCCAAATGCACCTCTCTTCCTTAAGTTTGTTTTCTCGGGTACTTTGGCACAGCGATGGACGAGCACCTAGTAAAGAGAACACCCTGTAAGAGATCGAGATCGGTAACGGGCTCAGGACCCCCAGACCAAGTTCTCAGCACAAAGATTCATTTGCCCCAGAGGGACAGAGGACAGGGAAATAAAGACGAAAGGAGATAAAGGCTGAAGGAAAGGGAAAGAGAACAAGGAAGAGGGAGGGATTGTCCAAAGGACAAAAAAGTACCTCTGATAGAGAGGAGACAAAAATGGCACTTAGGTAAACAGTGGTTTATAAAGGAAAAAACGGCAAACCCCATGTTAGGATGAGGTGTTTAATTTTAATTGGATATGTTCGTTATGTGAGCCAAAGAGGGCTTTTGATTGCTAGACTTCAATAGTTTGATAGCTGAACCTTGATAGTCAGCCTCAGGTAAAGGAAGTAGCCAAATAAGGGAATAGACCTTGGTAGAGAGCTTTAGGAGTATAATCTAATGGTATTTTTAACAAGGCAGAGGGAGTGAGGAGAACAGCAAGGCCTGCCAGAGCCACGATGGAGTGCCCTGATATTCCTTCACACCCATTGTATTCTTCCTGACACATGCCCTGACCTGCCTATCACCTTTCATTTTTCAGTCTCTGGTTTCAAGAAGAGGCTCTCTCTGACTTGACAGTCAGATTCTATCCTTGTCTTCCTGTCATTGGTACTCAGTAGCTTTTCTGTCCAGCAGTATGTACAGCTCTTGTCATAAGGGAAGTTAAGTTGGTGATGTTCCTCGTGGCTAGCTTCCTCAGCAAGAAGGAAACCTTGCGTGAAGACAAGAACGTGCTAAATGCGTGTTTCTGCATGTTACATGTAGAAGACAACTCGACTCATAGCAGATGCTCAGGAAATAAAACTGACCACATTTTTGAACAACTAAATTATTGAATTTGGTTGGGTGGGAGTTAGCATCCGGGAGCTTTGTGTTCTCTATGCACGTGAGGACCCTGTCACATCTGTGGTCATTACTTAAGGATGTGTGGGGCAAATCCCTCAGTTTCACTTCTATCACTTTCAGTAATTTAACAGTTCAGTGTAAAACTCCCCCGTGCCTCTTCCTGTCACTTCTGTCTAAGCTTGCCTCATGGTCTAAAATCTATAATAGGAAAGAGTGTGTGATCTGGACTCCCCTCTCCCCTCCCCACTTTATTCATCTACTTGAAGCTTCTCAAATGATGTAGGGCAAAAGGTGAGAACCAGATCATTTTTAGATATCTGGCTGTGGATGGTTGCCCCAATCTCTCTACATAGTGCTGTTCCATTGCGGCTGCTCCCTGTGGCAGACTCTACCATTTGCTCATTCATAAATGAGTATGCTGTTCATGATTATAGATGATCATGATATCCATGATCAAAGACCAGGAATCCAGCTCTATCCTGCTATAGTCAACACCTTCTAAGAAGTCCCCTTAATCTTTTGGGGACCTCAGTTCAAGCCAAACTGGAATTTGTGGCTTCAATGCATAAAGGAATTTTAGAATTAGCTAGTATCAAGCAGAACTGAAGATTTTTCTTAAAGATATTTTAATAGAGAAGCACTCAAGAAGAGACGAAAAGCACACCCAAGAGTATGTATGTGGATTTCTTATGTATGTGGATTTCTTTAAAAAAAAAAAAAAAAAAAAAGAGTTGCTGAAAGTAAGACATCCCCAAATGTGGCTCTAGGCACCTTGGGGGGTGAATAGTAGTAGTTAATTGTCTTAGCCTTGGCTAAAGGTGAAGGAACTCTGGCCAGTATGGTGGGCATGGCTCTTGCTGACCTTACCCTTCTCCTCCATTCCCTCTGCCTTGCTAAAAACTATTAGATTACATCCCTAAAGCTAGGCACCAAGAGTATTCCCTTATTTGGCCACTTCCTCCTCCTGAGGCTGACTACCAAGGTCCAGCTGTCAAGATATTGAAGCCCAGCAATCAAAAGCTCCCTTTGGCTCACCTAATTAACATGCCCTATTAAAATTAAACACCTCATCCTAACAAAGTTTCTCCTTTTTCTTTTATAAACCACCATTTGCCTATGGGCCACTTCTGTCTCCTCTCTATTCAGAGGCAGTCCTTTGACCTCTTCTCTCTTCCTTGTTCCCTTCTGCTTCCCTTCATCCTCTATCTCCTGTCTTTTTCTTTTATTCCTGCCCTCTGTCTCTCTGGGGCAAATAAGTCTCCTTTGTGCTGAGAACTTGGTCTGGGGGTTTTGAGCTGATATCATCTCTTACATTTATTTCAGTAGTTTGATATCAGCCTACAGGACACATGCACCTTTAGCCCATTTCTCAAATATTCTGACCTTCAGGCACCTGCCTTCTCCAACCAACAGTGGTTAATTGGTGAGTTTTCCCTTAAACCCCACTACATTTCCATAAGCACATTCTGTTCACTTCCCTGTGGTTGGCAAGCTTTCCTTTCACTTTTGGTGGCTGCACTGCCTGCATCCCTTGTCCATTCCTAACCATCTGTGGTGGTTTGAATATCCTTGGCCCAGGGAGTGGCACTATTAGGAGGTGTAGCTTTGTTGGAGTAGGTGTGGTCTTGTTGGAGTAGGTGTGACCTTGTTGGAGGAAGTATGTCAATGTGGGGGTGGGCAATGAGACTCTCCTGCTAACCACATGGGAGTCAGCCTTCTAGTGGCCTTCAGATGAAAATGTAGAACTTTCAGCTCCTCCTGCATCATGCCTGCCTGGACATTGTTAAGCTCCTGCTTTGATTATAATGGACTGAACCTCTGTAAGCCAGTCCCAATTAAATGTTGTCTTTATAAGAGTTGCCTTGATCTGTTCACAACAATAAAATCATAACTAAGACATCATCTGAAAACCAATTGACAGGTCCCAGATTCTTCCTCAGTCCTACCGCGACGTCTGTCTGTCTTCTCTCTCTCTCTCTCTCTCTCTCTCTCTCTCTCTCTTTCTCTGCATGTGTGTGTGTATGAGAGAGAGAGAGAGAGAGAGAGAGAGAGAGAGAGAGAGAGAGAGAGGTGGAGCCTGGGTGATGACCCCCTCCCTCCAAGAGATCTCTATTCTCTGTCTCTGGAGACTCTGCTCTCGACTTCGCTCATGAGCCTTCATTGGTGAAAACCTCATATTAATGGTGTTCTTTAGCACCCAACTTTATCCTTGGCACCTGAATGTGTCTCTGCTTTCTCTTCTGTCTGCTCCAAGCCCTCAGTGTAACTCTATTCTCTGAACGTTTTCTACATGCCAGTGTAATCCTTTCTGCGGATTCATGTCCTATTTAACCATTTCACTCTTCAAGAAAACTGTTCAATGGCTCCCCTAGACGCTTGCTAAAAGGACTAGAGGAGGTTAATAGCCTAGGTGACCTCTGTGCTATCTGCAGAACTGAGAACACACCAAATTCTCACCCAGACCCCTAAGGCAACACATGTAGTCTAGAAAACCCATCTCCATGAAAGTACTCCATGGAAGTAAGAGTTTTGATGTGATCATGCCTTACTATGCACACGAGATTGTGTTTCACTGGGAAACTTTTTTACAAATTGTACTATGCTTAATTTATGCCTAAAATAAACCACCAGTGTCAGACTCTAGGAGTTTGAACCAGCACCATCTATGGAGTTGTGCTGAACTGGTCTTTCCTCTTGCCTAGCACAGATTGTTACTATGCCAGCCCTGGTGTTTTCAGAGACCCCTATGGATCCAATATCTGCATTTTAAGCAAGATCAGCAAGTGATCTGCTGATAAATGGCAGTTTGAGAAGCTGGGTCTAGCCCCAAGGCTTTGAATGCATATAAGGTTGTCACAAGGGAACCAACAGAGGGCAGCACTACAGAGCTTATCTGAGCTGGGTGAGGTTTCTTGGTAAATATTTGGGGCAAGTACTGTTGTATCCTCTTTGCACATAGCCAGCTACTTGAGTTCACTCCAGCTCATGCTCAGCTAGCTCCTCACACAGCTGAGGAACATGGCCTTAGGAATTGTACTGTCACCGTGGGCTGGGCCCTCCCACATCAATTGTCAAGAAAGAGTCTCTCACAAACAAGACCAAAGGCCACTCTGATAAAGCCAATTTCTCAACTGAGACTCCTTTTCAGGTGAGATTCTTGGCTGTGTCAGTTTGACAGTTGCTAATGAGGGCAATATCCCTGTGTCCATGAGGTACATCCTGCATTGTTGGTATTCATGAGAGTCTATAATAAGTGTGTCACATATGGCCTCATGTTTAGAGGAATCCTGCACTTGAGTTAATGTTCTGTTGTCAACGTCTGTAAATTCCCAATCATTTCAACGTGTGTGTGTGTGTGTGTGTGTGTGTGTGTGTGTGTTTTAACACAAATTCATTAGGATAGTAGAACATGTATTTAAGAGGAAGACATACATGAAATATGTTCTCTCATTCACATTATACAGTATTCATCCCCTGAACATAGCATTTTAGTGTCCTCAAAATATAAGGGAGTACATTTACGCTCAAGTGAGGTTAAATCAACCCCACTCCAGAAGCATTTGCCTTTATTGATTATTAAGTATAATATGTAGTGGAGTTTGGGGGATGGGGGTTTGGAGGGGTGTTTTGGTTAGCATTTACAATATTATTGTTAAACACAAATGCATATATAAACTACCAAATATGAATTGGGTAATTTAAATGATTTCACATATAAACTAAATGTTCTTTTATTTACACTTAAAATCAGCAGTATGATATACACAGTAAAATTTATGATAGTGATTTAAAATTTAGAGTTTTGTTGATATCAATATTAAGTAGGGAACGTAAAAATATCTCAAATCAAACTGCAGAAGCAAAGGAAACATTTTGTCATTTAGACTTTAAATGGTACCTTTTCCCTGCATTGTAAACAAGGGCTCATGTTTTTATTTTGTATTGAGGATCAGAAATCCTGTATGGGATGATGAGACCAGGAGAGGGCACCAAGGGCTGATGCTTGTGATTAGGCCACCTAAGGTACGAATCTGCCTCAGATTTCCAAGATATCAGAATGAGTAGAGATGTAGTTCTTGGAAAGGTATGCCTGTGTCAGCATCTAAGGACCATGCTCATTTGTGATATATATATATATATATGTTAAGCATTCCTTTTCTCATTACCATTTACCCAAAGTGTGCTTTTTCATTCCATTCCTCCTCTCCCACCAGGAAAACTGAGGGTGAGAAAAGGGTGCTACATCTAGATAGGCGGCTGAGATAGCCCAATTGAAGGATGCCGTCTGTTGAGATCTGAGGTTGGAAAGGGCCATAGGCTAGACTGAGGGAGAGAGAGCAGCTATCTTTTAAGCAGTATAGGCCAACTTCTGGTACTAGATGAGTCCAAAGTTTTTGCATTTGCAGTGTAGATGAGTAGCTCTCTCCAACCAAATTGTTCATTGCCTTATGTCATTCTATTTCCCAAACTGCCACATCAGTACCTCACTCTCTGTTGACTAGAAGTAATCACATAATTATAGCTGATGCAAAGAGGAAAGACATTTTTTTTTCTGATGACCAAAGGAAAAATACTATAGTTTGGTAAAGAAGTAGCATAGTTTTTGACAATCAGATATTGGAGAAGGGAAGCAAAGGATCCAGAATTGGCACAGAACACACACAGACAAATTGTAAGTACAGAGGAGATTTCCTACTGGAGGAGGAGCGAGGGTGGGGGTTGCCTCTGGGCCAGGCAAAGACAGCAGCAGGTGTTTTTGCAGGAGTAGTTTTTGAGGAGAAGAGAGAGAAATCTGAGCTGGAATGAGTTGGTAAGTCCTGACTGGACAGGTTACTCAGTGTAGCCAAATAATGAATTTTGATTGCTGGACCTTGGTGTTCTGATAGTCAGATCTTGGTGATCAGTGTCAGGAATGAGTTGGTGGGTAAATAAGGGAATGGTCCTTGGGGGTGGCTAGCTTTAGGTCCATAGAAAACTTCCTATCAGACAACACACAGCCATTATATTCTCTTAAAATCCACGAACGAAAAGGAAACAAGAAACCAAGGAACACATCACACACACACACACCCAAAAAAACAAAATAAAACAAAAACAGAAATCAGCATCTAAATCTATAATTATCTCAATCCCAGGTATCCAGATACCTACATAAAAATACAATAAATAGCTCCAGGACAATGTGTCTGCACTGGATTCCAGCAGTGTTATCACAGCAGGCCCTGAATATTTCAACATAGCTGAGGCACAAGGAAAAATGAAGAGATCCATAAAGAGGAAATGAATAAATTCCTTAAAGAATCCAAAGAAGACACAAACAGTGGAAGGAAATGGATAAAACTATTCAAGACTCAAAACAGAAATAGAATCAATCAAGAAAACCCAAAGTGAGGTAATTCTGGAAATGAATAATGTAGCAATTTGAACAAGAACTACAGAGGCAGGCTTAACCAACAGATTACAAAAGACGGAAGAGAAAATCTCAGATATTGAAGATATGAAGAAATGGATACATCCGTGGAAGAAAATGTTAAATTTAAAATACTCCTGACACAAAGTTGTGTGCATTTTTTTTTGCAACCTACTTTTAATAAGGGCTCAACTCTTAATAATCTTCTACCACCAAGTAGAGGTAGTGGAAGAGGAAAATTATTAGGACAGGGTGGAAGTAGACCTCTTCAGCAATAGTTCTTTGGGGGTGAGCTCGATCTTCTTTGGCAGCAGTTCTGTTCCATAGCAAACACCAAATATGACTTAGCAGCTGCAGACCAGTCCTCTGGGCAGGCAGACAGCACACATGAACTGGCAGTTACAGACCACTCCTTTCAGCATGTACTAGCAGTTGCACTTCAGTCCTGAAGGAACTGTTAGGCTCACCAATCAACTTGAGGTGAGACTGCCGAAGTGGTAAGCTGTCACAGAAACCTCATGAGCAGTTCTTGGGTGAGCTTTTCTCAGTGCAGAATAGAGAATGTGAAGTGGAGCAAACCAAACCAATGCTCAGTGCTTGTTTCCCACTGTCTGTGGGGTCATACTTATATTCCTTCATCAAGTGTCCTTTCACCTACCTGTCTGATTTAGCAAGACATCCTTTCACCTGTGTGCCCCACCAAACATTGTTTGACATATTAACTTTCCAAAGAAACTAGAAGTTTTCACTTCACAAAATATTCAAAACACTATGATCAAATCTAAAAATATTGGGAATAGAGTAGGAGAAGAAACCCATCTCAAAGGCCCAAAAAATATTTTCAACAAAATCATAAAATTTTTCTAAAGAAGTGCATCAAAGTACAAGAAGTATACAGCACACCAAAAAGATTAGACCAGAAAAGAAAATCTCCTTCCATACATAATAATCAAAACACTACACATACAGAACAAAGAAAGACTATTAAAAGTGGCAAAGAAAAAGACTGAGTAACACGTAAAGGCAGAACTACTAGAATTACACCTAATTTTCAGTAGAGACTGTAAAATCCAGAAGTGGCTACACAGATGTGTTGTAGAGTCTGAGACCACAGATGCTATCACTGACTACTATACCCAGCAAAACTTTCAATTATCATAGAGAAAATGAGATATTCCATGATAAAACAAATTTGAAAATATTTATCCACAAATCAAGCTCTTCAGAAGGTGCTAGAAGGAAGACTCCAACAAGAGGAGGCTAACTACAACCATGAAAACACTGGAACTAAACAATATCAGATAAGCAAAAAAGGGAAACACACACACACGCACACATACACACACATACATGCATACACACCGCCATCATCACCATCACCAATAACAACAACAAAATAATAGGAATTCACAAACACTGTTCATTGCTATGTCTCAGTATCAGTGGTCTCAATTCCCCAATAAAAGACACAGACGATGGGGGCAAAAACAGGATTTATCCTTTGCTGTATTCAGGAACTATACCACAACATCAGGAATAGGCATTACCTCAAGGTAAAAGGATGGAAAACATGTGCCAAACAAATGGAGCTAAGAAACAAGCTGGTGCAGCCATTTTGATATCCAACAAAACAGACTTCAAACCAAAACTAATCATAAAAGACAGGGAAGGACACTACACACTCATCAAAGGAAAATTCACCAAGAGGACATTTCAATTCTTAACATCTCTGTCCCAAACACATGTGTTTGTAAAAGAAATACTACTACAGTATAAATCACATATTTTCCCTTGCATATTAATATTGGGAGACTTCAATTCCTCATGTTCATCAATAAATAGGTCATTCAGACAAAAATTCAACAGAGAAATGCTGGAGTTAACAGATTTTATAAACCAACTGGACCTAACAGATATTTACAGAATATTTCAACCAAACACAAAAATAGACCTTCTTCTCTGCATCTTGTGTAACTTTCTCCAAAATGACCATATACTTAGTCAGACACAAAATAAGTCTCAAAAAATACAAGAAAATTGAAATAACTCCCTGAATCCTATCTGACCAGCACGGATTAAAGCTTACAAACTCATGGAAACTGAACAATACTCTACTGAATGAAAACAGATCAAGACAAAAATTAATAAATAAAACCTTTTAGAATTGATTGAAGATGAATATACATCCTACTTAAACTTATGAGACAGAAAGAAAGCAGTGCTAAGAGGCAAGTTCATAGCACCAAGGGCCTACATGAAAAACCTGGAGAGATTTCATCCTAGCAACTTAACAGCACACCTCAAATCTCTAGAGCTAAAAGAAGAAATTACACTCAAGAAGAGTAGTTGGCAAGAAATAATCAAATTAGAGGCTGAGATTAATAAAATAGAAACAAAGAGAACAATACAAAGAATCAATGAAATAAAGTGTTGGGTTTTTTTTTTTTTGAGAAAATCAACCACTGAAGGGGGCGGTTCCGATGTCAAAGTTCTGTTTCCCAATTGGTTCTTGATTTGTCAATAAAGAAGGCTGAGGGCCAATTGTTGGGTAGAAGGTACAGGTGAGACTTCCAGGTCCCAGGAGGAAAAGGCAGATGCAGGGAAGGAGAGAGGGCTTTCTGCCATGCTTTGGAGGAAGAACACAGCAACCATGTGAGGTCTCCGGGAGCTTGGGCTGGTGGCCTACATTACAGGTGGGTTACCAAGGACGTTTGGCAGGGCCTAGGTGGGACTAGCCACTGAAGTTTAGGGCAAGTGGAGAGACAGAGATAATAAATTAGTACAGGCATGCTTTTCTATGTATAATGTATATGTATAATGCCAAGCAATTGTGCCTAGAAGGCAAGTTGCAAAGTAACAAACTGTGTGAGTGTGTCTTTTAGCCACGGATTCAAGGGTCTCCAGAGGGGACTGGCAGTGCAGACACCTCTCAGAGCTAAAGGCAAGTGTAACAAAAGGGAAACTGGGCAGAGGTTGGTAGCTCAGCTGGCCCAGAGCAAAGGTGACAGCTTAAAACTACACACAGCAATCAACAAGATGGACAAGCACTTATTAAATTAACTAAAGACAGAGACAACTCTCCTCAACTTTTCTCCCTCAACACTATATCCTGTCCCATTCCCCACAAGACAACCCTTCCATTTCTGTCTCACTGCCCCCAGTCCACCACAGAATCCATTCTATTTCCCATTCCAAAGAGATCCATATGACCTCCACTAGACCCCTCCTCAATACCCAATCACTCTGGGTCTACAGACTGCAGCTTGGCTGTCACCTATACAATGGCAATATCCACAAAAAGATAAATGCCAACTATATTTGTCTTTCTGAATCTGAGTTACCTGCCTAAGCATCCTTCTCCAGTTCCTCACATTTGCCTGCAAACTTCATGATGTCATTCTCTTGAACACCTGGCTAACACTCCACTGTGCAAATGCACCACATTTTCCCTATCTATTCTTCTGCTGAGGAACATCTAGGCTGCCTCAAGTCACTAGCCATAACAAACAGAGCAGCAAGGAGCATGGTTGAGTAAGCATCTCTGTGGTAGGATAGAGCTTCCCTTGGGTATATACCCAGGAGTGGTACAGCTTGATCTTGAGGTAGATCAATTCCCAATATTCTGAGAAACTGCCATATTGATTTCCATAGTGGCTGTACAAGATTGAACTCCCACCAGCAATTGATGAATGCTCCCCCATTCCACATCCTTGCCGGCCTGCACTACCATTTGTATTATTGATCTTAGCCATTTGTGACTGGTGTAAGATAGAGTCTCAGAGCAGATCCCGAGTGACAGCTATGCACCCAATCTCACGAAACCCAGAGAAAGTGGGCCTCCCAGGAGCTCTAACCTGGGCAGCATCTTAGGTAAGGAGACAGCAACATCCGCCCCAAACAGGGAGTAACTGGGACCCACTAGGACCCAGGAATTCACTCCTGGCCCAGAGCACTGGTTCCTTCCAGGCTGGGCCCTAGCACGAGCAGATCCTGGGCCTGAGCACTGAGCAGATCTTCAACCTCCGCTCTACCCCAATAGTAACACCCACCCCACACAGTTCTGAAACAACCAAGATAATAGGAAAGACAGGCTCCAGTCAGAGACAGGGCAGGTAGCACTAAGGTGATTCAGATGGTGAAAAGCAAGTGCAAGAACATAAGTATCAGCAACCTAGGGTACTTGGCATCATTAGAACCTAGTTCTCCCACACTAGAAAGTCCTGAATTCCCTATATCACCAGGAAAGCAAGATTCAGATTTAAAATCACTTCTAATGATGATGATAGAGGACTTTAAGAAGAACATAAATAACACTCTCAAAGAATTGGAGGAGAACACAGGAAAACAGGTAGAAGCCCTTACAGAGGAAACACAAAAATCCCTTAAAGAATTACAAGAGATCACAACCAAACAGTGAAGGAATTGAACAAATCCATCCAGGACATAAAAATGGAAGTAGAAACAATAAAGAAATCACAAAGGGAGACTACCCTGGAGATAGAAAACCTAGGAAAAAAATCAGGAGTCATAGATGCAAGCATCACCAAACAGAATACAAGAGATAAAAGAGAGAATCTCAGGTGCAGAAGATACCATAGAAAATATTGACACAACTGTCAAAAAAAACACAAAATGCAAAAAGTTCTTACACAAAACATCCAGGAAATCCAGGACACAATGAGAAGACCAATCCTAAGAATAATAGGTATAAATGAAAGTGGAGATTCCCAACTTATAGACCAATAAATATCTTCAACAAAATTATAGAAGAAAATGTCCCTAACCTAAAGAATAAGAAGCCCATAAACATACAAGAAGCCTACAGAAACCAAATAGACTAGACCAAGAAAGAAATACCCCCCATCACATAATAATCAAAACATCAAATGCACAAAACAAAGAAAGAATATTAAAAGCAGTAAGGAAAAAGGCCAAGTACATATAAAGGCAGACCTATCAGAATTACACCAGACTTATCACCAGATACTATAAAAAAGAAGATCCTGGACAGATGTCAAACAGACCCTAAGAGAACACAAATGCCAGCCCAAACTACTATACCCAGAAAAACTTTCAATTACCATAGATGGAGAAACCAAGATATTCCATGACAAAACCAAATTTACACAATATCATTCCACAAACCCAGCATTACAAAGGATATTAGCAGGAAAGCTCCAATACAAGAAGGGAAATTATACCCAAGAAAGGTAATCCTCTTCCAACAAATCCAAAAGAAGATAGCCACACAAAGATAATTCCACCTCTAATAATAAAAATAACAGGAAGCAACAATCACTGTTCCTTAATATCTCTTAATATCATGGTCTCAACTCCCCAATAAAAGACATAGGCTAATGGACTGGATACGTAAACAGGACCCAGCATTTTGCTGCATAGAGGAAACCCATCTCAGTGAAAAAGACAGACACTACCTTAGAGTAAAAGGCTGGAAAGCAATTTTTCAAGTAAATGGTCCTAAGAAACAAGCCATTCTAAAACCTCCAGCCCAAGAACACAAAGAGAGGGACTCATGGCTCCACCTGTATAGGTAGTTGAGGGCAGCCTTGTGGAAGCATCGGTGGAAGTGGAGGGCCTCAGTGCCTGAAAGTTTGGATTCCCTAGTGTTGGGGTATTTGAGAGCAGGGAGGCGGAATGGGAGGATGGTGGGAACACACCCTCATAGAAACTCCCAGAATTATATGGATTTGTTTTGAGAATTGTATATTGCAGAATACACAATCTTGGTGTATCTACTCATCAAGCAAGCTGAGCAAACCTGCTCGAACCTCTAATGTCCTGGAATTTCAGCTGGATGCAGTGAAGGCACAGATGTCAGAGGCTTATCAATTTACTCTCCCCCCTCCCGCCCATCTTCTAATATCTCAATGCCCATAATCAGCTTGAAGAAGTTAATGAAGAGTTGGCACCCTATTTCCTGGGCTTGGGGACTGAGATGGTTAATATTGGGCTGTCTTTCTAGGGAAAAGTAGTGGTTTTGTTGGAACAGGGAGGATTAGCTAGGATTTATTGCATAGCCATAACCTGTTGGTAGAAATCTGTATAATTGTTATTAAGCTGAAGTTATAATTTCTTAAATGGTACAAAATTTACTTGGATTTCAAATTTAAATATAACACATTTAGGAATACAAGGCTTAGACCCAGTCCTTCTTTAACTTTTTTAACTGATTTGAGATGGTTAGCCTGTGAGTAAGGGCCTATAGCAAATTCATGGCTCTGAGTTTGTTGTTAGGGTGTTTTCTATATTTTAAATTTAGAAATAGCTGAGAGGAGTTAACAGACAACAGTCCAGTTTGCCTTACATGGATAGTTGGTTTTCTCTCTCTCTCTTTTTTTTTTAAATCAAATCGTTATTTACTTATTCACATAGGGGTTATAAACACAAAAAGGCAGCATGTGGGAAGGGGATGACACACCAGAGCATAGGTGTTCGGGGGGGAGTACAGATACCTTTCAGAACAGGGTATCAGGTGGGTGAAAGGTTCAGGGCACAGGTCACTATGACTCTGCCTATGATCACTTGTCCTTATCTAAGTTGGTACTGTCTGCCTGAGGCTCCTATTTACAAGATCTATGACTACTCAGGCTGATAAATTTCCACAAAGCTGCCTGTTTACAATAGCTTATAGCCTGCTGTTTCAGTGTTTTTTCACAGAGACCCAAGACTTTGTGTTAGCATGTATGTATGTCAGGTCTATTGCTGATTTGAGGCCTATGGCTGATTTTAGGCCTTCAGTGTATAAGCAGGACTGCCCCTGACATCTCCTCCCTTCTCTAAGTATAGAAGGGCCATGGCGAATCCTAATCTTGTGAAGTCAGGGTTAGAGGCCTGACCTCCAATAATTGAAGGGGATCTTGTAATGGCTCCAGTCCTTCTGTCGTTGTCCAGTGAGGCATGAGGGCCATACCCATTCCGATGTCTTTTTCCTGGAGAGGGGATACTTTTGACATCAACCCCTATCCAGTCAGACTTGTCCCTCAAGGAACCCAGAGAACTATTTTTAACTTTTATTTATATTCCCTTGCAGTGCTTAGCCTCGCAGCCTAAGCAAGAATTCAGATCGCCAGTCAGAGGGGTTCTGGTGGTCCCTCTCTGCTTAGTCTAGGGGTGGAAGTCCCCTCTTTTAGGTTGGGTGGAGATGGGTTTTGGGAACACCCTGCATAGAGTAACAACCTTATCTTGAGTCTTGTGGTCCTCCATAGCTAACTTCTGACAATGTATCTGAATAGGTTCTGCTACCAAATTATCTATCTGTTGTATCACAAAGTTAGTCAGCTATTTAAGGCCCAGGGACCAAAAGAAATCAGCAAAAATAACCCAATTAATGGTCCCAACACGGGAGGAAGTAGGGTTGACAATCATGGAGAGGTTGAAAACCAATCCTTGTACCAGATCTCATCTTTCTCTTTCTCTCTCTGTCTTTTCTCAGGGCCTTCTCTGACCTTTTTCATGCTCTCTTTAACCATCCCTGTCTTGTCTATATAAGAGCAACATTCTTCTTTAAGGGCCATGCACAGTCAAGAGCTGTACACAGTCTTTTCTACTGTAAAAGAGTAAATCAAGTCCAATAAAGTCCTTTGCAATTTTCAGAGATCATTTCAGACAGCGAAAAGAGGAATTTCTTCAGATTAGTGATGTCAATCTCTAGCTGTTTGGTGCCCTTGTCAATGGCCCATCAAAGGTCTGAGTAGTATAAGTCCGGAGGCCAGTATCAGGATTAGAACTTCTACCAGCAGACATCACAGATGTTTCATTTTTACCTGAGATACTGCCTGGGTTAGAACTCCTGGGTGCCCCACTTCTGCCGGGTTTTGTGAGGTTTGGTGCAGAGCTGCTACCCGGGATCTGCTCTGTGCCTGGGCCCCAATAGTTGGTTTTCAAAACATCAGAAGTCCACAGAATTGACGTTACAAACATTTCTGTATTAAGGTACATTTTGATTAGAGACCTGTCTGCTCCTGACAGCTTCCTGTCCTGGATTCTAAGAAGAAATTGAGCATCTTTGGAGTTACTCCAATTGTGGTGAGACAGCACAACTAGTCTCAAGAAATGCCTCTTTTCATCTACAGACAAATTACTGTCCTGAAAAGGACACACTTGCAGAATAGTTACTGATTATATCTGCCAAGACAGAGTAATCAGCCCTTAATAATTCTGCATCACTAAGTCTGTCAGATGATCCTGGGCCAGAAGGCTGAAGATCGGATGCTCCAACGTTTTGTATTATAGGGACTGTCCAGGTGTTCAGCAGTCTCCATAAATTGGCTAAGTTTTAGAAGCTATGCTTTGTGCTTCCCATAATTTCAGTTAATTTAGTCATTCTGGCTTTCTTACTGGGTTGAAATCTTATAGTCTCATAGCCAATCCCGGCTATTTACTTTGAGAGAAAAAATTTGAGAGGATGGTTTTCAGCTGACATTCATTCTAAAGCCAAGAAAAAAACCAGGTTCAGAACTAAGTGTTTTGTTAGGAGAGATGACAGAGGTTCTGGTTAGTCAACAAAATGATGGACTGGGTATTAGGTCTACCTTGTACCTTACTGATACAAATTGGTATAGTTATACCTAATTGTATTTTGAGAGAAAAGTTTTATTTTAACAGGAAGGGTGATGTGTAGGAGGAGCTAAGATGGGAGGAGTAGGAGAGGAAGAGGAAGAGGAAAGAGAGGAGAAGAGAAGAAGAGAGGAGCTAGGAGATGGGGGGGGTGAAGGGAGGGGAGCATGGAGGCAGATGTTCGAGTGTCTCTGCCAGTCAAAGATAGTTGGTATATCTAGGTTGGGTATTGGGTTACACTTCTGATTGTATGGGCATCTTGGTATTGAGCATTACCAAACTTTTTAAAAGTTACTAATAAAAAAAAAAAAAAGATAGTCTCAAGGAATTTTTGACTTGCATTTCCCTGACAGCTAAGAATGTTGAACATTTCTCCACATGCTTTTTGACCATTTGAGTTTCCTCTATTGAGAATTCACTGTTTAGATCTGTACCTCATATTTTAATCAATTTACATGTATTTTAAATATCTAATCTCAAAATGGATAATTTTCTCAAAAGGTACCACTTACCAGAGTTAAATCAAGGCCAAATAATCAATTTAAAGACCACTATAACTCCCCAGTGAAATAGGAGCAGTCATTTAGCTTCCAAGCAAAAGATCCCAAGGCCAGAGATTTGGCATACAGTTCTACCAGAACCCACACACCTATGGTCACTTGATCTTTGACAAAAGAGCTAAAACTGTCCAGTGAAAAAAGGACAGCATTTTCAACAAATGGTGCTGGTTCAACTGGAGGACAACATGTAGAAGAATACAAATTGATCCACTATCTCCTTGTACAAAGCTCAAGTGCAAGTGAATAAAGGAACCTTTACATAAAACCAGATACACTGAAACTAATAGAGGAAAAAGTGAGGAAAAGCCTCCAACGCATGGGCACAAGGGAAATTTCCTGAACAGAATACCAATGGCTTATGCTCTAGATCAAGAATGACAAATGGGACCTCATAACATTGCAAAGCTTCTCTAAAGCAAAGGACACGTAAATAGGACAAAATGACAACCAACAGATTGGAAAGATCTTTACCAATCCTACATCTGATAGAGGGCTAATATCCAATATATACAAAGAACTCAAGAATTTTAGACTCCAGACAACCAAATAACCCTATTTAAAATGGGGAACAGAGTTAAACAAGAATTCTTTTTTTTTTTTTTAAGGTTTTTCGAGACAGGGTTTCCTGTGTAGCCTGCTGTCCTGGAACTCACTCTGTAGACCAGGCTAGCCTCGAACTCAGAAATCCACCTGCCTCTGCCTCTGCCTCTGCCTCTGCCTTTCCCTCTGCCTCCTAAGTGCTGGATTAAAGGCGTGCCCCACCACTGCCCGCAAACAGAGAATTCTCAACTGAGGAAACTCGAATGGTTGAGAAGCACCTAAAGAAATGTTCAACATCCTTAGTCATCAGCGAAATGCAAATCAAAATGACCCTGAGATTTCACCTTATATCAGTCAGAACAGCTAAGTTAAAAAAATCAGGTGACAGCAGATGCTGACAAGAATGTGAAAAAAGAGGAACACTCCTCCATTGCTGGTGGATTGCAAGCTGGTACAACCACTCTGGAAATCAGTCTGGTGGTTCCTCAGAAAATTGGACATAGTACTACCTGAGGATCCCAGCTATACCACTATTGGGTATATACCCAGAAGATGCTCCAACATATAATAGAACACATGCTCCACTATGTTCATAGCAACCTTATTTATAATAGCCAGAAGCTGGAAGGAACCCAGATGTCCTTCAACAAAGGAATAGATACAGAAAATGTGGTACACAAGGAATACTACTCAGCTATCAAAAACAATGGCTTCATGAAATTCACAGGCAAATGGATGGAACTTGAAAATCATCCTGAGTGAGGTAACCCTGTCACAAAATAACACATATGGTATGCACTCACTGATAAGTGGATATTAGCCCAAAAGCTAATACCCAAGATACAATTCACAGACCATATGAAGCTCAAGAAGAAGGAAGACGAAAGTGTGGATGCTTCAGTGCTTCTTAGAAGGAGGAGCAAAATACTCATGGGAGCAAATATGGAGACAAAGTGTGGAGCAGAGACTAAAGGAAAAGTTCATCCAGAGACTGCCCCACCTGGAGATCCATCCCATTATAGTTACCAAACCCAGACGCTATTGTGGATGCCAGGAAGTGCTTTCTGACAGGAGCCTGATATGGCTGTCTCCTGAGAGGCTCTGCCAGAGCCTGACAAATACAGAGGTGGATGCTCACAGCCAACCATTGGACTGAGCATGAGGTACCCAATGGAGGAGTTGGAGAAGGAGCTGAGGGGGTTTGTAACCCCATGGAATGAGGGGCAATGGTGTCAACCAGCCAGACCCCCCAGAGCTCCCAGGACCTGGACCACCAGCCAAAGAGTTGAGGGCCCCAGGGCTCCGGCTGCTGCTGCATATATGGCAGAGGATGGCCTTGTTGGACATCAGAAGAAGGAGAGGTCCTTGGTCCTGTGGGGGTTTGATGCCCCAGTGTAGGGGAATGCCAGGGCAGGAAGGTGGGAGTGGGTGGGTGGGTAGGTGAGCACTCTCATAGAGGCAGGGGGAAGGGGAATAGAATAGGGGGTTTCAGGAAGGGAGACCTGGAAAGGGGATAACATTTGAAATGTAAATAAAGAAAATATCCAAATAAGAAAAAATAAATAAAATGTGTAAAATGGATAACTATTTTAGAGCAGTAACCAGTTCTCTTAACTTCCTGCCAGCCTTCCTCCCAGTTTCAAGCCCAGCTCAACAGTTCCTCCTTTAGCTCCCGAAAAGTGTACTTAAACCGTCCCTTCTCCCAGTTTTCCCAATACTAGCAGCTCCAAACTGTAACAGCTGTTGTAGCTTATCTGCTCAGCTCAGCTTCTCCTGGCTAAACAGTATCCTAACCATATCTTCTCCACCAACTGCCTTCTCTCCTCACTCTGCTAGCCCCACCCTTCACCCCAGCCTAAGCTGTTTTTAGATCTGATTCTGTTCCCCCAAATCCAACAGGGAACCAACCCTGAAAACCATAGGGACAAGCAGTTCTAACAACTAAGAATTCTTAAAAGGCTAGTTTACTAACACCTGGGGATCCTTTAAAGGGCCAGGCACATAAGATAAATCACACTACAAAAAAAGTGGGGTACGAATTGGAGTAAAAATGGAGAATTTTCAGTGTATGAAACTCAAATGGCTAAGACACACTTCAAGAAATGTTCAACCTCCTTAGCCATCAGACAAATGCAATCAAAAGTACTTTGAGATTTCATCTTATACCTGACAGAATGGCTAAGATCAGTAGCACAAGTCAGCTCAGGCTGGTGAGAGTATGGAATCAGGGGAACGCTCCTCCACTTGTTGCTATGAGTGCACTATGTCCAGCCACTATGGGAATCAGTATGGTGGCTCCTCATGAAGACGAAATCGATTTACCACAAGATCCACTCTTGGGCATATTCACAGAGTTCACGACTTCCCACCACAAGGACACTTGCTCAGCCACGTTCACTGCTCTATTCATAATAGCCAGAAATTGGGAGCGACCTAGATGCACCTCAACTTAAGAATGGTATACAATGGACTATTACTTTTTTGTTAAAAAAAAAAAAAAAAAAGAATGACATCAAGAAATTTGCAGATAAATGGATGGGATAGAAACAAAAAAATTAAAAACAAAAATAAAAAAATCCTAAGTGAGGTAACCGAAACCCAGGAAAACAAATGTAGTATATGTTGGCTATTTACACCAACTCAAGCATCAGGGAAGGCTTTCTCTGCCTTGGGCAGATGCTCTCTTTGTAAACTTCCTGTGCTCTGGAGCTTTGTAAACCTCAAGGCATGCAAGTGGTCAGGCCCCTGCCTGCAGAGTGCCAGCTGCCAGGTCCAGTCCCCTAGGCTTCCCCAATGGCTGAAACCGCCATTCTCAGCCCTGAGTTGGGAGTGTGGCCATGCTGCGCACTACAGTCCCTCAGCTTGTGCTGATGGATCCACAAACATAATCCCTGCAATTCCAGGATACCCTGGAAAGCTCCACCCTGCAAGAGACCCCATAGAACCCTGTGTTCTGCCCAGTTCTCTACTGCTTCTCACCCAAGTAGAGGCAGTCACCCTCCTAGGTCTCCTCTCCCCAATAAATCTCTTGTGTGAGACTTGCAATACAATGTGACTTTAAGGTATTTCTTAGCTCCTGACTTCCAGGATACTTTACAGATTTATCCTCAAATGCCCCTCAACTCTAACTGATTCTCCCTGCATTTTTTCTCTCAACTCCATCCCCCCTCTCCTCCCCTCGACTTGATCCTCCTGTTTCCATTCCTATCTCCCCAGCCCCCAGTCCACCCACAAAATTTATACTATCTCCCTGTCCCAGGGAGGTCTATGTGTCCCTCCACCCCAGTTTTTTCTTCTATACCTAATCTCTCTGACTCTTCAGATTGTAGGTTGGTTATCATTTTTTAATGACTAAAATCCGCATATAAGCGAATATATACTGTAACTATCACAGCTTACAGTGGGGTAAGGGAGACTGAAGCAGCAAGCACAGAGTCTACATAGGTCTGTACTAGGTCCTCTGCACATATGTTATAACTTTAGTTTAGCATATTAATGGGACCCTTGAATGTGTGAATGAGTGGGTCTCTGATTCTTGTATCTTCTCTTGGGGCTCTTTTTCTTCTGTTGGTTTGCCTTGTCCAACTTTGGTGTGATGGCTTTTGTTTCACTTTATTATATTTTATTTTGTTATGCTTTGTTGTTACCTCTTAGAAGCTTGTTTATTTTTTCTAATGAAAGACAGAAAAAAAAAGAGGACCTGGATGGGAGGGGAGGTGGTGACAAACTGGGAGGAGTAAAGGAAGGGGAAACTGTAATTAAGACATATTGTATGTGTCTTAGTTAGGCTTTTACTGCTACCACGACCAAGGCAAGTCTTATAAAGGACAACATTTAACTGGGACTGGCTTATGTTTTAGAGGTTCAGTCCATTATCATCAAGGTGGGAGCATGGCAGCATCTAGGCAATCATGGTGCAGGAGGGGTTGAGAGTTCTACATCTTCATCTGAAGGCTGCTAGCAGAATACAGTCCTCCATGCATCTAGGATGAAGGTCTTAAGCCCACCCCCATAGTGACACACCTACTCCAACACCTCCTAATAGTGCCACTCCCTGGGCCAAGCATATACAAACCATCATAGTATGTGAAAAGAATTTATTTTAAAAAGAGTTATAAAAACAAAATTACATGATGTAGTCACATATGTTGGTAAAAAAGAATGCGCTTATCCTTAATGTATGTTGGAAAAACAACTAGGGTATATAAAATTAAATGTTATCCATGGTTTTTAAAAAGTTAATTTAAGATTTTTGTAAAGGGCTGCCACACAGATCAGTGGTGGGGCACTGTACAAGGTCCTGTGCTTGTACCACAGAGCATGCATGCAAACTCTCATAGATGTTCAGTAACACACGTTCCTTTGTCCCATAGAGCTTCTTCACTGGTTAGGAGCACTGCTGGGGTGAAGGCAAGACCCTGTGCTTTGAAGTTTCCTTCTTGAGTGAGACGAGATCTTCTCAGTTTAGCAGGATGCTGTCAATGATGGGTGGTACCATGACCACTAGCCAAGTCGCAATCCAATGTACTCCAGAAGATCTGACTGAAAGAAGAAAATCCCAAACACTTAGACTTTGGTTGCTGTGCTGAATTGAGAAGGAGACGGACCCAGCAGGGGAAGCACTCTTAAAACAGGAAAAAGGGTTCCTCCCTGAACCTAATCCCAGTTGCCTGGGGAAATCCTCCTCCTTGCAAAAGCTCAACCTCTTCAGATGTTAAGAGTTCGGAAATTCTTTAAATATCATTGGCTTGGCTGACTCCGGTGATGGATACTTACCCCAACTTATCCATAGGATCAGGAAAGAACCAATCCCATACACAGGAGAACAACAAGATAAGGCCGCGTCAGGTGTAGATAGATGACCTTAAAATGTCTTTAGGGACAGAAGGACCACTTCTCCTTGTTTCTCTACCACACTAAACATTTGTACTAAGAGGAAATGGGGGAAAGGTGACTAGAAAGAAAGGAAAACTGATAACAATGAAGGGAAGAGGAGAGATCAGAGATCATAAAGAGGGGGTTAGTGATAAGAATGAGAAAGAGAATTGGCATGATTTCTAGGAAATTTTGGGTGGCAAAAGAATATCAAGATTGGTTTAGCCTTCCTCAAATAGTAGGGAGGGATGGCTTTATTTTCTCTGCAGCCATTCCCACTTTTAAAGGGACAGTATTACCCTTTTTCCTTTTTACAGGTCTTGGAATGTTGTGTTGACAGAAAATTGGCCAGCCTAGTTGTGGTCTCAGAATCCAATGTCTATCACACTGGATCTGTAGTGAGAGAGCATGTTAGGAGAGGATGAACGTTGTGACCTGTTGGCTGAGAAGGGAACAAGAACACAGAAGTCCACAGCCCATGTGCAGAAACAGAGACAAAGAAGAGTCTTACCCAGGAAAGTAAGCCCTGAGAAAAACAAAGAGCAATGTCTCCAGGACCCATGTTCTCTAGAGATAAGATATCATGGACATTGCAATGATCAGAATCTGGGTCCCAGTAACTATAAGAACCTGGCTTAGCCACTCATCTTTAATAAGCTAATTAAAAAGACCAAGTAATGAGAGAGCTTTGGGGGATTTGTTAAAAAGAATTGCATTGGGAAGAGGGAAACAAGACCCAGGAACATCCCCACTATAATCCCCATTCAGGTCCTAATATGTAGTTTAGGTTTACATAGAAGGCAAGAAGCAGTCTTAATCAAATTGTGGTCCCACATGCCATGGTCCTAGCTTTAATCTCTCCTGCAAGGTGTTCTGACAAGTTGTGATAATTGTCATCTCTTCCCTGGAGACAAGTCCTTCCTCTAGTGGGTGCCAGTCTTTATAGCCTTTTATTCTGCCAATATCAGATTCCTGAAGAAATTCTAATTTCTTGGGGTCTGTCTTGGTGTCTTATTGCTTTGAAGAGACATCATGTTCATGGCAACTCTTATAAAGGAAAGTATTTCATTGGGGCTGGCTTACGGTTTCAGAGGTTTAGTCCATTATCAGCATAGCAAGAAACATGGCAGCACACAGGCAAAATGGTGCTGCAGAAGGAGTGTAGATCTGGACTGGCAGCCAGCAGGAAGAGAGAGAGACTGGTCCTGGCTTGAGCATTTGAAACCCCAACACCCTCCCACCCCAGTGACACACTTCCTCCAACAAGGCTGTTCCTCCTAACCCCTATACAGAAGCAACACTCCCTAACCAAGCATTCAACACATGAGTCTCTGGGAGCCTTCCCTATCCAAACCACCATTGTCTATTGTTTTAATGGTCTGATATCCAAAATGAAGGTTACAGTATCTCAAGCGTTACATTTCCCTACTCTTTGTTTTTACACTGCAGTCTTTTGTTGTCCTTGTTGTTTCATATGATATATTCTGATCATGGTTTTCCCTCTTTTATCTTCTCACAGATCTTCCCCACCTCCCCACCCATCCAACCCCACATCTCCATTCCCTGTTTCTTTAGAAAACAGGCAAACAAACAAACCAGAATAAAACAAATAAACAAACAAAAAACCAACAAGACAAAGAAAAAAGAATAAGAAACACATACACATGCAGATTACATAAAATCAGAAACCATAATATATTAACAAAAAACCAGAAAAGGTTTTTTTTAAATGCTCAAACAAATCATTATTATATACACACACACACACACACACACACACACACACACAAAACAACAACAACAAACCTTCCAGAATACCACTGAGGTCGTTGTGTGTTAGCCACCTACTGCTAGACATGGGCTTGCCCTTTAGTATGGTTTGTTTATCCAGTAAGGATTCTCTGGAGAAAACTAAATTTTCCATTGCAAACAGTTGATACTTGGAAATAACTTCTGGGTTAGGGATGGAGGGTCATATCTACTTCCCACGTCAGTGCTGGAATTCCATCTGGCTTAGAACTGTGCTCCCCCATAGATGCTGTCATGGTGTTGTGGTTTGAATATGGATTGGCCTAAGGAGTGGCACCATTAGGAGGTATGGCCTTGTTGGAGTAGGTGTGTCACTATGGGCGTGGGCTTTAAGACCCTCATCCTAGCTGTCTCTTAGCCAGTCTTTCCTGTTTACCTTCAGAACAAGATATAGATCTCTTAGCTATTCCTGCTCCATGCCTGCCTAGATGCTACCATGCTCCCTCATTGATGAAAATGGACTGAACCTCCAAACCTGTAAGCCAGCCTTAGTTAAATGTTGTCCTTTATATGGTCATAGTATCTTCCAAACTAAGATACATTGTTTCTATATGAGTTCATAGGTGCATCAGTTCTGTTGTGTCTGGAAGGCTTTGTTTCCTTGGTGTCTTCTATCCCCACTGGCTCTTACAATCTTTCTGCTTCCTCTTCTGTATAGCTAGCTCCCTGAGACCTCAGTCTTGAGGTAAAATATGCTTCCATCAGAAACAAATTTCTCAAATATAATATAAATAGGAGCCACAGTCAGAAGACAGTGAGTGTCAGGTAATTGTGCACAAGAATAATTTCTCCAAAAGCCCTTGACTTTAGTTACTTTTGGAAGGATTACTACAAGTAACTCCCATTTTAGTTGTTGGCTTTAAGACAGAGTCTCACTATGAAGACTACACTGGCTCCAGAGTATTTTATTCTCCTGTCTCAGTCTCCCAGGTGCTGGGATTAGATGAGTCAACATGTTCCACTTTCAACAGTTAGTATTGAAATTAGCTGTTCCCGAGTGGAGAGTATGTTTGTCTCTTTAGAACATCTTCATGCCTGCCAGGAGAGTAATCAGGACATAGCATGGGTCACAGAAAAACATTGCTACTACAGGTATAAGCTCTTCTGGAAAAATGCATACATTTGGGGTTAAAGGATAGCACTTTTAAATACGGAGGATGGGGTAGCTAGAGTTCTGGAGGTTGTAAACAAATTCTTTAAGGGGTCCCAAAAGACCAGTTGTTTCCAGAGTTAGAGGAGCCAAAACCAACTTAGATGCTATTAATTTACCATTACTATTTACCATTTGGGATTAATTTGCCAGGATCTGTGTTATATGGATTACATACATCATTCATTTATTCCTCATAGCATTATAAGAACAATTATTTTGTCTTACATTTGAGAAAGCATAGCTTGGAGAAACTAAGCATCTTAGTTAGCCACTGATATGACAGTTAAAAAACTCAACTTGCTGGGCTATGGAATCATCTAAGAGATACACATCTGAGAGTGTCTGTTAAGGATGTTTCCAGGACTATTGAAATGAGGAGAGAAGGTCTATACTAAATGTGGACAACACCATTCCATAAGCTGAGGCGTCCATCTTAATGAAAGGTGAAAAGAAGGAAGCCCTCTGAACACTAACATTCATCTCTCTCTGCTTCTGACTGTGGACATGATGTGAAAAGCCATCTGAAATTTCCATTGCCATGCCTTGCCTATCATGATGGACTATATTCTTACCTATCCTATCTTGTGCTGTTTTGATATGGTGTAGCTGGTCTTACTACTTTGTGGGTTCTTCTTTTCACCACCCTTTATCCACATCCTGCCAATTTTATCCCTAACACTGGATAGAAGAGGGAGAAGGATAGAGAAAAGATAGATGGGGGGGGGATCCCTGTATCTAATAATTAATTTTTTCCTTTTGTTTCTTCTTTGAGCACATCTACTGACAAACAGAAAAAACTTCCTAAACTACCACCAACCACCAACTCTCCAGGACCTAGCTTTATATAAAAAGTCCTTCTGAAAAGTTCCCAGAATTTCAAACATTACACAGTTGCAGAAATTATCTGTAGCTGGCAAAATCATGCCTCTGCTAGAGCTTGAGGCAAATCACAGTCAACTGATGGAACAGTCAGAAGTAGCCCCATGCCCACCCATACCTGGGATTAAAAAAAAGCATATTCTTATCACTACAGTATGGTACAATAAAAATAACTAATACAATGACTATATCAGGAGTTGTCCCAGATGTGACTGACTCTGAAATCTAGGACTTCAATGGTACCTGCGTAGATCGAATTAAAGGGGAATGACACTATGTGAACAGATACTCCTAGGCAACACAGAGAAATCTGAAGCATGAAGCCTAGCGTTTCCCTTCCTACCTTTACCAAGGAGCATAATACTGATAAGTCTCTACCTGCGGACCAGACTCTCGTCACCAGCCCCTCTCTCACTCACCCACTTTCCCTTACTTTCTTGGCTGGACTACTCTCCCATTTTTCTACTTTCCCTAATGGTCCTGATATCTCAGACTGTCCTTTTAATACCTTAAAACAAACTCTTAGGGAAGATAAGGTGAGCAGGCTGGTAGGTGATGTAGAGTGGACAGAAGCCAAGTCTCTTAAATGTCAATGACATCTTTGAGACTCTCCACTACATTCTCTGTCAGAAGGTGGAGTAGGAATCCCACACCTTTCTTCCTTCAAAGGAAAGCAGTTATCTTGTGCCCACCTCAAGATAATTCTTACCCAGTGTACAAGGTGGAACAAAGTTCACCGTGTCGTTCTTGCTGCTTACAGGATTGCTGGCTTGGCAGGTGTAAAATGTAGACTTGTTCTGTGGAGTGATGATGAGTTCGAGCACATTTCCTGGATTCTTTTGGGGAAAAGGTCCGGAGTTCTCATACCAAGTGTAGTCAACAGCTGGTCCTCCTGGCCCTTTACCTTACATGATAGCCTCAGGTGACAGGAGTCAGTCAAATCTTCAGTCTTCTCAATGTCTATGAAAGGATTGGACACAGGATCTGATTTAAAAAAAAAAAAAAAAAAAGTTTATTATGAGACAGTATGGGTGTATGCATTTGTGCAGTATTTATGATGCAAAACTTTAGCCAACAAACCGCAAAGGAGTCAGGGAGGGGCCATACTTGCCATTTAAGATGGCGTGACAGATCGTGAGACCAGGAAGGAATTTTGTCAAGAGGCTGCTTTTTGGTGGTGATACTAAGGAAAATCCAGGAGGGGGAGCTCGAGACCATTATCTGCCATTAGGAACAAAATTGGGTGATGCTCTTCTGAGCCAAGTGCCCCTGGGGAGACCAACTGGCTTCTGTGTTTCCTGACTATCCTCCAACAGTAACCCACTTCAAGCACCAGTGAACTACTCTGTCCTTCAAATACTCTGGAGTTCAGATTCAGACAGAATCCTGAAGGGCCTCAACCTAAACACAGAAAAGCCTGAAGCTCTTCACACTGTCATTACAGAATACTTCAATCTATAAACCTGCATTCTTTGTCTCCATTGTGAATCAGAAGCTCATAAAGAAATATGGATTTGTTTAGTTTGCCCAGATGATGTAATGTCTTTTTCTATGACTTTCTAAGTACTTAATAAACTTACTGTTTGCTTCATTCTGGTTCACCTTGAGTTCTTTTCTATGGGTAGCCAAGGATCCAGCTTTACTTGAACAGAACTCTCCAAGGGGGAAAGTGAACTCTTTAGGTCACTGGTGGCTGTTTAGTTATCCCCACCCAAACACACACTATGCCTGTGGCCATCATACAAATTGTAGAAAGCCATGAGACAAAGGCTAGGACACATAAATTTACTGCAAAACAGGCTAATTGGTCTTTTCCTGAGGAAAATGGAAGCTGAACCCAGAATTGTTTCTGAAACCAGTTTTTATTTAATTCTTGGCCAAGGAGAATGTGGTATTAAGTCCACCCAGTTTGAAAGAGAAAAAAAGATGTAAGGTTTCCACATATTTGTGGCCTCATAGATTTGTTTTTATCTCTATCTGTGTAGCAGGAAGACACACTACAGTATAGCCACCAGTGGCCTACAGAGTTTCTTGTCTCTTTGGGGACATACATTTGGTTAAAGTTGGATCCTTGATGATCCTACATAAAAGAATTCTGTGGTGAACCAGAATGAAGCAAGATTAGTGAGTTTATTATTTAGACAGATCACATAGAAACAGACATTACCCAATTTAAGCAAACTGTAAATAAGTGATTTTGTGTGTGTGTGTGTGTGTGTGAGTTTCTAACTGGGCACAAAGTCTAAGCATTGAGAATTAAATCTTGTTAATGGCAGGATCTGTAAGTTCCTGAGGCTCAGAACTCTGAACTGGGCCGTCTTTCTCTTCTCAGCCCTTCTTAGCTCTTCTACACTCCCTTGATTTCTATGGAGTTTTATAAGACAACATCTCCTTTTTTTTTTTTTTTTTTTTTTTCGGTAAAGTAAGAAAAAGTTGGTTTCTTTCACTTCCCTCCAAAAACCTTTACCAAATATGGACAAAGAAATATTACTATTTTACACCATTGTGCCACAGTCGTTGAGTAACTGACTAGGGGGCTTTTAAGGTGTTAAAAGGACATGTAATAACAATACATATTTGTGGAATACTTAGTGCTAGTTGAGTATATCTCAAAAAAGTTAAGATTCGTCTTTTCTAATATTTATCACCCCCAGTAGACCAGAAGGGTCCCTGAATGAGCATTTGTCCTTTGACTCCCAAACTCACCAAATACGTCCAGGTTTATCATCCGCTGGTCCTCAGTTTCACGCAACACTCTCATGTAGTAGGTACCTCTGTCCTCTTTCCGGACATTATAGATAAGAAGTGCACCATTTGTTTCTTCAATATCGACCCTGTCTTTAAATACAGACTCGAAGATCTTCTTTTCGCCACCATAGGAGTACTCTAAAATCTTCTGTCTGGTAGTATGAAGCCAGGTGAGGTGTTTGTATGGTTCAAGTGGAGTCTTACTGATTCTCAGGGTTATGTTGCTGCCGGCCGTAGCATTTACATCTAGTACTGAATGATCTGCCAAGGAAAGTCAGAATGAGATCCATCTTGGAGAAAGCAGTGCTATCCAGTGGCCCAGCTTTAGCTTGATCTGGTAGAAAAGAAAGAAGTTGGAGCCTCAGAAACACGGTGAGGCAGGACAGGGTGGAACAGAACCTATTGATTATAATCCCAAATTTCTGCTGTTGTACAAAAAGACAAAGGATGCTAAGCTGATCCTAATACTATCTCATTCATAGCCTCTCTGGTTCTCCCTCTTCATCTTCTCCTCTCTCTCTCTCTCTCTCTTCTCTCTCTCCTCTCTCTCCCCATCTTTCTCTGTGTCTTTCTGTCTCTCTCTCTGCCTCTGAGCTTCTTTGTCTCTATCTCTGTCTCTCTGTCTCTCTGTCTTTCTCTCACACACAAACAGAATTTGAAATAAATTGGTCCTAAGTCTCCTCTATGAGCCTGTTTCCTATTTGTTCAGTTGTATTCAATGAGCATATTAGTCATAGATATTGTTATTACATAATTATAATCTAGCATATGTATACACAAGTATGAGATGAACATAAAAACAAATAAACATGGACTGGGGGGTGATGGTGTGTTACTTAGTTGGTAGAGTACTTGCCTATAATCCTAGCCTTCAGGAGGTTACAGGCAGTATCTCAAGTTCACAAGTGTTTCAAGTATCACAAGTCCAAGGTCATCTTTGTCAACATAGTAAGCTTGAGGCCAGCCTGGGCTACAAGAGACCCTATCTCAAAAAACATTAACAGTATATCTTGTTACTATAGTAAAGACAAGAATAGAGTAGTATGGGACTACGCCACTATTTGGAGTACAGAATACGGGATGGAGAAAAGCTGGGGAAATCTCTTTAGAGCCATAGCCACTAATGTGAATTAGAAGATGTTTAAAACCTAATACTTGTTGAGAATCATGTGTCACGTATTATAGGAGAAGTGGGAATATGCCAGTGTGTTTGTCATATGAAGCCCTTGAGCTAATGCAGAAGAAGTAAATATTCCTGCCAGGGAAGAAGGTAGGGTAACCGAAGACCTTCGTGTCTCCTTCTGCTCCCATAGTTCGAATTCCCCCAGGCTCATCTCCAGATCTACAGCAGAACACTTGTTACAGAACCCCTCCTCCCCATCCCCTATGGATCACACAGATAGTCCCATCCAGACTTCCATTGCTTTGTCCCAGTCTCCAACTCCAGCAGGCACTCCCTGAGAACCCACAGGCCACTCTGACCAAGGAAGCAAGTGGCTAACTGCAGGTCTTCACTGTCCCTCCATTCTCTTCCAAATCCAACCTCCCAGTCTCATCCCCAGCTCTGTAGTAGACCTTCTGCTGTGATCTTTCCTCATACTCTATACTCATTTCCACAGGACTAAGCAAATTCTGGTGGTACACTGTGCTTTCCTCATTCTGTGGAGCCCCTCAGTCTGGCCAGCCCATACTCTATCCTAAGTGTCAGTTCCCAATACCCATAAAAACATTTTACTTGGAATCTCCTGTAAAATCAGAGTACCTATCAAAGCACCAGAAAAATTTCCTACCAGGCAACACACAGCCACCACACTCTCCTAAAATACAGAAACGGAAAAGAAACCAAAGAACAAAATACCCACCCAACAAAGACAAGATCAGATACCAGCACCTAGAACTACAATCTTCCAAATCTCAGATGCCTAGATACCATTGTAAAAACACAACTATCAATAGCTAAGACAATATGGCTCCACTAGAGCCCAGCAACCCTATGACAGAAGATTCTGAATATTGCAACCTAACTGAGGCCCAGGAAAAAGATCAAAACAGCATTTATGACTGTAAGAGTTCCTTAAAGAGAAAATGAATATGTCTCTTGAAGAAGTCTATGTAAACACCAACGAACAGTAGAAGGAAATGAATCAAACCCTTCAAGACCTGAAAGTGGAAAAAGAATCAAACCAATCTGTAGGAAATCAAGAAATGAAAATTGTAGGAGCTTGAACAGGAAGCACAGTGGCAAGCTTCACCAAACAGAATAGAAGAGATGGAAGAGAGGATATCAGGCATCAAGACACAGTGGATTAAGTAGATACATCATTCAAAGAAAATATTAAAACTAAAAAACTCGTGGCACAAAACCTTTAGGAAACCTGGAATACTTTGAAAAGAGCGTATCTACAAATAATGGAAATAGAGGTAGGAGAAGAAACTTAGATCAAAGGCATAGAATATATTTTCAATGAAATCATAGAGGAAAAATTCCATAACCTAAAGAAGGAGATGCTTATCAGAGTATAAGAAGCTTGCAAAACTCCAAATAAACTGGACCAGAAAAGAAAGACCTTCTTGGCACATAATAATCAAAACACTAAATGTTCAGAACAAACAAATGTTAAATTTGATAAAATTGTTAAATTTGTTAAAGCAATGTTAAAAGCTTCAAGGAGTTAAAGAACAAGTAACTTATGAAATCAGACATATTAGAATTATACTGACTACTCAGTGGAGACTCTAAAAGCCAGAAGTATCTGGACAGATGTACTGCAAGACTCCAAGAGACCACAAATGTCACCCCTGACTAGTATACCCAGAAACACTTTCAATTACCATACATGGAGAACATAAGATATTCCATGATAAAAACCAAATCAATATCTGTCTAAAACTCTAGTCTTCTGGAAGATGCTAGAAATAAAATGCCAACCTAAAGAGCATAACTACATCCAATACAATACAGGGAATAAATAATCCCAGACATGCAAAGTCAAAAGAAAAGGAATAGCAGCAGCACCACCAACAACAACAACAAAATAATAGGCATCAACAAATACTATTCATTGATATCTTTCAATATCAATGGTCTCAATTCCCCAATAAAAGACACAGACTAACAGAATGGGGGCAAAACAGGATCCATCCTTCTGCTGCATCTAAAAAACACACCTCAACATCAGGGATAAGCATCACCTCAGAGTGAAAGGATGGGAAGATACATTACAAGCAAATGGACCTAACGAGCAAGCTGGTGTAGCCATTTTGATACCTTGTACAAACACAAGCACATCCACATTTGTAAAAGAAACACTATTACAGCTTAACCCTCACACACCAATAGTGGGACGTTTCAGTACCAACTCTCACAGTGGACAGGTCATCCACACAAAAACTTAGCAACAACAACAACAACAAAATGCTGGAGTTAGAGACATTATAAACTAAATGGACCCAACAGATGTTTACAGAACATTTCAACCAAACACAAAAAGAATGAACCTTCTTCTCTGCACCTCATGGGACTTTCTCCAAATTGACAACATATTCAGACACAAAGCAAGTCTCAAAAGATACAAGAAAATTGCAATAACTCCCTGCATCCTATGTAACCATCATGGATTAAGGCCAGATATCAACAACAATAGAAAGCTTACAAACTCATGGAAACTGAACAATTCTCTACTGGATGAAAACTAGATCAAGACAGAATTAAGAAATAAATTAAAGCCTTTCTAGGATTGAGTGAAAATGAGTACACAGCATACCCAAACTTCTGGAACACAGTTAAAGCCTTGCTAAGAGGCAAGTTTATAGCACTAAATGTCTATAAGAACAATGTGGAGCAATCTCATACTAGTAACTTAATAGAAACAAAAAGAACAATACAAAGAATCAATAAAACAAAGAGTTGATACTTTGAGAAAATTGACATATTTTTATTCAAATTAACTAAAAAGCAGAGGGTGAATGTCCAAATTAACAAAATCAGAAATAAAAGAGGGAGATGAATCTATCAAATTGGAAAATCTAAAAGAAATGGATAATTTTTTTTATATATTACCTTTAGCAAAGTTAAATCAAGATAAGATAAGCAAGATAAGATAACAAACCTAGTGAAATAGAAGCAGTCTTGGGGATTAAAAAATCTCCCAACCAAAAAAATGCTCATGGCCATATTGGCTGTAACTCAGAATTTTATCAGATTTTCAAAGAAGATTTAATGCCAATACTCCTCAAATTATTCCAAAAAAATGCAAACAGAAGGAACATTGTCCAATTCATTTTTGTGAGGCCACAAATACCCTGATACTCAAATCATAGAAAGACTCAACAAAAAAGAGAATTATAGGCCAGTTTCCCTTACGAATATATATTTAAAAAGCTCAATAAAATACTTACAAACTGAATCCAAGACACATCAAAAGACATCATCCACCATGATAAAGTAGGCTTCAGCACAGAGGGGTGTGTGTGTGTGTGTGTGTGTGTATCCCACCATATAAGTAAACCAAAAGAAAAAAAAAAAACACATCATCATCTCATTAGATGCAGAAAGTCCTTTGACAAAATCCAAACTCCTTCCTAATAAAAATCCTGGAGAGATCAGAGCCACAGGAGATGTGCCTAGACATAGGTAAAGGCAGTTTATCGCAAGCCCATAACTAACATCAAATTAAATGTATATAAATACAAAGTATTTCCACTAAAATTAGAAACAAGGCAAGGTTGTCTACTCTCTCCATACCTATTCAATATAGTACTGAAGTCTTAGCTAGGGCAGTAGGACAACTGAAGGAGATCAAGGGGATACACATTAGAGAGGAAGAAGTCAAAGTATATTTATTTGCAGATGATATGACAGTATATATAACTGACCTTCAAAATTCTACTTGGGAACTCCAATAGCTGTTAAACATTTTCAAGCGAAGTAGCAGGATACAAACTTAACTCACAGACATCAGTAGCCCTCCTATGTATGAATGGCAAACAGACAGAGAAATAGATAAGGGAACAACAGCCACACAAAAGCCTCAAATAATATATCCTGTCTTAACTCTAATCAAGCAAGCAAAACACTTGGATGATAACAACTTCAAGTTACTGAAGAAACTAAAGAAGATATCAGAAGACATAAAAGATCCCAAACATAAAAGGATCTATGACTCCAGAGCTTTTGAAATTCATTCAAGCCTCCATTTCAGAACTCCTTCATCCTTCCAGTCCATCTATTCACTCCACCATTTGTCAAGAACTTACCTGTTACGTCACAAAGCAGGCCCCCAAAAGGCAGTGCTACTGATGATGTCCTAAAACGATGGCCCCAGGCCCAACCCAGACAAACAAAACTCTTACCAGGTAAACTGAAACCTAAACTTAGTCAGGCCTCAGACACCTTGTGATTTGGGTCCCTATTTCTAATGAAAGCCACTATTGCCCTCCTCTGAGCCTAATGCAGGCAAAGTGTACCTAGTTCCCAATTAGCTCAAACAGCCTATGTCCCCTAGAGACTCCTATCATGTCATACAAAATCTGCTTGCTTCCTTTGCTTGGTTCTCTCCTGCCAAGCCATTGCCCTCTACTCTCTGAGACAGTTTTCTTCCATGATAAACTTTTTATTCCCATGGAGTAGTCTAGTTTGGTGGTTTCGCTGTACTTGCTCACACTGGCCCTCGTACCTCTGGGTTTTGGAAGCAGCAATGCAAGCAAGTACCTGGCCTTTTAAATACACAGCCCAAGAGGACATTCTCACTAGGATTCTTGTTTTATGTTTTCAGATAAAGTGACATGTAGGATGACCTCAAACTCACTATGTAGCTAAAGATGACCTTAAATGACATATTCTCTTGCCTTAGCTTCCCAGATGCTAGACTAATATCCATGTGCCATCATGCCCAGAATTTAAATCTTTGGATATACATTCCATATTTATTCTCATTCTTATTACCATGTGAATTTAATATGTGGCCCAGGTCAGTGATTTCTATTTTATTTTGGTATTTAGAACCAAATACTATTTTTTTTTTTTTTTTTTTTGTAGAAGAAAGATCTGTTCTGTGATTCTAAGAACTAAAATTCTAAGTAACACTGGCTTCTACCCACCAGACTCCAGTAGCATTTCCTCATTGGTGATAACCAAAAGTATCTCAGGCACTGAGACAAAAGTTGCCCCCACCCATCATGAAGAACTAACTTCAGTTATCCCAGACAGCCTTTCTGACAAGCCTCAGATGTACACTTAAAGATAAAAATGCTCATGATTTGATGCTAGCGGAGAATACGCCTTAGACCCTTCCCATGTGGGAGAGTGCAGAGAAACAGTTGGGAACAGGATGTTGTACCTTCCTCCTCAACCGTCTGCATGCAACAACTCTAAAACACTGACCTAATCACTGGATATGTCTGCATACAAAATCAGGAAGTGGTTTGTTGGTGGTTAACATCTTGATGCATCTGTTCTTAATAGTTATGGATATTTCTGTTATTTCTGAGAAGGTAGATGAGACAGGAGTAAAGTGAATGACTGTTGGTTTTAATGTAATACAACAAAGCTGTGTGTCTAGACACTCAAGACAAAGTAACAGTACTTACCTGTAGCTTATAATAGGAATAAAAACTATCCTGCCTCTATGTATCTATGTTACTCATGTGTTAGAAAAAGATAATTATATCTGTTGTGATAGCGTGTAATT
Organism: Mastomys natalensis; assembly: GCA_021653895.1. NCBI lineage: Eukaryota > Metazoa > Chordata > Mammalia > Rodentia > Muridae > Mastomys > Mastomys natalensis. Next base: position 605,526 of record JAJTUV010000925.1, on the reverse strand, counting down.
GTATCTCAGTACTTAAAAGTTTGACTCAATAGAATTATGAGTTCAAGGCCAGGCTGTGCTACATAGTGAGCCCCTTAAATCACACACGTACACACACACACACACACACACACACACACACACAACATACAGAGACAGAGAGACAGAGACAGACAGAGAGAAGTCATAATCTCATATGAAGGAAATTAGGAAAGAGAAAAATGTTCTGAAGAAGAAATTCTGATTACTAAAACCACAAATCTTGTATTTTTAGTAAAATTCCTTAAGAAAAATCTGGAGCTGACTCTTCAAGGCATTGGTGTGGAGCTCTCTGATGAGACCATATATTTACCAAGCCTATCTGTGTAAACCCATTTAAGAACTAATTTGGCAATAGATATTAAGACCCTAGATTTAAGTCTTGGTGATAATGCGCAGGATGATCTTTTCTGAGACGGGGAACATAGCAAGATTAGTAGCCATTTGACGTGGGTTCTGAAGAGTGTAGAAAAGGAGAGCCAGAAGGACACAAAGCATGTGAAAGGCAGAGAAGGCTTCGTTTTGTTTGCTTGACTTAGGGACTGAGATGACTTAAATTATTGTATGAGTCAAGATTCTCTACAAGAACAGACTGATAGGATGCTTTATTAGATAGATTTGTTAGAGTTGCTTACAGGCTGTGGCCCAGCTAATCCAACAATGGCTGTCTCCCAATAGGGAATCCAGGAATCCAGTATGAGGGTGAATGTCTCAGCTGGTCTTCAGTGGACATCAAAATCCTGAAAAAGTAAGCTCTAATCCAGGGAATGGATGGACTTGCAGCAAGTGTGAGGGCTAGCAAGGGAAGAGCAAGATCTTCCTCTTTCCTTGTCCTTTATAGAAGCTGCCACGAGAAGATGGGGCCAGATTTAGGACGCTCCTTCTTAAAGCTAATGATCTAATTATATTATACTAGCATCCAGCATTCAAAGATAACAGAGGCAAGATCCATATAAATGCAATGGGCATAGACTGGGTAAGAGTAGGAGGGGACTGCAAGATGGTGTGTGACCTTTGTGCTCAAAATTTCAGTCCTCTCATTTGCCATAGAAGCTATTGAGAAGTTTCACATTAAAAAAAAAAAGGGTGAAATAACTATTTTAGAAAATTTAGCCCAGTGGCAATATTCAAAATCAGCTAGGTACAGAGAATGGTCCAAAAAAAAAGCAGCTAGGATTGGTGAGTGCTACTATTGCTGGTTACTACTAGAAAGTGGCCATTTGGTCCAAGATGAGAGACAATGGATGTGGATAGATTTACATACATCTGGTTGTGCGAGACAAGGAAAAGAAAGAAACTGGGGATAACTACTAGAATTCTGGCTTGAGAAACAGAATAAATGGATTGCTATTAACTGGGGAAGACAACAATGAAAGAACAGAAAAGATGGAGAGGAGAGAGACTATGGGACATGGGCTTTTGTTTTTGTTTTGTTTTTTTCATTTAAGACAGGGTCTTCCTATTATCTGGCTGTTGTGGAACTTGTCATATGGTCCCAAGCATGTACCACCATGCTTGGCTATGAGAAATTCTTTTTACCCCTCCCAACAGTATTGTCTACTGGGGTTTCTGCTCCCTTTTCCTTGAGGCCAGCTATGGCGGTCCAAGTCAATAATCCAGCAGTTGGGAAGCAGAAGCTGTAAGATTGGGAGTTCAAGGTTGTTCTTGGCTACACAGCAAATGTGAGGTTAGCTTGGGTTACAAGAGATCCTGTCTCAAAAGAACATTAACAATAATGTCCCCTCCTTTGGAAGATGGATGAGTTTCATGGCTGCCTCAGTGAGCAGAATGCTGAGGTACGACTTCCAAAGCTAGGTGAGAACTAACAGACAGTATTGGCCGGTCCGTCTTAACTGACTCTCAGATATGTTACAGTCCAGACACTGGCCATGCAGATCAAAATGCCTGCAAGTGACTCTGGCTCCACCAAGATCTCTCTTCAAGTAGTAGAGGAGCCGTGAATGAACAGTATCTAAGTGAAAGCCACCTCTGACTCACAAGTGGGATTAGCTGTAGCTATTATTTTCAGCACTAGGTCTGTGGGCACTCGTTAAACAGAAATAAAAAGTCAGAATGAAAAAAAAAACCAATGAGTCAAAGTTTGAATACGTGTCTGGAAAGTCTAGAGTAAATGCTTGAAAAAGAAGAAGGAGGAGGAGGAGAAGGAGAGGAGGAGGAGGAGGAGGAGGAGGAGGAGGAGGAGAGGAGGAGGAGGAAGGAGGAGAAGAGGAAGAGAAGAGAAATTCAGATCTGGGATTGGGGCCTGAGAGTTTATATATGCATATCTCCCACTCATATCTGCCCCATGCTGTGTGTGTCCCCAGTGCTTCTTGACATTTTAAATTTTCATTGAATCTAACTAGAAGTTCCTCAGAGACGTGGAAAGTAAGACATCGTGCCCACTTTTGAGTGGGGGAAACTGAGTCATTAAAAAGCCCTACAGGCTGAGCATGCTGACATACCTCTTTAATCCCAGCACTCAGCAGACAAAGGCAGTTCGATCTCTGTGAGTTCGAGGCCACCTTGCCTACAAACAGAATCCAGGACAGCCAGGGATACATAGAGAAACCCCATTTCAAACAAAACAAAACTCTCTACAGGATGGAGTCCAGATAAATAACAGTTCTTCTCATACCCCAGTATAATGTCATTTTCAGTGCCCCTTTCTAGAAGGAAGAAGGAAGAGGAAACAGGAGGCATCCATTAGATATGACAGACCAGGAGCACGTGCCAGAGCAAAATGGACCCTGTGGACAGGCTGGTAGAGAAGAAATAACCTGGGCAGACACAACAGCAAGTATTTGAAGCGCATAGCTGGGGAAATTGATAGTCTAACATATAGTTAGATGTTGCACTAAAGCTGATTAAGTAAATCCATAGGACTTTGACTATTAGGGGGCTGGCAGGGTTGTATTAGTATTAATAAAATTTATTAAAAACCATTTCTACAGAGAAACCCAGGGAGCAGAGGACAGTCTGAATCATTGCCTTGAAATGGACAGCTTAGGGGATTCTAAGAATGATGAGGGAAGAATTATCAAGAGTGCTTCTGGAACTTTACCCTGAAGGCAAACATTACAAAGAGAAGAAGCTAGTCAAATGCTCATGAAGTTATGGACATACAGACCAAAAGGTAGATTTTGAAGTTTTCATTTAACCGTTAAATGCTGAGTGTGTGCTGTGTTCCGAGCACTGTTAAGAAACAGGATACTGTCCCAATGAAATAGAAACAAATAAGTCATGAGCTGCAATCGAGCCCCAGAGTTTCTAGGAGGAAGAGGCAAGAAAGCAGAAGCCTGTGGCAAGGCAGGGTGAGTTGGGGCTGCACAGAATTCTAGATAGAAAGGCCCAGAGTTAAGAAGGGCACTTCTTCCTAGGCAAACAACAAAATTCAGATCTGCCAGCTTGATCTTAATGGTTAACCAATACTTCCTATCAGCTCCTATATCCGTGGCTCTAACATAGCCATTGAGCTGAGTCAGTCCACAGTCAAAGGGCCCTGTCGACAGTGTATCCTTGGACTTGCAGCCAGTCTTTACCAGGATTGCCATGCAGAGAAGGCTGGCATGAGTGATCAGTCAACTCTCCTCCACACAGGGCTAGACAGCTTACAAAGCTCTTCTCTCTTCAAAGCCCTTCATTCACGTTACTCATCCCCACCCCGATGCTGAAAGTAAAGCCGCTTATGTGAAAAGTGTTTATCCAGAGGACTAGCCTAACTCCTCAGCTGCCCTGAGACGAAGATGACTGACTAGGCAGCTGGAGTACGAAAAGGGAAACAGGTTCAGGCTCCAAGGAGTGAACCTTTATCTCAACGTAAGTCAGTTATTTTATACTCCGTTTTTAGAGAGATACCCTGGCTTCTTCTCAGGCCCTCATTCAGAGACCCCCAACAGAGCAAGCCATTGAAACTTTCCCACAATTTGTCTTTGATACAGTCAACTACCTTTTATTTCTCTCAGGGCAGGACTCCTTACATAAAGTTTCCCACACCGAAGGGAACACATTGCTTCGGAACATAAAACATGACAAGTAAAAACTGGAGCTCCTTTCAGCAGAGAGCTTCCTCTTACTAAATTCGTTCACAGAGCACCAGCCATGAGGTGTAGTACAAGATCCTACTTCTCCCACTCCCCCGGTCCCGTTTCTCTTGTCCGTTTGTGAAAAGAGATGGGACCTGGTTTTCCAGAGCTAAAAAACACTTCCCGGTCTTCCCACAGCCCCCCTGCATCCAGCCCAAGAGCACATCCATTTCCAGGATTGAGCTATGTCCCACCTCCCCTTTCCCAACTGCCCATGCCTTCAGTGCACAACCATAGCCAGAAACTTGGTGGAAACTACCTTGAAATCCAGTCACCAAAGACAGCAATAGCGATTCCACGACCAGACACCATCTCTGTTTTCTGAAGCACATAATACTTCGAGAAGCTTCCCTCGAACACTAGAGACAGACAACTTTAAGAGAAGGCAGGACACCTTCCCTTCAACCAGGAACAAAAACTCAAAGCAGGAAGTCGTATGAGGTTTTCCGTTCTCTGTCTCTCTGTCTTCTGCTTCTCTCTGCCTCTCCCCCCACTCATCAATTACCATAGCAACAGGAAGGAGGCGCCACTACCATCACACTACATGGAATGAAATTTCAAATTCTCCTACCCACTAGGCATTAATAAATAAATAAATAAATAACTTGGCTTAAAAGAATGGATTTTTCGGCTGTGCATTCTGGGCATTGAGGCTGAGCCCGCTGTTGTCTATGGGGAGCGAGGAGAGGCTGCGACCCACAGCGGAGAGAAGGGAGTCCAGCCGTAGCCAGCAAGGCCCGCCCACCCATTCGCCTGGCCCTCTGCTGGGTTCCCCATGCAGCCTGCTTCTGCACAGTGGTACAATGAAACGGACTGTGTATTCACTGAATTTTGTGTTGAAGACAGGAAAGACGTTAGTGTAAACTTCGAAAAATCCAAATTACTTTCAGCTGAGGAAGCAAGATTTTAAGCATCTAAATGAAATTGATCTTTTTCACTGTGTTGATCCAAATGATTCTAAACATAAAAGAACAGACAATGTACTGGCTGGTTTTGTGTGTCAACTGGACACGAGCTGGAGTTATTACAGAGAAAGGAGCCTCCCCTGAGGAAATGCCTCCATGAGATCCAACTGTAAGGCATTTTCTCAACTAGAGATCAAGGGTAGGAAGGTCCACTGTGGGTGGTACCATCCCTGGGCTGGTAGTCCTGTATTCTATAAGAAAGCAAGCTGACCTTCTATACTTAGAGAAGGGAGGAAATGTCAGGGCAGCCCTGCTTATACACGAAGGCCTACAATCAGCCATAGGCCTAAAATCAGCAATAGGCCTGACATACATACATGCTAATACAAAGTCTTGGGTCTCTGTGGGAAAACACTGAAACAATGGCTATAAGCTATTGTAAACAGGCAGCTTTTATGGAAATTTACCAGCCTGAGTAGTCATAGACTTTGTAAATAGGCAGCCTCGGCTGACAGTACCAACTTAGATAAAGACAAGTGAATCATAGGCAGAGTCATAGTGACCTGTCCCCTGAACCTTCACCCAACCGATACCCTGTTCTGAAAGATATCTGTACTCCCTGAACACCTAGCTCTGGTGTCATCCCCTTCCCCACGTCCTGCCTTTTTTGTTTATAACGCCTGTGTGAATAAGTAAATTACAATTTGATTTAAATAAAAAAAAAAAAAGAAAGAAAGAAAGAAAAGAAAAGCAAGCTGAGCAAGCCAGTAGAAGCAAGCCAGTAAGTAGCATCCCTCCATGGCCTCTGCATCAGCTCCTGCTTCCTGCCCTGCTTGATTTCCAGTCCTGACTTCCTTTGGTGATGAACAGCAATGTGGAAGTGTAAGCTGAATAAACCCTTTCCTCCCCAACTTGCTTCCTGGTCATGATGTTTTGTGCAGGAATAGGAACACTGACTAAGACACAGATCAATATTATGTTGTTTGTGCAAAGGACAATCTGGCCAGTTGTGGCCTAGGTTAGTTAACAAAAGAAAGATCAGAGCTGGTATGGACTTCAGTAACTGGAAAGGCTGGGAGAATGGCTGAGATGAAGACATGTCTGATTTTGAGCGTTTCTCTGAGATGATGGATCACATGGGTGGTGATGAGGATGTAGATCTACCAGAAGTAGATGGAGCAGATGATCACTCACAAGACAGTGATGATGAAGAAAACGCCAGATTTGGAGTAAGGAATGTTGTCATCGCCTGGATTTTGAAAAAGAAAAATAACTTCTGCAAGATTTCATAATTGAGAAAATCCCTGAGTTGATAGCTCTAAAGGCAGATATGCTGTACTTGCCTCCTTTAACCCACTTTTCAAACTGATTTTTTAAAGGCTTCACCAAGGGTTGATTATGTATCATAATATGGGGCAATTTAAGTCAGCTAAGGCAATATCCTTATGCATGAACATTTCTCAGGATTCCATAAAGCAGCTGAGATTCTAGGCGACTGGCACAGCAGCCCTGACGGATAATCACATCTCACCTAAGTATTCGGTCATCATAACACAGTTACTTACATATTAGGAAAGCTCTCGGCTTAGGGAAAGATGAAGATTTTAGATCCTCAACCATGGGCTTGAAGGAAGCAGAAATAAATTGGCTAATATCTTAAATATTAGCCAATTCTCTGCCATTCTTCCAGGATGCCTTTCAGGATTATTTCACTAAAGTTTATTTTCATAAACAGTGTACTTTGTATCATTGTATGTGATCACTTGCCAGTGTTCAGGTGTATTTTAGCTAAAACTAGTGGATGCCCTAACTTAGATGATTTGAAGCTATACATTGTTTGGCCCTTAAGCTTTTACATCTCTTAGCATGGAGAACAAAGAAAGCTGTACATTGTTGCTTGAGAGTATGGCAAACGAGTGGAAAATGTTAATACACTATTGGATTGTTTTATTTCCTGTTTTGATTTCAGCTTATGCCCTGGCTGGAAAACCTCAATTTATATTCATGACAGTGAGGATTTTTTTAAATGTCTACGTTCTTCCTAATAAACTGTTGGAAGATTTAAAAAGAAAAAAAAGAATGAATTGTTCACCCTTGTGGTCTCAGGCATTTTGAGCCCATTTCTCATTCTAATTAACTGAAACTAAATGAACTATTTTTTTTTTACCTAGGACACTATGGGAGACTCATGAGGTGAGTCATAGTCCCTGAGACAACTCACTACCTACCATTGGGCATGATGCCCCATGGTCCTGATTACACCGGAGACCTGTGAGATGGCTATGCCAAGCATCAATACTTGCACCTTATTGAAACTCAGAGTCAGGCTTTGCCTAAATCATGTATCAGCTATAGTGAACTCCCCATGTATTCTCCACATACAGAAAGATGTTAATATTATGAGTCTGACCAGAATCCTCTAGAAATCAGGTCTGGCCAGCCTCTGACCCTTTTCTTATGTCTTTCTGCACTGTGCCCACTGTTTTCTCTTCCCAGCATGGCAGACAGCAAAGCTTTGAACTAGAAGAGAAGATATAGCAGGAACAAATGAGCAAGGTTTTAAGCTGGGTTTAGGCAGGGACAGTTTTAGACTACACATTAAAAAGGAAGTGAGAAGAGAGGGTGGGGTGAAATAGGAGGATTGGCCAAATACGGAAGTAAGCTTGGTCCAGCCCCAGAGAGTGAAGAGCCTGTGTGGAGAACCAGCTTCTGAGTAGACAACACAGTTCTCAGCTGCAGACATGTCTTGGAAGTTAAGAACACTTGTTCTTGAAGATCACCCAGGTTTGACTCCATATGGAGCCACCAGTATCCATATGGTGGCTCAGAACCATGTGTAACTGTAGTTCCAGGGAATCTGACACCCTCTTCTTACCTCCGCAGGAAAGAGTAGGCATGCACAAGTGTGCCCTCCCCCCAGCCTTGAGTAAGCCTGAAAGACCTTGTTTACCACAAGAGAGACCAAAAATAATAGGACCTAGGTGGAGTTACCCAACTTGGCTGCAGGTACAGCCTGCTACAGGAACTTAGAAGAATAACGGCTCGCTAAGCTTGCCTTGAGACATCTCCAGCAGTGACCAAAGATGGGTCCCCTCACCCATCTCCAGCTGAAGCAAGAAAGGGTTTCGGTGGGGCTTTCCCTTTAAATTGAGAGCTGAACATTAAACTTCGAACCTTGATCAGAGAACTTTGTCTTGGCTTCATTTCCTCTCGTCCTCCGTCCTTTCCTCATTTCCAGCCCCCCTTTCAGGTGAACCCAGTTGATCTGTGGCCGCAGGCAGCTACATACATGGCACATACAACATGCAGACAAAACAGTCATACATATAAAAATAATAAACCTAAAAAAATACAGTTCTCAGCGTGTGCATGGTCGTGCACCCCTTTCATCCCAGCACTTGAGAGGCAGAGGCAGAGAGGTAGAAAGGCAGGTGAGTCTCCAAGTTTGTGGCCTGCCTGATCTACAGAGCAAGTTCCAGGCAGCCAGGGATACACAGAGAAACCCTGTCTCAGAGAGAGACAGAGACAGACAGAGAGAGAGAGACAGAGACAGAGACAGAGAGACAGAGAGAGACAGAGAGAACAGAGACACAGAGAGAGAAACTAGAAAAGAAAAAGAAAAGAAAAATGAAAGAAAAATAGAAATACAGTTCTGATCTCGAAGGGAATAAAAAATAGTTTTATTCTTGAGTCAAATATGAGAGACCATAGCTCAGGAACACAGATTCATATAATCCTCAATAGCATGTGCAATGTAGAAACTTGTTTATAAAAGTTTTACAGTTACATATAAAAGAAATCCACGAATCAAGACACTTTTGGAATATATTGGTGGAAATAGAGTAATTCCTGCAATGCTCTCTGGTGACATCCTTAGCTTTAGGTTGGCGAAAGCTCTTGATCTATTAATTTAATACATTCCACAGGGTTACATATCATAGTAGCAAGGATATTTCACCACAAAGATAAACAATGAATGGGTATTAAGAGAATTAAAAATAATTTGGCTTTAAAACGGCAACATTCCAACACCCCAAGTTCCACTCAGTCAAGAATGGAACACCTTGAAGAGTGTTTACCATAGGTATGGCTTTTCTTCTGGAAGTTTCATTCACATAGTCTAGAAGTAGCCACCTGAAGAAAGTCTCACTTTGAAGGACAGTGTGCTGGAGGGTGAAGTAGTTCTGAATTTAGGACATTCCTCTACCCACCCTTTCTTTCTCTCCTGACAACTCACTCCAAGCTTCTCTGTACCCAGAACCAACAGATCCAATCTGTCTCATGCCCTAGAGTTTATTCTCAAGTTCCCTGAGAAGATCTGTAGGATTTGGCTAGCCTAAGAATCTAAACTAGGATGGAAGAACGTAGCAAATGAAAATTTTAAGTTGTCACCTTTCTCCTATGTATGGTTTGCAAAAGATCCCAATGAAAGTAGACAATGAAGTAAGGATTACTAGTGAGCTAATAGGTTAGCTAGCATTTGTTGTCAGTGGCCCACTTGTTCCATCAACACATACCATCATGTGTACATATTCTATCACCCACGAGGAATCCAAGACTAGAAGTTTGGACCAAGTTCTAACTGGGTCCTGCCTGAGCTGCTGTCATTTTTTCTCTCTTGCCTCCTTGCTTTGCTCTCTGCCTGGAGTGCCTTTGTCCTCTGCTCATCAACTAGACACCCTCAAGGTTTGTCCTCTCTAGAGATTCAGAGTCTTTGTTTCTTCTGACTTCCCTGAACTCTCATTTGTATCACTTAATAGAAATCTCAACTCTCAAAGGAACAGTGCAAGCTTCATCCTGGCATTGTGAAAAGGTTTCTAATTAAAATGATTATGTGACTTTGGTGGCTTGAATACAAATGACCCACACAGACTCATGTGTGAGAATGCTTGGCCCATAGGGTGTGGCACTATTAGGAGGAGTGGCCTTGTTGGAATAGGTGTGGCCTTGTTGGAGGAACTGTGTCACTGTGAGGGCGAGCTTTGAGGTCTCATATGCTCAAGCTATGCCCAGTGTGGTCCATAGTCTCCTTGTGCTGCCTGTGATCAAGATGGAGAATTTTTTAGCTCCTTCACCAACACCATGTCTGCTTGTGTGCTGCCATTCTTTGCCCCATGACAATAATGGACTGAACTTCTGAAACTATAACCCAACCCTGATAAATGTTTTCTTTATAAGAGTTGTAGTTGTCATGGTGTATCTTCACAGAAATAGAAACCCTAATAAAGATGAAAAAAGATGAATTTAAAAGTAAATCATGCATAATCTCCTTATGGGGGGGGAATAGTACTATTAACTTTCCAGTACTCAGTATTTCCTCCTAATATCTTCTATGATTATGTACATTCTGCTAGTCAACTGGAATCTATGGCATATGTAATATATACATGTATATTACATAATTGTTAACATATCATATATATTACACACACACACACACACACACATATAATATGTATATATATATATTATATATATATATATATATATAGGAGAGAGAGAGAGAGAGAGAGAGAGAGAGAGAGAGGTATATGCTGCTTTATATATGACTCTTTGTCACTTACTGTAAACATTGTCCCTGGATATTAGGCTTTCTTCAAAAAGAACAACAACAAAAGATGTTGAATGGAAGCTCAATACTTGCTGGTGTGGACAGCAGCACTTCAAGCATTTCTTCTCTATGGATGTCTGGCTTACATCTAACTTGTATTTTCCTAGTGATTCTCCGAGACTAGTGGGAATTGACTCTCTGGGTGGAATGAAGAGAAGGAATTCTATATTCTTTACTATCTTAATTGAGAAGAGAATAATTCTAGTAAGAATTTCACATTTTTATATTTGTAATTTTATATTAACAAGATGTGTCAACTTAAGGAAAGTATATCCTTGCTTTTGTTCCTGGAGCATTTAGGGGGAAAACCTGGCTTCTGACCCCCAAACAACTAGGTTTAGCTACCCATTCTCCATATTTCAATTAATAATATAAACAATGGTAAAACCCAAACAGTATGACTGTCTTAGTTAGGGTTTTATTGCTGTGATGACATGCCATGACCACAACAACTCTAATAAGGAAAACATTTAACAGGGCTGCTTACAGTTCAGAGATTTAGTCCATTATCACCATAGAGGAAGAATGGCTTTGCACAGGCAAGTACGGCACTGGAGGTGCAAGCATGGCACTGGAGCGGGGGTGCAAGCACGGCACTGGAGATGGAACGGCACTGGAGGCGGAACTGAGAGTTCTACATCCTAATCTGCAGGCAGTGGGAAATGAGACTAAACCACTAGGCCGGCTCGAGCAACCAGAACGTGAAAGCCCACACCAGTGACATGCCCTAGTCCACAGGGCCACATCTCCTAACAGTGCCACTCCCTATGGAGTGCCTCTTCCTGTGAATAAGGATCCTCTTCTGACTGACACCAGGATTTTAGATCCTCCTCCCCCAATAGGATTCCTAAGGGAAATTTAACTGGGATGCCATTGTTTCAATTGTCTGATAGCATAAGGAAAGGTGAAAATGTATCTTACTAGAAGGTCTTTGTTTCTGCCAGAGTGGTTATACTCTCTGAGTCTTTACCTGACAGGAAAGTGGGATAGACCGAGCCTCGTTGAAAACAGAATCCTGAGCAGTTCTCAAAGGTCTACTCAGGTGTGGTAAGCTGACTTTTCGTTTTCGTTTTTGTTTTGTTTTTGGTTTGGTTTGGTTTGATTTGATTTTTCAAGACAGGATTTCTCTGTGTGTAACCCTGGCTATTCTGGAATTCTCTCTGTAGAGCAGACTGGCCTCAAACTCAGAAATATGCCCAGTGCTGTCTGCTGACTTGTTTGATATGACCTGGTGGTTTTTTTTTTTTTTAAAGGAACAAAACACAGACTTAGCCCAAGAAACCTTTGATGTACTACCATGACTCCATCTTAAGGATGGAACCCATTTCTTTAAAAGGTCAGAATAAGTTCATTTATGGTTGCTGCAAAATTCAAGCTTGACTGTGCTCTAACCTATTTCTGGAATTTTACATACTCCCACCCTATGGAGTTCAACTCACACCTAGAATGTACCCTGATAAGATGCTCTTTCAAATAATTTTGAAATGTTCAGTCAAGTTCCTATGTAACCAAACTTCCTCTGGAACCCCCAATCCCTAGCCTTATATTGGGGGTGGGGGGCTATGTAAACTCCTGCCTTCAGCTTTGTTTGATGCTATTTCTCTCAAATCCCACTTTAGAGAGATAGCCCTGTCTGACAGAAAATAAAGCTTGCATAATTTGACCAAAGAATTTGGGTAAGGGTCTTTACTCTTGTTTAATGGAACTAATAACTTCCTCCTCCCTTAAGACATCCCTGGGAACAGGCACATTTGGAATGTCCATGCCAAGGTTCAAGGTGCCTCTTCCAGTCTAAAAAACTGTAAAACCAAGGCTGGGAAAAGCTACACAGAAAGGATCAGAGACCTACACAGGGGTGAATCAGCTAATTATGGTATAGAACCACAGGTGTCTAACTCCGTGGGGCCAAGATATGCCTACAGGGAAGGCTGCAGACACATCTTCTGCGACTATGTACAAGAAGACTGACCTCATCATGTGAATTTAAAGAAAACTGGAGTATCTGCTCTTCTTGGGCCCTTTCCATTACTATCTGCCTGTAACAAGGTCATGATAATGATAGAGTTTTTGATTATTGTATTAGTTAAGGCTCTCTAGATCAACAGAACTTATAGAATGAATATATACTCATATATATTACTAATATATACTATATATGATAGTATGTATGTACATATATACATACATACATACACATATATATGACATTTATTAGAATAACTTACAGGCTGTGGTCCAATAATGACTGGCTATGAACAGAAAGTCCAAGAATCCAGAAGTCTCTTGGTTTACAAGGCTAGATGTCACAGTGGGTCTTCACTAGACACTGAAATCCTAAATAAGTAGGCTCTAATGCCAAAGAAGGAATGGATTTACTAGTGAGGGTGAAAGCAACCAAGCAAGAGCAAAAGTATCCTCCTTCCATGTCTTTATATGGGTTTACAATAGAAGATATGACTCAGATTAAAGGTGCATCTTCTCGGCTTAAGATCCAGATCAAAGGCAAGTATCTTCCCACATCAAAGATAGGATTAAAAGAAGATCTACCTACTTCAAATTAAGAAAAAAAAAAATTCCTCACAAGTGTGCCTCCATTTTTGAATTTTAGTTAATTCCAGACAGTCAAGTAAGAACCAGGAATAGCCATCCCACGTACCCACTAGAGCAGATAGCTGCCAGAGCTCTTACCTACATGATTTTGTTCCAACCCAAATATCCCGATGAGGACAGCCACAAACCTTGTTGTCATTTTATGGAAGAGAAACTTAGCTTCAGAGTTATTGATACAGCTCAGTGGATAGGACACTGGCCTAGCGTGCAGATACTATGAGCATGATGTCCAGAACTGTATACATCAGGTATAGTAGCACATGCTTATGTGGTAAAGTAGGAGAATTTAGAAGTTCAAAGGCCATCTGGACCACACACTAGATAGCGAGTTTAAAAGCCAGTTTGGGCTACATGAGACCCTGTCTCAAAACCAAGCAAGAAACCCCCAAAGTTAAGAGTATGTAAAAATATTTCTCAGAGAGGCTCAGAGTCTGTCCTAGTTGGTGGGATGAGGTGGGCTTCCTGGTGGCATGGGTGAACATAGGAGAAAGCTTTGCACCTACATTGAGAGTGACACCAGCCTCAGACCACTGGAGCCAGAAAGGCTCAGGAACTCTGCACAGTGCTTTCAGTAACTGACATTTTAAAGACAAGAAAGTAGGGCTGAATCTGGTGCAGCCACAGCAGTCACAGAAGATACTGGAAAAAAAAAAACCCTCCCTTTCTAGGTAGTGGTGTTCAGTACTTAGCATTCAGCACTTGGCACTTCATGGAGCAGACACCATTTTACAAAGGTCCCTACTTCATTGATGACTTGACAGCCTGGGACATTATGTGGACCATACTCTTGGGAAGCCAAGGTCAATGTTACGGGACTATTTACAGAACCCAGCTAGACTGCAGGGACAAAACCTTGATTCAGCATTCAGCAGGCTGAAACCTGGGGAGGTAGAGGCTGTAAGGAACCTTCCTACAGACTCCAAACAGTACCCTAAACACTAGAAAGATCACACAAGGTCCAGCACTCACAAATTAACTCCTAACGAATTGTTCAGAGGTTTGACCAGTGTCTTGGACTCTACCTGGAAGCAATACCGAGACCTACACAGAATCTTCAAAGCAGTTTCCCAAAGAAAAACACCACCCACCAGTGTGCCAATACCTGAAACCTGAGTTTACAAAGAATGTCCAGAGATGAGATGGACTTCTAAGAGCCTAGAAAGGGAAGCTGAGAGGCTCAAAACTAAATCAAGCAAACAAACCAGACAGCATGCGTGTATTGTATTCTCATCCAGCTCTTTCATTTGCATGGATTCCTCCTTTAATACCAAAGTCAATTTAGCAGGCCACCTTTGCTCCACTCTGCTCTTGCCCTACCCTTTTCCCTTCCTCCTCCCTTCGCCTCAGTTGGATTAATCCTTTTGTGCACTGTGCAAAGGGTGTCTTTGTATTATTCAAATGTTGATTTCTCTACCAGCACAGAATTGATAACAGACCTGACCTTGGTTTTGCTATTTTTATTGGATCATCACAGCTGCCTGAATATTTCATAAACATTCTTCCCCATCGACTTCTGATTGGCTTAATTAAGATTTGATGGCCTATAACAGGACATGAGGAAAAAAGTGGGACTTCAAGTTGTAGATAATGAAAGTCTGGGGAAATTCACCAGCCAGACATAGAGGAAGTTAGACGTAGTGACATGTGGTGTACTAGTATAGATGGAGGTTACTAAGCTATACAAGCTAGTTGGGAACAAGGCCTAAGCTTTTATAAATAGTAAAAAGTCATTATTGGGAGCTGGCAGGTTAAGACAGTCCAACAGTGTTTGGCTCACTGAATGTAGGTCTAGAAATCCAAACTTAGGCAAATGAGCATTAGGCCAACCCAGGCTCAAAAGCGGAAGCAGTTTCCGAGCAACCTAGCAAACCAATGAGCAGCAGTGGCAGAAACCTCAGAGTAGCTGAGCTCCATCTAACCTACAAGCCAGCAGCACCTGCAGGCAAATGGGGCTTATGAGGACCAGTGTAGAGGGCAGGCCTCAATGCTTATGGCTTGCAGAAGTGTAACCCAGAGCTGGACACTGTGCGAGGTTGGTGGATGTAGCAGAAGCCACCACTGATGGCCAACCCTGAATCAGAGCCTTGCAGTACCTGCTGCTGAGGACTGAATGCACGCAAGAAGCCAAGATCTGGAAGTCTCAATCACAGACAAACCTCTGAGCTTAGACAATGATTAGCAATGCTCAAAAGTAAGAGTTCATATAAGCATGAATGTGTAGGTAAATGTTTAAGTTTGAAAATAGTAAAAGAGAAACAAATATTAAGCTTAAATAATAAAGTCTCCAAAGGAAGGAGAGAGTTGAGATTAAAACATATATACTTTCAATTATAAGGAATCCCAGTAATATGGGTAATATTAAATTGCTGACAAAAAGTCTCAAATGCTCGACTGCAATAGCCAGTTCCATTATCTGTTATTATTATTATATTTTGGATAATTTATCTATATTTCAGATGGTATCCCCTTTCCCCATTCCCACCCCCAGAAACCCCTTATCCCATCCCCCTCCTCCTACTTCTATGAGGGTGTGCCCCCACCCATCTACCCACTCCCATCTCCCCGCCCTTGAATTCCTGCCTTGCTTGTTCTTTGACTATTTGTATTTATTTCCTTGCTTGTTCCTTGACTATTTGTATTATCTGCTTGATTGCTATTGATCTATTGTATACATCCTCAACCTAGAACTGACCTTAATATTTGCATGTAATTAATTGGTAAAAAGCAAAAAGAAGGGTGGAATGGGATAGGGGGTTTCTAGGAGGGGAAATGGGAAAAGAGGATGACATCTGAAACCAGATTTATTTATTAATTTATTATTTATTTATTTATTAATGGTAAATAAATAAAATATCCAATTAACACAACAACACACACACAACTCAACTTCTGTGTAAAAACAAAAACAAACAAACAAAAACGGCAGAGGACATTTGGACCCTGTAGTAGGATACTTATTTTGCTACATTGTATTCACAATGGAGCTTTGTGATTAGGCAGTAAAAGAGGAAGTGGAGCTGGGAGAGAAAGAGGAAGGATAGGGGAGAAAATAGAGGAAGGGGAGGAGAAGAGGAGGCTATCAGCCATGGAGAACCACGGATGGGTCGAAAGCTGTCCTGGGTAGCAACTTCTATCAAAAGGTTAGATATTGGGTAACAATTCTAATTGTGTGGCATCTTGTTGATTGAGCATTTCTAAATATATAAATCCTTTAGATAATCATTAAGCTTTAAGAGTCTCGTTTCTACCGGGTACTGGAGGATGGCAGATATTGTCTGGGGTTCAGCCGAGCTTTGTGAATGCACGTGGGGGATTGGCAGAGCCATCCCCCATGCTGGCATCTCATGGGTGCCAGGGCCTGTGATCTACCTAGCCCAAGTCCCAGTCAGAACTGAGGAGCAGCGGAAACATGGTGGCTGCCCGGAACAAGCTCAGTGTTTAATACCAGCTGTAAATGATTGCTGATATGTTCATAAGGCTGCAATTCAATATCCCCTTAAGACAGTATCAAATATGTTCAATCTTCAGAGGAATTTAATCTAAAACCCATGGCACCACCTTGTGATGAGATTGCAGAATGGCAACCTATAGAGATGATGTCACTTTAGAGCAATGAAATACATTTTGTATTTTCCAGGCTGTCAGGTCACCAATGAAGAAGGGAGCTTTGTAAAATAGTCTCTGCTCCATGAAGTGCCAAGCGAGTACTGAACACCAGCACCTAGAAAGGGAAGGATTTTTCAGTATCTTCTTCTGTTGGTTCTGTGGCTGCACCAGATCCAGCCACAGTGCCAACAAAGTAAAGAAGGTTAGATTCAGGGATTTCTTTCTGTTCCTCATTCCTTCTTTCTCTCCTGTCTAGTGTTAGGAGGGAAGCAGGGAGATGAGATGTGAAGTGGGCACTTAAGGGTTCTTTGGGAAGTTTGGTTGGATGGTGTTTGCTGGGGAAAACACATAAAGGAAGCTTTGACTGAATTGGACAGATGAAAGACTAAGACAGACTTGTGACAGAATGTTTAGCTGAAGCAGACACAGGAAAAAGATGTTCTGCTAAAGCAAGCACAGAAAGGGACACGTGATAAAAGATGCTTGCTGAAATACACATGTATTGTCCGCCTTACATTGCATAGTTGAGCTGCATTTGTTGGGACTCCATAGAGAAAAATACACCAAAAATCTTCTAGTCCTGTGTTGCAATTTCTTGCCACTTCCATGAACTTGTGCTGATTGGCAAAATGATGTCAGCTAAGACAAATACACTTGCTGAGGCAAGACTTGTTCTAAGGCAAGACATATGCTGAGACAAGACATGTAGAGGACACGTGATGTTTAGAGGATATAAATAGGACTCAACAAACGGTGATGGGCTAAACTTGGCTTACTTATAGAGCTACCTGTGCAGCACTGAGGAGTCTCTCATCTTCACTCTCTTCGCTTTCCTGGCATCCCTCCTGGTCCCTCCTGCTGACTCATGCCGAGGCTGAGGCCCAACTGTTCTGCTAGGTAGTGCCACTGCTGCTGATTCATGTTTGCTATTCTGACTCTACCAAACTAGACTGCTGGTGTATCTGTAAAACGCTTGTGAATGGATTAAACTAAACTTCCAATTTCCAGACAACACAAATGAGAGTTGCTCCAAAGAACCTCTCTAAACAGGTCCGCTTCCCCCATATCCTTCCTTTCCCACTACCTCTGGTGGGTGGTGAGCTAAAAGAAAAGTTAAAACGTTTAAAAACCATCACTAAAAATAAACATTAAAAAAATAAATTACAGTGATGACAAGATAAAAAGGGAGCATATAGGAATGAAGGGTAAAAGGGTAAATTATTGAATCTACTTTTAGACTGAAAAGCAACCACAAGTCTCAAATATTTTACATTGCTATGGATTTCTGTTTATTGATAGAAATTTAAGATTATATTTTACTACAACAAAAATATTGTATACATGTTTCAGTTCTTTTGTAAGGTATTACACATATGAAATTCATTTTAAAATGTAAAGTCCTTGAAAACTACCATTATAAACTGTTTAGATAATTAAGAAATGCAATTTAGTAGTCAGTCAATCAAACTTATGGTCATGTTAGGTACTAATTTAGTTAATTACAGAAATAAGCTTTATTTAACCTCTTGTAGATGTTTCTAAAGTTAAGCAGATAGTAAATAGCTAGAAACAAGAAACATTTGCCTATTCAGATCTACTTTAGATAAGTAGATGGTCTTCAAACACCCTAGAGATCTACAGGATATGTCATTTAAGATGTTTTAACATAAGGCTTTTCATGACAGTGAGACACATCAATTCCTGGCAGAACCCCCATTCCACTCTGAAGAAGATGATGGGCACTGAAGAACTTTTGCATGGAATTTGTTTCATTTGGGCAAAGCTAGGTAATGGGAAAGAAAACCTGCCCTTGCCTTGACTGCTGACAGCATGCTGTCCAAACTGTGGACACTGAGAAGTTGATGGACCCACTTTGCAGAGACAAAGTAGGACAGTCCTTCAATAATTCCTGTTTCACAGGAAAGTCTGTCAGATATCCTGGGCCAGTAAGCTGAAGATGGATGCCCAATGTTGCAGAGGAACTTTGGGTGACCAGGCAGCCATCAATCTCTGTCATTTCTATAGTTTTGAAAGCTGCTGCCTCTGGACTTCCTGTTCATTCAGGTAATATTTATCCTTCTCTTGTCTTTGATGGGTTGAAGACAATATTTATAGTCTCACATATAAGCTTAAGTTGTTTAAAATTTAAGAAAATGTTTAAAATCTAAGATGTTTTTAGGTTGATAAAAGCAAGTTATGCTAGAAAATGATTTAGGTACAGAACTTTGAACTCACCAAGATAGATAGATATTAGAATACTTTCTCCAAAGTTGCCAAATACAAATGGACTGGACATTGTAAATGTAATTCTTCCTGATAGTTCTCATAATTGTTCTTGTTGCATATAGTTTATTGATGTTAGAGAAAGAAACTTTTATTGAACTAACAGGGAGAGATGTTGAGATACTGTGTACCATGTGAAGATTGTCTTTGTATTATTTAAATGTTGATTTCTGTACCAGACCTTGGTATTGTTATTTTTGCTGGATCATCACCTGCCTGAGTATTTTGTAAACATTCTTCCACATCGCCTTCTGATTGGTTTAGTAAAGGTCTGACAACCTATAGCAGGACTGAAGAAGAAAGGTAAAACTTCTGGGCAGAGAGAGAAACTCTGGGGAAGAGTCAGGCATGGGAATTCAGCCAGTCAGATATGGAGGAAGTTGCACATACAGGAACTGAATGAGAAATAATGGACCACGTGGCAAACATGGACTAGTACAGACAGGGTTACTAAGTTAGGTGAGCTAGTTGGGAACAAGCCTAAGCTATAAAGCCTCAGTTTCCATAAATAATAAAGAGCCTTTGTGTCATTATTGGTAGCTGGTGGGTCAAAACAGTCTAGCAATCCTCCTCCTCTTCCTCCTCTTCCTCCTCTCCTCCTCTCCTCTCTTCCTCCTCTTCCTCCTCTTCCTCCTCTTCTCCTCCTCCTCCCCCTCCCCCTCCTTCTCCTCCTCTTCTTCCTCCTCTTCTTCTTCTTCTTCTTTCCCTCCTTCTCTCTTCCTCCTCCCCCCACTCCTCCTCCTTCTTCTTCTTCCTTCATTTTTCTCTCCAAAAGCAAATGGACTGAGTCTAGCTTGTGGGTTCTCTGTGTCTCATCTTCAACTCCCCCAGGGAGAGTGTTGAATTACTCCACATAATCAGCTCATGTTTCTTTCCCTCTCTTTTTTCAGTCTACCTTTCACCCATCTGCCTCATCTAGCCAGTGTTTTGCACCTACAGTTTACATTATGTTTGCTTTCTTCTCTCTGGATTTTCTCTATCCACTCAATATGGTCCCTTGTCTTACTCTTCTTTCCTTTACACTCACACCCACAGTGTGATGGATTGTATATGTTTGGCCCAGGGAGTGGCGCTATTAGGAGGTGTGGCTTTGTTGGAGTAGATGTATCACTGTGGATGTGGGCTTTATTTTTTTTTTCCTTTTTTAATTTTATTTTTTTTGCTTATTCACTTTATAACCCGTCCCAGTCACCCCCTCCCACAATCCTTCCCCATCTCTTGTTTTCTGAGTACCCCCTCCTCCTGTATCCCCCACCCTGCCACTTTAAGTCTCTGAGAGGCTAGGTGCTTCCTCTCCCATTGAGGCCAGATGAGGCACCCAGCTAGAAGACCATACTCCATATACAGGCTGCATGTTTTGGGATAGCCCCACTCCAGATGTTTGAGACCCGCATGAAAACCAAGCTGCACATTTACAACATATGTGCAGGGAGGCCTAGGTCCAGCCCATGGGGCTAGATCTGTGTAGACTAGGTATGCTCCACGGTTGGTGATTCAGTCTCTGAGAGCTCCAAGGGTTCAGGTTGGTTTACTCTGTTGATCTTCCTGTGCAGTTCCTATCTCCTTAGGGCCCACAATCCTTCCGCCTATTCTTCTATAAGAGTCCTCAAGCTCCATCCACTGTTTGGCTCTGGATGTGGGCTTTAATACGCTCATCCTAGCTGCCTGGAAGCCAGTCTTCTCCTAGCAGCCTTCAGATGAAGGTGTAGAACTCTCAGCATCTCCTGTACTGCCTGGATGCTGCCATGCTCCCTCCTTGATGAAATTGGACTGATCCTGTAGGCCAGCCCCAATTAAAAGTTGTCCTTATAAGAACTGCCTCGGTCATGGTGTCTGTTCACAGCAGTAAAACCCTAACTAAGACACACAGTGACTAATAATATATCAGTGCACACAGTACTGTCATAGCCCCCTTTGTTCCATAAAATGATTGATGTGTAATGGGGTGACGTTTTTTCTTTACTATTGCTGTGTTTTCATATAACAGTTCCCCACTGATAGTGATTGTTGTTGCAGATAGTAGCTGGGAAAGTACTGAGGATTGGTGTCCTAAACACTAGTCAAGCAGAGAAGACTGACACATCAGCCTTATAACACCCAGACCCTCCAGGATATTACAACAAACACATCCACCAAAAGAAGAAAGAAGACTAAAAAAAATCAATAACCTAATCCCAGATGTACAAGTCCCAAAGCAAAAAATACAATAAACATAAAAAGCCAAAGCTATCAAGTCTTCAAAAATCACCAATACAAGCCGGCCAGCGGCTGCACACCGCAGCAGTCGCCTTGCTCTGGCGTCGGAGGGGGCTGTCAGTCAGTCTCTCCCGAGTTCGAATCCCCGCCTGTGCTTGTCAATCAACCCTGGAAAAAAAAAATCACCAATACCACAGTGATTTCTGCAATGAGAGTGAGTTAGATGAAATTCCAGACAAAGCATTCAGAAGAATGATTGTAAATATTTTCAAACAATTCAAAATGACACAAACTCCTGAATGAATTTCAAGAAAATATAACAAACCATAGATGAAACAATGAAGTCAATATAGAATGTGAAATTTTATATCCAATAAATTCAATAAAAGGAACTAGTAAAGAAAAACATATTAAAATACTGGACAGGAAATTTTCAATAAACTAAATAAAAAGAAGCCAGGAATGCCTCACTAAAGAACTAATATCAAGAGGGACACAATATCATTGCTTGAAGAGAAAGTAGAGAAATTTAAACATTTAGTTCCTAACAAAGTCTAACTGATAAAAAAAAAAAATGTACAAATAGGTCATATGAGATCCACAGGACACTATGAAAAGACGAGATCTGAGCCTAGAAGAAAGAAAAATTTCATGCCAGGGCACAGAAAACATTTTCAATAGAATTATAGCAGAAGAGTGTCCCAGATCTCGGGGAAGATGCCTATCTACATAAAAGAAACATTTAGAAGACTAAATAGGTAAGATCAGAAAACAAACTCCCCACATCATATTGCAGATAAAACACTAAATATACAGGATTAAAACGTATCTTTTGAACGCCACAAAAACAAACACCAAGTCATGTATAAAAGCCAGGAACTGGAGGAATTAAACTATTCTAAAGAGACACTGTGTCCCTCACTTTGATGACCAGACTCTTGATACAAAGTAAACCAATGAATTGGATTTTCAACCCCAGAATCTCATGCTGGTAGAAGGAAAAGACTGAAGCCTGATGCCAGTCAGCAGGGGAATCTTGTCTCCCAGAAAGCTGATGGCTTGTCACCTTGCAGGGGATTGGAGATGATATAATAATGGGTACTACTTAGATGTGCATAACTATGGTGCTCTCCCTAAGCATAAAGTACCTGTCAGGATCTCAGAGATGGACTAGGGAGGTAATGAGGGTATAGAGTGTCACCAAATCTTTGTCTCTACTCTCAGAGTTGCCTGTTGGGGTGCATTGAAGGTGTGTCTCTCTATTCAGTTTTGAAGCTTGTACCTGCAGAGAGCTAAATGCTGGCAGATCTTGGTATGGTTATTTCTATGGTCCATCACTGGTCTCATATTTTGCAAATATTCATCCTTTCTCACTAGCCTAAAGGCAGTCTAGAATTGTATTTGATTGCCTGTAATAAAGTTCTGATAGTCAACAGCTGGTCAGGAAATGAAAGGCAGGAGAGAGAGAGAGAGAGAAAAGAGAGAGAGAGAGAGAGAGAGAGAGAGAGAGAGAGAGGAGAGAGAGAAAGATCTGAATTACATACCAGATATATGAACAAATTATAGTCAAGTCATGTCATATGTATTCACATTAAGAATTTCACTTAGAATATATGAAGTGAGGATGGTTAAGGAGGAAATCCCCCAGAAATATTTGAGGGTTGACAAATAAAGAAACATGCAAATGAAGTTGATAGAGACTGTTTTACAAAGTAGGAAGAAAGCTAGAACATTTTAAAAGAAATCGGTAGAAAATTAAAGGATTTGAAGATCTGAGAGGCTCATCGGGGAAGTGACAAAAAAGGACACAAGTAAATAGTAGACAAGGACAAAGAGAAATTCAGATATATTGAACTCTAGTTATGAAGGGAAGAGCAGGTCCTGACACAGAGTACCAGGGAATGGAGAGACTCCTTCCAAATGGGACTACAACCAACACCTCTGGCTGTTCCATGGATAAACCATGTGTCATGCTGAGGAAATAAAACTTAAGATGGCAGACTTGTTTCCCACAGAGCAAGCAGACACTAAAGAAAGCCCCCCTTCTTTTCTAATTTTCCCACTGATGCCATAGAGGGACATTCTCATGGGAAAGGTTTTGTAGTTGAACCTTTGTCCAAGAAAATGAGGACATGCATTTTAAATCTCCAAATCGGACAAGTCTTTCCTTCTGAACACACTAACTGTGATTACCTCAATGATAGGTATGGATCTAGTTGTGACTGGATCTCAGATCCTGAGACACCAAGTATGAGTTGTGTTGTATGAGGAAACCAAGGACAAAGACATGATGGAGCTGCAGCTCAAGCTCTGGTAAGAAGAGAGAGCTGTTGATCATGATAGTACATGACTTTCACTCTAGTGCTTGGAGGCAAGCCTGGTCTATACAGAGAGCTTCAGGCTTATCTGGGATACATATAAAGACTCTGTCTATAGGCAGATGGATAGGTAAGTAGGTAGGTAGGTAGGTAGATAGATAGATAGATAGATAGATAGATAGATAGATAATATATAGATAGATGATAGATTAATAGATAGATAGATAGATAGATAGATAGATAGATAATATATAGATAGATGATAGATTAATAGATAGATAGATAGATAGATAGATAGATAGATAGATAGATAGATAGATAGATAGATGATAGATAAATAGATGATAGATAGATAGATGATAGATGATATGTAGATAGATAGATAGATAGATAGATAGATAGATAGATAGATATAGATAATAGGTAGATAGATGATAGATAGAAAGATGATAGATAGATAGATAGATAGATAGATAGATAGATAGATAGATAGATAGATAGATAGATAGATAGACCAGATAGGCATACATGAAAAACTAAGATGTTGATATTGTCAAATATAGAAATGAGATGTGATGAGGTTATGGAGCTGTGCATTGGAATGTATCTGAATAGTCCATTCATAAAGTAGTATAATGAGACTAGTGCCTGGAATCCTATTCAGAATAACTCTACTTTGCATCAATCAACCATTTAGATTCCCTATGGGCCAAGCTTCATCCAAACAAGCCATCCTTCTTACAATATTTCCCTAGACCAGCAAGGTCCCTGACAAGAGAAGGATGGAGAACACATACGTGTATAGCTTACCCAGAGTCTGTGCAATACATTATCTAAGCTTGGCATCACCTCTACTGCTTTAAGACTGGGTAGTGCTGTGAGCAGAGGTTTGTATCACTTCTGCTCCTCCCTGGAATCATATAAAATAAAATGAGTTTGGTAGCTAGAGGGGTTGGTGGCTTTAGGAAAATGCAGCTGTCTGGCTGCACTGTTCTCTAGCTCACCTTGATGACTCCTTCCACTGATCAAGATACTCTTTTATGAATCACTCTTTGGGCTATTGGTGCTGTCCCTTCAGAAGCAGATGTTACCTCACATGCCCCAGGGAAAGTCACACAAATAAGAAGATGAAAATAGCCAGGAAACATATGAAAACACCAACTCATACTGGAAATTTGAGAAATGCAAATTGAGTATAACTATTGTTTCCTTCAAGTTGAAAAAAATAATTGAATTAATAGATTCCAAATGGTTTTTAAAGTAGTGAGAAACATACAACACACACACACACACACACACACCTGTTAGAAGTATACATTGCTGCTATCATTTCAGAGGGAAATTTAGTGTTATCTGAAATTTTAACTTTAACTACACATTACCATTGGTAATGCATTCTACTTGCAATAAGCTATATAAAAATACAATATAGACCTAGAGAGATAGCGCAGATGGTGAAGTACCTGTGTATAAGCACAAAGACCTGAGTTTGGGACCCGCGGAGCATACATACACACTCTGGGTTCCAGTTGTAATAACAGAAAACATCTTCAGAAATCATCAAAAGTCCCTTGTAAGACAAAACCACTCTCAGCAGAGGACCATTACATAAACATCCATGTTAGAACAAAGACACACTAGGGTTTCAGGGGGGAGCATAGAACTGTAATCTTCGCGCTGAAAGTGGTGAGGCTAGAGATCATAGGTTCAAGATTGGTCTGGCCTTGAAACTACATTTTTTTTTTGATCACTGGTTTATGTTTGTTTGTTTGCTTGCTTGCTTGCTTGCTTGCTTGCTTGTTTGCTTGCTTTTAAGAACTACTTTTGCTCATTCAGACTTTCACCATTTCCTTTTGGTCTCTTCCAAGGCAGTAAGGAAAAGAGAGTTAGGAATTGGATTCACATTATCAATCAACTAGTATTAGAATATCCTGTGCATCCATTCTAAATCAAAACTAAACCTTACAGTCTATTGTGAAAGATTACACTCCCAACATACTTCTGAAGAAATCGTAACCCCACAGCTGATGGTATCAGTTCTGTAAGAACTGATTAAATCATGAAAGTTAAGTCCTTATGAATAAGTTTAGTGCCCTATAAAAGAGGCCTAGATGATCTCTGACCTTTTCTACCATATAAGATTCAGTGAGAAGCTTAATCTGTGAACACAGAGGTTAGCCTCACCAGACACTGAATCTACCAGCATCCCACCCCTCAAATTGTGAGAAATAAATTTCTATTATATATAATCTATTCCATTCATTGCATTTTGCTTTAGAAAGCCAAATGAGTAAGACAACTCCATTTCTGATCTTTCATTCAATATGCTTCACTTTTGAGGAAAGGATATTTAACCAATGGTTTCTTTAAATTATTTTTTTAACTCCAGATTTTATTCCCCCTGTCCATCCTCTGACTATTCCACATCCCATACCTCCTCCCCATACCCCTGTGTCCATAAGGATGTCTCCACCCCCGACACCCCACCCCACCTAACCTCTAAACTCCTTGGGGCCTCCAGTTTCTTCAGGGTTAGGTGCATCACCTCTGACTGAACCCAGACCCAGCAGTCCTCTGCTGTATATGTATTAGGGGCCTCATATCAGTTGGTATATGCTGCCTTTTTGGTGGTCCAGTGTTTGAGAGATATCGGGGTTCCAGATTAATTGAGACTGCTGGTCCTCCTACAGGGTCACCCTCCTCCTCAGCGTCTTTCAGCTTTCCCCTAATTCAACCACAGGAGTTCAGCAGCTTCTGTCCATTGGTTGGATGCAAATATCTGCATCTGACTCTTTCAGCTGCTTGTTGGGCCTTTTGGAGCGAGTCATGATAGGTCCCTTTTTGTGAGCACTCCATAGCTTCAGTAATAGTGTCAGGCCTAGGGACCTCCCTTGAGCTTAACAATGCTGTATAGTAAAGATCTTGGGTCTGGGAATGTAGCTCAATGGTAAAGTCAGAAAGAGGAGGGAGAAGAGAGACAAGGTGGGGGAAATAGAGCGAGAGGAGGAGAAAAAAAAGAAGAGAAGGAGGAGAAGAGAGAAAAGAAAGGTAACCCTATAACTTCACCCACGGGAGGACTAACATTTGCCCTTGAACTATGACAGGTGATATAGGAGTCTTTGAAATATCATGCCTGTGAGACTTATATATATTTAGTAGAGATTTACACCAGTTAGTCAATAAAATAATTTGGTGTAAGGGCTTTGGATCACATATCGTATCAGCTCAGTCTCCTGAAGGACTGAAACTTAGACCAGCCCTAAGCATCTAATCACGCCCATGTAACTACATACCAACACTAGCTCTACACTTTGATGTGCTTTCCTGATAGACAATATTCAATGTGTACCATCACATGTCAATCAGAAAAAATAAAAGTCTTGGTGAGTCCATGGGCATAGAGCAATTGGAATAGGTGTACTTAGACTCAGCTCCAGTGTCTCTTCCCTTCAGTCGCTTTAGTCATTACTTTATCACCATTCTCTGGTTATAAACTAATCCTATCAACACAGTATCAGTTTTCTGTATCTCATGTGGTTCCTTCTATTGAATTACGTAGCTTGACTGTGGTTTGAGGAAGTCCCTCAATGTGTAAGTGAATGTCAAAAATAAGGGAATTTAGAGAGCTGTCCCACAATTTTGCAGTTGGCTAGCTTTCACAGATTATTTCTGGAGGTTGGTAGAGTATAGAAAATGATACCATTGACTTCTCACTTTTCAGATCTTACAGAACGAAGATGAGCACAGGGTGAGAATTCATAATAATGAGTCTAGAGAGTGACTTTCTGTTTTTCTTTGTTGGTGGTAATTTATTATGATATATGAGATTAGACAAAATTGCTTTTGAGACAGATCAGGAAAATCTGTCCCTGGGCACTGGACAGGTATTAAACATTAATAAAGCATTATTGAAGTCCACTGAAATCATTGACACTTAATGATAAGTTTTTTAAGTTTATATTGTAAACACTCTTCCTGGTGTCATATATATATATATTCAGTGTATAATATATATTACTGGAATATAATGAAAAAGATATATATTACACACTGGAAACGGACAAGCGGTGCTGGTCCAAGTTGATCTCTGCATGTAGAAGAATGCAAATAGATCCATACTTATGAAATTTGCAAGCAAATGGATGGAACTAGAAAAATCTTCCTGAGTAAGGTAACCCGGACCCAGAAAGATAAATGTACTGTTTGTATGAGGATATTGTCTATTAAAAAAATGATAACTAACCTATATTCTGTATACCCAGAGAGGTTAGGTATAGAGGAAAGGATTATGGGGGACACAGAAATTTTATGGGAGGGAGGACTATAGTAGATTTTATGGGTGGACTTGAGGCAGTGGGAACAGGAGAATCAGGTGGGAAGGGAAAGGAAAGACAGTGTTGGGGAGGGATTGTAGAGCAAGTCACCTAGACTTGTGGGGCATTTGAAGGGTAGTATAGAAATCTAGTGCAGTGGAAATGTCTTAAAATACATAAAGGTGACCCTAATGAAGCTTCCAAATAGTGAGTGAGACTGGCCATCTCTTGTTACCACAGAAACTTTGTTACCCGGACTGTGTTACATCCAATTTAAGTTGTTAGCCAAAGGGCCCATTGAAATCCCCCCAAAATCCCCAGACTACTGCTAAGGCAATAGGTTGCTCTCCATCAACTGACAGCAAGGTCCAATTGCTGAAGACAACACCCATATATCTCATTGAACACAGAGAAGGCAGCTGGTGCCTACATAGAAACTTCATCCCATGTTCTGGTTTCTTTGTATGGAAGGTACACTGCAGGCTACCCAAAGAGAAGCACAACCACCAATGCAGCCATGAAACCTTTGATCTGCAATCTGTCTTGCCTGCAAAATATGCTAGCGCATGCACAAAACTTGTGGGATTAATCAACCAATGTTTGATTTGACTAAGGCCCACTACACAAAATGGAATCCATACCAGCACTGCTTGGGTGACTGACCAAGACAAACAACAACAAAGATAACTCCTAAAATGATTCCTAACAATATTCTGCCATACTCATAGATGCCTTGCTCAGCCATCATCAGAGAAGCTTCCTCCTACAACAGATGAGAACAAGTACAGAGACCCACAGGCAGACATTATGCACAGAGAGAAAGCCCTTGGAACACACATCTCTGAGTGGGTTCTCCATCAAATCCCTTCTCTTCAGAGCTCAGTGAAGCCTGCAGCAAAGGAAATAGGAGTGTGGGAGCCAGAGGGTACATGGACACCAGGAAGTCTCTCTAAATCAACTGGGCAATGACATATCTGACATCACATGAAGTCACAGAGAGAACTGAAGCAGCAAGTTTAGGGCCTACGTGGGTCTGCAACAGGTCCTCTGCCTATATATTATAGCTCTCAGCTTAGCTTTTTTATGGGACTTCTGAGTGTGTGAACAAGTGGATCTCTGATTCTTGTGCCTTTTCTTGGGGCTCTTTTCCTTCTGTTGGTTTGCCTTGCCTGATGTGATGAGTTTTGTTTTATCTTATTATATTTTATTTTGTTGTGTTTGCTGTTATCTTTAAGAAACGGTGGGGAGAATATCTTGTGTATTGTATGGAAGCATCACCTGTTAATTAAAAAGCCTATTGCCTATACAGGAAATAGAGGTGGGACATTTGGGAGACAGAAAGGATTCTAGGAGAGAGTTCGCAGGGAAGATATGACAAGATGGTACCTGAGCACAGGTAACCAGCCATGTGGCAATGTAGACTACAATAAATGGGATATTTTAAGTTATGTCTATTCAGAGAAGAGTCTAACTATATCGCCAAGGTATTGTAAATATATTTTGAGTCTGGGTCTTATTTCTGGGAGCATGGGATTGGGAAGAAGAACTGGATATGGCTTCAACAAGAGACTTTCTCTTTTCTAATGAGAGTCTGAAAGGGAGTAGATTCGAATGGGAGAAGAGGTGGGGAGGAACTGAGAGGAGTAGGGGAGGGAGACTGTAATCAGGATATATTATATAGGAAAAGAATTTATTTTTATTAAAGGGGGGCTCTGAACAGCTGAATACTTCAGAACTGGCAGGATAGAAAATAAGAAAGAAAAAGCGGCACAAGGAGTGAGAGCAGACACTGATAAAAGTTTCCAGGAGCCAGAGAGGAGGACCTGCAGGTCCTGCTTACCAGAAGAATACAAAGAGCCATCCATCCTCAGTGCCAAGGGTTCTGGACCCCAGACAGAAAGCTCTAACACTGGCTGCTGCCAGGAGGCAAAGATCTGATACCAGAGCACTGCACTGAACGGGAACACAAGAGGGTGCTGCTTGCTATTTTTCTGCCTGTCTGCTTCTAGCTACAGTCAAACAGAAGAGAGAGAAAGCTGCTAGAGACCAGTCTTCACACATCTTCTTCCAATGAATCCATGAATCCATCCAGGAAGAGCAAAATTACATCAATAGTATGTAACTTTATGGCTAAGGTAGGCAAATATATGCAGAGTTACAGTTAGAGGAAAGTCTCAGAATGTGAAAGCACCAGCAGTTATAGAATCTACATACAAGTCCTGTCCTACAAGAGATGCAAATCTAATCAATGGCATGCCCGAGTCATCACACTGTGTTACATGGATTCCTCCACAGATGGGGAGCTTATGGTCACTCGTCAGGAAAGGACATACCATGTGTATCAGTTAATCTGATCTTAGACAAATCTACTTACCACTTACTCCACTTCATTTGGACGTTTTCTTTTTGCCAGCTTCCTCTTACTCAGATGTTACTCCTTATTTTCCCCTTCTCTGAGCACGCTCACTCACCAGACACACTGAACCATTATTTAAATAATCCAATTTACAACTTCGATTGTGTTGCTGTATTTCTAGGAGGTAAACATACGTGTGTATTGTTCCAACCTTAACATAATAGCAGCCACTTCATACAACTTACTAAACACAAGCTGGTATATCACAGACATGACCATATCAGCTCACAAACAAACAAAAGGACATGTATGGGGCTAGATGTCACACTTCTAAAGAGTGTGTGGTACCCTAGGAACATAGAACAGTGATTGGAAACATTTGCTACACTGAAGGTACAGAGCCTCTTTACCTCCAGTCTGCACTGGCAGGCTTGGGGATGGGGAATGTGGGGGTGGGTCAATGTGGCATTTAGACATGGTTAGAAAGAGGGGCTGACTGTGGATCCTGCTCCCCTAACTGGGCTGTCTTGTCTGGCCTCAGTGGGAGGGGATGTACCTAGTATTGCAGAGACTTGAGGTGCAGAGGTGGGTTGGTACCCAAGGGCCCTACCCTTTCTCAGAGGTGATGGGGAAACGGTAGGAGTAGGGGACATGTGGGGAGGAACTAGCAGAAAGTTCCCCCATAATAAAGTCAACT
This sequence comes from Mastomys natalensis, assembly GCA_021653895.1. Classification (NCBI taxonomy): domain Eukaryota; kingdom Metazoa; phylum Chordata; class Mammalia; order Rodentia; family Muridae; genus Mastomys; species Mastomys natalensis. Next base: position 574,531 of record JAJTUV010000925.1, on the reverse strand, counting down.
TGCCCAATGTCAGATAAAGAGTAAGAGACTCTGAAGATTAGTATTTCACCTTGATGGGATCTATAGTCACTTACAATGCATGCAAACCTATAAGAAAATACCTAGATTAGGTTACTGACATAGGAAAGCCCATCTTAACTGGGGTCAGGAGCATTTATTGGATTCTGATCCTAGGCCTTTGTATACTTTTTATCACCACAGAACTGCTTTTCAGATTTACCCTGTGTTAGCACTTCCATCCTACAAGTTGGAGGTCGGTAAAAGAAGGTAGTTGTGATATAGATGTAGAGGCAATGAGTCACAGAATTGATTTCTCTCTCTCTCTCTCTCTCTCTCTCCTCTCTCTCTCTCTCTCTCTCTCTCTCTCTCTTCCTCTCTCTCCCCCCTCTCACTGTGTGTGTGTGTCCCCTCCTTTTCACTTATCAAGACAAGATGATACAGTAAGACATTCTCTCCCCAGATTCATGCACTTCAAGTTTGTACTGTCCAACCTCCGGACAGTAAGAAATAAGTTTATTCTTTACAAATCATTCCTTCTCTATACCCTATGTGTGTCCTGAAAAACAAGTGACTACTAAATTGCCATCTTACAGACTTACTGCCATGGTTTCCAACGAGCAGCTTGGTTTCTCACCATGAGTGTCACAAACCCCACCCCCAAATAGACAAGCATTCTATTCCTTCTTCAAACATTTTTTCAGAATTCTGAGATTTTTAAGTTCCCCCCATCCCACCCCTATTTTCTCCTCCATAGGACTCACAGAAGACAGACTCCTGGGGCCCTGGAAATCCTGTCCTTTCATGCTCCCAACTTCTATCTCCAAGTAGAAGACAGCACAGGGTCATTCACACCTGCTCAGTAGGTCAGAACTCAACTCATTCATCCAATTATTAGCAACCTCTGGATGAGTTTAGGAAAAGGACAGACAAAGAGAACATTCTTTTGATGTTTTGAAGTGATAGTATGGTTTGAGTTCAGTGCTATTATCCAAGGCAAGGACGGATATAAGTCAGTTTTTTACAAAAATGGAATGCAAGTGGAGTGATGTTTGAGGGTGAAGGAGTACTGATTGCAGCAAGGCAGAAATGTAGCTTGTAACTGTCAGTAAAAGTAAGCAATTGAAACGTGTTAAAAAAATTCATGAATTGGAGCTCCAGTTAGAATGGTTAGCCTTTGTTTGGCTCTGAAGAGGAACAGCATGGAGTAGAGAGTGCAAAGGTGAGAACTTGTAAATCTAGAAGAGTGAGGTGAGATCTGGGCTGCGTTCTTTGAAGTGTTTTGACCCACATAAAACAAGTGTACAAATGAACCAGGCAGATGACTTTAGGATGGAAGCTCAAACCATCATATAGGGTCTTGGAGACTCTAGAAAGGACCTACATTTCTTTTTTTCTTTCTTTTTTTTTTTTTTTTTTTTTTGGTTTTTCAAGACAGGGTTTCTCTGTGTAGCCCTGGCTGTCCTGGAACTCACTCTGTAGACCAGGCTGGCCTCGAACTCAGAAATCCGCCTGCCTCTGCCTCCCAAGTGCTGGGATTAAAGGCGTGTGCCACCACCGCCCAAAGATTTATTTATTTTAGTTTCTGAGTACACTGTCATTGTCTTTAGACACCTGAAGAGGACATCGGATCCCATTACAGATGGTTATGAGCCCACCATGTGGTTGCTGGGAATTGAACTCAGACCTCTGGAAGAGCAATCAGTACTCTTAACTGCTGAGCCATCTCTCCAGCCTTCTACATTTTCTTCTAAGCTGTATGGGAGACAAGCATCAAAAAGAGGAATAACACTGGCTGAGGAGTTAAATGTCCCACTTTAGAAACCTACTGATGGGTTTTGAGCCAAGACAGACAAAGAGACTAGTTCGGTGGTGTTGGATGTGGTTGAAGGTGATGCAGTATGATTGCAGTTCAGGTGTCTTTTTTCCCCAAGGCAGAACATATAAGTCAGCTTTCTGTTACTGTAATAAAATGCCTGAAGCAATTGACAACGTGACAAAAGATTTATCTAATTCATGAATTTGGAGCTCCAGAAAAGATTAGATGGTTCCATTGTTTGGGGCCTCTCAGAAGGGGACCAGATGGCAACAGTAGAGAATGCACGGTGGAGCGAACTATTCACAATCATGAGCCAGGAAGAAGAGGGAGGTGAGGATACTGGGGCCCTGCCGTCCTCTTTGAAGTGTTTAGATCCCATAAAACATAAGGTCTTACCTAAGCAGTCACCCAGTAGTATCATCCTGAGGACAAAACCTTTAACATGCCAACATTTGGGGAACACTACTCATATTAAACAAAAGCATAGAGCCCATGGAATTTGCTGACAGTTGGATATGGGACACGACAGAGTGGAGTTAGGGAAAATTACAAGTTCTGGCCTAAAAAGCTGAGTGACTATAACAGCAGTTTTCTGGGATGGAGAAGATGCTTCAGGTGAAATCGGAGGCTCAGGGTGAGAAAGCAAGAGTTGGTGTGGTATTTTCGAAGCCTCAGATGCCTGCTAAACCTCTCCAGGGAGATGCTGAGAGACTATGAGATCTTGTGGAAAAGACAGAGTGCTGGCCAGGACTGCTGGTTTGAGGTTAGTTCTCTAAGGCAGTTTTTCCTTTATCTTGGTCTTTCTGTTTCAATTTAAAATATTTCAATTTCTGTCCAAGTAGTCCTTAGGGAACACCTCAGGACTTTTCAGTGATCTAATTTGACTTCATCTGGGCCTCTTTCCCTTTCATAATTCTCTCCATACTACACAAAGGATCTTGTTCTGCTTATTTACAGGAACAAAGAAAGCTATGACTTGAGTTACCTGAGCCCCTTCTGGGTTCGCTTATATGAATAGGCTCTCCCATATCTTCGCTCTGTTTAACAAGAATTTCAGGAATCAAAATTACAATGTTTTCTAATAATCTGTATAGTGTGTTACAAAAGCAGGAATACTCATTAATGTCTGTGATAGGATATAGTATGATAGGAATTGTCACTGCATGTGGGTTATTGTCCCAGCTTTGCTAATGAAATGTTTGCTAATAGGAAACATTAGAAAACATACATCTCTGGCTCTTAATTGAATGAGGTCAAGATGAACAAACAACTGTCAGCCTACAAGCCATGTTGGAAAGATACCCAGGTAGGTTTTTGAAAGATGACAGATAACACGCAGGCATGACCTGAAGAATCTCCAGGGAATACACTGAGCAAAGTTGGTTAAAGTCATCAGAAAAGATGGGTAATAGTCAAAACAAAAACAAAAAACAAAAACCCACCAACTCTCCATTTAGCAAAGCAAAACAGAAAATGATAAAAGTTGAACAGAGGAAATCCCCGTCTGTCCTAGATGGATTGGAGGATTTGTGAAACTCAGCCTTTGAGTGAGAGAGAGGGAGAGAGGGGGAGAGAGGGGGAGAGAGAGAGAGCAGAGAGACAGAGATAGAGAGACAGAGAACCTGCACCATACTGTCAGTAACAGACATCTTTGTTTTTCATTCTTTTTTTAAAGAGATTCTTCATTGACAGTTTCCCCACAAATATGGTGAGCTTTAGTCATGTTCACACCTGTTACTCTGCCATCCACCCTCCTCTGGTTGGACTCTTCTCCCTAACAGTCACACCTGGCTTCACATTGCTTGGCAAGTGTGATCCACAGAATCTAATTACAGTTACCTACATGAACACTGGTGGGTGGTTATTAAAGCATCAGCTATTGTTGGCGGTAACAACATCAACGATGATGATATTCCTTCCCCGGCAACCGTTAACTGCCAAGAGTCCCTTGGGGAGGGGAGGACTCCATGCGCCTCTCTCATAGCCATGATGAAATGTCGAAGGTTCAAGCCTGGCAGAGCTTGTGCAGCAAACCACCACTGCAGCCCACTGATCGAAGGGCTGTCCTGATCAGATGTCAATTCGCTGCACACCCCCTTGCCTTCTCACCCTTTCTTCCACAGTGTTTCCTGAGCCCTGATACAGATGTCTTGTTTAAAGCCATGAACTCCACCATCACTGATTCTTGGAACTTTGACCAGTTATGAGTCTCTGCACTAGCCACTGCCCACAGCTACAAGGCACTTCTGAGCAAGGTTAAAAGTAGAGCTAACCTGTGCGTATAAACCTGAGTGTTTAGAAGGCAGTTTAACAATGTGTCCATTTGGCAAGGCAACAGTAATGGGTTCCCCTGAAGAACCTCTGAAGCACCCAGCCACAGGTTCTGGACTAAGGTTACAGTATCAAACATGGGTTCCTTCTGATTGGCCTCAAATCCAATCAGAAAGTAACTGGCTATGCAGATCATAACCATGCCACTGTTATCAGGTAGGTCAGTGTTACAGCTTGCAGCATTCAAAGGTAAGACTATTAGTGGCTCTTCTCCCCCAGTAGCCTGCATAGCGCCTTCCAGAACTGTGGAAGTCAGCCAGCAGGAGGGAGACTTCCAGCTCAGTTCCAGTTTGATTTCTCTGTGTTCTGTATCCAAAGTGTGTGCTTGATCTCTTTAGCAATGCGGTCTTACCGTCAGATTCTGCTGGGTCACCAAGAGCAGTGGTGATAGCCTGTCCTGTTTTGGGAGCTTCTGGGCCTCCCTGAACCTCCCTGACAAACAACTGGTAAGGTGTTATACACCTGGCATTGGTATTTCCATTTAATTCTGGCCACCCATACATGGTAACCTTGTTTAACTCTAATTATTAAATTTTAAATAAATTTATGAAGTAAGAAGTTTCCAATCTTTACTTTTGGTTTCCCCCCATTTGCCATTCCCTTCCACCACCACCCCCACCACCACCACACCCCCACCACCCCCACCACCCCACCACCCCCACCACCCCCACCACCCCCACACCCCCACCCCCACCACCCCCACCACCCCCACCACCTCCATGTAGACCATTCCAACCCAACTTCTGTTTTCATATCGCACTTGCAATCAAGATATTAAAAAGGGAAACAGAAGGGCGAGCAAGGCCATACCAGGAAAATTCTTGGCCAGAGCAGTGGTAAGACACCACTTAAAAAAGACTCCAACTGAGTCGGCAGCTTGAGAGACCCAGAATGGCCATGAAGTTCATTTTCAGGACACAGAAGCAAGCGCCACCTGACTGTCGGCAGAATGCCTTAGACTACAGGGAAGAAACCGTGGACAGAACCCTGCGCAGTAGCAGGGAGGTGGAAATGGGGGACAAAGATCCAGGTTCCAAGTGACCCAGCAAACACTGTTAAAATCCAGTCAGGGCCCTTCCCACGGATGAGGCTAGCATCAGTGATCCAGCCTCACAAGGAACCATTCAGAGGTGTAACAGGTATTTGGGACCCCAAGAAGGAACTAGAAGGGCCGGACTTCATTCACACTCAAGCCTCGACCCCTTCACCTGAGTTTCTCCTTGCCAGAATTCCCAGTGTCAATGCAGGAGGCCAGCCAGCAGCTATCCTACTTGAGCTCTCTCTTGCTCTCATTGTCAGTTTTACTCTCCTCCCCCACTCCTTTTCTCTATTCTTTAATTCTTAATTTCCTTTCCATAGGCTTCCCAACGAGCATAGGTTAGCCCAGATTACAGGCCAGACCTAGGACTCATTGTATTTCTCGACCTCTCTCTCTTTCATTCTACCTTTAGCCAAAACTGCCTCGTTCCTCATCCTCACCTAGGTCCCTCACAAGTCGCTCTGCTCTTGTCCGTCCTATTCATATTCAGAGCTAGTATCTTAGTGATATTGATCTATTCATCCTTGTTTACTCCTCACAATCAGCGGAGATCAAGGGTGATCGTTTGTTAACTGGCCATTACTCTATGTTCTTGGTGGTCTTCACTTTGATAGCAGTCTTTTTTAACCAGGTACTGTCTTCTTCAGGGAGTATGGGTCTGATGATGCCTCAAATACCAGCCAAGCAGAAAAACAAAAAACAAACGACAACAAAAATACCCAACTTTATTGCAACTCCATCACTTTTGAACATTTTGAACATCCGTCTTAAAAGAAAAGTCCAATTTTAAAAATTTCAACCAGTAACCTAACTTAGATGATCCAGCCCCAATACCAAAAAATGCCAATGTATGAAAACCGAAGACTCAGTCCTCTGAGGATGGTAAAGGGGGTGGGAGTTTATAGAGACTACTGAATGCTGAGAAAGAGGCAGAATGTCCGTACAAGTGGGACTCTAACGCCTGGTGGCATGTGTCCCAGTGCCCCTATTAGTGACCTCAGAAGCCAGGAGGCAAAGGACGGAAGTGAGCCAAGTTCACATTCTAGGGCACACCTGAATCTGTGCTCAAATTTGCCATTTCAGGCCCTGCCCCCTTGCTCTTCCCTTCACAGCTCCACTCCCGGGATTCTGTGGTGAAATCCAGTGAACTGGACTTTATTCATCCAGAATTCATAGCGAGCATCGCTGCACTCATCTGTCTTCTAAGGACACATCCTCCGTCTCACCAGCCTCTCGCTTTCCTGTATGCCCTATCTAGACCTTGAGGGTATAGCTCTTGTAAACTAGATATTTCTGTTTTGTTTAGGGTTTTTTTTTGTTTTGTTTTGCTTTTGTTTTATTTTTGGTTTTGTTTTTTAATCTTTTCATTTTCCCTTTTGATTACTTACTGTAAGCGTTAGTGTAGTTGGGTTTAGGTCCGCAATTTACTACTTGTTTTATTCTTTTTGTTTTTAACATTTTTTTCCTTTTTTAAAAACAATATTAGTTTTTTTAAATTTACTTTTAATAATGCCACTGTTGAGCTTTTAGGCTTGCATATTTGTATTATTTCTTTTGGATTTTCTCTCCATCAAGCTTTTGATCACACTTTTAATAAAGTATTTGAGTCTCTTGACTACTGAGTTATCTTTCTAAATTGTTTTTGAGACAATGTCTCACTATGTAGCCCTGGTTGGCCTGAAACACACCATGTACATCAGGCTGGCCTCAGACTCACAAAGATCCCCCTGCCTCTGCCTCCCAAATACTGAAATTAATGTCATGGACCACTACTCCTGGCTTATCTTCCTAATTTTTATTGATATGAGGACTTCTTTAGATATGTGTTCATATCACTCACGGGATGTAAACATTACAAATATATTTTCCCACTCTATGACTTAATCTTTTATTCCCATAACAGTTTCTTTTGGGTAAAAGACCTTGCTTCACATTATTTTTATTGTTATTTATGTATAAGCGCATGCCTCTGTGTATGAGTGTGTCATGTTCTCAAGTGCCCCCTGAGAGCAGAGGAAAGCGTCAGATCGCCTGAATCCCCCTATGTCAGTGCTGGGATCAGAACTCAGGTCCTCTGGCAGATTAACAAGTGTTGTTAACCGCTAAGTCATCTCTCCAGCTCCAAAAGGAGCCTTTGATATTGTTGTCATAGGCGCTAAGCTGTAAATTCTCAACTGGAAATAGGACGTATAGTAGAATTTCAACTATAATATAAAACAATTTATATATACACTCTTAGCATAACACCTGGCATTTCGAAAAGCATATTAAATATTATGTTCTCCCTTCTGCCCTTCCTGCCCCCATCTAACCTATTTCCTGTTTCTGAGTCTCTTAGAAGTAACGGGTAAAAAGTAAAGAAGGTGAACCGCGTTTATTTAAAAATCTTACAAAGTGTGTGATTCCTCATCTGTAATAGAAAGTAAGAGTCTTATCAATCATTCTTTCCTTCCTTTTGGAAGGAAATCTAAAACGAAATCTTATTACCATGACATAAACGTGAGATGACTCATTGTAACATGACTCCTCCCACTTAATTTAAATCCGAGCTGAGGACTAGAGAAGTAAGATTGTCAGAGTGTGTTCTGTTAAGTTTTACTGACTGCCTACCTGAAAGTGCTATGGCTGGTTTCTCAACATACATCATCTTTACCTCCGTCCTCTGTTGGCTAACAGGTGAGTCTAACCGTATCTTACCCCGATCTCCTGACTTCCTCATCCTTTTAACTAATACCTGGACAGAGAAGAAAAGAAATGGCTCTTGGAACTAAGTCTCTTCTGATCACTCAGGGAAGGGCAGGCTGGGTTTCAGGAGACCCGTGTTCTGGTTCTGATCTGTTGTGAGTTAAGTGGAGAATGTGGACAATTCCCTAGACTTCAGAGTCTCTCTATCTTTTAGCTTTCCCTCCTTTTGAGAAAAAATTAGGAGTAGATTTATACACCTGTGTGTTGTTCATAGATCTATTTTAATTAAATGTCTCTAAATAGATTTAACGATTATGCATAAGAATGAGATTAATGGAAGGAACTATTTGAATTTATTCTCTTAACACAAGCAACTCAATCTGGCTCCATTTAAAAAACTGATTTATTAGAGATACTTTATGTTTACTCCTATGGAGGGCTGAGGGACATTGTGACCCTGTTATAGGCATGATAGTCATGAAAGACTTTACTATACTCAGTGTTCTCTCACACAGGGGGTAACGGCTATGAAGGGGTGCTGTCTCTCTCTCTCTCTCTCTCTCTCTCTCTCTCTCTCTTTCTCTCTCTCTCTCTGTGTGTGTGTGTGTGCGTGTGTGTCTCTGTCTCTATCTCTGTCTTTGTCTCTCTGTCTCTCTCTGTGTCTCTGTCTCTCTGTATCTCTCTCTGTCTCTCTCCCTCCCCAACCCCAGTCGAGGACCTGTCATATCTGTATACACTACATCTACCTGAAATAACCTACTCCCAAACCACATAGCGTTTTCAGTCCTTTCATCGCCATAGCAGACCATTCTGATTCAAACCTACAGCCCAGTGCCCCTCCTTGAATGCATCGAAGCTTGCATTCTTAGGAAGCACCTGGCCTATGCAGCTTGTCCAAAACAGTTTTGTTTCTAAAATTTCTCCCTGAACAGAAATGATGACCAGAATTAGAACTTAAAAAGGAGGTACGGGAGGCTTGCCAGAGCTTTGCAAAGCCCAGGTGCTCACCTGAAGTATATGTAGCACAATGGGTCTATAACCTGAGTCCCCTGCTACCCTGCTTCTGTAAGCTGTGGGCAGTCTTGTGTTATATCTGACATGGCTTAAAAGAGTCAGAGACTGTCCTAGAACCTCTAACAGGCAGAGCAGTGGAAGCAGTACAGACCCTGGATGAGAGTTTCTTAGTTTAACTTCATACCAAATTGCTGTGATCAGGCAACTTTGAACTTTGAACTTTGCTTCTCTGTACATATCAGATAATTAAAACTAATTTGCAGAATTACTTGATGTTTTAAAGTAAGATACTAAAGGCAAATTAATTCAATAATAACTGCCTCTTAAGCCCCTGATACCCTAAGGTACTTTTTGTACCATCTCTTTACAAATCTATAAGACATGGGTTTAAAGATAATGAAATGTAGGCTGAGAGAGCTCACACTTCATAGACAAGAGTACACAGTGATTACAAGGTAAAGGAATTTCCAAAGTTGGTGCTGCCTCCAGACCACCAAACATCTGAACCACCATGACACCTGACATCAGAAAGGGTTCAGTTGAAGTACATTTGAATTGGGTCTTTCACAGCAAAAACCAGGTGGGATTTCTTCCTTCCCCAGGTACATGAGCCCAAGGTAGGGACTGGAAAACCCTTCAACAAACAGAAATCATTATTTTGAGGACATGACTGCACCAATGGGATGCCACTCTAGACAGTTTGACAGGAGCTGCAGGACAGGAAGCTCTTGCAGCCTTGATGTTCTCATCAGGATAAGAGGCCCAGCAGTCTGTCCCTCTGAGTGTTTTTATAATGACTGAGAAATGCAATGGTTTCAAGGAAAATGAGGGTAAGTCTCGGGGTACGGGGGACCACTGCGAAAAAGCAGAAGCAGTGCAAAGAAGGGAGTGAAGGACAAACAAGAGGCACAGTGGTACTGGCTTCAACAAGACTGAGGCAGGCTGGCTGTGTCAGGCAAGGGATGTAATGAATGTGAAGTATGCAAGTTGTGCTGTGTGTACCCCCATTACAATGCAGTCTTCAGGAGATGTCAGAAAAGGACAACACATGCCAAACCACTTGTTTTTCCTATGGGGGTAATACTTTTCAATTACAAACAAAAACAAATGCATAAGTGATTCTACGTGTGGTTGAAGCCTCTCTGTAAGTGAGAAAGCCCCAAAGCCAGCTTTATACCTCCCCTGAGCTCCACAGAAAGACTGAGATTTTGAGCCTCCAATTATAGCAAGAGATACAAGGGAAGCCTCGACTTCAGTGTCTTGGTTCCTGGCCTCCCACATCAACCTAGTCTCTAGATGCCGATCTCCCTGTCAGGAGAATAGAATGGAATTGGACTACTTATTACCACCTGAAGATCTCTCCCCATTCTGAGATGCTCTGTTCTTGATTTCCTTGAGGAGGGAAGCTGATGCATTTGTAGACTTCTAGAGGGATGGGCTGGCAAGCAGTTGAGCCTTGGACCCTGAGTCCCGTCCCCTGTGTCTTCCTCCTGGGGTTCCATTCTAGGTTTGTAGCTGCTGTTATTTTGATCTTTTTGGGAGAATGTAATAAGAGGGAGATGTGACGAGATGAAAGGGAGCTGCCAAGAGGGACAAGACGCAGTCTCATTCTGCTCTGGAGTGTATCTCAGAGGTGATGATGTTCACATTAGAGACGAAGGCAGAGGCAGACAGATGGCCTCCTAGTCGAACACTGTCCACCTCTACAGGTGGACTGCTGCGGGGCTTGAGGCTCTGGCTGACTAAGAAGTCATCCAGTCCAATTTTGGGAACTACTTCTCTTACATGTTGCAGATATGAAAGTGGAAAAACTGGAAGGCCTTCTCAAAGCACCCTCTCCCCTTGGCTCCTGCCTCCCACCTTGCTGTCAGGTTGCTCTGCATTTGTCAAAACATTTTCAGATCCACATTCACTCTTCAACTTCCCCAAATTCCTAGGACATGAAGGTGTTTTCCTTCTATAATGTTTTAGAGAACTGAAGCTCAAAATGGTAAATGAAAAATAAAAAATAAAAACACAGGCCTCTGAAATGGAGGATCTCAGCACCCTTACCTCTCAAATTAGGGTCAAACCTGGGACTTCATGGGTACCAACCAGGAATTACCACTGAGCTACACCTCTGCCATTTTGGTGGCCTTGGAAAAGTCACTCAGCCCTAGTATCCTCATTTATAAAACAGAAAGTATTAACTCTTATCTCCTGAGCTTGTTCTGAAGATCAATAAAGATAAGCCCATCAGACTTGTTTACAGACATCAGGTGTTCATTCTGGAATTGTGAAAAAAAGCATAGAGCACCTAAGACAGATGCAGACACAGTCAACCATTGGACTGAGCCCAGGGATCCCAATGGAAGAGTTAGAGAAGAACTGAAGGAGCTGAAGGGTATTGCAACCCATAGGAAGAACAATAATATTAACTAACCAGACCCCTCAGAGCTCCCAGGAATTAAACCACCATCCAAAGAGTGTACATGGCTGGTCCATGGCATCAATGGTAGGGGAGGTGCTTGTTCTGTAGAGGCTTGTTGTCCCATCGAAGGGGAATGCTAGAAGGGAGAGGCAAGAGTGAATGGATGGGTAGGGGAGTGCCCTCTTAGAGGCCAAGGGGAAGGGGTTGGGATGGGAGGTTTGCAGAGGGGAGACTGGGAATAGGGACATTTGACATGTAAATAAATAATCAAAAGAAGGCCTGGCATAGCAAATATGACCTACTTAGATACAGGCAAACTGTAGTCATACCTAGACGTGGTAATGCCAACACAAAAAACCCAGTTTCAGTTCAGCTTAGAACATTATTTTTAAATGTCTCTGGTTTCTAGATCCCTTTTCCCAGTCAACTGGAATAATAAAACCAAACTGGTTAGAACTTTCCAGCCCTGCCCTTTGTTCATTGTTTAGGAAATGACAGGAAGCTATTTTCGTCAGTTAACTTCCTTCTCCATCCTGAAGATAGATACACTTAAGACAGAAAAATGATCTTGGGAGGTGAAGGCAGGAAGATCAAGAGTTTAAGGCCATGGCACTGGAGAGATGGCTCAGTGGTTGAGGGTACCCCGCTCTTGCAAAGGACTTGGGTTTCATTCCCAGGACCCACATGGTGGCTCACAAAACATCTATAACTCCAGTTCCAGGGGATCCAATGCCCTCTTCTGACTTTGGCAGGCACCAGGCACACACATGATGCACATACATATACTCAGGCAGAACACTCATATACATAAAATCAAAATTTTAAAAATCTAAAAAAATTTTTTTAATTAAAAAGGAGTTCAAGGCCATCATTGGTTGCTTAATTGTATAGCAAGTTTGAAGCCCGTTTGTACCACATAAGACCTTGCTTTTAAAAAAAAAAAAAAAGGAAAAAAAAGGAAGATGAGAAAGAAGAGAAGAGGAGAAGTATGGTGGTTGTGTCATGGAGCACTCTGCCCCATGTCTCCCCCACATTCATTCTAACAAGGTTCAGGGAATCTCAGCCATTTCTTCACACTTACTCCACACTATTCACATCTGGTGACATTTACCCTGAGAAAACAGAAACCCACAGTCACAGTGAATAGAGGCCTTCTTCCTGGCTTACCTGCAAGAGCACATGCTAACACACTGAAGCCATATTGTCACAGCTCTGCCACTTAACCACGTTGCTCTGCCTTGGATGTGGTTTGTCCACCCATGAGTTTGATACTAGCATCTAGGTCCCCACTGTGGGAAGCAGAGGTGACAAAACCTTCAACAGATGAGGCCTCACAGAGGGTGTTAGGTAACAAGGGTACCATGCTGAGAAAGAATTACTACTGCCTCCTTGCAGTAAGTTAAGTGTCCTGAGAGCAATTCGTTATAATGAAGCCATTCCATTCTTAGCCTCTTCTGCCTCTTCTGCAGGGGCTGCTTTTCTTTCTGTTTCTCTGTCATCTTGTGACCCAACCAAGAGAGTCTTGATCAAAGGCTTCAAGCATGGTGTTGTACTTACTCAGAGTTTCAACTTCACACAAACTGTAAATTAAGTAAACTTCTTTTCCTTATAAACTATTCAGCTTCACATATTTTGTTATTACTTCAGTAAAGGACTAATATACACTACAAATATATTCCCCAATACTAGTGTGAAAATTAAATTACTTGAAGGTCCAGATGGGGCACTAGTGATACCCAATCACTACCTGACTTCAAAATATTTACCCTTTCTATCTCTGTTGTTGAAATGAAAAAAAAAAAAAAAGTAGCCTATCAATTGGTTAAAAAAATCAGAATAAATTAGATTTTTATCTGTAACTTTTACTGGTAGTATTTTTACATATTTTGAGCTAACTGAAGTAAAAGCAGTTTAAAACCTCCTGACCTTTCTATTATGGAAGTAGGGAGCATCTTGAAAACTCAGATTATTTGACTAGATCATTTGAAAATATAAAATATTGGAGGTGGGCTGGAGAGATGGCTCAGCGGTTAAGAACACCGACTGCTCTTCCAGAGGTCCTGAGTTCAATTCCCAGCAACCACATGGTGGCTCACAACCATCTGTAATGGGATCTGATGCCCTCTTCCAGTGTGTCCGAAGAGAGCAATGGTGTACTCATATAAATAAATAGATAGATAGATAGATAGATAGATAGATAGATAGATAGATAGATATAGATAAATAAATAAATAAATATTTTTTTAAAAAAAGAAAATATTGGAGGAATCCAAAGTATATGTGCCCTGGCTGATAAATTATAAGGAAAATGTTTGAAACTAGAAATGTGTTACAGGAAGAGAAGCAAGTACTTTTGAATATTATCTTAGCAAAAAGTTTGTAGATTCCCCCAGACCTGTAATTAAGAGAGTAAGTAGGTCTTGATCTATAAGATGTGGGTATAAAAATTCTTCTTCTTACAACTTTAACAGCTAAAGAAAGTCATAGTGAGTGCTTAAAATTGTTGGCCCCAATTGAAGGGACTTTGTTAGCCCCAGATCTTGTTCCTTAAACTTTTACAGACAACACCCAGTCACCATCACTGGAAAGACTTAGCTTCTTCTGGAAGTTCCACCAAGAGTTCATTCTTTCATGTGAAGTCACATAACCAGTGAAAATTATTTCAGAGTCATGCTCTATGGGGTGAGCTAACTGTGGTGAAACAAAAACAAGAATTTCTTATGAAATGAAAACCACACTGTAATCTCTAACATGTGGAGTGAGCACCACAAGCAGTGCTCCCCTGTGGGGCAGTGAACTGTGCTAGGAAACTTGGTAAGGTTGACTAAGTACAGAGACCCCAACATCCATCTGAGCATGGTAGGTATTTCCTTACTCCCTACTAAGATTCCGGGCCTGGAACACGTGACCACACTCCCTACTAGGATTGTGATCAGTGGTCATACAGATCAGAACAGAGTTTTCCATACTGATGAGGTGTCTAGAGGCCCTGAGGGTTTAGCCAATCAGCTTCCCTTCCCAGACATTCCTCCCTGCAAAAGGTATTTAATCTCTGGTCCACCCTGAGGAAGTGGAGTGGTATATACCCATTTTCCATGATCAACAGTCAATAAAGGTATAGATAAGCATAGACCCCCTCTCTCATCAAGAACCATCATGGAAAGCACAGGGAAAGACTTTGTCTACAGAGCCCCACTGTTTAAGTCTCCCGCAGAAAGACTCTCTAGGCTCCCAGACAGTTGCTGCTAAGCTAAGGACAATCACTGTTAAGCTAAGGACAATCGCTGAGGAGCTAAGCCAGAGCCTCCCACACACTACTCCTCCCCCAACCCTGGGCTTGTTCTCGCCTGCAGGCCCCCTTCCTTACTGACTCCATGCAGTTTCCATTGGCACTGGATGCCCGAGAGCTTCGGAACCCAGCTTCAGCCTCAGCCTGACTTGTTTCTCATCCTTGCTGAAGTCCACACCCTAGGCATATTCTCTCACCCCTGAGTGGTGCCTCAGCGCTTCCTGAAAACCCAGCACCCGATGGTGGCACAGGGTAAATGCAGTCTAGCCTTCTGTGTCCTTTTGACCAGTGCAATTCACAAACCCCACCCTCCGGTGGAACACGGAACCACACACCCAGAGCATGCAGGGTGAGCACCACAGAAGTGCTCCCCTGGCATTCAGAGTGAGCATCACAGCAGTGCTCCCCAATAGTCAGACTCACCCTTTTCCTTCTTCCTACACAAACATGTTAGAATGCAGGTAGATGAAAACTTATGGGGATGACCCTGAATCCACTAATACATCATAAACTAGGAAGAGAAGTCACCCTAAAACATGTCAGCTATTGCTGTTCTACAAACATTCTGTTTTCCTCCCATTACCCTGATTCATTCTTGTGAACACTGGCCCCAGGTTGGGCAGCCTAGCCCATCAACTTCAGGCAAGCTGTCTCTGGAGCAATTTAGCAGTCCTAAGAGACTCAGATAGAAACTTCCTTAATTGTCTCCACACAGGAACCTGTCAAAGATGGAGCTTGGCTTTCAAATTTACCACAGAGCTTGGGGGTGGGGGTCTCTGACCTTGTAGATTCTAATCTCAATGTTTTCGTGTGAGTGGGGTTCTGCTTGTATTGAACTGAGATATTTCTCAGAATTTTCCAAGTCCCAAAGGACATAGTCATTTGTGCAAGAGCTGACATTATGGTTTCTGTGTCTGCAGTCATAGCAGCTTCCGGAACTCTGAAGGAGGTGACCGGTGCCCTTGATGGATCTGTGACATTCACTCTGAATATCACTGAAATAAAGGTTGACTATGTTGTATGGACCTTCAAGACACTCTTTCTTGCCATAGTAAATAAAGACATGTAATATCACAAAGTAGTAACAACAAAGAAAGAATAGTCTTTCCTGATGGACACTCCATGAAACTCAGTCAGTGAAGAAGAATGACTCCGGAGCCTACCGTGCAGAGATTCACAGTTCATCACTTCGGTCTCCCTTCACCCAGGAGTATGTGTTGCATGTCTAGGTAAGCAGGCTCATAATGGTAGGTGACTGGCACATGGTTATAGTGGCATGCTGATACCGGGAAGACTCGAGTCAAGGTTGGGTAATCACACAGCAAGGATCACGGAGCAGAGGACTCCCAAGTATAACTGACCCATAAGGCCTCTGCTTACTTTGAGATTCCATAAGAAGCTGTGCAGTGTAGACCATGGGCAACCTACGAAATGACTATCAGCCAGGCGGTGGTGGCATGCCCCTTTAATCCCAGTACTCAGGAGGCAGAGACAGGCAGGTCTCTAAATCCCAGGACAACGAGAGCTACACTGAGAAACCTGTCTGAAAAACAACAGCAACGAAGTAGCTATCACAGAGATAGAAGTCAAGAACTGGCTGCTTACTAGGTGCATGCCTTTAGCCAAGTTGCTTTCTTTGTCTTAGGTTCCATATATGGAAGAGGATATTATGCCTATCTTAAAAAGAATATTAGATACAAAGTTATTACACGACTTCCCCTATAGAATGTAAGCAATTGAAAAATAGACACAAAAATCAAAAAGAAGGTAAGATCCAGGTACTTCAGTTCATGCCTGTAGTTGTAGCTACTCTGGGGGTTTGGGCAGGAGAATTGCTTGAACTCAGGATTTAGAAGCTAGCCTGGGCAACAGAAAGAGAAAGATGAGGACGGAGGGAAGGAGAAAGCAAATACCACTCAGGGAACTTACACTTACCAAACAATCCCTCTGCTATCTACCAGAAGAGTTAGATGTCTTGTGCACTGACCTACAGTATTAGAGAAACTAGGAGATGGAACCCAAGATTGGCTTGCTGGAGGTCGGCAATGCGTATTAACCCAGGCTGATGTTCCATAGAGACAGTGTAGAAGCAAACAGAAATCTGCAGATAATCTGCAGACAGTCTGGCTGGGGGGAGGATGAAGAAGAAAAAAGTATTTGAGCAAAAATATTTAATGGACCAAGCTCTAGGGTAGATAATTAATGCCACACTCCCATCTCATCAATACACCGTTTGCTGAGCCCCCAAATATAAAGGATGGGAACGAGATGATAGGGAGAAGTGTTATTCCAACATTATTCTATCCTGGAGAAGAAAAAGGAAAGTCTGTTCAAGAAAATCTGGGACAAGTGATAAGAAGTCCCTGGATAAAGATAGATGACATCTAAAATGCAAGCAAGCACAGTGCTTGCCCTGAAACTAGACTTGGTGGATGTCCGTTCGTTTTTATTGCATGGTTGTTTCTGCTGTTATAGCTGGTATTATTCTTGCTATGTAGAAAAGAGCCAAGCAGACTTACCTGCATGATAGTAAAATATTCTGCAAGGGTGGGGGGAGCACATGCCTTTATTCCTAGAACTATGGAGGCAAAGGTAGGTAGATCTCTGTGAGTTCGAGGCTAGACTGGTCTACAGAGTAACACTTCCAGGACAGCCAGGACTACACACACATACACACACACACACACACACACACAACTGTCTTGAAAACAAACAAACAAAAACAAACAAGCAAACAAAAGAATAAGGCATTCTACTCTGATTTGTTGCTTCCTTAGCCTTCTTGGACTCCCCAGGGAGATTCAGGTCCTAGATCTGGAAGGTTAACTCCAAGAATGCAGAGTTTAGGACTAACTTCTATCCTTTGTTGTTCCTTCTCTTTTACAGAGTATCTGCCAAGACCCAAGGTCACCATGGATTGGCAAAGCAATAAGAATGGCACCTGCATAATCAATCTGACATGTTCGGTGGAACAGGAAGGAGAGAATGTGACGTACAGCTGGAAAGCCATGGGGCAGGCAGTAAATGAGTTCCATGACAGTGCCAACCTCCCCATCTCCTGGAGACTGGGAGAGAAAGACAAGACTTTAATCTGCATGGCCAGGAATCCAGTCAGCAACAGTTCCTCAACCCCCATCCTTGTCCAGAAGCTCTGTAAAGGTGACAGTCTTTTTGGAAACAGGCTGTGTCATTGAAAGGCCTCTGGGAAAACACCAGTGTGGGAGGAAAATGGAAGTTAGATCCTTTTCCCTGTTAACTCCACACCCACAGCCACCCTCCTCATGACTCTACTCGTTTCTCTTTAAGATGTTGCCACAGACCTAAACTCACCCAGGGGCATCATATACACCCTGTGCATCTCAGCAGTGCTCATCCTGTTTATTGTCTCGCTGGTGATTATTCTTCATATTAAGTGGGAACAGAAAAGAAAAGGTAAAGCATGTATTTTTTTGTCTTCATATGTTTTCTTTTATCCTTCAAGCAATATATTACATCTGTGTAACAAGATTTAGTGTTAATTCAATGTTAAAGATATAAAGATAAGAGGGTATGGTCTCTTCTCCTAAGAAGTGCAGAGTCAGCCGAGCAGTGGCACACGCCTTTAGTCCCAGCACTTAGGAGGCAGAAGCAGGCGGATTTCTGAGTTCGAGGCCAGCCTGTTCTACGGAGTGAGTTCCAGGACAGCCAGGGCTACACAGGGAAACCCTGTCTTGAAAAACCAGAAAAAAAAAAAAAGAAAGAAAGAAAGAAGTGCAGAGTCAATGGCTGGAGAGATAGCTCATTCAATAAAGTGCTTGCCATACAAGCATAAGGACCTGGTTCAAATCCCAGAACTCAAATTTTAAAAAAAAAAAATGCAGATGTGGCAGCATGTGTTTGTAACCCCAGCACTAGGGAGGTGGAAATAGGTGGATCCCTGGAGCTTACTGGCCAGCTATCCTAGCCTGACTAGTTCAAGACAGTGAGAGACCCTGTCTTATAAAACAAGGTAGACCATACCTGAGGAACAACACCCAAGATTGACCTCTGGCCTTCCCACACGTGCATATGCACTCATGTGCACACACACACACACCTGCACCTAATCACACATGAATATGAACACACACACATACATGTACACATATACAAAGAGAAAAGCTCAGTCAGCTCTATGCCTTAGCTCCAAACTAGAGAGGGTGCTTCTTGCCTTCTCTCCTGAGGATAGGGTCCTATCCTAGTGCTCACTTCTGTCCTTTCCTCAGAAGGACATATAGATGCAGCCTTTCTGATGACACAGATCCTACCTACATTGCTGACTCTCATTCTGCCCCTGCTTGGCAGACAATGGTCTCCCAGCCCTTTCTATCCTCATCCCTGTCAGTGCCCCAAGCAGCCTGTCTTCTCTACTCAGTCAGCACCAAGATCCCTCTTTCTCTTCACCTCAGGCTAGACATACTCTTCTTGGATATACCTTGCTCTGACTCTCTACAGTGTGTCCCACACGGAGTTTCAAAGCCCTCATTTGTTTCTTCCCTCCATACTGGTACTATCCACCTTGAAGTCAAGGGTGGGCTATGGAGGAAAATTGCAGGGACCGTCAAGTATGAATGCAGACTTTGAGATAGATCATCTTTCTCTGTCAGAGACATTGTGGAGACATTCCTGGCCTCCTCTGCTTCCCACTTTGGCTACCTAGATCTTAGGATTGGGAGGTGACATGACACAATGACTAACTCATCTTGACTTATCAAGGACTTTCTCCATTTTTCCACTGAAAGTTCTCTGTCCTCGAAAGCATCGCCATTTCAGAATGAGTAGGATGGTTGGGCACCCTGAGTAGGATCATCCAGGGCCAGGGGACATGGTGAGTGGTAAGAAAGGCGGCCTTTGATTCTTTCAACCTGGTTTCAGGCTTTGAGGAAGACAAGAAGAGAGTTGACAGTCACCAGGAAATGCCCAACTCCTGCCCTCACCTGGAGGAGAACACAGACTATGACACGATCCCTTACTCAGAAGTGAGTCCTTTTCCACTTTTTTCTGTGACCAGTTCCACCTCTCTAAGACTTTCCCTGCTTCGCTTGAGACTTCTCCCTACAAACTTGGATAGCACAGAAAGAGGAAGGGATTAAGATGTGTAGTCCTAAACCTTCAGTCAACCCTGCCTCCCCCAACACCTTAATTCTTTTCTATGCAGAAGTGGGCGACCTTTAGAACACCTGACTCTGACCCAAACCTGTAACACTTATGCAAGCAGTTACATGAGTCATCTTTTTCTTTCCACGGTTTATGATGTTGGTCTCTAACTTCTCATAGGAGGTGGGAGGTGGAAGGTGGGCCTGCTGTGGAGCCTAATCAATTTCTAAAGTCACAGCTATCACTCTGTCACCTACTCCCTCTTCTCTCGTTCAGGACCTGCTCTGCATGGTCAGGATCAGACTTAAACTAACTCAGGATGTTTATCTTTAATCATAAGTTCTTGTCCTCAGTGATGCTTCATCTTCAGTTCACTAGGCATCCTTACTCTTTCTCCAGGAGCCCTTGAACTATTGGATAGAGTCAGTTTGCAACACTAGCACTATAATTTCACTTCAGCCTTTAGCCACCTTAGGAGACTCACAGTTCAGGAGACAGATCACGATGTATTTTGAAATTCATTGAAACATAATACAGAAAATGATGCAGTAGAGAAAATTGAATAAACATATGAATAAAAAGCAATGATGCTCTTTAAAAGTGATGAATATACATCATTATAGCAGAAATAAAACAGGAGAACTTCTACTGCCCACACCTATTCCAGAACCTTCGTTTTCTTCTCTCCATCTTCTCTTTCCTATACTTTGCTTTCTCTGGGTTGTCTCCCTGGTCTTATCTACATGACTGTTTTGTGTTTATTAATAGGAAAGGACACCGGAAGAAGATGCACCAAACACATTTTATTCCACTGTGCAGATTCCCAAAGTGGTAAGAACCTTTCCAGCTGAGTCTCATCTTACTTGCCAATCCCTTCCTCTGGAGCATGCTCAGTCAGACTCATAGTTCTTGGACTAAGGGATTCTCAGGGATTAAAACAGACCCTGCCAGCTCCTCATGTCTGCCTTCAGCTGGAGAGTTCTTACTCCCTGCCTGTGGTGCCAGACATATGGAGGCCATTTAGCTTTGATCGAGTTTTCTGGATAGTTTTTCATGGCTTTGTTTGAGGCTACCCAAAAATATAGGAAATAGATGAAAACAGAGTAGGGAAGGGGTTCTAGATTGGAAGGATAAAGACCAGAAAGGTTCTGTCTAATGTCATGGATGAGGAGAAGAGCTATTAGTTTGTGCTATGCTCGGGAGGAAAGGGGTCAGGGAGGGCGACTCCTGTTGTAGCAGCTCCTGTTGCTCCTGAGCAGCTGGTAACTGGAGGAGGGAGATCTGCTTGCTCTGCTATATTACATCTGCTTTGCAGCCTCCCTCTTAATCCACAGATGTGGGGAGATGTATGGCTTATCCCTCCACAGCTTGTGCTTTGCAAGAACAATGCCTTCTTCTCTGTTTTCCTTTCCTCTCCAAAACAATCAAAAAAGAGAATGATGCTGGAGATTATTTCCTTAGTGGCAGAAACGCTCGTGAATTAAATCTAAGACTGCATGGTTCGTTAAAGATAGAGAAAGATAAATATATTTCACTTAGAGAATAATCTCTCTAAGCCAAAAGTAAACAGGACTTTGCATGGAGGAGCTATGGATTCGGTACCTTTAGAAAGAGTGTCTGGGATGAATGGTTATCACAGGTGACAGGGTGGGATTTTAGGGTCCTGATTAGAGTTTAATAATAAATGTGTCTGTACAGTATAAGGCTGTTAGCCTGTTTGCTGGGACAGTTCCTCAGCTAGCCCATCACATTCAACCCAACTTCCCTGCCACCATGCCTCTCCAAGTGGCTCTCTCTCGATTTGCTCTACCTCCCTGACCTGTTCCCGGTCTGCTTCCATCCCTCTGCCACTCCGTTCCTCTCCCTCTGCCCCAACTCCAGCCTTCAGCTCTTTATTCCTCAAATGCTTGTATCTCATGGAAAGAAAGAAAGAAAGAAAGAAAGAAAGAAAGAAAGAAAGAAAGAAAGAAAGAAAGAAAGAAAGAAAGAAAGAAAGAAAGAAAGAAAAAGGCTATTAGCATAATGGGAGAGATTCCTCCCCCACAGCAGCTTGCTTTTCTTCTGGGCAGGTGAGGAAGCAGCAAACATTTACATATCCTGCCAGCCTGGCACCACTCTACAGAGCAATTAACAGTTGAGGATGCAGGGGCACATCTTCATAGCCAGTTGATACCATGTGTGTGGGGGGTGGGTTATCCCAACATGGTCTTCTGTGAAAGATCCAAAACTCTGCCCGTGTTCAGTCTTCTTCATGTCTGCCTGCAGGTGAAGGGTCCCCGATCCCTGCCTGCAATGCCACACACTCCAAGGCCGTTAAGCTTTGAAAATGTTATCTAGACAGCAGCACTCCATCCTCTCACTCCAGGAAAAAAAGCTGAAAAAAAAAATCTCACCATTCTGAGCAGAAAGGAAAACTGTCAAAGACTGAATGTGAATGTCTCCATGCCAGACCATTTGCACACAGATGGTAAAGGTCTGGCTCAAGGGGTTTCAAGGAACAATGACTCTTGGGGATGGGATACAGCCCATTCAGACATTCTGACAAAGAATCTGGCTATGCCCATCCTGTCTCCAGAAATTATGAATGATGCTGTGTTCACAGGCAGTGGACTAATTTGTTTGATGAAGAAATTTCAAGACAGCACAGCATCTAGGCTGTAGCACGTCTATGTTCACCGTTTTTATTCACATTTATAGTAACTCTGTTGTATGCAAATATTTAATCTCAATCATTCAGTTCTCAGGTAAAAGACACACAACGTTTTATATTTATAATATAAATATAATATAAATAATATAAATATAAATAATATAGTGCCTTTATAGCACTAGAGCTGGTCAGATATCTGCCCTCTAAGCTATTTTGCCTACTTCCCTATCAATAAATCTGAGATAAAATTTGCCATGTTCCAGCTAGACTGCTCTTACTCCAATTGGCCCAGCCCTCATGGCCATATTTTCATGATTCACCTACCCAGTGGTGTCTTCTCCTCTCTCTGCCTTCTCTCTCTTTCCTCCTCATGATCCTCCTGAGTCAGATCCCAAGCCTAAGAACCAAAACCTCACCTACCTCTCTTCTGCCCAGCTATAGGCTGCCAGCATCTTTATTCAACCAATAGTTTTACATTAAAGAGCAAGGAAACATGGCATCACTTTGTGTAGATGAGGATTCTCTAGTCTCTGAGGGCAACCAGACCTTGGGGACCAGTAATAAGTATTACAATACAGAGCAACAGACCAAACCTCTACAGAACTCAAAACAAAGAAAAGAAACAGGAGGATGTGAAAAGCATGCGGTTTGATAGATAGCATAAAAGGTTTTCAAATGGGTTTTTCTGCTTAGACTGTAATGGTTAAAGAGATGCACTCCTTTGAAGAGTAACCCCAGACCATGCCCTAGGACAACAGAAAAGGGGCACTGAGAGCAAGACCCTGTCTATCAAAAACTTCAAGGTAAAAACTGAAAAACCCTCTTCAAAAAGCTGTCATTTAAAAGGAAGAATGCCTGAACATAGAGTGTCCCATCGTCACATCAGACTGGGGAAGTGTTTCTCTGGATCCTCACAGTTCTCAGAGGCTGCTGGAGCCCTGACCCAAACAGGGATGGCTCTATCCTGGAGTGGCAGCAGAACTCAGCAACGCCCAGCTTTACACACATGCAGAATGTAAAATCTGGGGAGCCACTGGGGCTCACACTAAGGTTCCAGGGGAGGAACACCAGGCAATGTGTGCCGAGGGTGGGCTTTCCGAGTGGACCTGTCCTGTAAGCTTACATGAAACTATGAAGGCAAAGCCTAACCAGAAGTTTAGAGTCCAGGATGCTGGAGCTGCCAGGAACATGAAGCATCTACTGAGAAAGACTTCAGGCACTGAAAACACTCAAGAAAGAGGCCATGTGTGGTTTAGGTTGCAAGGTCATGGAAACAGGCCTCTTCAAATCCACTGGAACATACATGATGATACCATGTACCCAGGATGCCAGATACAGAACTTCAAGGTTTATGTCTCTCAGCTGGGTTTTGACCTATCTTTGGCTCTTTCTTTGCCATGCCCCATCCCTCCCTTTTGGAATGGGAATGTTTCCTTTGCCATTGTACATTGAAAGTATGTAAGTTGTCTATTTTATAAGAGCTCACAGCTAAGACTTTGCCTTACAGCTCATAAAAGACATTGGACGTTGAACTATTATGTCTAGGAACTCTTGAAATTAGATGGAATGCATTTTGCATTGTGTGACAACGTGAACCTATTGAGCCAAAACCTGTGAGCCAAGATGGGAATGTTATGGGTTGAGTCTAAAAGATGCTCCATGTACAGGCTTGTGTGTTTGAACACTTGGTGTTCAATTTGAACAGTTGATGTTATTTAAGGGTGCTGTAGACCCTATAGAAGATAGAGCCTGCCTGGAGACGCTGAGTCTCCAGGAGGGAGGCCTTGAAGGTGATATTCACTTCTAGCTCTGGGCTAACCTCATGCAGAGTCCCGTCCACCATGTTATGAAGAAGCAGACATTGCAAACTCCTTCCAACATAGACCATGCTCCTGAAGCCACCATGCCTCTGATGACGATGGAATATAACCTCTAGAACTCAAAATTGAAATCAGCCCCTTCCCTTGTAATGTGCCAGCATTTTGGCACAGTGGTAACTTCCTTCCAGAATAAGCTACTCTTAGCGTCTTCGGACTCTGAGGTTCATCGTCCAATTGCTGAGAACCCTTCTCAAGCCCAGAATCTGTATTCCTTTCTGCCGATGTGACTGAATCTGTCACTTAGTCCAGAGAAAAAGACTGGGAGATGCCTTGATACATAAGTACACATTAATTAAGGCCTCAGGACAGGATCTTAAGTCCTATCCTATTCCAGAACTTGAGATTAGGACTACCAGAAGACTATTTGCCGGGACAGACAGATGTGTACAGCACAAGCAGGTTTAATTGTGCCAAATAAATGTATTGATTTATTTATGGAACCACCAGCTATGAGCCAGATGCTGTGTTGCACTTGTATGAATTATTCTAATACACCCACTCTTGCTCGATATCTCATGAACCACTTTATAGGGTGCCACAGAAATACTGACTTTGGAGTCCCAGAAGGGTATGTAGGTACCAGTGGCCAAAATGCATAACGACAGAAAATCCAACTAAACATCTATGTTTGGCTGGCACCATCCGAGGTCATTTAAAGCATATGCTGAAGGACAAGGACCTATCAACTTCATTTATACCTACATGCTCCAAGGGAAATGTGTAAGCCCTGAGCCTATAGAGGAGTCCATCTTTATCAATAGAGAAATAGCCTGGATACAAATTTTGAATCCAGTCTAAGACCTAGCATCAGAGATAGAGTCTGGGGTTTGATGGCTTGAAAACCTTTACAGTTGGTGGTGGTGGTGGTTTGGTTTGGTTTGGTTTTTTGTTTTTTGTTTTTCCGAATCTTTATTGAGAACTTCTGCTAGGTTAGTCTTCTAGGTAAAACAAACATATACCCTCCCCCATAAAGCTTATTTTCCTTTTTAATGTCGTAGAAGAGACATGGGAACATGTAGACTAGGTGTGTGTGTGTGTGTGTGTGCACGCGTGCACATTTGATGTACTCCCAGAACAAAAACTACATGTCTTCATGGGAACACTGAAAGGGAACTGGGCTTCTAGGGCTGAGGGATATGAAATCAAGTAGACAAATACGTATTTAAAAGAGAAGTCAAGAGGATGTCTTGAGCTGACTGGGAGGGGAGGTGAAAGCTAAAAATAGGCTGTTTCCCCCCAACACATAACAACTCTGTCACAACCACAAAGGGCTGAGCTAGGCTCTGCCCAGAGCTGCATAGGCATTTGTCCAAGACACAGATGTAAATGCTACTAAATTCTGTATATTAATTACTGTGTTTATTACTTTAATTGTATGAAGAAATAAAATATTATTTAAATAAAATCGGTACCTATTAGGGAACGGTTTCCCGAAATTTCTCTCAAAGGTGAGAGGTAGGGCACAGAACAGCACCTGAAGAGAACTATTTACAATGTGGCCAGAAGAAACTGGGGCCTCAAATTTGTTCAGGTAATAATAATTCTGTAGTTGTCCATGTCCCCTGTATTGATCTTTTAAAAGCATTGCAGAATTCACATACAGAAAATATGTGTCAGGGCTGGAGACTTGGCTCAGTCGTTAAGAGCACTGAGTGCTCTTCCAGAGGTCCTGAGTTCAATTCCCAGCAACCACATGGTGGCTCACAACCATCTGTCATGGGATCCGATGCTCTCTTCTGGTGTGTCTGAAGACAGCGACAGTGTACTCATATACATAAGATAAATAATTCTTAAAAGGAAGGAAGGAAGGAAGAAAAAAAGGAAGGGAGGGAGGGAGGAAAGGAGGGAGGGACGGAGAAGGAGAGAGAGAGACAGAGAGAGAGAGAGAGAGAGAGAGAAGAGAGAGAGAGAGAGAGAGAGAGAAAATATGTGTTGTGTTGCTATTTGCAGTTGTCACATTCTGGAAACTGCCTAAGACTGAGGTGAAAATGAGGGTTACATAGCACAGGCTTTAAGAACACAGGGCAGAATGTGAGAGTGGCAGCTCAGTGGTGACTGAGTACTGACTGGTTTTCCAAAGGACTCAGGCTTAATCCCCAGCACTGACAACAAGGTGGCTCACAACCATCTGTAACTCCAGTTCCAGGGCATCTGGTGCCCTCCTCTGGTTTCCGTGGGCACCAGGCATGTGCACAATACATAGACATACATGCTGATAAAACATATAGCATACACATAAAATAATGTAATTAAACTAAATTTTTAAATACAGGTCCTATACCCAGGTGTGGGGGATCTATGCCTATAATCCCAGCATTTGGAAAGCTAACCACAAATTTGAGACCAGCATAGGCTATATAGGAAGGCCCTGTCAATATTATTATTATTATTTATTGTTGTTATGCATTTACTTTTTGTGAAAATTAAAATATTTAATTTGTGGTGGAACATACTTATAATCTTAGCACCAGGAGACATAAACAGAAGGACTATGCATTTGAAGTTCATCTAGACTATACGAGACCTTATCTCAAAAAAAAAAGAAAGAAAGAAAAGAAGAGAGAAAAGACAGGTCTTACATTTTTATAAAGCTAGAAAATGTTATGGCATCACAAGAGGAAAAGGTAACATGTAGAATGAATGCATTCCATGGGCACTGCTACACTGAAAGACATGCCTTGCATGAAACCCTGGATTCCAGCCCAAGCTCAGTATGAACTGAGTGTCGTGGTGTGTGGTTGTAATGGCTGCACTCCAGTGGTATTGGCAAGACGGTCAGAAACTCAGAATCCTGTGTTAACAAGCTCCAGGTGAGCCTGAGATAAGTGAGACACTGTTCCTAAATAAGTAAATAATAAATAGGAAGGAGAGGAGAGAAGGGAAAGAAACCAATTCTCTTCTCAGTCCTTCAGTTAATATGAAGTATATTTAAAATAAATCTATATGTGTAAAAAAATAAAAGAAAATACTTCAAAACTATTAAGACTGGTTGCTGGGGAAAATGGAAGTTTGTCTTGTTACATGTTTGGGGTGTGGGTGGGTGTGTGTGTGGTGTGTGTGGGTGTGTGTGTGTGTATGTGTTTATTTTCCAAATGCTTTCAGTTTAAGAAAATTATCATTGTATAGAAGAATGGAAGACTTTTTAAATAGATTTTGGATGAGAACAAAAGAGCTGGTGTCTGCTAAGAAGAGGTGAAGGGGAAATCTGAAACCCACCTGCTAAAAGTGTGGTTTCAGAGGTGGAAAATGTCCCGCTATGGGGGACTAGAGGAAGACCCTCCCACAGTGATCACAGGAAAAGATTAATTTCTGTCAGAGCCTGTGGCTTGAATCCGTGGTGGTTTATGGGGAGACAAAGAGAGCCTGGGCTTTGACTCCAACACTCCAGTCTCCTCTTTTCTGGGAACTAACTCATATGGTAAATAATTAGGATTATCATCGACCCTCTCATCTCCACCACCACCCCCTTCATTAAATGAGGTCTGGAATCTATGAACTCAATATTTCACAATATTAGCTGCAAAAGGAGGTTCCTTCCTCTTGAGCTCAACTTATAGACAAAGGAAACCACCAGCTTGTCAATGTGAAAAGTCACACCACCTCACAGGCCCACCACATAGAGCCCTCCAACCTCTGTGGTGTAGGACTTGTGAAATGTGAGAAATGAATTCTCAAATATAAAAACCTAATTAAGAGAAGGAGGAGGGAGCAACAGTTTATGCATCATTTCAGGAAGGCACTTGCTCATGCGCTCACACACACATATTTCTATCTGTCCAACAGCACTACTGAGTACAACTAATGGCAGGCACTGTTCAAAATGCAGAGCGCAGAAAAGAGGTCTGTGCATTCAGGGTGCTAATACTAGAATGAGAGGTCAACGTGGGCACTACCCTTCAAATTACATACAGCAGTCATGACTGCTAAGAATGAGAGGCATATGGTGCTGTAGTCACCTACAACAGGGGGCTTTCCTAGGGCAAGAGAATAGTCAGAGGCTCTCCAATTCAGTAAAGATTGCTGTGGTCCATCACAACATCCAATCCATCTGTGAACTGCTGGAGCAGGTGAAGGGGAGCCCAGTCCTGCAGAACCAAAGCTTCAGGACCTTCATGACACAGGGCAACAACAGGATATCCAAGAGTCCCAGTAAGGATCCAGTATTGATAGCATAGCAGAAACCAGTCCTTGAACCAGACAGTGGCTTGTTGTAATGAACATTGTAAATAAAGCTGCTTGGGCAAAAGAGTATACTGTGTGACACACCATGACACACCACAGCTTCCATGACGA
Organism: Mastomys natalensis; assembly: GCA_021653895.1. Lineage (NCBI taxonomy): Eukaryota > Metazoa > Chordata > Mammalia > Rodentia > Muridae > Mastomys > Mastomys natalensis. The sequence continues at coordinate 546,009 of JAJTUV010000925.1, read as the reverse complement.
GATGTGTTTTTTAATATTTATTTATGTATATATTTATTGTTTTCTCTTGGAGGAGGTTACGAGGGCAGAGGATGGATACAGGAGAATAGGGAGGTGAGTGAGACTGGGGTTCATGATGTGAAATTCACAAAGAACCAATAATAAGTTTTAAAAAGTTTTCTCGTGATAATTATCACAATAAAGCTTAAGGCACGACTACACTGACACTCCTTTAAATACTTATGACTTCTTCCACAAGAATGGGCTCTATTGACTGAGAAACTAAATCCCTTCCTTCAAAGACAAAAGCCTGTGTGTATAGCATTCTGGTTTCTCTAGTGCTTATCTGTCAACACAAGGACCTCAGGCCCTTCTGCAGCTTATGTGCACACATAGAGTAAGACTGTGCACATATACAGGAGGCAGGGCTAGTGAGGAAACTAGAGGAACAGGAGAAAACCAACCTCACTTTCTGACATCTCACTCTGATAATAGCCAGTTTAGTCTTGGGAGCTCTAACTCATACACAAAAGGCAAAGATGAGTGACTCCCATGGGTTACCAGCAATGACCAACTCCCACGAGGCCCCCCTTATTACAGGTTCTACCACTTAGTAATTCACTTACACTTTAAAACTAGCCTCTAGAACATGTCCCAAATGAAAGGCAAACCACATCCAAACTACCAGAAAGTTCTTTGGCTCAGCAAAACCTAAATAATTTAGCTGGCCTAGTAAAGTGTACCTGTAAACTCAGCTATACAGCAAGAGGGCCACTAAGTCCAAGAGTTCAAGACTAGCCTGAGAAGCATAACAAGACCCTAACTCATGAAAAGAGAAGAAGGAAGAAGAGGAGGAAAAAGATTGTTTTGACCATGAGTTGAGGGATGAGTAGAGTCACTCCCATTTCTACCCTGAATCTAAGCTATGGAGAAACAGCAATCTACATTTGATATGAGTTCAGAGCATATACAACTTTCTGGAGAGCCTTCCCTTAGCCTTAAACGTTATTTGCTACAGTCTGTGTCCCTTTAAACTCACATGTTGAAATCCTAACTTCCAACATGATGATGTCAGGGGAGGTCTTTGAGAAGGATTAGGTCTTAAGTGTTTTCATGAGTGACATTACCATGTGACAATACAGAAGCCATGCTCCATCTATAAGAGATCTATAAGAGATCCCTCAGCAGACAACACACTTTCCAACGTCTCTCTTACAGATCCCAGTTACCAAGCTATGAGCAATAATTTTCTGATAAAGTGTTCAGTATACAGTATTTTTGGTATACTAGCTGCCTTAGTTTGGGTTTTACTGCTGTGAATAAACACCACAACCAAGACATCATTTAATTGGAGTTAACATACAGTTTCAGAGGTTCAGTGTATTATCATCATGGAAGAAGACATAACAGCATGCAAGCAGACATGGTGCTGGAGGAGCCAAGAGTTCTACAGTTTGATCTGAAGCAGTCAAAAGGAGACTTGCTTCTCTGCACTTCACACTGGGCGGAGCTTAAGCACTAGGAACAACTCTCAAAACCCACCTACACAGTGACACACTTCCTCAACAAGGCCAAGCCTATTCCAACAAGACCACACCTACTCCAACAAGGCCACACCTACTCCATCAAGGCCACATCTCCCAATAGTGACAGTCCCTGGGCTAAGTATATTTAAAGCACCACACTAGCAGAAATAGACTATGTATTGTCAAGTCCTTAAAAACTATCCCACTATTCAATCACGTCACCTGCTTCAAGATGGCATGGAACATAGATAGTAAGAGAGTGCCAGGCAGCGGTGGCAAACGCCTTTAATCCCAGCACTTGGGAGGCAGAGGCAGGCGGATTTCTGAGTTCGAGGCTAGCCTGGTCTACAGAGTGAGTTCCAGGACAGCCAGGGCTACACAGAGAAACCCTGTCTCAAAAAGAGAGAGAGAGAGAGAGAGAGAGAGAGAGAGAGAGAGAGAGAGAGAGAGAGCTTGGACCCATTGTACAGCCAAGTAAGACTGACTGGTAGCACTATATGGACAACCATAATGGTGAAAGAGGCATTCTCTAGGTCCAAAGGTGATAGCTTGTGAAGAATTATAAGTCTAGGAAAAGCGCATTCGTATCTAAACTGTATCTTCCAGCAAGAACATGCTCCTTCCATGATTAAAGCTGAGAGAACAGTGTAATCAATGGCCACCACAGGAATAGCTTGTCAACTCAGAAAATGTCATTTAGTTCATGTCCCACTCAACAAATCAAACTGCCAGAGACCTTTTGTTTTAACTCAGAGTTGCAATATTCAATGCAGGATCTCATTTGTGCCACTGTATCCTTATGTTTAACTTGATCCAAGTTCGTGCTCCTTCCACAATTATCCTATGTGCAGAGAGAGAATCTCTTAGAGCATCACCTGATGGTAAAAAAGCCAATAGTTTCAACAAGATCATAGAAAAAAAATTTCTAACCTGAAGAAGGAGATGTCTATCATGTGACATAAACATGTCAGAAAAACTAAACGGAAATAAATGCTACACTGTGACCAAAACAACTGACAGAAGCAACTTAACGGAGAAAGACCTACTGGTCTCGTGGCTTCAGAAACTTCAGTCCACTCAGGGCGGGTGGAGGAGAGCTTAGGATGTGGTGATACCATCATGTGATGGAGGAGAGCTATTCATGGCTAACCAGAAGCAGGGAGAATGGAGTTAGAACCAGAAGCCAAGCTCCAAAGGGCAGCCCACCAAATCCAGCTTTCACCAGCTGTGCCCCACCTCATAAAGGTTCCTCAGTGTCTGAGCTAAGGAAGCAGTGTTCAGAGCATGCGCCTGTGGTGGTCCTGGGGGAGCATGTCATACTGAAATCATAAAGCCCTCTCTGATTTTCCTAGATCTTCTTACTGTCATGATTCAGTTGGAAGGGGGAAATATTTATATGCTGCTAACAGAAGCAAGACAAAACAGCTGATTGGTCAAAGTGGAGAGTCCCTAGGTAGAGCTTATTCTGTGATTTTTTTTTTTCATTAGTTAAAATCTTCTGAGTTATACTCTGTTTGCTTAGGTAAAATCCATTTAGCCATTTCAGCCTAAATGGTCTTCTAACTAATTTTTTAAACAGTACAATTATTATGAATAAGAGCAAAGGTCTATTTAAATGTAATAATTAAAGCTGCCCCTCAAAAAATGGCATTTAAAGTGAATCTGGGCCATTTAAATTCAATCATCACTCAGTAACATAAATTAATGATGTTGATGTATTATACTTAATTATTTATTAATTTATGTTTCAAACTATTTCATTTTTCTTAAATGAATAAGATTCCTTTTCTGAGCACTTTAAAAATAAGCAGATTATTTTTAGACATAAGGGCTGTATGTTTCTTGGGAATTTTGAGCAATGAAATGGGTTTTATGCCCCAGTCAGAGTCAATGTCCCTCTGTCACTCACACCAGGAAAGAATGTCAGCCGCAGGGCTCTTCTTGCAGAATCCTTCACTTCTGAGTCTCCAGGGTGCCAGCTTGTAGTCTTCTGGTCTAAAATCAAGTCAGATCAATTGAATCTCCAAAACTCCCAGGATGAAAAGGAAGAGAATCCCTGCCCCCTTGGGGCACAGAGTAGGAAGGAGGCTGGATGAACAATGCCATAGATTAGGAATTGAGCTAGAACAAACAGGAAAAAAATGAGAAGATGGAGAAAGAGGGAAAGATATTGCAGACAGAAAAGCCAGAGGTATGAGTGAGTGGCAGGTCCCCTTAGAAAGAGGAATCTGGGAACTGTAGATACACAGGGTCTGGAATATGCAGGCTCCATAGAGAGGAAAAAAGAATGTGAATGCCTGAAGTCAGTTACCATGCCTCCCCACATCCCATAATACCCATACAGGCGCTCCGTCAATCCTCCCTTGTGCCTGTTAGCTTAGGTATTGTATATTATGTATTGGAGCTGCAGGGAAAGGGAGACAGGCTTTGCTCACGGAAAGCCCAGCACTTGATCCCACAGTGAAGCACAATCACTGCCATACTTGAACAACACAGCGTCCTGCTAAGGCCAATCACCAGCTCGAACTGAAGCCAAAGTGACCGATAAGCTGGTCAGGCTGTGATGATTGTAATTGAGTTCCTGGAGGCATGGGAATTCGTCCACACCTCTTCTACACAGTGTCTGCACTAAACTTACAGAATGCTAAGATATACTTAGCATACACATTTGCTAAAATGGATAAAAGATGCTAAAATAGTTACACCTCAGATAGTGAGGCAGATACCACAGGGGGGTCTAGTTTTTAAATTTTATTTCCCATGAAGAAACTCAACACCGTGCCAACCTGGCAGTGTACCACTGAGCTACACAGCAGCCTGGATAATATTTTTCATTTCTTTCATTTTCTGCGTCCTTTTATTTTTAGCCTTATTTTAATTGACATATAACTGTATACATTTAAGAGTTAAAATGTAATGTTTCGGTATGCATGTGCAATCAGTGGTACATGATTAATTCAAATTAATATATCCCTTACCCTGCTTACTTTAATTTTCATAGCAACACATCGGTGGCTTATTCTTAGTTGTTCTGAAATATATTTTCCATGTGATCTCACACTTGCTAGCCAACCGAGCCATGCCCCTATACCACATTGCTATTGACTATAGTCACACTGTTGTCTAATAGGTCTCAAACGCCATACCCTCTTCTATCTGAAGTTTTACAGCATTTGATCTGCATCTCTTTTCTCTGAAGCATCATAGGTTATTAAGCATGAAATCAGCGCATGCATATCTTCATTTAAAAGTACACCTCTGACAATTCAAGCTGGACAGAAACAAGTGATTGTAGTTGAGAGGCCATAATGGTGGTTTGAATTAGCAGTAAAGAAAAGGTAAGCAAAAGCAGGTAGAGGTGGGGACTGTAGATAGTTTCCTGATGTTTTCAACCATGCCAAGTTGAAAGGAGAAGCCAAAGGAGTCTGCCCTTGACTGTGCAGACACAAAACCAACAAAGTGTTGCAGGCTAGCTAGTAAGCATGCCATCACTGTCCACAGGTTCCTATTTATAGTCTCTCCAAACATCATGTGTCCTCCCATGGTCTTGTCACAGCAAAACATCAAGTGAGTCTCTGCATCACATGATACAATCAGAAACTTCCACTTCAGGTCCCTGTCAGGAGCGGGGTATGGGAAGTTCTGCAAGATGGAGTGAGGATAGGGAAGGGCCTTCTCTCACAGAATCCCAAGAGCCAGCAGGAACCCAGCTGAGTCTGGGCAAGGGGAGGCTTGGCAGATCTAAGGCTAACAGAGGACAGGGCTGGTCCCAGGGATGGTAGCTCCAGAGACTGCATCTCTTGCTACCTTGGAAATACTCTTTGCTACCAACCAATGTCCCCACTTTCCTTCAGCTGCTTCCAAGAGGAAGGCAGGCCAGGGATAGACAAACCAAGGATGCCTGAAATAAAAGAAACACGGGACATTATCTGAGCAGAGGAGGCTGATGAGAAGAGCTGGAGCTCTGGCTGACAGGATTCTTGGCAGTGCAGTGGTCACTGTCACCACATGTCCATGAAACATTGAGAGTAGTTTCCCCGTGAGACACAACTGCCCACTGGCCATGGAGGGCCCAGTGGTATTGAACATCGTCTCCAGCCTGCTTCAGAGAGCAGAGCAGGGGCAAGCATGAAGGTCCTGTCCCTCATGATCTGAGAGCCGGCCCATGATACTGGGATTCTTCAGCCTCTCTGTACCAAGAAGTTCCAAGCTGTAAGAAACTTGGGATTGGACAAGCAGAGCATAGGTAAAAGGACCAAATGTGGGTCTCTCCACTTTCCTCACTATAGACTAGTTGATGTTCATCAGGGGACTATAGAGAGTTTTCTAGCTCTGTAGGGCCTAGTGTCCTGCAGCCCTAAGGGGTTGATCTGAAGAGAATAGCCATGGTTTAATCAGCCCCTGTAGTGACTGCTTTGTTTCCCAGTCCTAGCTGCAGAACAACAACCAGCCCTTCAGAGCCCCAAGTAACACTTCCTACCTCCTACTCTGCCTGGAGCTCCCGCCAGCTCCCTCAGGGTGCCAATCACTGTCTTGCCAACTGTCTCCTGAAGTAGGGTTCTTGACTCTGCAGCATGAGGAAGAAAAGCAGAGCTTTTGTATCCATTTCTCCTACTCATATGGGGCAACCTCAAGCCCTGCTATTCCTGACTACCTATAATCACACAGGCCCAGGCCCATCTGTCCCAACAGCACCTTGCTCTTGCAAAGGTGTTTAACCTCTTTCTCAGGATTCCTTGGAGTGGGGGGGGGGGGCTGGATTCCTTCTCTAACTTCTCTGTCCACTCCAAAGCTGCTGTGAAAGGAACATGCTCAGATTTCTAGGCACCCAGGTTCCTGTGCAGGAGCTTGGCACAATAACAGGATTGGAGCTGCTGTTACTGACTGGATCCTTGACAGCACAGGTTTGCTCCAGCACTGTCTTCAGGACTCACAGAGACACTGAGAACAGACCCTCTGTGGGACAATACAGTCCTGGCACTCAGCAGTGTCCAGCTGCCTCCTCTGCTTTCTGCCACACGTCAGGATGACAATGCAATGTCCCTTATCACCAGTACTGGATCTCAGGGTCACATGAGGCTGAGCCAACTTATCTTTGTGTGCAAAAGGGAACAAGGCAGGGACTAGGAAAGGTTTTTTGGGCCTCCACATACAGGAAAGATTACAGAAGGAAGTGTTACTCAAGCCTGCATGACCCTGTGCATACACAAGGAACAACAGAGGAAAGATCTGCCCACATCTTTTCTAGACCTTGGATCACTTGATTGTTTACAAGACTATACCACTTAGTATCTCATTTGCATTCCGTGGTGTAAGCAGGGCTTTTCCATTTCCCAGGCTCCGACGGTTCCAGTAACTTGCCCAAAGTCTGTCTCATCTAGTTAAATGGTGAATCCCAGACTCAAATGTCATGGATCTGTTCCTATTCCTGGATTTTGTTTGTTGTTTGTTTGTTTGTTTTGTTCTGTTCTGTTCTGGGGGGGTGGTTGTTTTACTTTTATTTTTATTTTTTTTATTAATCATTTTATTCATTTACATTTTAAATGATATTCTCTTTCTTGGTTACTCCTCTACAACCCCCATCCTCATCCCCCCTCTGCCTCCTCCCCTTTGCACCTATGAGGGTGCTCCTCCAACCACCCACTCTTACCTTACTGCTCCAGCTTCCTCCTATGCTGGGACATCAAACCTCCACAGGACCAAGAGCCTCCCCTCCCATTGATGTCATATAAGGCTGTCCTCTGCTACTTACGAATCTGGAGCCCTGGAGCCCTCCATGTGAACTCTTTGGAGCTCTGGGTGGTTAGTTGATACTGTTCTTCCTATGGGATTGCAATCCCCTTCAACTCCTTTAGTCCTTCCCCTAGCTCTCCCATTGGGGTCCCCGGGGTCAATCCGATGGTTGGCATGGTTGGCTGTATTTGCATCTGTATTGTTCAGGTGCTGGTAGAACCTCTCAGGGAACAGCCATACCAGGCTCCTGTCAGCAAGTGAATCTTGGCATCAGCAATAGTGTCTGAGTCTGGTGTCTGCATATGGGATGGATCCCTAGGTGGGACAGTGTCTGGATGGTCCTTCCTTCAGTCTCTGTTCCATTTTTTGCCCCTGTTTTTCCTTTTGGCAGTAATATTTCTGGATTCAAAATTTTGAGATGGGTGGATGTGGGACCATGAAAGGATAGCTTGGTTTCTGGTGGAGCACTGGCTAGATATGGCCGGAGACCCAACAGGTATTCCTCAAGGGATGGCATGTATTTTGCCATGTTCCCAGACTCCAGGCTCCTGACATGCAGCTGAAGACATCCATTGATCTTCGCCTTTCAGTCACTTAGGGCAATGCCTCTACAGCCCCTCCAAAAGAGAGGCTTGTTTCACCTAGCACAAGTAGAGAGCATGACTACAGGCGGCAGAGCCTCAAGAGATCTCCATATTAATGAGATACCTAAAGGCCAGAGGGCGTAGCCAATTAAGCATTCCTTTCCAGACCCTCCTCCCTACTCCCTCCCTATTTAACTCAGGTCCACCCTGAGGTCAGGGGTGGGAGGGTACATCCACTTTTGCCATGACAATAAACCTTTTAAAACCATGGACTTCCTTGTGTCTTTGGGGCCCACCGTGGAGAACCGTGGAGAAGGTCTTCAACTATTGAGCCATCATCTAATCTCCCATGGAGGACCTCTATACGTTCCCACCATGGAGACCACCAATTCAAGCAAGTTAGCCAAGCCATGGACCCAGCCAAGCAAGTTCTGTATCCAAGAGTCTCTACCCTGTGGGATGCCGCCAGAGCTTCTCCCTCTCATCCCTCCCGGCATCTCAGTTCTTCTGATGTTCCCAGTGGAGTCTGGGAGCCCAAGGACAAAGATTACTTGCCTCCCAGTCATCCACTTCAGTCCGGAGACCCCTACTCAGGACCTCTACCCCTGCAGGACTTCAAGATGAGACTTTTCCACGCCCCGGCAGAGTTTGGTGGCTTTGCACAGCCCAGCCACCAGTCTGTCCGGTGCTTCATGGAGTAAACTCAGTCAAATTCCTGCGCTTCTGCCTCCCTGAGCAGCAGGCAGACATGAAGCACTCACAACTCCACCCAACAGGACCCACGCCCACACATGGGCACTACAGCCCCACAGGTGGGTTGCTCCATCCCTCAACTGGGGGCCGTGTCTATCTACTGGAGATGGTCTTTACAGGTTCTATCTTCCCTTTGTTGGGTATTTCAGCTAAAGTCATCCCCATTGTGTCCTGGAAGCCTCTCACTTCCCTGGCATCTGGGACTTTCTAGTGGCAACCCCCAGTTCCTCATCACCTACTGCTACATATTTCTATTCAATTTCCTAACCCTCTGTACTTCTCTCCTGTCTCTTCCAATACCTGATCCTGATCCCCAATTTTTTCCCTCCTCCTCCTCCTCTCTCCGTCCCAGGTCCCTCCCTCCCCTCTATCTCTTGTGATTATTTTGTTCCCCCTTCTAAGTAGAATTGAAGCATAAACATTTTGGTTTTCCTTCTTTTTAAGCTCCATATGTTTTGTGGGTTGTATCATAGGTATTCTGAGCTTTGGGCTAAAACCATTTATCAGTAGGTACATACCATGTCTGTTCTTTTGTGTCTGGGTTACCACACTCAAGATGATATTTTCTAGATCCATTCATTTGCCTGTGAATTTCATGAAGTCATTGTTTTTAATAGCTGAGTAACACTCCATTCTGTAAATGTACATTTTCTGTATCCATTCTTCTGTTGAGGGACATCTGGCAATCTACAGATTCAATGCAATTCCCATCAAAATTCCAACTCAATTCTTCACAGAGATTGAAGGAGCAATTCTCAAATTCATCTGGAATAACAAAAAAAACCCAGGATAATAAAAACTATTCTCAACAATTGACAGCACCAGCACTGCCACGCTACCGAGCTTGGGTGTAGGCCTGGGGGATTAAAGGAAGACACAGACTCGGGTCATTCATTATGAGAGAATGCCAAAGCTTTTACTGAGCAGGTTCAATATTTATACCAAGCCAGGGAAGGAAAAACACAAACAGGAACTCAACTTGGGGGGGCAATGGGCTGTCAAGTGTAAATTTCCTTTCTGGGGCACCATACCTACATCAGGATGTTTTGATCTTAGAAAAACTACAGAATGTTACTTAGTAGACAGCAGCACATGGAAAGTCTCAGACAGGGCATGGCAGCCCTTCGGGGTTCTACAAACAATAAAAGAACTTCTAGGGGAATCACCATCCCAAACCTCAAGCTGTACTACAGAGCAATAGTGATAAAAACTGCATGGTATTGGTACAAAGACAGGCAGGTAGATTAATGGAACAGAACTGAAGACCCAGAAATGAACCCACACACCTATGGTCACTTGTTTTTTTACAAAGAAGACAAAACCATCCAGTAAAAAAAAGAAAGCATCTTCAACAAATGGTGCTGGTTCAACTGGCAGTCAACATGTAGAAGAATTCAAATTGATCTACTCTTATCTCCTTGTACAAAGCTCAAGACCAAGGGATCAAGGACCTCCACATAAAACCAGATACACTGAACCTAATAGAAGAGAAAGTAGGGAAGATTCTTGAACACATGGGCACAGGGGAAATTTTCCTGAACAGGACACCAGTGGCTCATGCTCTAAGATCAACAATAGACAAATGGGAACTTATAAAATTGAAAAGCTTCTGTAAGGCAAAGGACACTGTCAATACGACAAAATGGCAACCCACAGATTGGGAAAAGATCTTTACCAACCCTATATCCAAAAGAGGGCTAGTATCCAAAATATACAAAGAACTCAAGAAGTTAGATGCAGAGAACAAAATAACCCTATTAAAAATGGGGTACAGAGCTAAACAAAGGATTCTCAGCAGGGGAAAATCTAATGGTTGAGAAGCATTTAAAGAAATGTTCAACATCCTTAGTCATCAGGGAAATGCAAATCAAATGGACCCTGAGATCCCACCTCACACCAATCAGAATGGCTAAGATCAAAAACGTCGGTGACAGCAGATGGTGGTGAGGTGTGGAGAAAGAGGAACACTCCTCCATTGCTGATGGGATTGTAAGCTGGTAAAATAACTTTGGAAATCAATATGGCTGTTCCTCAGAAAATTGGAAATAGTTCTACCTGAAGACCTAGCTATACCACTAACAGGCATTCCCAAAAAAATGCTCCAACATATAACAAGGATACATGCCCCACTATGTTTATAGCATCCTTATTTATAATAGCCAGAAGCTGGAAACAACCCAGATACTCCTGGGTTCTTAACCTCCACCCAGAATATATAATAGAAGCAAGGAACTGTGTTGTAATTATGCCTTTTGCCCAGCAGGGGCTCTGTGGCATACCCTGGGCTTCTGTATATTGAGTGACAGAGGTTTCTAGGCTATGCAGTTTAGGTTTCTCTCCATCCTTTCCCTATGTTTGACCTACGAGCCCTCTCTTTTTCCCTAGGCACATGCACCCCATCCTCTTCTTCCAGTTTCCGTTTTCTCATTATTTATTAGAACCAGGAACATTTTGGGAGGCAGCAAGAGCAGCTACAAAAATAAGCAAACTAGGTTGGACAAAGCCAGAGTCTGTGGAAGATGGCTCTGCTACCTACCCTGTAGCTTAGTCACCAGCAAGAGCAGCTGGTCAGTTGTGCCCAAAGTGTCCTCTGGCTGGACTTCTACTGCTGGGAGACTCTCCACTGCTTCTTCCCAGGGGTATCTTCTGTAAGATGAGTCCTGGAGAAAACCCTCTCTTTCTACTTCTACAGTTCCCCTTCTCAGTGTCTTCACTGGTGCAGGTGGCCTGTCAGCAACCCAGAAAAGCAAGGCATCCCGAGTGTGGGACTTTGAGGAAGATGCAGGGCATCCCAGAGTGCAGGGCTTTAAGGAAGTCTGATCCTGACTGGGCAGCAAGCTTTGTCTACTAATGTTGTTATACTTGAGCTCACCCTAAGGCTAAGGTTGTTAGTATTCTGTCTAAACTCCGCCTCCACAGTTACCTAGCAACATCCAGGTAGGCCTGGCCCACTATAAAAGGGGCTGCTTGCCCCCTCCTCTCTCTCTTGATCTCTTAATCTCTTATTTCTCCCTGTCACCTCTTCCCTTCCCCCTCTCTCCACGTGGTCAAGACTGGTCTCTACTTCTCTACTTCTCCTCTCTCTCTCTCTCTCCTCTCTCTCTCTCTCTCTCTCTCTCTCTCTCTCTTTCTCTTTCTCTGCCTCTACTACCCTCCTGGCTCCCCTCCCCATGCCCTGAATAAACTCTATTCTATTCTATACCTGTGTATAGCTGGTCCCTCAGGGGGAAGAGGTGCCTAGGCATGGGCCTGCTGAGACATCCCCTTCCCCCATACCTCTCCACACACCCACAGAACATATTCTCTTTATCTCTTTATCTTTTTATAAACACATCAAAGGTGGTCCCTGTAAGTCCCTGCATCCTCCAGGCTCGGGTTATTAATCTGCAGAGCGAAGTCAGGGCCCATGACACTCACTCGACCACAGTATGGAGATTTTTACCTGGTAAAAACTGTCTAGTTCTCCAGTTTCTGCCATGGTAATTGAGGCAAATGTCCTTGGTTCTGAAGGGGATGTTTAGGAAGTGCTGTCCAGACAGCAGCTACAGGGGAGAGTCCCTAGGATCCCAGTTACCACCAGGGATTCTGGGTCCTCTCTAGAAGCCCCTGGCCCTATGAATACCTAGGTTTCAGGACATCCTGAGTAAGCAGAAGGTCTCAGCATATCTGAGAGCAAATCACAAACTTATCAGCTCTACTTATGAAGTGAAGAAACAGAGATCCAAAGAATGTAGGTAGTTTACTCAGCACCACAAAGCTAGATGGTAACTCTCATCCTTCCCAAGATTAGCACCCTGCTGCTTAGACCATTTTAAAGAGACTTCAGAGGATAAGAATTTTAGTATTCTGTCTAGAGACCTTTCTTGTGATATTTTGGTGATGAATGCAGCTGCCCTTGTCTGAAACATCTGCCTGAGGCTCAGGTAAAATGATTGAGATTAATTGCATTGACAAAGGAAGTCTCAAAAAGCCTCAAAAGTGGTCATTTTATAATTCCTCACCCTTTCAAGTTCAATTCTACTGACTAGAATAGTTTTGCCTACTGGATTACCCTGTCCCTGATATCCATCTTTCCCTAATATCCTCCCATTGCCTACATCAAAGAATCACCAACTTGAAAACTTGGGGGACGTTCCCCAGACACCTTATGCTAGACTGGTGCTAAGACATCCATCTTCTACTCTTTGGACTTGGGTCCTCCTGGTTTGGAGAGTTGTGAAGCAAGCACTTAAACAGCATCGCCACCACCATTATCAACACCACACCTCCTAATTCATCATTGCCACCACCATTATCACTGCCATACCTGCTAATTTACAGGCCTTTAGATCTGGACTAGAATCAATACTATTAACTTCTGTGGTTATCAGGACCTTAGACTAAGCTACTCTACTGGTGTCTTAGTTTGTTTTCTATGCTATAAGAAACTCCATGACCAAGCATAACTCCAAATGGATCAAACCCCTCAACATAATCCCAGCACCCACATGGCAGCTCACAACTGTCTGTAACTCCAGTTCCAGGAGACGTGACACCCTCACACACATACAAACAGGCAGAACACCAATGTATATAAAAAAATAAACAAAATTTTAAAATAAATAAAATAATAAAAAATAAATATATCATAATAGCAGGCTAAAGTTGGGGAAAATGGGATCCTATAAGTTGGGATGGGGAGGTGGTGTGAGAATAAACAGATCAAACTGGGGATATCAAGCCTCTAAATTCTGATGAGTCATTTTACCAATGCAAAGTGACTTCCCACAAGCCCCAAAACACCTTGTCACCTGGAAAAGTTGATACTCAAGCTTCAATGACACACACACCTCCCCCCACCCCCCACCCACACTCACAGTGGTAGCAGCTTCATCCACTGTAGTGGTATAGACACCTCTACACATCCATGGATCTCCACCTTTCTAGCTTTGTCTGAGGAAACAACAGTAGCTCCACCAGAGACAGTTGCCATACATCATGATGCTGATTCTCCTCAGAACATACTTCTCCTGTGCTTCTTCATCTTTAGACCTATAACCAGAACAAGCCTTCACATTTTCTGAAAGATGTTGGGGTGGGATGCAGTGCTTCCTATCTTCTCAAGGAAATAGTTCAGTCCAGAGTCACAAACAACTACTGAAGAAGTTTATTTGGCAAAGTGTTCTAAAGAGAAGTTGGAGTGAGCTGTCTCAGAGAGGGTGGTAGCTATGAGTTGGTTTCTGTTTTGCGAACCTTAAGGAAGTTTCTTATGAGGACTTATGAGGTGAATGGTATATTTGTGAATTAATATGACCCTTTACTCTTTTCAAATTATGGTGGATCAAAACTCATTTTGTAGGTGTTTCTTCCTATATCCTCCACAAAACTCCACAAAGTATGTGGGGGTAGGAGGGAGCATCTCAAACCACAGCGTACACCAGACTATAATGAAGTGGAGGGATGTTTCTCAGTGCACACATGCCCTGGAGCCTTAGCTTTTGATATATCAGGAACAATCTATCTTCCATCTAAGGAAGTTTGACCACAAAGGACCATCAGGATATTAAGACACTGCTGTAGTTTTCTTGAGTACCACATGGCTAACTCCTCTTTCAGGCTTCTCAAGGTTTCTTGATTGACCCCACTGCTGTCTATCAGTTAAGATTTTCTACTTCCACAGAGTTAAGGCATCTGTTACTTTATAAACTGAGGCTTTTCCATGAGAGTTGGGGCCAAGATTTTACACCTTGACAAGTTATACAAACAAGAATAAGGTTTGAACTGTGGTTTAGGAAGCCCTTCTTCCAGCTTCCCTGCTCATGGCTGTCGTAGACCTAACCAAGGGAAAGTCCTGAGTGTGAGCCACGAGAAGGAACACTATTTCCCAAAAGAACTTCCTGGAGCCTCTCACGGATTCAAGGAACATCTATAGGAACAGACACTGCTGGTGTGCAGTAATGGTGGAAGGAAGTTAAAGCTGGGTTAAGCCAAATGTACTCATTGTGCTGTTTTCTCCATTGGACGTTGATCCAAGGATTTATGAGGTCTCTGTTGTTTGATTGGATCCAAAATCCTAAGGCATGATAGAAAGACATGAAAATGTCAAGAAAAGATGACTTCACTGGGCATGAGTCATCTCGCCCATCTCAAAAATCTCAACACAGCTGATTAAACCACTTGTAAGATGACCCGCAAAGGATTTATGTTCCCCTTTCTGAGAAAATACCACAATTGAGATTCTTAAGACAATTAATAAATCATGCTTACAGTCAAAATACAACCTTGACCTCTGTACCACCCACACATGGAAGGAATTCCCTTGACTCTTATGGTCTATGTTCTTGAATCTTATAAATATTCCTTTCTTATCTGGAAACTGACACAATAAACCTTACATACCACCTCATAATCTCATCTACAAAAAAAATTGTTTTAGATAAAATATTCATACCAGAAAATATTTACTTAATCTTCAAACCCACATATAGTCTGTATGGTTCAAACAATGTAACTTCAAAAGCCACAAAATCAGATATGTATAGTTACTGCCAAGGCACTGTGGTGCAAATAACTCAGAATGGCCACCCTGAATTCCATCTCTCTTTGAGTGTACGTTTTTTTCTCAATAAACTAACTTTGCTTCTGACTGACTTGTCCTAAAATTCTCCCAAGTGCATACTGCAGAGATGCCTATTCAGCCATATTTCTTGAGGCACTATTTACAATAACCAACTTAGGGACTCAGCCTACATGTCCATCAACAGAAGAAAAATGAAAAAACAAACAAAACAGCATTTTGTTCAGTTATACAGAAAATGAGATATTCTAGAAAAATCAATAGAACTGGAGATCATTATATTGAGGAAAATACTCCAGGTTCAGAAAGATAAATATTCATAATTTCTTTCATATGTAGAACCTACATGATATATATACTTTATGACATGAAGTAGAGGAAGGAAAGAAGAAAGGGAAGGAATTGGAAATGGGAAAGAAAGATAGAAGCCACAGCCTTTATCTAGTCCTATATTCAGAAGTGATATCACTAGTTCTGTCACATCTATTCACTATAAGAAGCCACTAAGCCCAGCCTGAATCCAAGAAGAGGAGAAGAGTGTCCAGAGGTGAAGATACTTAGCAGACATCTTTAGAATCCATGTGTAGAGCCCATCTTTGATGCTAAAACAAGTAAAGCTCAGCACTGATTTACAATTTTCTTGTAGGATCTGGATGTGCTTGGGACCTCTACCTCAGTCTGAGCAGATACAGGAGTCTGTAGTACTCAATATAAATAGCTCTTCCTGGAACACACACACACACACACACACACATGCACCATGTATGCGTGTGTATTCACATACTTCAGGAAGCTGTGGTAAGGGCATCTTCCTTTAATCTGAGACCTAGAAGTACACCATCATGGGGGCTGAAGAGATATTGGTGTAATTGAGTTCTAGATCCATTCTCTGAAAAACCAAGAACGAGTCAGCAGCATGTATTTTCTCCCATTCTTTGGATCTCTCTCCTCTTCCTACTCATGGATAAGTTCCTAGTATAGCCACAACCACTTGCTACTGGCAGTCTCTGATGTTGATCTTTTGCCTGGAAGATAGATTCTTGTGGTAAAATCAGGAAATTACCTTCCTTATGGTAAGTACTCTGCAACTCTATTTTGAGAACTGTGTGAGAGTGAGTATGTATATAGTGTGTGTGTGCCTGTGAGTGTGTGTGTGTGTGCATGAGAGAGAGAGGGGGAGGGGAGAGAGAGGGAGAGGGAGGGGAGGGGGAGGGGGAGGGGAGGGGGGAGGGGGAGGGGGAGAGGGGAGGGGAGGGGGAGGGGGAGGGGGGAGGGAGAGGGAGAGGGAGAGGGAGAGGGAGAGGGAGAGGGAGAGGGAGAGGGAGAGGGAGAGGGAGAGGGAGAGGGAGAGGGAGAGGGAAAGAACATGCACATTAATTCACCATGAGGAGATGACAGTCTAGTCTCAATCTCAAATAACCCTGGAATCAAACTATATTCCTTTCACAATCACATTTTCCTGTTAAGAAATGCTGTCTCTAGTTTGTTTCCTGTGTAATGTATATAAATTCACAGACTGATCAGAGCAAACCTTCTGATGACAAGCCACCTTGAAGCATCCTAGGGTACAAAAACTGTTAGATCTTTTTTCTATTTCCTATCTTAATTCTTACATCCCCTGGGCTATAGAAGCTTCATATGCTCAAGTGGCCCTACATAATGTTACTCCACCTCCTCCTCCTCCTCCACCTCCTCCTCCTCCTCCTCCTCCTCCTCCTCCTCCTCCTCCTTTTCCTTTCCCTTTAGGCTACAGGTACACTTCTATGTCTTCTTTTTCTCTCATAATTTTTCAACCCAGAACTCGTGGAGTAGCCAGGCTTCAGATCTTGTCTGATTAATCTAAATTCCCAGGGTACACTGCAAAGCCTCAGGAGCCCTGAAATTTGGAGATCTAGGCTGGGGTCATCCAGCAGATACCACGGAGTCTTCATAGGGAAAATGAGTTGTGTTGACCTGAGCTCTTAAGAGCTTTGATAACAATGTTTATCATAAATATGGATCTTGCTTAAAACCAAAAAAAAAAAAAAAAAAAGGCAGGAATGGGGCAATGCTACCATCTCCTCCCAACCCCAAGCCTGACATGACTAAGCCAAAGACAGTCTGAGATCCCCTAGATGATGAGATGGAAGGTAGGCTGATAAAGACATTTTCAAATTTGAAAACAGTGAGAGAATTTCATAGTGGGCACTCATGCTCAGTGCAATGGCATGGAACAGTCCCTCGGAAAGAATTACTATTTCTCTAGACTCTCCCCATGCTGAACATCTAGGTCCTATCAGGGAGTGACTTTATTATTCTATCACTCATCCAGCCACCTCCCCACCCTCTAGGCATCTTCCTATTCATCTTATTTTTAAAGAGATGATGTCATTTGTTTTCTAGCGTTTTACAATTTGCAACAACCTGCTTTCATTAAATATCCCTTGTACATGACATAGCTATGATGAGTTTATCAGTCTTACAGATCAATAAGTTGAGCCTCAGAAAACTTCAGAAATTCACCCAGCCTGACTAATCTCCCAATTAAACAGAAATTTAGAAGAAATGTTTTATTGATTAATATAGCTGCTTTCATGAAAGAGAGTTTGGTGAATGAGTGGGTGAATGCATGAATGCATGAATGACTTTGCTAGCCAATGGGCTTAGAAGGAGAGTGTCTAGTCTCATTCATTTCTTAGCATATGGAATTTGTGATAAATGCATTTTTATGGAGTGAGCGAATGAAAGGTGGTTTGAGTTCAGCTGTTCCTCCGAGTCCCTCTCCTGTTTCCACAGGTCTGGGAGCCTCTGGAAAGGAAACACCTCCAACAATGATGTCAAGAATCCTAGGGGGTTCTGTGACTTTCCTCCTAAACATCTCAATGGATGCAGAGATTGAGCATGTCACCTGGAATTATCCCCCAAAGACTCTTGCTTTAGTGATCTACAAAAAAGATATAATGATTCTAGACAAAGAATACAATGGCCAACTCCACATCAGCGAAGATGGCTACTCCTTGTACATAAGTAACGTAATCAAGAATGATTCAGGATCTACCAGGCTCAGATAAACCAAAAGAATGCTGCCCTCCTCACCATAAAGAAAGAGTTCACACTGCATATCTATGGTGAGTTCCAGAGAGCTTGGGGATTTTCCACCCCACACCGCCACCAAACCCTTCTGATCTCTAATAATTTTGTCTCTGATCTTGCCAAACCCATGTCTTCCTTACATGCAAAATATATTTACCTCATTCCATCACACCCTAAGTCTTAACCCACTCTACTCAACTTTAATTCCAAAATACTAACTCAGATATGAATGAGACTTGAAGTATAATTCATTTTGAAGCCATCCTCCAGTTGTGAACCTATGAAACAAGGCAAGGTATCTGCTTCCAAAATACAGTGGTGGTTTTGGGCATATGGTAGACATTGCCATTCTGAAAGAGAGAAATTAAAAAGGAGTCACAGACTCTGGGTAAACCTAAAATGCAGAGTGACTATTTTAAGGCTCATATATTTTAAGGCTCAGTGTTGTATCTTCTGCTCCCATAATAGTGGCAGCAATGCCTTCCATGTCCCCTGGGATGGCCACTTCACTCCTTGACTTTAGGCATTATTCTGTCTCCAAACCCAAAACAAGAAGGCATCCAATCCTACTGCATACTTGTCTCTTCGGTACTCATGGTTATAGATTGTTGTCTATTTGCAGGTGAGAGCTGGCACAAGGTAAGGTGAGAGCCTGTGATTGGGCAATGGAAAAGGAAAGCAGGCTGAGAGTTGTAGAGAGGAGAGAGATAGGGGAGACAGTGGAGAAGGAAAAAGATGGAAGAAGAGAAAGATAATCTAGATTCTGTGTGGCTTTAAATAGCCACAGGTAACTATGAATATCTTATAAGGCATAGATAATTACAGGACAATTTTTCTTATCTAGGTGGGCAATTTTTATCAATATCAATTGGCTCTGAGTTAATTGTGTGGGCATTTTGTGGGGTGGGAATTTGCTGATATAAATCTGACTAATAAATTACAAGCCTCTAGAGTTCTGATTTTACAGGGTTACTGGGATTTGTGACCACTAATCACAGGAGGCAGACGGCTAGAAATGTGAACAAAATCCACAACAACAACAAAACAAACAAACAAACAAAAAAAATAAAAAAAACACAAGATGGGCAGTGGCTACATGGGGCTACTAGCCGTGGAGGCAGCAAGATCATGGGGCCAGAGGGTAGCCGGAGATAGTGTGAGATGGTGCCTTTTTATGTTTCAAACAACGCATGGTGACAGGGACAGCCCTGCCGTTGGTGTCTTCTTCTTGATGGATAAAATGTACCTGAAGCCCTGAAGCTCATTGCACTGTCTTATAGACAGCTGAAAGGCTGACAGCTTTCTTTCTACCCTCTTTTTGTTCCTTCAGTTTAAACTTGTAGTGTTTAATCAATAGAATCCATAAATCACTCACACGTCTCCTCAGCAAACCTTGTCCACACACACGTTCTCCCTAGATGTGCTTGCTTATGTTTTGCAATATAAATATTTATGTATATGTAGATGTATGTTTGAATGTGCAAGTGGGTGCCCTGGAGGACAGAGGAAGGTGTCAACCCCCCTGGAGCCCAAGTCACGGGTGAATGTGAACCACCCAATGGGAGTACTGGGAATCAAACTGTGGTCTTCTGCCATAGCAGAAAGTGCTCTTAGCACTGATCCATCTCTCCAGCACCTTACCTTTAATGTTTTGCTTAGAAATACATTTTGTTACTTAAACATTCTACTTTCTACAAAACAGTAGAATACAATTCAGCCAAGTTCTATCCCACTGTATGTAAGCATTCACTTCTCTCCACTTTCTAGTGGCATGTCCCTAATTTCTGAAACATTACCAGAAAGACCTTAAATGTTCTCATTTCTATGGATATATATATATATATATATATATATATATATATATATATATATATGTGTGTGTGTGTGTGTGTGTGTGTGTGTGTGTGTGTGTGTGTATGTATATGTATATGTGTATGTGTATGTTATGTATATGTATATGTATATGTATATGTATATGTATATGTATATGTCAGAATTCCAAAAGGCTGTCAGCTTTCTTTCTACCATATAGATATTAGATTTCCTTACAATGTCCCTGTTTTCTTTCTGAGTCTATATATTTCATTCATATTCATATATATACATATATATATATATATATTCCCTATTTTCTTTCTGAGTCTTCAGAAACTGCCTTTACCATCATATTTCTACCAAAAACATCTTGAATATACTATTCAAAATTCCTCCAACCTCAAGCTGGGTGATGGTGACTTACACCTTTAATACCAGCAGTAGTGAAGCAGACAGACTTCTGTGAGTTCAAGGTCAGTCCAGTCTATAGAGTGAGTTTCAGGACAGCCAGGGCTACACAGTGAAACTCTGTTTCAATTTTTTTCCAACATCTATTCACCAGCAATTTCCAATGACACCTTCCATAATTTTAGACATTTGTTGCAACACCTCACTTGCAAAATCTCTATTAGTTTGCTAAGGTTGCCATAATAAAATATTACTAGCTGATGGGGCTGGAAAGATGGTTTTGTGATTAAGAGCACTGGCTGTGCATCCACAGGAGCCAGGTTCAACTCCCAGCACCCACATGGCCATTAACAGGTGTCAGGATCTTCAGTTCCAAGGGATCTGATGCCCTCTTCTGACCTCCATGTACACTGTATGCATGTAGCATGCAGAAATGTGTGTGGGCAAAACACTCATACACGTAGATTTAAAAAATATTTATTATTGGCTGAGTAAACAATAGAAGTATGTTTTCTTACAACTTTACAGTCTGATCAAGATACCTGTAGGTTTGGTTTCTTCTGAAGTCTTTGGATTGAAAATGGCCATCTTCTCTCTAGGTACTCAGATGAGAGTCTAGATAGTTGTTGTCCTATTTATCTTCTTACTATAAGAATAATAGAATTTGGACCTACTCTAACATATTCACCCCTATGTCCAAACACAAACCTGTCTCCAAAGTCACATTCTGAGAAGTTGGAGGTGAGGGTTGAGTATATGAAGTTTTGAGAAAAATTATTCATTTGATGTCATCTATCAATCAGATAGTTTGACATCTCTGTTGATTTGTATGGTGTTCTGTATATATTAAAGAAATTTTGTGCAGCTAATAAGCTTAGAATAGATTATTAACATGTAGTAAATTTTCATATGTATTGCTAATGTTTAATAAGTTCTAGACAGTATGAATAGCATGCTATCACATATGTATATCTAGAAGGATCAGTATAAAACTCTAAGTATTATTGTGCCACTTAGGGTGAATATGACCAAAATATACACTGCAAAATTCTCAATTAATTAGTAAAAATATTACTTTAAAAGGAAACTCTTAGTAGTAACTTACTCCAGAAAATTAATGGGGAAGAAGAAATAGGTGTTTGGGGTAGTAATGATTACTTTCTAAAATCACATATCTTTTTGCTTCTTTTCAATTTTGTGCATGTAACTAACAACTGTTCAAGAAAAATTAAACAGAAGGTTGAATGGAGAATGTGGAATAAAAAGGAAGCAGAAGAAAAAAGGACGAAAAGCAGTGGGTCCTAAAACACAGGGAAGTGAGCTCCTCCCTCCCTAGGTCATTCGGCAATTACTCCCCCAAGAAGGGTTGGGGAAGGGGAGAGGGAGAGGGAGACGGAGACAGAGACTGAGATGGAGACAGAGACAGAGAAAGACACACAGAGAGAGAATCACAGAACTAAGAACTTTGAGCTGTTGTGATAATGTCATAGAAACACAATGCAGAGACACTCACCCTAGCTTGCAGACACAACTTGCTTAGAACAGGGAATGCTGACCTTCCTCCATGCCTAGCTTCTCTACCATCATCTCATTCTTCAGGCAGCTTTTTCCTGATAAGGAAGAAATCTGAGAGTCTTCTCAATGTTGTTATCCCCCTCAGAGCAGATACAGGAGCCTCAGGTCACCAGAAATCTATGACCTCATCCGAGAATGATTCCTGTGCTGTCACCCTAATCTGCACTCTAAATGGGCAAAGGATGGTGTCCAGTACAGCTGGACCCAAAAGGATACTCATTTTAATACATCCCTTGAAAACCACATCCTCAGGATTTCCCAGAGTGTCTGTGACCCCGACCTATCGTATACCTGCACAACCCAGAATCCAGTCAGCCAAAGCAGCTCCCAACCTGTCCTCGTCTGGCAGTTCTGTACAGGCAATGGCTCCACTCAGATATTCCAGAGGACTTTAGAAACATTCTGAGCACCCATGGAGTTTAAGGCTCAAGTTTTGGTGAGACATAGACGGTGGAGAAAAGAAAGAGAACAAGCTACTCAGGGGCCTAAGAGAGGCTGGCCAGACTTGGAAAATCTTGGGCGCTGTGGCATCCCAAGGGAGGAAAAGAAGGTCCTAAGGCAAGGGTCCAAATTGAGCTTAACTTGAGTGGTAGTGTCTTCCAGGATCACTTCAAAAGTGGGGAACACTGGACAGTCCAAGAGGGGAATGAAAATAACCAAATAAAACAGGTGCTCTTAGGAGAACAGTGGAGGTGCCTCATGGGGGTGGGGGATATGGAAGAGGAGAAGGGGTTCCAGCCTCCTTCAGTGTGACTTGGGTGGGATGGAGGGTCAAGGGAGTTAGGAACAGAGGCTGATGCCGCAATGTCTCATCTCTGACTTCAAATTCAGGAGCCTCCAGAAGAAAAACAGCAGTGGGGAGACTGTGGTAAGGATCCTGGGAGAGCCAGTGATCCTGTCCTTGGCATTTCAGGCCAGTCAGGACACAAAGAATGTTGTCTGGGTGTTTAACGCATCGGTTATCAGCCAAGAACCAAAAGGAGCAGCAACAGCGGATCCTCGCCATAAGCCCAAAGATTTGAAGAAAGGAGGGTGAGGATCTCTAACCAGGACGGCTCCTGCAGATCAGCCAGCTGAAGATGGCCTTATCTAAGTTGGTACTATCCACCAAGGCTACCTATTACAAGGTCTATGATTATTCAGGCTGGCAATTTTCCACCAAAGCTGCTTGTTTACAGCTGCTTGTTATAGCTATCTGTTTCAGTGTTTTTCCACAGAGACCCAAGACTTTGTGTTAGCAGGCATGTATGTCAGGCCTATGGCTGATTTTAGGCTTCAGTGTATAAGCAAGGCTGCCCCCGACTGTGTGTGTGTGTGTGTGTGTGTGTGTGTGTGTGTGTGTGTATTGAGGATAGTGTTTAGGGATTGGTTTTTTCATTCCACTATGTAGGTCTTGGGACTCAAACTCAAGACATCAACTTTGGCATCAAACCGGTTCACTGACAGGTCTAGCTCCACACTGGCCCTGCCTTTCCCCCACAAAGAGAGACTGAAGAACCTCAGTGTCACCCAGAGTCGTGTGCACATGATGAATGGCATCTGGAGGTTGTTCTGACCTGCTCAGTGGAAACAATGTGACATACACGTGGATGCCTCTGCAAAAGGATGGAAACAATGTGACATACACGTGGATGCCTCTGCAAAAGGAAGCTGTTATGTTCCAAGGGAAGTCACACCTCAACGTCTCCTAGAAAAGGGGTAAATGCCTGCCCCACTTCACATGCACAGCCCACAACCCTGTCAGCAGCAGCTCCAGACAGTTTTCTTCTAGGACCATCTGTTCAGCTCTCTCTCTCTCTCTCTCTCTCTCTCTCTCTCTCTCTCTCTCTCTCCCACCCCTCAGGCTGCAGAAGCTTTGATGTCCAGTGTTTATGTTCTAAGCTGTTTATGAAAGTCAGTGAGGGAAAACAGAACAGAATCCTTTAGAGCATCATTTCAGTGCAATGGTACCCAGATATATAATTCTAAGGTTCTGATAGCTGTGTTGTTAAAAGCAAAAAGAGACAGATGTGTTAGTAACTACTCTGAATACTTCAGAGGCTGAGGCAGAATTAAAAATTTGAAGTCAGCCTGAGCTACAAAGTTAGACTTTATCTAAAAAAAAAAATGTTAATTCAGGTTGGTAGAGTACTTCCCAATATGTGTGAAATCCTGGCTGTAATCCAATCCATAGCATTGCAAAAACTGAATATAAAGGAAGAAATCTATAACTGTAATCCCAGAACCTGAGAGGAGAGAGAGAGAGAGAGAGAGAGAGAGAGAGAGAGATCAAGAAGTTTGAGTACAACCTTGGCTACATAGAGAGTTTGATAACAGCCTGGGCTAACAAGAGATCCTATCCAAAGAAGTTAAAAAGAGGAAGTGATGCAGCAAAACAATTACTTTTTATAATATATTTTATTTAATCTAATAGATCCAAAATATCAGTAGTTCATATGAATTTTGTATAAAAATGTATTAACATTTTAAAAGTCAGCATGCAATATACACTTATGCTGAAAGACCTCCAAAGGGATTCCCTTACTCAAGTCCCGGGACAGCGCACACCCAAGAATACATGAGAGACCATCTTGATGCAAACACACAAGGCAGTTTATGGCAGAGTTCTGGGTCGACAAGTATCTCACGCATGAGACAGAGGAGTTGACCCTGAAGTCCAAGAGTTTAGGGTTTATATAGGCAAGGATTGGGGAGTGCGGGAAGCTTTGGTGCAGTTGCACATGATTGGATACTTTAAACATCTGAACAGCAGCAACTTGCATAAGCAGGTCCAGGGTAGGGTTGGACTAATCTCATGGAACAGCCCCTTGTTCCTGTTCTTCCTGGAACTCATGGGCAAATGCTTATCTGGGTTAGCAGACCATCTGGTCAATTTTAGACTAAAGTCCTTGAAACTTCATGTGTTAGGCCCCAGGGAGTGAAGCAAACAGGTTAGGCAAACATCCGAGACAGGATGGGGGGGTGGTCTTGGCCCATTACGCACTTATGTCTATCTTCTCTATCTTCACGGCCAGCGGTTCCTGGAATGCTCAGCAGCCTTTGTTTCTTTGGTCTTGCATTCTTTGTAACTTATCATCAGGGCTGGCTGGGCTAGCAAACCCATGGTCCTGCATTTTTAACTACTTGTGTCTCTGAATTAGAGAGCCCTACTGCTCCTGTCATTCTAAAAAAATCTTCTTTCAATGCCATATCTCGATTTAGATGTTAAATTTTTATTAAAAGTTATTTTCTTATTCAGATTCCATAAGATATACAGTTCAGAAATAAATGTATATATCTAAGTCTTTTTTAAGCTAACTTCAGTGTTTCAAGAAGGAACTGTATTGCCTGCCATTTGCCACTCAAATTTAATAAAAATAAGCACTGAGTTTCTAAGCCACACCAGCTATGTGTCAAAAGCTGTGGTCTACAGGACGGTACAGAATTCAAGGTTTGTAGAGTAGAGTTATGGGAAGTGTGTGGAAAAGGGATGCCAACTGTAAAAGAACGTGGGCTGAGTGTGCGGATCTAAAAGAGGAAATTTTTCTGTTTTGTTTTGCTTTGCTTTTTTTGATTTTTGAAACTAAGTGTAGCCTTCACTAGCCTGGAGCTCTGTCCATCCATAGGCTAGCCTCAAACTCAGCAATCTCTGCCAAGTGCTGGGAGTAAAGGTGTATGCCACCATGTCTGGCTCTAGTGGTTCCTAATAGATGTTAGTCACTGCTCTAGAGTTCTGTGTATTTTTGCACAATTAATTTCCGCAGCAATCCTATACAAGGAATGCATTTTACCATTTTCCCTGTTTTTATAAAGATACTGACAGAAGTGTAGGGGACTTACTGAGGTCACAGAGCAAAAGCAGTATTCGTACGTTAAGCCTGGCACTCTGTTCCTTCCCAGCAGAATGCAGGAGAAAGGTAAAGTCTATCTGGGATGCAGTGTCCCTGGGGCAGGCTGAGTCTGGAAGACAGCTCTAGAGCCTGGCTTTGTAGGAACCTGAACCCTTTCTTTCTTGAGCTTATAACTTCTGTCTCACTTATAGAAGAAGGCAGTAGTGCAGTGGTCAAGCCTGCTTTGAGCCTGATGGATCTCAACCAAATCTCATGTTAGAACTCTGAGTCCGGGTAAGCCATAAATCTCTCTGCGAAGTCTGTGTCTCCTGTATACTCCAGTAACCTCTTGCATAAGAGGCTTGCTGGAAAATGGCTATAGAATGAATGAATGAAAGTATGTATTTTAGATTGTCACAGGATTTTGAGAGCCAATTAGGATGGTCACTGTGTTCTGTCAGACATTCACTCTGATTTTCTTTTAGTATTTGTATTAATTTTCTCATTTTTCTTTCAAGGCCCTGAGAGGAACAAGAAGCTTTGGATCCTGCTTCTTCCAGTTTTGTTCTTGAGGATGCTCGTTGGTGGTTGCTTCATTTTGAAGAAAAAGAAGCAGTGTAAATGTGCTAAATTCACTTTACCCATCCTTAGGAGCCTCTTTGTTCAGAACCTGGGAGGTTCCTCAACCTTCCCCTACACCTGGGCTGTTTCTCTCTGTAGTATTTCTCCTCAGAGAGATGAAAAGGCTAGGTATTAGTTGAGGGTCTTTAGTTTAAAACAATTGTAGCCCAACTGAAATTAGCTCAGATTTTGTAATTTTTATTATTCTATGTATATGTGTGTTGTACCTGTGTGTACAGACACCATGTGTGCACTTGATGCCCTTGAGGGCCAGAAGAGGGCATCAGAGTCTTTGGAAGAGGAGTTACAGATGGTTGAGAGAAAGCATATAGGTGCTGTGAACCAAACTCAGGTTCAATGGAAGAGCAGTCAGTCCTCTTTACCACTGAGCCATCTCTCCAGCCCCAGCTTAAACTTCTGTAGAGTGTGGGGAAGAACAGGGTGCAATTTATTATTTCATGACTCAGTGGCCTTAATGGACAAATGTCAACAGAGGCTCAGAAACCACCAGATCTCCCAATATCTTATCTGTGTTGCTCTCTGTGGGCCACCTTGACTATCCTACTGTAATATAGCTGAAGGTCAAGGAAGGGTGTACCTCAACACAACAGCCTGCAGTTTCAGATATACACACACTAATGGTTCTCTAAAAGCTGGAGATGGAGGCTGTTTCCCTCCAACTTCAATTTGAAAACTGTAAGAAATATCTCTAATTACCCAGGTTTAAGTCATGTGGTTGCTGTTGGACCAGTCACTGACACAAGGAAATAAGCGTTCATAATTAGCATCTCCCTCTAGAATCTTAATATTGGATTGATAATGGAGAATTTTTCCCAAAAATCAGGCAGGCTAAATAACAATGGTCCTAGCAAAATCACTTCTAGAAGAGTTAGAGTTCTCTCTTCAGAGAGATGCCAAGAAGTCCCACAACATTCTTTGCAGATGAAGATGACCCTGGGCTCTGGAAACTGCTCCCCTTGGCCCTATGCTTACCTTAGGGTCCCCTCCTTTCCATAGTCTCCTCCCTGACCCTGTCTTCAGAAGCCTCTCCCCCTCTCCTTTGAGTCTCACAAACTCAAACATCTCCCTACTCTCAGTCCTGGTGACTTCTTCTACTTGGTTCTCAAGTTCATCTTTGGCCCATCAGTACAGCCAAGACGAGGTCCCAGCTGAAATACCAGGCAATATCATCGGTGACTCTGAATATGGGTCCCCTGTGCCAGATGTAAATCCCAAAGCCTAGCTACTCAAAGTGTAATCAGCTGACCAGCCATGTAGATTACTTAGTGACTTGTTAATAATACAGAATCTTGATCACTATCACTGGAGTACTGAATCAAAAGCTGCATTCAGGGGACCCATGCGCCTGCTAAAGTTTGAAAATGCAGTATGCTGAGAGAAAGTGATTTGGGAACAAAAGCACCAGGAAGATGGATCCCTTAAAGTTAACTGGAACTAGGAGGGGTGGTCTGTCTGCTGGAGCCTCCTGGGTGCTTTGGATATTGACTGTTACCACTTGAATGTGACTTACCATGAGAACTGGGTTATTTTCTTAATTTTGTGAATAGAGAAACAAAGGCCAGGTGAAACAGTAAAGCTGTGGCAGGAGCAAAATCAGAAGCTAATTAAAATTAGGCTCAAGACTCCTATTACTCAAGAATAGCAGTTCTTAATTGATGGGTCACAACCCCCACAGGGGTCACATTTTAGATAGCCTGGATTTCACATATTTACATTATGACTCATAACCATAGCAGAATTACAGTTATGAAGTAGAAATGCAAGTATTTTATGGTTGGGGTCACCACAACATGAGGAACTGTATTAAAAGGTCACAGGTTTCAGAAGGTTGAGAGCCACTGCTCTAGAGCATCCTCAGTGTGTTTGCAATACGACCTAAGCTAAGGGGTGTGTTCTTGAAACAAACTCAACACTCAGTTGCATAAAGCACATAAAAGCAAAACTGTTCCAGTGGGTGTTGGGGTGCGGAGCTGAGATGCTTGCTTCTACTTCCTCATGTCTATGCCACAGTCCCCCAAATTGCTACCTTGAACAATAGAGCTCTGGTATGCTAAACAGCCCCTTATCTGTCTCCTCAGCCCACACCATGCTTCTAAAAACTCTCTATCACATCTCATGGAGGAGATCTACCAAGGAGACAGGGTTAGAGGAAGGACTGGGGCTGAAGTCATTACACAATGTCGACTTCCTGAGAGAAAAATGCAAACCCCCAAAAGATGGAAATGGAAAAAAAAAACTATCAATGACTCCTCATGGCTTTGCTGTGTTTTAAAGTCAACGCACCATAGCTGCCAGATGCAGCTTCTGTTTCATGATGTTATAGCAGATTAAAGACACTTGGAGCATTGCCTGACACATCACAGATACTTAGTGAGCGGTAGGCATGTTTATTCTATATTTGAGTCAAATGAGCTACTTTATTTACCCCAAGGCAAGGTTGGTACCCACTCAGTATGCAGTGTAAGTTCCTTGAGACAGGCACTTACACCCAGGCCATTACACTTGCTAAGTGTTATGAATGGATCCCTTTCTCAAGAAAGTGGGCTCCGTGTTTTAACACTGCCCTAATTGCGGTGCTCCCCACACAAGATAGACCCTGTCACTCATCAAAGCTTGCCTTTACTTTAAAGCCCACCTCAGTTCTGCCACTTTCAAGGTCTTCTTTATTCTAACAAGAGGCGTGTCCTCCCACCTCAGCACCTTCCTTACACCGTCCACGTGATACCTATCAGAGACCACCTTAGATTAATAAGTAATAAATATTCATGTGTATGACTCCTCTTCCCCAGCTAGACAGTGAGCTCCAGAGATCTGATTTATCGTTGTGTTTCCCCAGAATACCTTCCTGTGTTCTTGGCAAGATTTATCCAGTGGGTTAGTTCTGTTCACTTAAGGTTGCTGAGAAGACCATAAGACATTATATGTAGTGAACATGTATGTGTCAGATGAATAAATTATTTGGTGTTTGAAAAGGAGGAAGGAAGCACATCAAGGAACTCTCTAAAGGAAAATAGATGAAAATTCCCCAGTCTTGCGATCTGATCTAGGATAGAAGTCGAGCAAGTTGGGTCTTTGTAGCAGATCAAGAAAGATGTGGGAGTTGACACACTTTTATTAACCTTGCACAATGTGTTCTAGAAACCCCAGCTGGCCAAGTACAATTTTCCATGCTCTCCCAGTGGTATGGGAAACTAGACGTGCCTGCTAAGACTACCAGGCATCAGCCTATGCCCACCTCAGACACCAGCTCTGAGAGCAGGGCAACAACAGAAGAGGATGACAAAAAGACCAGAATGCACAGCACTGCTAATGGTAGAAATCAGGTGCATGACTTGGTTGCTCAAGAGGACATTGCACATGACTTGGTCTCTGAGGAGCAAGCAGAATATGAAGTAGTCACTCCAGATGTTGTGGTGGCTAAGTCTGAGGATGAAGAGGTTATGGCATATATACAAGTGTCCTGGAATGTGCAGGTGAGCATTTCTAACTAGCACATCTTCATCCTCCTACTTCTAGGGCTCTCTGATGGCCTGGAGAAGTTCTTACAAACTGGAGGTCTGTCTGGGGATAGCACAAGAACAATTTTTTTCCCAAGACCCATCAAGTAAGAAGGTGTTCCCAGTGATTTTAATTGAAAGTCCTAGATTCCCATGGCTGAGGAACTCAAGTCTACTCAGTATTACAGATTTGACACATTTTATGGTCAACAGCAGTGTCTAATGCACACCTGTGTGACAGAAGACTGAACATTTAATAATTGATTTAATATCTGATGTTGATTATTCTCAACATCAACCATAAGCCTATAGGACTATTTTTTTATATAAACACGTGTACACATATAAGCAATACATCCTACTTGTTTTTACAAGGTACACACAGACACAAACACACACAAGAGAGAGAGAGAGAAAGAGAGAGAGAGAGGGAGAGAGAGAGAGAGATACACATACACGAGAGAGAGAGAGGAGAGAGACAGGAGAGAGAGAGAGAGGAGAGAGAGGAGAGAGAGGAGTCTAAGACTTTGATCCACCAAAATGGTAATTTACAATTGAAAATTAGTCAACAATTTATTGCAAAGAAAATGTGCCAGTAATTACAATATGTTGGTGTCTTATAGTTTTGAACAGGCCAGCTAATGGTAGAATTTACCATTAAATAATAATGGCCACAATAACTAACTTATATAAAGTCTCACAGTTCACAAGGCTTTGACAAACATGTTCCCTACCTCCTTGTAGCAATCTCTGGAAATGTGTTGCTTCACATTTGAAAGCTGAAGAAGCTGTCCCAGAAAAACTAATTATGCCTCCTGTCAAGTTCATGGTGATCGACAGTTCCCGTACTGCTAACCACAAACATTTACTTTTTAAAAAGTTTCTCTGCGAGTATATATCACATGCTGAGCGTATTTCTCCCGGTACCCATGACCTTATCTTTTCTCACCCCTTCCCTCCCTGCTGTAGAAATTTTTAAATCCTGATCCACCTTTCTACCCCACCTTTGACCCTTTAGTTCCCAGATAAAAGACACACACACACCCTTTATATTTACAATAAGCCGTAATCAGCACAAGAGTTGGGCAGCTATCTACCCTCTATGCTATTAGAATCTACTTTCCTATAGATAACCCCAAGTTATCGCTTACTATGTTTCATCTGGGCTTCTCTTAACTCCAATTGGCCAGCCCTCAGGACCACATTTTTATGGCTCACCTAACTCATGGCAGCTTCTCTTTCCTCCTTCCCGTCTCCTCTGACCCAAGCCCAGGACACCTAAGCCCTACCTATGGCTCTTCTGCCCAGCTATTGGCATCTTTATTTACCAATCAGAAATAACTTGGGGATAGAGTCACAGACCTATGTACAAACTCTAGATCTTGAGGGGGTGCACTTAGCATTACAATAGCCAGCAAGACCAAACCTCAATACCTCCCAATAGTCCCCTTGGTTCCCCTAAACAGTTTTACTTCCACTTTGATATCATACATACATCCGTGATTTCGTGTATCTATTAATCTATAAAATCCAGTAACCAAAAATGAGAAAAAATCATATTTGTCTTTTCTGAGAGCCTTTAATTCACTTACTTTATCTCCAGTTGCACCCATTCTCCTACAGATAGTATAACCTCAGTTGTTCTATATGGTTAAATAACATCCAGAGCATATAGATGTACCACATTTCCTTAACCATTCCTCTTGTTGAGCACACTGGTTAATTCCATAATTTAGTTCCTGTGACCTGTACAGCAACAAACAAAATATGTATCTGTAAAGTATTGACTTGGTGTCCTTTGGGTGAATACCCAGTGGTGGGATGGCTGGCTATAGCTTTCCCTCCCCCTCCCCCTCCCCCTCCCCTCCCCCTCCCCCTCCCCCTCCCCTCCCTCCCCTCCCCCCTCCCCTCTCCCTCTCCCTCCCCCTCCCCTCTCCCCTCCCTCCCTCCCCTCTCCCTCTCCCTCTCCCTCTCCCTCTCCCTCCTCTCCTCTCCCTCTCCCTCTCCCCCTCCCTCTCCCTGTCTGCACCCCCTCTCAGTCTCCGTGTTTCATTTTAAATTTTTTAATGTCTACGCATGTTTTGTCTACATGTTAGTTCTTTACACATCATGCATGCAGTGCCCACTGTGACCAGAAGAAGGAGTCAAATCCCTGGGGCTGGAGTTACAGAGTAGTAAGCTGTCATGTAGGTGTTGGGAATTAAACCCAGGTCCTCTGCAAGAGCAGCCAGTGCTCTCAACAATGAGCGTCTTAAAGTCCTCTATCATCATCATGAGAAGTGATTTTAATTCTGAATCCTGCTTTTCCGGTGTGATGGGGTGTCCAGGGCTTGTTATGGTGGGAGAACTGGGTTCTGATGATGCCAAGTAACTTTGGTTTCTGTTGCCTATGTTCTTGCACTTGCCTTTCGCCATCTGGTTAACTCTAGTGCTACCTGCACTCACTGTGTCTGACTGGAGCCTGTCTTTCCAGTTATCTTGCTTGTGTCAGAACTCCTCAGAGTTCAAATGATCTCTGTGATCCTGAGCTCCTGGGTGGAAGAACTCCTGGGACTCAGGCCACCTCTGGATCCTGAAATTCTGCTTCTCTGAGTGTAGTGGCTTCTTTAGAATGGCTCAGGATATGGTGTCTTCACAGGAGCAGACCAGCTAAGTGTCTGCCCCAGCCAAAAGGATCAAGGGAGGGCTGGAAGGGGAGTGGTATTCCAAAGGGTCGGAATTTGGGTGGCTGATGGTTCTGAGCACCCCCAGCTCCCAGCTATAGCTCTGGGGCATAGGGTAGTGGGAGAGGGTTCTTACCCACTGCTCTGAGTGCAGTGGCTCCTCTAGGATGTCTCAGGATATGGTCTGCAAGAGTCTGACATATTCGGAGGCAGATGCTCATAGCTAACCATTGAACTGATCATGGGGTTCCCAATGGAGGAGTGAGAGAGAAGACTGAAGGAGCTGAAAGGGTTTGCGGCCCCATGGGGAGAGCAACAATATCAACCAACCAGAGCACCCAGGGTCTAAACCACCAGCCTGGGAGCACTTAGGGAGCAACCCATGGCTCCAGCTGTAGATGTAGTGGAGGATGGTCTTGTCAGGCACAGGTGGAAGAGGAGATCCCTGGTCCCATGAAGGCTGGACACCGAATGTGGGGGAATTCAAGGGTGGGGAGGTGGGAGTGGGGGGGCTCATCCTCATAGAAGCAGGAGGAGAGGGGATAGGATAGGGGGTTCCTGGGCAAGGGGGAGGAGAAATGGGGTAAGGGGATAACATCTGAAATGTAAATAAAATATCCAATAAAAAAATTAAAATTAAAAAAAAAAAAAAACAATGAGCATCTACCTCAGGCCCTTATTATAGTTTTTTAAGACAACTCAATGCTTACTTCCATAGAGACTAGATTAGCCTACATGCCCACAAATGGTGTGTAAGGTTCCCTCTAAGCACATCCTTGACAATACTTGTCATTTGTTTTCTTAACGACTCACATTCTAACTAAGGTGGAGTCTTAGTCTTTTTTTTATTATTATTATTTTCGTTTCTCTGATGGTGTCTTAGTTAGTGTTTTACTGCTGTGAACAGACACCATGACCAAAGCAACTCTTATAAGGACAGCATTTAATTAGGGCTGGCTTACAGGTTCAGAGGTTCAGTCCATTATCATCAAGGCAGGATCATGGCATCATCAGTTGATGTTTCATCTTCTCTGTAGAGTATTTGCTATATATTCTCCAGAACTGAGGTCTAAGTGGAGCCTAACCTCTTTTATCTAAATTATTATATACATGCTTGCCTTTTTTTTTTTTCTGGCTACAGAGACTGGAATTACTCAGTGGTAGCTTATAAAATGCAAGGTATTTTATTGTCATTTTTAAACCTGTAGATTTGCTTCATTTAACTATCTAGTACACTCCTGCAGAGAGTCCAGCCCATGGTCGTTATCACTAGGAGACTTTCCATAAATTATAAGACAGACAAGCCTGTGCTGGTCTTGCGTCTTACCAGCACTGACTGAGGAGAGTCGGATTCTCCAAGGCTTTGTTAGCCTTATTATTGCATGTTCTTTTTGACTCTTCTAGACTGTGCAAACACCACAGCAAGATCCAGAGGCTCCTGGAACCCCTACCTATGAAAATTTCACCTGAAGCGAAAAGCAGCTGCTGCTTCCAGGAGTGAGGATTTGGAGAAAAACACACATCGTAAATCCTGCTGTTTCTGCAGAAAGGACACATGGAATTTCCTGCTGTGGCTTAGACTTGCCTGAATTTGATGCCTTCCCCTCCTTATCCTGCTCCTTACCCCATGAGCCCATCTACAGGTCAAGCAGAGTCTCCTTAGAGCCTACAGGCTTTGAATACACTTGCTCTATCTGTCTCTGTTCATCCTTTACAGTTCCTCTTCTGAACTAAAACTCTTCAGAGAGTGTTCTCCTGCACATGGCTTTGGACCCACTTGACTTCTGTTCCCTGTGTTGCATATAATTAGAGTACCTATCATTTCAAGCAGAGCTTTAAGTATGACCAAGTGAGAACTTAAGTATGACCAGTGTGTGGTTTGAATATGTGTGGCAGCCCCTCATGGGCTCATTTACTTGAATGCTTAGTCATAAGGTGAGGGAGAAATGGCTTGAGAAGTTTAGGCGTGGGTGTGGACCTTGTTGGAATAGATGGGCCTTGTTGGGAGAGTGTGTCACTGGAGGTGGAATCTGGACATTCCAAAAAGCCCAGTGTCTCTCTCTTTCCTCTGCCTGCTCATCTGCATAGAGAACTCTCGGCTCCTTCTCCAGCACCTTGTCTCCTTACATACTACCATGATGTGATGAACTAAACCTCGAACTGTAAACCAGCCCAATTAAATACCTTCTTTCATGAGAGTTGCCTTGGTCATGGTGGCTCTTCACAGCAATAGAACACTGATTAAGACAGAAGTTAGTACCAGGGTGCAGGGGTATTGCTGTGACAGGCCTGAACACGCTACTTGTTGGAGGAATATGAGACTTTGGACTAGCAAAATGGTTGGACACTTTAAGCAGGGCTTAATAGACCATCCTACTAGGTGCATTAAAGAAAGCGCCTTGGGTGATTTGAACTGTGGGGACCTAGCTCAAGATGTTTCAAAAGAATCAGTGGTGTTCCTACATGGAGGCCCAGAGGGCATTACATGAAGGTGTGCAGGCGAAGCCTGGATCGCCTTGGGGATCCAAGGTGTTGGAGATGCCAGAGCCATGGCATATCTTCCAAGATGAGCTGCAGACTAGGTGTGGAACTAGCCCAAGCCAGGGAAGTGTGTTGTAGTCAAGAAAGCTGAAAGGAATCAGAGATCTGAAAAGCACTTTGACATCAGACATGGAGATGCAGAATTTGGAGTCTGTCCTGCCAGTTCTCATTCTTATTTTGCTCCAGTGTTTTCTCACTATGCACCGTTTTCTCCCTTTTGGAAAGGTAATGTGTATTTTGTGCCACTATATGCTGGAAGTATGTGATCTGCTTTTTTTAATTTTGATTTTATGGGGGTTACAGTTAAGAGATTAACATGAGTCTCACAAGAGACTTTAAACTTTGGACTTTTAAACAGTGTTGAGACTGTGACAGACTACAGAACTTTTAAAGTCAGACTTTTAAAGCTATAAGCCTATTGAGGGGGGCGGGGAACGCAATGTGGTGATGGTTTGAATAAGAACATCTGTCTATGACTTGGCTGCCTGCCTTAGGATCCCTTTTTCATATCTGGGCTGCCTTGCCTGCCTCAGTGGGAGAGGATATGCCTAGTCCTGTTGGGACTTGATGTGCCAGGTGGGTTGGTACCTTCTATGAGGAGAAGGGGTTAGGGAGATTGGGGGAGGGGTGTGAGGGTGGGACTAGAAGGAGGAGGAGCCTGTGGTCAGTATGTAAAGTGAATAAATAAATTAATGAAGAAAAAATTTAAAAATAAGAACAAACCCCATAAGTTCGTATCCTTGAATGCTTAGTTATCAGGGAGTGGCACTACTTGAGAAGGCCTTGTTGGAAGTGTGCCACTGGGGTGGGCTTTAAGTTTTCAAAGGCTCACCAGGTCTAGTGGATTTCTCTTCCTGCTACCCATTGATCATGATGTAGAACTCTCAGCTACTTCTTCAGCACCGTGTCTGCCTGTGTGCCGCCATGCTCCCCATCATGATGATAATGGATGAAACTGTCATCAAGTCCCAGTTAAGTGTTTTCTCTCCTAAGAGCTGCCATAGTCATAGTGGCTCTTCACAGCACTAGAACACTGACGATGACAGTGGTTTGTCAGCTCATTGAAGGTATCACTGTGTTTGTGTAGTGTCGTGGCAAAAGCTCAGCAATCAGATATACAAGTATGAAAGTGTTGTATACAGAACATCCCAGGATAGGGAATTCCTAAAAGACTACTTGCAAAGGGTTCCTTCTGGTCAAATGATATTGAAGGAGACCAAGACTGACCATCCATCGTACCCTCTTCTAAACAGCCCCTCCTCCCCAATGTATTTTCACACATGAGCACACAGGTCTATGTGAAACAATGCTCACTCTAGTATTACTTAAAATAGAGAGTGGAAAATAACCTAAAAAGCCATTTACAGAGACTCTGTTTAAATACATGGTAGTATCCCCAAGCAGTGGCAAACTTGCAAAGGAAGCAAAGGCTAATACACCATATAGAAGACGTTGTTGAGTGTGAGGAACAAAGTCCAGAGCAGTATATATTATGTGCCATCAGCCAGATTAGAACACTGTAAATATATATGCTTATATAAGGCATGGCGTAATCTAAACGGAAATATAAAACCAGTGGCTGCTTCCAGAGGAGGGACTGAGAATCTTAGACTGAGGGGACATTTTTATTGGATACTGTTTTGTATTGCTTGATTGGAAAAACAATACTTTAAAAATCAGTGGTTTTACAACCCTTTTAAAAATATTTATTTTGGCAGGCAGTGGTGGCGCACACCTTTAATCCCAGCACTTGGGAGGCAGAGGCAGGTGGATTTCAAAGTCGGAGGCCAGCCTCGTCTACAGAGTGAGTTCCAGGACAGCCAGAGCTACACAGAAAAACCCTGTGTCAAAAAACCAAACATATATATATATATATATATATATATATTATATTATATATAAAATTTTTAAATTATGTGTATATGTGTATGTGTGTGTTGGGGTATTTGCAGGTACCTGCAGAGGCTCACTGGTTTGACTTGACTGGTTTACTATATCGCTGGCCAATGAGATTCAAGAATACATCTGTCTTGGTCCTATCTCCCATTTCCCCCTCCCTGTCCCAGTAGTGGGACTATAATGTGCTCTGACACACCCAGCTTCTTAAGTGGAGTGGCGGGGACACAAACTCGGGTCATCATGTTGTGTGGTAGGCACTTCACCAGCTGAATCATCTCCCAACACCTTTTTTAACAGCTCTTTAAAATGTTTAGGCCAGGCATAGCGTCGCATGCTTCTAATCTTTACGTAGGAACTGAAGCAGAAGGATCACCAGTTTGAAGCCAGCTTGTGATGCACAGTATGACTCTGTCTCAAGAAAGAAAAAAATACTTGAAATGCCTCTGTCACACAAGATACCAATATTCACCCAGATATTCATCCTTATTATCAGACTGAATAAGGAACAGGCAGGCAGCTCTCCTCTCCCCAAAATTTGGCTGCAACCTGACCCTTACTTGTAAGAGGAAGTGTGTGTGACTTCCGTGACATTCATGTTACTGTAGTATACACTCACGTCTCGTGCGTCTCACAGCCCTCTACCCTTTAGTGTCTCAAATCTCTTCACCTGCATATGGCCGTGAAATCCACATGGTTGTGTGCTGTAGTATGTATATTTGTGCTCCTAGACATTCAGATTACACTTCATACTCAAGATCTTAATCACTAGCTGTTCATTAGTTAGTAGGGTGCATCACTGTTTCTGTGAGGCACGACTACAAGAGCTCAACAATCAGACATACAATACAGCAGTGATGTACACAGCACACTCCACAACACAGCCTTCCAAAAAAGCCTGGCCTTGCTCTCAAGAACTACGCAGCCCACAACATTTCAAAGACTAGACGAAAGCAAGGATACTGTTGACAAGATGCCTCAGTGGGTAAAAGTCCTGGCTGCACAGCTTGGAGAACTGAGTTTGAACCCCCAAACTCACGAAAAGATGGAAAGAGAGAAGCAACTCTGCAAACAGTTAGTAATTAAGATCTTGAGTATGAAGCACAGTCTGAATGTCTAGGAGCACCCCTGTACCCACGCACAGCCACGTGGACTTCAAGGCCATATGCAGATATGTGACCAGATGCTGTAAGACCTCCACATGCGTGCCACGCACACACACCCCAATACACACTACTGTTTGATTTCCAACCCTGGCTCAAGGGACTGAGGCGCATATTTTACACACCAAAGCAGACCTGGCTCTAGGTTCTCCCAGAATCCCTCAGTCCCTACCTGGTATACCGTGCCACCGACCCTGAACTTTCCAACCCAGGAGCTGGGATGCCCTTCCCCCAGAGGCTCTTCCCTATGTAATCCAGACATTTTTGTCTCTCTCTTCTCTAGTCTTCTCCTCTTCTTTCTCTAAACCTGCTTCCTTTCTCTTTTTCTCTTACCCTCTCACCCCATGACGACTCCCCTGGCCTCAATCCTCAGGCTAGTGAATTATCCCGAGTGCAGCTGCCTTTAATTTAATATAATCTAATCTGGTTTAAATTGGCTCATTTCCCTGATGATGAAGAAATAATCTATCACTGCTGCTGGCTGCTGCGCTGCTGCTGCTGCTGCTGAAAAAAGAAATCAATGGCAGTGTCTTTGGCTTTCATCTGGACTATTGTTACTCCACCTTTACGATTTATGTTATATGTATGATCATTTTGCTTGCATGTATGTACGTATACCACATGGATGCAGTACCACCTGTGGAGGTTCAAAGAGAGCATTGAATCACCTGGAGGCTCAGGAATTACAGGCTGTTGTAAGCCATCTGATATAGGTACAGGGAGCTGAACCTGGGTCTTCTAGGAGAGTAGCAAGTACTCTTAACCACTGAGCCATCTCTCCATCATTTTATTTTTCTGGGGATGGGGGTTGAGACAGGGTTTCTCTGAATAGCCTTGGCTGTCCTGGAACTCACTCTGTAGACCAGGCTGGCCTCCAACTCCCAAAGGTCCACCTGCCTCTGCCGCCTGAATGCTGGGATTGAAGGCATGTGCCACCACCACCCAGCTTCTCCATCATTTCTTATTGTCTCTGCTTACCAAACACCTTGAGTCAACTCCCAATATCTGCCTCAAGACCACAGACTCTTTTTTAATATACTCATGGGTGTGTGGAGAGGTATGGGGGAAGGAGATGTCTCAGCGGGCCCATGCCGAGGCATCTCTTCCCCCTGAGGGACCAGTCACACACTGGTATAGCATAGAGTTTATTCAGGGCATGGGGAGGGGAGCCAGGAGGGTAGTAGAGGCAGAGAGAGAGAGAGAGAGAGAGAGAGAGAGAGAGAGAGAGAGAGAGAGTGGAGGCTGGCCATGACCATGTGGGAGAGAGGGGGAAGGGAAGGGGGAGGGGTTAGGGGACAGAGGGAATCTAGAGGCAAGAGATCAAGAGAGTAAGATATTAAGAGAGTAAGAGAGAGAGGAGGAGGCAAGCAGCCCCTTTTATAGTGGGCAGGCCTACCTGGCTATTGCCAGGTAACTGTGGAGGTGGAGTTTAGACAGAATACTAACATTCCCCCATTTTGGTTTAATTAAAAAAGAAAAAATTAGAAAGAGGTGACGGCAAAGCAGGAATAGGGTCATCGTGATATCTGGCTACTTCCTGCTTGCATTGGGGGTGACGTGTCTCTAGGGGGAACCTAGAAGAATGGGTATGGGGGATGTTTGTCTGGTCTTAGGAGAGTTGGCTGTTTCCTGCTGTCCAGGGTCTATGGAGCAGCATCTGAGGATAGTCAGAAGGAACAGATCAGTAGAAGCAGCTGTGTGTGTGACAGGAGATGGAGCATCTGGAGGTTGCTTCTCTGGAGCTGTTCTGGATGTGCTTGGACTTGACAAGATTTAGGGAATAAGATTAAGTACATTTGGAGAAAGAAAATTTTTTCTAAGATGTACATTTGAAACCCAGAGGGATCCCACCCTTTGTAATAGGTAGTAAGTGTGGAACTTTAGGCAGATGTACTTATCTGTATGGCATCTATTTGGTCCATGAGAGGTAGATCTGAGTGGGTTTCCTATAGCTTATAAGTTTACAAAAGAGATAACAGCATGAGTTAACAACACAAGCAGCCTTTAAGATGAACCTTTGCTGGATCATACAGTGGAATGTTTTACTAGAGTTAGGCAAGTTTATAGGAACTCAGATAATATTAGGACAGTGGCATAGCAAGAAGAGGAAATATGAAGCATTTAATTAATGGCAACTGAGTTTAGGTAATGAGGTAACAGATAATATCTGTGAAAGCTTAGCTGTCAATGTAGTCAGAAGCCTGAGAAAGAGTAAACAATAATCTACCAGTTATATATTATTTTAAAAAATGACAGAGTCCACTAGCCAACAGTTCCTGTGGTCTCCATAGTCTCTTGGGCAAAGTCATTTGCCTTCCAAGTGCAGAAGACGCAGGGCTTTTTCTCTGTGGAATGGATACGCGTGACATGAGAAATGACTTTCCTTGGTTTAGCCAAGTCATTTGACTCAGAGCATCTAGTTTAGTCCATTGCATTTGTTAGTGACTATAGCATCACAAACAATCCAGGCTGTATCTTCTAGGTGTCTGGTGTCCAAGTCTTCTGAAACCATCTTGGATCAACTGTTAGAGGCTTTGGGAATTCTGTCAGCCATAAACTTAAATATATTATTATACCAGACTTCTGACAAGACTGAGAGCCATAGGATTGGTTGTAATGGAATAGAATTAATAGCAGTAGTAAAAAAATCTATCAAGACAGGATAGGAAAGAGCTTAAATAACTTTGGTGGGTTGTGTAGGCAGAGAAAAGCACATTTTTGTATTAGCAAAGAAACATTTGGCTAGGACCAGAATAAGAAAGCTGGCAACCATGGCACACGATCACATGGTGGCGGCAGGGCAGGGCTTCCCACCAGTAGTGGAAGTTACTGCCCAGTGTCTCTGGCGACCAGAGTCTGTACTGGGCAAGAAAAAGCAAGCATGTCCCATATCACAGCAACGTTCATGTTAGTTGTTGTTGTGGCAGAAGGCACCGCTAGCACTCACTTTACAGGTCCTGGACAGAGAAGGAGAAAGAGCGCCTCCCTCGAATGCTCCGGCAGCCAAGCCCTTTGCACAGGTGGTTGCGCACGTGGGGAAGCAAGTCTCAGAGAGGAGCCCTGGCAAGGTGCAAGGAGTAGACCCAGAGCAGAGCTAAGAACCACAGAGGGGAAGGGAGCAAGCCGGGTCCCAGACCCATTGCTTCAGGCAAACTGTCTGAATAGTGCATGCAGATGGCCACAGATGGCAGAGGGGAGGGGAAGCCTAAGCTTGGGGTCAGGAAAGGATGGAGTTAGCTCCAAGCTCAAGAAATCTTTCCTGGGACCATGTGGATGGTTACTCTAACCAGTGGGGAATGGAGGAACAGGCAGAACACATAGAGGTATTAGAGTGAAGTTAGATGAATGATTGGATATAGGGAACCTCTTTCCATTTACCAGACTGCTGGCAGTATGTGTTAAGACCCTTTAAAATAATCAGGTCTAGCATGCCATTAGGTGGCCAGTTTAAACCATTACTAGAGGGCACCAAGTCCAGACCTTATTGCAGAGGTG
Source organism: Mastomys natalensis (assembly GCA_021653895.1). NCBI lineage: Eukaryota > Metazoa > Chordata > Mammalia > Rodentia > Muridae > Mastomys > Mastomys natalensis. The sequence continues at coordinate 504,302 of JAJTUV010000925.1, read as the reverse complement.
TATCAGTTTGGAAGGCCTCAAATCAGGCGTTAATTTTAGAGATTTAAGGTTTTTCAGGAGACAACCCAGTGGGGTGTCTATAGGTGCAGTCAAAGACAATGTAGTACCCATTGGGTGATGGGAGGGGGGGGGAGCTGTTACCGAGCTATTTGTATCGGTGTCACAAAAGAAAAGTCAGCAACGAAATCAGGCAAACAGCCTAGATATCAGGTCATCACGAGAATATCTAGGGGCCTTGGCTGTGGCGAACTCCCAGAGATTGCCAGAAAGCAGTTCAATCTGGTACCAGGATTTTCGGCAGCTGCAAGAGCTTTGGGGGAGCTGTGAACTACTTTCGAGGAGGGGAGTCACCCAACAGCCAATGTCCTAAGTCATAGGTCAGCTAGAGGCCAGTCATATGGACTGGGGCAATGAAAAGCCAACCTTAGCCCAGGGAATGCTGGCCAAGCCCTAGCTGGGCATTCAGGGCCCCTCTTGCCAATTGGAAACTCCTTACCAATTAATATGCCAGTGTGTGTTTGAGGGCTTGTGCAGTCTGGTATCAGGAAAGGTGGAACCGTGAGGTCTGTGTAGGCCTGTCTGGCTGCCCAGCCCATGTGACAGAGCACCACATGGGGGCCACAGCAGCACAGCTCACATTGTGGAAGTTTTGTGGGCCTCGCAGTGGCAGTGGAAATTTACACGGTTGGTGACAGCAGGTAGCAGCAGATGGAGTCCACATGGTATAGCAGTGGCGGCTGTGGCAGCAGCAGCAGGGTTGGGTAGAGGCAGGCCACATGGCGTCAGTCCTGCAAGGTCACAGCAGCCAGCGGCTGCAGTCTCAGCTTTGGTAACTGTCTGATGCAAACCCGCAGACATCCTCGAGAGTCTCAGCACCAATGATGTGTTTATAAAAAGATAAAGGGATAAAGAGAGTATGTCCAGTAGATGTGTGGAGAGGAATGGGGGAAGGGGATGTCTCAGCGGGCCCATGCTGAGGCATCTCTTCCCCCTGAGGGACCAGTCACACACTGGTATAGCATAGAATAGAGGTTATTCAGGGCATGGGGAGGGTAGCCAGGAGGGTAGTAGAGGGAGAGAGAGAGAAAGAAGAGAGAGAGAGAGAGAGAGAGAGAGAGAGAGAGAGAGAAAGTGGAGGCCAACCATGACCACATGGAGAGAGGGGGAAGGGAAGGGGAGAGGAGTGAGAGGACAGAGGGAAGCTAGAGGCAAAAGAGTAAGAGATTAAGAGAGAGAAGAGGAGGCAAGCAGCCCCTTTTATAGTGGGCAGGCCTACCTGGCTATTGCCAGGTAACTGTAGGGAGGAGCATACCTGGCTGTTGTCAGGTAACTGTGGAGGTGGAGTTTAGACAGAATATAACAATGGCTCAGAATGTGGCCAACACAACCTCTCTACCCATTCCTATCTGATCTATAAGTTTGGGGATTTTTTTAATAACCTTGATCACACAGTGGCTGTTAGAAATTGTTTTCAAGCCATATGCAGTGGTACATGCCTGTGACTCCACAGCCTGGGAAATGTAGGCAGAAGGATCAAACGTTTAAGGTCATCCTTGGCTACTTAGCAAATTCAGGCCATACTGAGCTATGTCAGATCCTGTCTAAAAAAAAAAAATTGTAAGACTCTTGGGGAGCCTTAGCTTACCAGAGACCCCCTGAGTGAACCATGTGGAGATGTAAATCGATGCAAAAAGCAAGAGGAATTTTAATGATCCAATGCATTGGGGCTGTCCTCACCAAAGGTGGAGTGGCGATCCCAGGCAGCCCATTTGGTCAGTTTTTTATACAGTTTAAGGGTTAACTAGAGAAACAGTGACTAGGCTCAATATAATTGGCGGAACAGTGTGACACTTAAACTGATTGGTCTTTGGGGAATGAGGTGGCAAGGACCTCCCTTGTCTGTAAGTGGCAAGGGTTGGTCCATCCTGTGGAATGTGTCTATGTGCTCTGGGCCTTCCCCACGAGAGTCGAGAGTCGGTGGGTTCCCTTGCATGTGGTCTGAGGAATGTTAATCAGCCTCTCCCTTCTTCCTCTGAATGTTTATCCAGCAAGTGTCCTCTGACTAAGGAATGTTAATTAGCTTCTCCCATGGGGTGGGGGTGGGGCAAGTGTTCCAAAGTTCCTCTTCAAAATAATAAACTATAAACCATGAGTAAACTACATCCTTTCCAGGTTAGCAGCTGGTCCACAGACACATACAGACTCGGCATCACTTGATGTGCTTCCTTCCAAAGTCAATGCTGATGCCTGACACAGGACAAGACCACTTCCAACAACTAGACATAAATATCGAAGTTCTCCAGCTCCCTGCGGCTCAGCCGGGCAGGGTTGTGAGCTTTCAGCCATTGCTTTCCAACCTGCAGAGAAAAGGGAGAAACTTCAAACCTTCACCTGGATTATCCTTAAAATAACCTCATAGGGTATGGTTGTCTATCCCCATGTTACACACTAATGAAAAAGATCAGAGTGTATAACACGTCCCTCAGTGCTAGTGAAGAGTGTGGAGTGATGGGAATTGAGTCCATTCTCCTGCTCCATACTGGTATTTTTTTTTCCCATGCTTCTTTGCAGCCGCTAGCTTGCCTTGGCCATACAGTCTCCCTTGCAACTCTTAGCATTATACCACTGTGGAGCTAAGATAGCCTCATGTATCCCCATAGGCAACCACACAGCTTCTCCCTTGTGACAAAGATGACATTTATATTAGACCTTGGATGTTTCGATTATAATATGAGGCTAATACTTAGGGTGTGCTCTGTGCCTTAATTTCTCTGGATATAAACTGTAAGCACAGAGACAGGGCTATAACTCAGTGGTAGAGTACTTGCTTAGCACACCCAAGGCTGTGAGTTCTTACCTACCACTGTAAAGAACAAATGAAGGGTATGGTTATATTATACCTACCTTATAGAATGAAGCAATTCATGCACAGGCACTGGCAATTTGTCTTAGAAATTAACCCCTTAGGAAAAAACTTCTGCCTTAGCAAAAACCCTAATAAATGTTAGGCCCTCTTTCTTTCCATGGAGAATGTAGAATTAAGGGGTATCAGCTACAGGATTCAGTTTGAACAACGTCCTCTGCAGATGTCTGAGATCCCCCACATGCTGAAATGGTTCCAAATAACTTTCTAGTTTTAGGAAAATGACTTAGAGTCATTTATTTTCCTCTCTCTGATTCTCCTCTATGTGTCTCACATATATCCTTTACCATTAAAACACAACCAGGGAACAAGGTTAGGGACAACCCTAGTTTAGAACCCACACCTCACAAACTTGAACATATGATATGACTTTGAGTTAGAACATTCAGTCTTCTGGGACCTCAGTGTCTTCATGCAGGATCCCTAAAATCCCAGCAGCTATGAGGTTGTATGGGTGACCTTGTTATAAGTATATCTTCTTGGCTGGATCTCAGGAGTCCACAGACCCTAAACCCAATGTGAAGGAGAGTTCCAGAATCTTACCTCTTCATACACAGTGCGATTTAAGGAAGGGTTCTGGTTCCTCTTCTTGGATCCAGACTAGAAATTGAGGGTTAAGAGGGTTTAAGTTTAGGATAAGAAATGCCTGACTCTCATGCAAGATCCTGAAGAGAAAACCTTCCACCTAGAGTCAATAGGGGGTCCGTTAATGGTACCCAAAGAAGCACGATGCATTCTATGCCTATCATGTGACCCCCTGAGCTAAAGTCAGAATTTTAGTTACCCCATACCCACACAGCCCTCCAATCCACAAACACATTCCTCCTGTTCACACATGTAAACACATGTCCCTCAGGCAGTCCTAAGGTAAATACTACCTGAACCTATGCATCTTGCAATAGCACCCTCCCTAATGCAAACATCTCAGGCATATACATGTATGCAAACCTAGTACATACCCTGAACACGATGGTATATGAATCACTAGCTATGCTTTGAGTAGTATGTGGACTTTTTATTATTGTGCATGTAGTGCGTATATGTGCATGTGTGCTGTTGCAGTGTGCATTGCAAGCCCCCTAACCTTGGAAACCTCTTCCATGGCTCTCACTCATTAGCCTCATGCTGTCCTAGTAAAAGCTTCAGATACCTTCTGTACCAAACGCTGCTTTCTGTTCTATCTTTTACCTACCACAAAAATCTAAGAAAAATCTTACATCCATTGTTCTCTGAACTTCAGAAGCTTTTTCTCAGCAGAACTAGAAAAATTTTCCTGTTAGTCCTTAACATTCAGATAGGTCATTTACCAGAAGCACTGCTGACGAATGAAGACAGTTCATGGAGTATACTGGCCATGTCGAAGCACACACCGAAACACACTAGGACACATGTAAACACAAACCTCGGAATAGACCCTCCTCCTGAAGAGACTATGAATTTTGTACATTTTCTTGCGATGTGGATCAGACGCTTTGAAGAAAAAGTATCAAAATGATTGAGCAAATCCTTGCTCACGTGCTTAAGTGGAGCTGTGAGCGCTGATCATCGATGAGGTGAAGGCTGGTGGCTGAGGCTGGCCTTACGTTGGCCATGTTACTGTGTACGTACACTATTTGTGTACCTTGTCTATCTGTATTTTTCCTAACCCCTATGTTAGTCCTGAAAAAAAATAGAAATATTTCTTCTACTACAAACAAGTTTACAGATTCAGGAGGGGGGGGAAAGAAAAAGGAGGAATGAGGAGAAAGAGGATGAGAAGGAAGAACACAACGATGACCCCAGTACACAGTAGAAGAATTCAAACCCAAACTTTTCAAGGGTTCCATAACAGTTCAATGGCTCCATCTGGTGAAGTCTTCCTCCTCCAGACCTGAGATACATATTCATCATGGCAGACAGCCAACCATCTCCCTGGTAAGATGCTCCACAGAAAGAATCTCATTCTCATTCAGCACCCAGATCAAGACTTCTTCCTCAATTTATCCAATTATTCTCTCAGGAGTCCAAAGCGGCTAAAGCCAATGAACAGGCAGATATTGATCACTAGTAGGATAGATTTCTTTGTGATACTACTTTGCCAACAAGCTGAGGGTTTGACTTTCCTGAACTTGGTCCTTAAAGAGGGGAGCGGAGGGAGGAGGAGAAGAAAATCAAATGAGAAGTGAAGAACAGAGATGGGGAAGAAGAGAAGGAAGGAGAGGAGACAGGGGGAGAGGAGATGACAGAAAGAGAAAGTTTTTATCAGAAACCTTCCAGTGCTGTCCATCACCAGGCATTTTCCCTTGGAAGAGAAACGCCTGACACTGGTTGTCAATGAAGTCATGTTATCTGCCAATATTACAGAATGTCTTTCTAATTCATGTATGAACATTTGTACTGTCAGGAGTTAGAGGCATGGCAGGAAGAGGAAGGATGGGAATTGAGAAACTGTTTGCCTCAACTTTCTTACTATTCAGCTATGTGGCCTGGAGCACATCAGTGAGCCAGAGTCTTAGTTTCCTCATTTATAGACATCATAGGACCATCAGGTGAGATTTATTAAGGAAATGGCCATTACTATTAAGTCTAAATAAGATTCTTTAAAAGACAATCCACATCTATTCTTTCTTTCCTTAATAGAGATAATGATTAGTGATACCATTAGAATAATCAGTACAAGGACTCCAGTTCTTTGAATCAGAGGAAAAACAAGCTGAATCCTGTAGCAAAGTTCATTCTCTTCTTGCTCTAGACTTCTGCTATGTTTGAAAGAACGAAAATCACTGTCAAGACACTCTAAGTGTACCGAGCATTTCAAACAATTTGCTAAAGAACCTGTGGCTATGTTCTGGGCCCCAGGGAACACCAACATCTCATTCTCCATTCAATGGTGTGTTTTAAGTGAGGCTTAGGAAGTCCTGTAGACTGAAATAGGACGGGTTAAAGAGACCACAGGGTACCTTGCACTGGATCATAGAGTACATGGTGCCTCTATCTCCAGGGGGGTTCTGCTCTGGCATCTCCTCCAGCACCTGCTCCTGCACAGAAAAAAGTAAAGGGCATAAAATAATCTCTGTCTCAGCTCAGGTTGACCAGTGAGAGACATCACAAAAGAAAGAGGTCTCCAGAAGGAGAGGGATGTAAAACTGGGAGACCCTCATTATTAAACAACCCAGAATGAGAGATGGAAATAAGTGTGATTTGCAGTGGACCAGCAGCAAGGAACAACCCAGGAACCAACAACCTGACAGGTTCCCTGTCTCTTCCTTCCCTTTAGTAACATGGAACTTCCTTCTTGCTTTTGCTGACTTTGGAGCGAAAGTTGCCAATGTAATCACTGACAGTGGGCAGAACTCTACTCAGACTTGTGGTCCTAACTTTTCCTCTTTAGGGCATTGAAATTCAGAAGGTCCAAACATTTTAAAAACATGGCCATCGTAAGGTCCCTCTCTAGATCCAGGCTTCATGGTCGGCCTACCCGTGGCCTCAGTTCAACCCCAGAGAAGTTATAATGCCGAGAAGAGAACCTGGGTTCTCTGACCCCAACAAGGGTCAGAGAGCACATGACCTTTCCTGCTTCCCTTCCTCGTGCCTGCTCCACGAGCAATTAGAGATGGAAGTATTTTGTCTTGCATGTCCCCAAGAACATAATTTCTAATGGGTCTTTCATGGGGATCAGGAAGGCCATGGTGTCTGAGCTCTCCAGAAGAAGTTGAGAAGCAGAGAAATACTGGCCCTTCTTGGCAGTTAGAAAGTCAGCAGGAGATTGTTGCTTTTCTCTTCTGCCTGGATATATGTGAATTGTCTTCTAATACTACCCATTTTGTTGCTCTCCCCCTTTTTTTTTCCTTTTTTTTTTTTTTTTTTTTTGAGGAAAAGTTCTTAAATAATAGGGTGGAACCAGCTCTAGCTAATGTGAAAAGGAAAGCTGGCCCTGAACACAGATTCTTTACTGTTTTATATAGATTCTAACTATAACATTGCAGACAATAAATATGTGAAGACTGAACTCATCCTAGCACTCAGCCTGCTGGTGAGACTGATCTGGAATAGGGAGATGCAGGGATGCAGCCTGGGAAGGCAGTAGTAGGTACACTCTGCCCTGTGCTGTTGATTTCTACTGAACTCCAGCCCCTTGGCAGATGGAGGACAGCACCATGATGCCTCGTTTTCTTGCTCTCTTTCTTTTCTCCTTTTTCTCTTGGTCAGAACCAGGAAACTGGTAGAGAAAAAGATAAAAGAGAGCTGAAGATCACCTCCAAAAGATGCCTGTCCGATTCTTTGTGTCTCCTCTTATCTTCCTGCACAGCTAAGGAAGATCCAGAGGCACTAGAATGTCCTTGCTGATCTCTGTTGACTCGTGAGTCCTTGACATATTCATATATTGTCAAAAGTTCCTTAGGCTGGACTCTGTGTGAGGAAGAAAATAAAGACTAGAACTTCAGAAAGCTTCAGAAGGTTTCCTGACCAAGATTCCACTTCACAAGTCACACCTCTACCAAAGAGGGCCATGATTTTTAAAATGGCTCTAGAAAACAGGCAGGTTAATGCCCTTGCCAGGATACATAAAGAGCACAACAGAGAAATTACCCATGATATATCTCCTCCCACCAAGCTAGAAAATCACCAACTAAGCCCAGCACCTTAGATAAATCCACATATTAGGGACCATGCTGTAAATATCCTCAAGCCACCATAGATAGTATGGACGGGAGGTTGCAGACTTCGGTTGCCCTCCCAACCCATATTCACACATATCCCAACACCTCTCCCAGGAAAAGAAGATGCTGTGTTTAGAGTATAGCCCATGGACACAGGGTCAACCCACTACACCTGAAACCTCAAACGACAGCATCCCTTCAGGAGCCTTCTACTTACGTGACTGCTTTCTCTTCTTACTCCACACACAGAACCAAATGATGGCCCCAAGAAATAGTGTAACTAGAATACTGAGGATTACCACAAAGTGGAGAGGTCTGAATTCTGCGGGACACAGAAGATAAGAAGACTGAGAATCCACTCCCCCGTACATTAGTTTCAGAAACTCTTCCCAAACCCACTGTCTTCTCATGGCCTATCTCCTCACATCCTAGGGATTCATAACCCTTGTTGCTCCGCCTCAGTTGGGTGACGGACTGGTCCAGCTTATAAATTCCAGAAGATTGGTGCTGCTTACTTACCTTACCTGAAAAAAGGAGATAATGTTTTCTGCTTCTAAGAGCTAATTACATGGTCTGGTACCTGTAAAACATCTTGTTCCGCAACTAGTATATCTATCTACTGTTCTAACTCAGCAAATATTCACCACAGACCTAGCACTACAAGCCTTCCACTTTTCCTTCCTGGTTCTTCCTCATTTGAACTTCGCCAGTCACCATCTGTGTTACCCATGGACACTGACCTGTAATCCAACCAACAAGAAGAGAATGGTAAAGAATTCACATTACAGGTGTCCACTAAGGAGCTTTTCATAAATATTATCTCATTTGATCTTAACAGCAATCCTATGAGGTACCTGATTATTATTCCATTTACCTAATGGAGAAATGGAAACTCACAGAAACTAATTATTGCTTGGATCAAGAGCTACAGAAATGAGAAGTAAAGATGGCCAAGGCCCCCAAACCAGTGTTCCTGTTACTATGCCTTCCCTCACTCCTGTTTGATCATTTGCTGCCCATAAAGAACTTAGTTTTGTTGCCCCACCCCTTGAAGAAAAGTTCTTAAATAATAGGTGGAACCAGTTCTGGCTAACGCACAACAGGAACTGCTCCTGAACATAGATTCTTCACAGTTTATATAATTTCTAACTATAACATTTCATTTTTATACAAACTTTAATCTGCAAATCTCTTTTAGTCCCAGAAATTTGGGACAATTAAACATGCCCAAAAGAAACTTTAAATTTTGTTCTTTGGGGACATGTCCGATGAAAAGATATTTTTAGATATCTTGAGATAGGCCAGAGATGCTTTTCCAGGGCAGCTGTGACCATGGTCACCTTGCCTGTCTGGCAGAAGTGTCCTTTTCCTGATAAGAGGCAGAGAGAGAGTTTAAAGAGCAACTGTCAGCCAGGGTCATCTTCTCTAAACCTCCAGCAGAGCCAGGGTTGTCTTCTCTAAACCTCCCGCAGAGGCATGCTGCCAGCAGAGGCACGCTCCCAGCAGAGGCATGCTGCCAGCAGAGTCACGCTCCCAGCAGAGGCGCTCCACTCACTCGGTATGGGACAGGAGCTTAATGGGCAGCTGTAAGAGACCAGAGCCATCTCCTTTGAACTTCCCAGTAAGGCAGCCCTTCAACTGCATTCTCATTTGCTCAAAAACTTCACGTTTTTAAGCAAATATATTTGGCAGGGAGATTCTTGATAATGTTAGCTTATTACTTCATTTTCTCCTTCAGTATCTACACTTTGAGTTAATCCTGTTTAGGTCTGTAATTCCACAGGGGGAATCCTAGCTCAGGATTCCTACAGGAGGGACTTCTGGTTCTCTTAGCCACAAGCTTCTGGGGGCTAAGAACTGGGCCTTTTGCTCTGGCTGCTTGCTAAGAATTTGGAAACTACACTCACTTGGGGTCTGCCACTGAAGTAAGGAGGCTCAAAGGCCATTGGGTGGAGTAGTGGCTCAGGGCACTGTCATGATGGGGCTACACTTCCTAGCCAGTGCCACCCATAGCCATGCCAGTTTCCTTATGACTAAAGTGACTGATAGTAGACCTGCAGCAGTAGTCCAGGCCTGAATGCGGAACGTGGAATACTTCAGGTCCAGTCCTGTGAGAACCTAAGGGTGTTCCAAGGAAAGCTTCTGAGAACCTACTCCTTCTGCTTTTTCAGAGGTTTTCTCCTCTGAGAAAGGGGAGATGTACCTGACCACAAGATAAGAAAATGCACTTTATGAAGCAAAACTTAGCATAGTAAAACCCAAGCCCAAAGTAAAGAGCTACACATATTTTTTGCTGCAAATTTAACAACAGAGACTCTGAGGTTGGGTTGGGTTGGGTTGGGTTGGGTTGGGTTGGGTTGGGTTGGGTGGGTTGTATTGAACTCGATGAGGTGGGTTGGGTGGATAGGATTGGGTTGGATGGGTTGGGTAGGTTGAGTTGTATGGGGTGGATAAGGTGAGTTGGATTGAGTTGGGTGGGCTGAGTGGGTTGAACTGGGTTGAGTGGCTTGGGTAGGTTGGGTTGGGTTAGGTTGGGTTGGGTTGAGTTGGGTTGGGTTAGATGGGTAGGATTGGGTTGAGTGGGCTAAGTAGGTTGGGTTGGGTTGGGTTGAGTTGAGTTGGATTGGGTTAGGTGGATAAGATTGGTTGAATGGGTAGGTTGGGTTGGGTTGGGTTGGGTTGACTTGGGTTGAGTTATGTGGGTAGGATTGAGTTGAGTGGGCAGGGTAGGTTGGGTTGAGTTGAGTAGGTTGGGTTGGGTTTGGTGAGATGGGTTAGATGTATAGAATTAATTATGTTGAGTAGGTTTGATAGGTTGGGTGGATGAGGTCCATGAAGTAGGATAGGTGGGTTGGGTTGGTTTGAACTAGATCGTTTTACCTATAAGTGCCATGCTGATAACACATTAAGCCTTTATCTAGTAAAAAGTGATACAACCTTAACTCAGGTAACTCAGGATAAGCAATAAATGCAGGACTCTGCTAAGTACCTTGGCATTTTCCTGCTGCCCCCACTGACAAGGTACAGTGTTGTTACCTCCCAGGAAACTTTCCAGCTCGAGGGAAGACATCACTCAGCTCTTGCTCCCTTGCTCTCTTCTCTTCCCTCCTCTCTTTTTTCCACGTGTTCATGGCCAGTCTCTACTTCTCTGCTCCTCTTCTCTCTGTCTCTCTGTCTCTCTGTGCCTCTCTCTTTCCTCTCTCTCTCTCTCTCTCTTCTCTCTCTCTCTCTCTCTGTGTGTGTGGGGGGGGGGGGGGAGTGCCTTTTAACTCCCTCTCCATGCCCTTAATAAATTCTATTCTATACTTAAAAAAAGACATCACTCAGGAGAAACTGGGTCTCTAATTTCTCAAATTAAGAAGACAATGTTCAGGCCATCACAACAGTCACTAAACAACTAAGTATTCCCTGTAAGGAAAGAAACTACTATTTCCAATAGAAGAAGAAGATATAAGTCCTCCCAGGCTAAGACAGGCCTGTGCCCCTGAGAGGCCAGGCACGTGCTGAGGAAAGGCCCAAGGCACTGGGCTAGAAAGCTATGTGACTTCACACCTGGATCTCAGGTGAATCTGGTTGTGGGATCCCTGCTGTGGGCCAAAGTGCCCCCACTTACTCAGAGGGACACCCTGACAGCTGTGGCTGAAGGTCAGGGTGTGGTTTGCCCAGCTGGCTTTGTTGCTAACATTGCAGGTGTATGTGTGCAGGCTGCCGGGGTCAGTCTGGATCTCCCAGTGGGTCCCATTCCTTTGATTGGAGATTAGCGTGCTCCCTCTGTACAAAGCGTAGCTCACATTGTCATCCTTGGGCACCAAGCAGGACAAAGAGAGTTGACAAGTCCCATTAGCCCAGAGCTTCCCCTGGACCTTCAGGTGAGGTGTCTCAACACGATCTGGAAGCAGAGGCTCTGGTCAGAGAGGTCTGGAAATACAAGTCCTACAGGATTCAGAGGGACAGAGTGGACAGGGTTAAAAACTCACCAAATATAAGAATATGGAATTTCTTAGTGCAAACATTTCCTTCATTGTTGGTGATCTCCAGCTCGTAGTGACCACTGTCTTGCAGCTTAGCTGACTTGATACTAAGAGCAAAATTGTCAGAATCAAAATCATAGATATCACTAGAAGCTGCCGTTCGGCACTGGAGACGAAAAGTACACCGAATCAGGATTTTATAAGTTTTTGCATCTGAGCCCTGTTGTGCCTTCTTCCATTGAACAGAAACACCTTTTGTCTGTATGTTGGAAGGCTGCAGCCAGACAGGCTCTCCTGAGACACCAACCACTTCTACAGGTGACTCTGAGCAATCTAGAAAAAAAAAAAACAAAAAAACAAAACAAAAAACTTTGTCTGAAGTCAACTGAAAGAGTATGAGACCTGAGAAGTGTAGGCAGCTGCCTGTCAGTTCCTCAAGCTAAGGACCTGGAGCAAGTGTGAGGAGGACTCTAGAGACCCATCTGTTTCTCCTTGTCCCCAGGCTTCATTCTCTGGTTGGAAGGAAGTCACAGACCAACAATGACAGCTAAAATCTCTTTTGAAGATTCATTTTTTTAAATATATATGTGCGTGTGTGTGTGTGTGTGTGTGTGTGTGTGTGTGTGTGTGTGTGTGTGTGTGTTGGTTTGTGCAGGTGAGGGCAGTGTCCAGGAGGCCAGCAGAGGGCACTGGATTCCTTAGAGTTGGTGTTTACAGATGTTTGTGAGCTGTCCTACACGAGTGCTAGGCACTGAGCTCAAGTTGTCTAGAGGAGCAGGTGCTCTCTGAACTGCTAAGCCATCTCTCCAGCCCCAAACTAGAATCTCCTGACTCTACATGAAAGATAAGTTTCAATTGTGTTGCCAGTAGTTAACTTCACAAGAACCCTGTGAAGGTCTTATCCTCATTTTTATAAGTAAGGAATTGAGTTAGAAAATACTTAAGTAGTGGCTGGAGAGATGGCTCGGTGGTTAAGAGCACTGGTTGCTCTTCCAGAGGACCTGGGTTCAATTCCCAGCACCAACATGGCAGCTCATACCTGTCTGTAACTGCAGTTCCAGTGGATCCAACACCCTCACACAGACATAATTTCAGGCAAAACACCAATGAACATGAAATAAAAATAGGTTATATACATTTTTTTAAAAGAAAATACTTAAATAAATAACCCCAGCCACACAGCAAAATGATGAGCTTTAGAGAGAGATTTTGGTTCCGTTTTTTTTCTAATGTAATTTACTGTGGAGTATATGTACATGTGTGTATATAGGCGCGTGCACTTGTGCATGTGGAGACCAGAGGTGGATGTTAAGAGTCTTTATCATTCTCCACATTGGGGGTGAGGTGAGGGTCGGGACACACTCAGGCTGCAGCACACATATGGAAGCCAAAGGAGAACTTTCAGAAATTGATTCTTTCCTTCCATCTTTTTGAGGCAGGGTTTCCATTATCCTTTCTCCTACTCTATGTACGCCAGGCTAGCCCGTGAGCTTCCAGGTGATTCTCCTGTCTCTGCCTCCCATTTCACCTCAGGAGTGCTAGTATCACAGATGCTAGCTACCACACTGGTTTTTGTGTGTTCCAGGGATCAAACTCGGGTTGTTAGAATTGTGCTGCAAGTGTTTTGACCTACTGAGCCAGCTTGCCAGCCCTCTGCCTTATTTTTGGAGACAGGATCTCTCACTAAACCTGAACCTCATTGGTTCATCTAGGCTGGCTTTTTAATGGGTGCTGAGGATTTGAACTCCGATGTTCTTGCTTTCAGGTCAACTGCTATTACTATCCACTAAGCCATCTCCCCAGACCCTTCTTTTTGGATTTTGAAACAGGATCTTACTAAGTAGCCAGGCTGGCCATGAACTCAGTATCCTACAGAGTAGATGGAATGACAGATATGTTCCCCCATGCTCAGTTGCTAGAGGATAATTTGATAACCACCAATGTTATAAGCACTATGTTACTGGTGTGACTCACTCCATTGTAATTTGGCTGTCAAGTTTCCTCCCAAATGTTGGTATGCTGTAGGATTGGTCCGCAGCTGATGACATCATTGAGAGGTGGTTAGCTCGTGGGCACTAACTTCATCAATCAACTACACAAAGATGGGGCTTGGTCAGTGGGTCACTAAGAACACATCTTTGAAGGCAATGTCTTTCCCATTCCTGACTATGTCTCTCAGCTGCCCAGCTGCTACAAGGTGAGCACCTTTGCTCTGTCAGATCCTCCCACCATGACATTCTGCTTCGTCACAGCACAAGAATAAGCCAACCATGGACTAAGACCTCTGAAATAAGGCTGGAGATACTACCTACCATGCACGAGGTCCTAGATTCAATCCTCAGTGCTACTTAATGCCAGGAATTATTGGCTTACAATAGTACTCTCAGCACACTCAGAAAGTTGAGGCAGAAGAATCAGAAATTTAAGGCCATCCTCAGCTACATGGCAAATCAGAGGCCAGCCTGGGCTACATGAGACCTCATCTCAAAAGAAAAAAGCAATTAAAAGCTCTTAAATAAGCCAAATATAAATTTACCCCATTTTAAATTTGTTCTTTCAGGTATTTGTCACAATGGCAAAAAAAAAAAAAAAAAAAAAAAAAAAAAAAGTCTGACTCCCAGAACACCAAGGGAAGCACGCATGGCCAACAGCGACTGCCAGAAATCCTGAGCCGTCAGACCCAGTAAAAACAACGCTAAATTCATAGCTTGTCTTGTGCCCTAAAATAAAGCTGGACTCACAGTCCTCTCAGAACACTTGGCACATTGCACTGTGGGTGGTGCTCGCTAGTGCTTGATGTTTCCTATTGTTTTAGGAACCAGACGGTCTCTGCAAGAACTCACTAACGTTTTAAAACTGTGCCTTCCAGGCATATGTCTGCACTTCCCTCCCTAGGGGTCAAGATGTGACTTAAATAATATAGTGGTGGTAGACTATAACATAGTGGTAGACTTTAGATAGCTACCTCAGGACAGCCCAGAGCAGTGACTCCATTTGGTAAGGAAGCCATGTGGTGCCATCCAGAGGCGGTAGACAGCAAGAATGACAATCTTGAGTTAAAGAGACTGCAGTGTGGAGGAATAGCGGGGTCAGAGAGTAAAGTAAGAGAGAAGTAGTAACACACATGGTTCTTAACAATGTAGCACAATCAGAAGAAAGGCAGACCCAGGGAGAATGAGATGGTGGCTACGAGCGATCCTCCAGTATCTTCTTCCCACACCAAATTACCTTGATAAAACTGAAGAAGATCCCGTGGGGACCACAGTGCCCAATCAGATATACAAATACAGAAAGGAAGCATCGTCCATGTCACATGCACCCCAACTCCAACCAGTCCAGTGTAAAGTGTGATGTCACCAACATGGAGTGTGAATGAGTTAAGTTTGAGCTTTAGGCTCAAATCCATGACATGGTGAAACTCACATGCTGCAGGGCGCTGCAACTCCTACCACCAAGCCGATACCCACAGACTGAGTGACCAGAACTACGTTTAGTCCAAGAGGCTGAATGATCCACCTCCTCTCTCTTGTAACTTCAGATAGCAGGGAAGGAAATAAGACTCCAGTAGCTGGGGGAGGTGGTAGGCTTGTCTTAGAGCTCAGTGACAGACCTGTCATAGTAACAATCAGAACTGAGGAGAAACTGCACATGCAGGAAAGGACACATCCTTGGATTTGAAGAATCATTATTATGAATGCAAGCCATATCAAAATATCAATGATACTCTACAAAAATAGAAAATTATGTGAATGCATATGTAATCTATGTGTGGGTGTGAGCATATGAATGCAGTTACACACAGAAGCCAGAAGAGGGCGACAAATTTCCTCTTTGTGCTGGGCGGTACTCCAGGTCTTGGGGGTGGGGGGGGCGGAAGCTGTTCCTGAATTCAAGCCTCTATATCTTAATATTCAGGCCCAAGGACACCTGGGTATGGGTTGGGAGGAGCTTGTGCTATGCATCACTTGGCAGCATCCCTGGCCTCTGCCCACTAGATGCCAGTGATACCCTAGCTTCAGTCATGACAAACAAAAAAGGCCTCAGACATTGCCAAACGTCCCCTGAGGGAAAACTGTCCTCATTGAGAAGCACTATTCTGGGCTTTGGGGTAGTACCGGGAGGAAGAGAACCGAGATCCCTTCCCCTCCTCCATCCCCCAGCCCCAACCCCACCAGTTGGAGTGCATGCTGTAACAAGCAGAAAATTAAAACCAGACTTCTCAGAGAAGCCTGAGTGCCAGGACTTTATTTTATTTTTTTTTTTAAAGAAGCATTTTAATTTAAAAGGTGACACCAGAGCGCCTGGGGTAACATGAGGATTTTCTTAGATTCCTGGTGTGGGGAAACCTCCATGCTAGCATGTGCCTGACTGGGAAGTAAAAATATCAGCCGAGGGAGGGGCTATCAAAACATTTCCAGGACATGAATGAACTAGTTTAAACCCTCTTGGGTAAAGGACCCAAGCAGAGAGCATGAACCTATTGCAGACTTTTTTTTTTTTTTCAATATTGGGAATTAAACCCCAGTCCTCATGGTGGGAGGGAGGGAAGGAGGGTAAGCCCTCATCAGAGATAAAATAACCAGGACTAGGGAGACATCTGATCTTGCGGTTGGCAGCACTGGTAAAGACATAGACACGTGTCATAAGGCTTCAATTCCTAGAAGCGTAGCATTATAGAGATAAGCTATAGATAAAGCTTATAGAGATAAGCTACGTAAGGGAATGGGGGACGGAGCAAGATAACACTGTAGAGACTAGTCTAACTAAGTGGGTTGGAGGAGAGCTTATTGATTGGTTGATGCACAGGAAGACAGATATGCTCCTCTCACATAACAGGAGATGAAGGGAAGACCTGAGGCACCCAGGACTGATGATTGATCAGCAATATCAGCTCTGAGGCACCCAGGACTGATGATTGATCAGTAATATCAGCTACACGAAAAGTCAAGAGTAAGGTCCAGTCAAAAAGAAGCTGTGTCTATGACATGCAATTCACCAGCCTTGTGCTGAGCTGAAAGGTTTGGGAGCCAAACTCCATCCCACATAAGGCTGAGATTATAGATGGATCCTGAGTATTTCACAGGAAAAGACGCCAAGAGCAGCCAGTGGTGCCAAATCTAAAGACTCCGAGAAAAGAACCTGATATGCTTGCCACAGAATCAAAATCCACAGGCCAAGGCAGGATTTTAAATAAGAAATGGAGTCCTGACCAATGAAAGGGGAGCAATTAAAACAGAAATGAAAGAGGGGTGGCTGGAGGGTGCGACCGTCTGGCATCGCTGGCTGGTGCGCAGTTGCATCTGACAGAAGTTCAGCAATGTCAACAAGGAGGTCTGGGTTGCTCAGTGCTGGCTATCTTGATTGTCTCCCTACACCTGTAGGTAGTATTTTTATCATTTTTATTTTTAAGAATGGAGACATCAGGAGCATTGGGTCATGGTTTACTTAGGGTTACTATTGCTGTGACAAAACACCATGACCAAAAGCAGAGGGAAGGGTTTATTTCACTCTGCAGTTCCATAATAATACTCCATTTTCAAAAGCACTGAGGGCAGGAACTCAAGCAGGGCAGAACCTAGACACAGGCGCTGATACAGAGGCCTTAAAGGGGTGCTGCTTACTGTCTTGCTCCAAATGCCCTGTCTAGTCTGCTTTCTTATAGAACCAAGGACCACCAGCCCAGAGATGGCACCAACCCACAATGGACACTAACTAAGATCCATCACTAACTAAGAAAATGCCTTACAAGCTTGCCTACAGCAGGATTTTATGGAGACATTTTCCCATTTGAGGTTCCCTCCTTTCTGATGACTCTAGCTTGTGTCAAGTTGACATAAAAGTAGCCAGCACAACAGACTCTTGTCAACTTTACACACAAGCACATTACTTTTCAATTAGAATCTTTCTCATTTATCCCCGAGATGGTGTGTTAATATTAGTATCACAATAATTAGTATTACAATATTAGTATCATAATAACTTTGAAGGTCCCATAGTCCTTACAAATTCAAATACAATAAAAGTTCACTCTCTTTAAAATATTCAATCTCTCTAAAAATCCAAAATCTCTTTTAAAGTTTCTGCCTTTCATCTGTGGGTTCCTAAAAAAAAATTAAAATTATATTAAATACTTTCTCCCAGAGTGAA
Source organism: Mastomys natalensis (assembly GCA_021653895.1). Lineage (NCBI taxonomy): Eukaryota > Metazoa > Chordata > Mammalia > Rodentia > Muridae > Mastomys > Mastomys natalensis. The sequence goes on along the minus strand of JAJTUV010000925.1, from coordinate 486,621 downwards.
GAACCCGGGCACAATCACAGTCTCAATAAGCCAAACTCCAACAGTGTAAATAACTCAATGTCCAATTATCTGAGATCCACTCACGATCTTCTAGGCTCCTCCAAGGGCTTAGATCACTTCTCCAGCTCTGCCCTCTGCTGCACACACAGCTTGTCTTCTAGGCTCTGACTGACTCCACTGCTGCTGCTGCTCCTAGTGAGCGTCCGTGGCACTGCCATCTCCAAAACTCCTGGTGTCTTGCCACAGCTGAGCTGCACTTTCACTGATAGCCTCTACGGGGCTCTCTTCAGGGACTCCAGCCCTGCCACACAGTGCCAAACCTCGGGGGCTCTACATTAGCCCTTGCCGCCGTCAAAACCTAGTACCTGGTGACTCCTACGCTACCAAGCTTGGCTACCAGAACAAAGTCCAACCTCTGCTGCTTGCAGGTCAGGGCATAAAGGTATGATGACGTTGGTGCACAAGAAGACTGTGCCTTCCTCTGCACCAGGGTATTAGAAGTGGCTGCTCGGAGCAAGTGGTTAGACACTGCCATTAGAAGACAACCTCAAGGTCAGCCTATTGGATGGAGAAAGGAGTCAGGAAGAGGATGTCACAGGCAGTGCAGCAGCATGGGCCGGGTACCAACAGTGGCCTAGGAAGGATTGTAGCAAAGCTTTCTCCAACATGTTTGGAAAGTGGAATGACAAACCTGAGTTTAGGTGTCTCAAAAAACTGTGAGAGGTAGCACAAATACCTAAGGATACTTAATCTAAAACTATACAGTACAACAAATAATAATAAATAGACTACTGTGTAACTAAGAGCAGAGCAGAGGCACCCAGAGAACACAGTTCTCCACTATCACACAACTACATGTGGACTACACATAGGAAGCAGTGTCCTTAGCTACACTGTTAGTTCTTCAAAATAGTGTGGGACCAGGTGGTGACAGCAGACATCTTTTTAAACCCAGCATTCGGGAGGAAGAAACAGATAGATCTCTGAGTTCGAGGCCAGCCTGGTCTACAGAGTGAGTTCCAGGACAGCCATGGCTACACAGAGAAACCCTGTCTTGAAAAACAAAAAGTAAAATAAAATTTTAATAAATAGAGTGTGGGATCTGCAGCCCTTATGAATGCTACATTGAACTGAGGGCACTTACTAAATTATACTACTGCGTTTTATTTTTAGAAAAATAAACTGAATGAGTTTATATACCTAAGCTGGGTTTGTCTGTAAATAAAAGAGAAGCTAAGGGGGCTAGCAGGGTTACTCAGAGGACAAAGGTGCATGCTGCCAAGGTTACAGCCTGAGTTCAATCTCCTGGACCCAGGAAGGAAATAACCAACTGTGAAAATTTTACTTCTAGCCTCTACTTGAGCACCATGCAGCAGGAACACACACAGGCACATGCACAGACACACACACACACACATACATACACACACACATATAAATACACACATACACATACAAAAGTAACTAATTAATTAAAATATTTTATTTTTTTAAAAAGAGGAACTAGGCTGAGGATGTAGCTCAATTAGCAGAGTGTTTGCAACGAAGCCCTGGGTTGGACACCCAGCACCACATAACACAGGCACAGTGGCTCACATTAGTAATTCCAGTACTTAAGAGTTGAAGGTGGGAGGATCAGAAGTTCAAAGCCATCCTCAGACACATAGCAAGTTTGAGATCAGCCTGGTCTGATGAAACCCTGCCTAAAGGGTGGGGAGGTTAGGCAGACCCACAGATGTCATGACAGTTGTTAGTTTGGGTTTCTCTAAGAGTGGGAAGCTAGTGCTGGCCAAAACCAGAACAATGGGAGGTAGCAACCACACTCTCCAGGTGACTGTGCAGGGGCAGACAAGGTGGGAGACACTGGGAAATTGTGGGTAGGATCGAAAAAAATCCCTAACCATGCTTCCATTTTCTGAACAGTTTTCAGCCATCAGCAGCTGAGCAGCAACCTTGAAAAGATGGTCAATGTTCAGTCACTTCCGGGAGGATAAAGACACCACAGACCAGGGGGAAAAACTCCCAGAGGGTGTGGGCCCTGGTCCCACCAATAGCTAAGAAAACTATGCACAATTGATAGCTACCAGGAGAGGCTATATTAACCACCTTCCAGAATAGTACCCATGTTCAAAAGCAGCTGGCCAACACTGTGTGTACGTGTTGTTTTCTCAAGAGAGAGAGAGAAACATGAAGTTAGGTGGGTATGTTGGCAAGTTCAGGAGACTCTGGGAGGAGTTGGGAAAGAAGAGAGAACGTGATCAAAGTATATTGTATGAAATTCTTAAAGAATAATGTTTTCAAAGGGAGAGAGGAACTCAGCTGAACTCAGAGGCTGTGAATCTATCCCTGCTTTTTGCTGGGTTTTCTCCTTCAGGTCTCTACAGTCCAGTGGAAGGAGAAAGACAGTTGAGTGAGTGTGCACTTCCTGCAGGAGCCTAACAGGGAGACTTGAGTAGATACAGAGGAAAGACAGGAACTGGGAGAAACAGAAACCCTCATTGCCATCTCAGGGAGGTAAGCATTTTAAGGGAGTAAAAAAGAAATGTTAATATGAAAAGATAACGAGAGAAAGGAAGAATAACTTCACAAGTTCTTACAGACTCAGAGTGAGAAGGGGAGCGAGAAGAGAGTGTACGCATGATTGCCAGTTCAGAAGGGAGTGGCCACAGCCAGTTCCCGTGGTCAGGGATGCCACAGCCAAGGCTGTTGCTGCTGCCCACAGCCTTGGGGGCTCTTTTCTGTAGTTAAGAATGGGTGAGGTAAAATATTAAGTCTAGAGAAGAAGAACGGGGACAATTTGATGGACTCTACTGCAGCTTGTGGGGAAATGAGACAGTTGACGAATTCCAGTACAGCGGGGTGAGCACCAAGGAGAAAGAATGGTCTATGGGACTGTCTGACTGGGTAAGGGCTCACCCGTGCTGCTTTACCACAGCGATCAGAGTCAGCTCAGCTTTCTCCAACCTAGACTTACCGCTAACCCAAGCTGGGAGGCCTGAGTCCTTGGGGGGGGGGGGAGAAGGGGAAAGTCTGTGATAGCCGGGGCTAGGGGTGGAAACAGGGTGGAGTGGGGGCGGGAGCGGGGTATAATCCCACCAGCCTGCAAAAGGATGTTGAGGGTGGGTTTTTTTGTTGTTTTTTTTTTTTTTTCTCAGCTGGGCTTGTGTGAGGTTTAGGGGAGGGACAACAGATTAGGTCAATGCTGAGAAATGAACAGAGCAGGCTGAGCTCTTGCAGGACCAGCAAAGGCAAACTCACAGAGTAATGAGAATCTTGCAGAGCCCACAGCCCACTTCCTCCTTAGCTCTATCCTGACTGACCACCGCCTCTCCTGTCTGCAGGCAAGCTGACTTGTCCCTGTCTGTCAAAACTGTCCCAGCTGTGTCCCTTACTATTTTCACTGAAGTATTTGCTTTCTTCAAGGCAACTACCGTACTATGCCTCTCACTTAAACTCCTGGTTTTCTTGCTTTTGTTTAGGCTATTTCTGTGCCCAGATTGGTTCACTTTATTGGGTTTTCTGACCTCTTACTGCTCCAAGTCAGTCCCCTGTCTCCCCAGCTAGAGGAATCCAGCATCCTCTCACATTCCTTTCAGTGTACCCTGCCTGTCAGTGTCAGGGCCTCTTCTGCCTTCCCTTGGAGTTGGTATTGTACACACCTATTTTCCTTACTGGAAGATTTTCATAGGTAAAATCTGGGGATGGGGATGTAGTTTAATTAGTGGGGCCCCTGCCTCCCATGACCAAAGTTCTGTCTTTCAGGCCAGCCTGAAATATGTGAGATTCTATCTTTAAAAAAAACCAACCTCAGTTTCAACCTCAGTTTCCTTGCTAACTTCTGCCTAGTTCTCATAACATAGTAAGGTCATCGTGAATCTATTCATTAATTCAAGACTGGCTCTGCTATAGGGATTTCATACAAAATATCAAAGAAGTTATAAGGTCACACCCCCTTGGCTTTGGCCTTTTGCTTTGTGGGCTCTACATCACTGCAATTTCATTTCCTGTTCGCAGGCCCTCAGAACAGAAAGCCCATTGCCTTGAGACAACTTGAAATCCCATGTACTAGATGGCTCAAACACTCCTGAAAACAACTCGACAACACCTGCTAAGAATATATACACTTAACCCCCATGATTTGACCTTGAAAGTGTACTGTCGCATGCTAGGAAAGGGACTTAGCAGTGTTGTAAAACCATGCTAAAGATCCAAATGTGCATCCAAAACAGAATGAGCAAAGAATGGGATAAGGCTGGGATGGAATACTATTATCTCACCCAGACCACGGCATCCAGGGACTCACAACTCCCGTTAAAGAGATAAGCTACGGGTAGCAACCCAGACAAACCTCATGAAAATGTCAAGTCAAAGAAGCCCGGAGCCCATACCATGGGATCCCACTTACATCCAGGTAAAACTAATCTGTGAGATTCAAAGTGAGAATATTGCTTATGTTTATAGAAATGACAGTAGATAATGACTGGACATGAACACATGATTGTTCCAAAGTCATCCAAAAAGCAACTCGTTTGCGCATACATTTATGTGCAGATATCACACTTTAGTAAGAAAGGTTTCTCAACACATCATTTGGCTGCCCCAGGGGTGACTTCTACTGAACTAGAGTCCTGAGCCAAAACCTCTTCCTCAGGAAGCTGCTTCTCCACTCATACCTTGTTTGGGAGGAGGTGAGGTAACCAGAAGCTGAATGGAAATGAGTCTGGCCTGCTAGAGGGCCTCCCTGGGTCCCCTCCAGCACAGTGACAACTAGAAACCGGTCCCTGAGAAATGCAAGGCTCAACCTAAAGTACAGCTGACACCTGAGATACTGTCTATCCTTCCTTCTTTTCTCTACCTTACCTCACCCAGACCCAAGGCATCCAGGGACTCCTTACAAGTCCCAGCCGATCCTTTTCTTCAGAATGGACAACCAAAAACTTGAATTCAGTGGGGAAGGTGACAATGACAAGGTGGTGTTTGGGCAAAACTGTGATTGATGAAGGAAAAAGCCCATGACTGGTGATGAAACCACTCCCAGAGTGAGAAAAGGGAAGTCTAGCGCACACACCGCTCTAAGGAAGCCTGGTGCACACGTACTCCAGGGAAGGCTAGTGCACACACCGCTCCAGGGAAGTCTAGTGCACACATACCTCCAGGGAAGGCTAGTGCACATATCGCTCCAGTTTTCCACACTTTTCACACAGACTAAATTCCACACACTTTACAATGGCCTGAGGGACCTGGACCCACCTCTCCAATCTCTCCTCTTGCTCCCTGTATTCCGGGTGACTATGGAGATGGCATAATCAGAAGCTCTGAGTTCTGATCTCCCTCACACAGTCAGGCACCCATGGGTCCATGCCAGGCCCCATCCCACACCAACACAAAAATCCTTACCTTGGCTCTGATGAGCCCTGAGGAACAGAAAGAGTGTGAACAGGACAACTTGCCGCAACATCCCCGCAGGACAGAGCAGGCTAAGGGGCCCCTCTCTTCTCCAAGTGCTAGGACGTCAGTAGGTTTTGCAGCTAACAGTCAGCAGGACACAGCACAACTGCCTCCCTGCCTGTCCAGCCACAATTTCCTCAACTCAAGGCTGTTCACTTCTGCTGTACACTGACAAGGCCACCGAGAAAGCCTCAGTCCCTCCACTTGGGTTCCCACAAGCTAAGCTGCCTCCAGTGGGTGGGTGCTCAGAGTGCACAGTGACTCACAAAACCAGCTGCAAAATCTCAGCCATTGGGCCCCCTCAGCCTGGGGTGGAATCCTCAATGGCACCGGCATTGTGGAGAAAAACCAACAGCCATTATTCCAACACACACACACTGCCCCAAACCAACACACACAGTGGAAACAAAAGTTTGAAGGAACTTACGGGTAGGGTGGACTGAGAAGAACCCTGAGTAAGTGTGTACTATGTTGAAGGAGAAGAGTGTACTGGTGATTAAGGAAGAGACATAAAATTTAGACTTGCTGGGAAATATCTAATCAGCCTGGGAAGTTTATGATTTCAAAAGTTCAACATATGCAAACTGTGTTCCTCCTTTCACCCTCCCCAACCAAAGGATGTGAAACCATTTGAGTTGTTCACCCCCTTCCACAGCTAGATTCAGCATGTAGTGTTCTACAGGCAGCAAAGATCCCTTCGAACTCCAAGGAGGGATGGAGTCAGTGGTACCCACCCCACTCCCTCAGAACACTTTACTTTAAGGCCATATCCAGAAGCCAGGTCTCTTGCTTTCTTCCTCTTCTTTTCCCCTTAGCAACAAATACTTATGGTTCCTCCAAGCCCATCCTCTCTTTTCATCCTAGATCTATTTCTAGCCTGAGCAAGACTGACCAAAAGTGGCATTGATGGGACAGGCGGATGCCAGCAGAGGCAGCACAGATGCTCTGCAGTCAAAGACCTGGACTTGGACTCCAGCTCATTAACTTGCAACCTGTATAGTGCTGACCAAATTCCTTCCTGAGTCCTCAAGATCAACAGCACTTGGGCGAGCGAGATGGCTCAGTAGGCTAAGGTGCTCACCCTCAAGCCTGATGGCATGAACATGATCTCAAGCCTACATGATGAAGAAGGAGGGTGGACTCCACCCCTGACTTCCACGCATACCCAAGTGAACACACACATGAATAAACAAATATATGGGTTTTCCCCTATAGATATCAGCAATATGCAAATCCTTGGCTTCCCTTCAAGATAGTTTTCAGGATCAAATTTATAGCTATCCCTGAGAGCGGGAATTTAAAACTCTGGGACACACTGGTGTGAAAATGCCATAATAAGGGTTGGAGAGGTAGCTCCGTGGTTAAGAGCACTCATTACTCTTCCAGAGTCCTGAGTTCAATTCCCAACAACCACATGGTGGCTCACAATCATCTGTAATGAGATCTGATGCCCTCTTCTGGTGTGTCTGAAGAGAGCAATAATGTACTCAAATACATGAAATAAATAAATCTCTTTTAAAAAAGAAAGAAAATGCCATGAATAAAACCCCTCATTTCATATGGTAATCTTTTTGTTTATTTTTATTTCATGTGCATTGGTGTTCTGCCTGAATTTATATCTGTGTGAGGGCATCAGATCATCTGGTACTAAAAATTACAGACAGTTGTCAGCTGCCATGTGGATGCTGGGAATTGAACCAGGGTTCTCTGGAACAGCAGTCAGTACTCTTAACTGCTGAGCCATCTCTCCAGCCCAAGTAGATTTTGGTTTTAGTTTGTTGTTGTTGTTGTTGTTGTTGTTTTCAAGACAGGGTCTCTTTATAACTCTGCCTGCCCTGGAATTCACTCTGTAGACTAGGCTGGCCTTGAACTCAGAGATCTGTCTGTCTATGCCTTCTGAGTGCTGGGATCAAACATTCTGATTTATTTATTTGTTTGTTTATTATTTTTATTAATTTAAAAGATCAATAAGTAAATAAATCTGTGCCCCACCCTTCTAATTCATATCTTGAAATCTAACCAACTGTTTGGTGGTATTAGAAAGTGAAGAGTTTGGGGAAGTGATCAAGTCTTGAGAACCGAGTTCGCCAGAATTAAATTAATGTTCTTATTTTAAAAACCAGATCAGAGCCAGCCCGCGGTGGCACACCGCTGTAGTCGCCACACTCAGGAGTCCAAGGCAGCGGGCATCTCTCCGAGTTTGAGTCCAGCCTCTGCTTGCTGCGGCACTGTGAGTCCGTCTCACAATACATATTGAGTAACAGGCTGGCAAAGCAATATAAGTAAGACATTGTCTCCAGAAAGGAAAATCTGCTTCATCAATCCTAACCCCAGGACCAGCGCCATCCTTCCTTCTAAACATAGATGACCTACCACCTCCTGGAAACTGAACTGGAAGAAGCTCCATATGCATTTTTCTATCTTATGCTCCTAACAAGTTCTACCACATACATAGAATAGCTATTTCTTCCTACACACTTCCCTGTCCAGCCCTGAGGTCTTCAACATAAATGTTCTCCTTAGCTAAATGTTTTGGAGCCTACTTCTTTCCAGGTGGTTCAACATTATTTCGTGCTAAAGAAATGAATTCCCTAAAGAAGGCATTTTCATTCCCACTGAGATACGGTGGTAAGCTATTCCATCACAGTCTTTCCCTTCATGATGGTTATACCTGCCCTAACAAGTTCTTGGATGGGAAGCTTCTAAGATTTAGCCATTTTATATAAGGATTCAAGACTGAACAAAATTCATGTAAACTCCGAGGCTGATCTAACTCTGTGTTTCATGGATGGATGGATGGATGGACGGACAGACAGAGATTTCTCAGGTCTCTTAAAGTCTGAGACAGAGGCTTAATCAAGGGCTTTGAAAATCAGCAGTCAAGAAGAGATCAAAGGTTCCCCAAGCTCTATCCTCTTATACCTTTGCTACTTTACAGAGAGTCAGGTCGGTCTAGGAAATCCCACGCCAAGGACAACCCACCTCCAAGACACTTTGCAAACTTGGGAGCCCCAAGCCTACCTTAAAATTTATTAATTCAATAGAAAACCTCAAATAATTCATTAAAATCTACTTCCAGTTGATTCCTAGCACAAATAATAATACAGACAAAAATGAAGCAAGGGAAGAACATAGTGCAAGGTCCAAACAATTCCAATGAACAGAGTTCTGGTCCTCAGAGAGGTAGGCAGACAGAGCCTAATTCTCAAAACAAGGTTATGGTACATTGTACATGTGTGCAAAATTGTCCCCAAACTGATGTTAAATTCAACCAAATGTCTTTCAGTAACAATATGATTTAACAATATAACTAAAGTTATTGATTTTAAAAGTCATTTAAAAACTATAGAATAAATAAATCACAAAAAAAATGAATTTAAAAAAAAAGAAAAAACTTACTTCTAGAAATTGTATGTGACAATATATATGGAATATTGCAACCAGAAAAGCTCTCAAGCCTTGTGTCTAGACTTCTTGTACTTGGTCACATACATTCAGGCTCACCATGGACAGGGCTGACCTCATTCTCTGACCCTCAGAGGCTGATCTGATGCTAAGGGCTCCAAGTCCTCCACAGGAAACCACTATTGGCATGGGCCATCCGTCATAGTCCAAGGTCCCATAGATGAAGATACTCTTCATCAGCAAGATTCCAAGGCTTAGAAATGAGCTCGCAAGCCAAGGGGAAAGGCCAATGCCTTTCTCTGGGTAAGGTTAGTCATTCTGTGTGCATCTCAAGAGAAACAGTTTTTCAGGCAGTTAAAGATGAGCCTTTCACAAAGGGCCCAGCTGGCTTTACAGGTATATTGGCCAATTTTTAAAGAATTCGTTCTGTGGCTTTATTTCTATCAATCTCATTACAGTCCATGTTCTGCTCGAATGTCAGGATGATATCACAGCAGCAGGAGGCCCAAGGGAATAAGCAACCACGTCAGAGACAGAAAGCCAGAGAACTACTCAGGAGTTAGACACAGCTCAAAGGTCCCATGAAACATACTCGTTTTCCATTGTTGTTTGTTGGTTTTGTTTTGTATTGTTCTGTGTTGGGTTTCTGGAGTTTTTTGTTTTTTGTTTTCTTTTGTTTTGAGAAAGAGTTTCATTCTATATGTTTCAGAATTCATTATGTAGCCCAGCAGGCCTCACACTCACAGTGATCCTCCTGCCTCCGCTTCCCACATGCTGGGATTATAGGCATAAGCCACCATACCAGGTCAAGAGATGTACTTTGATCCCTTCTGTGCATAGTTTCCCCATCTAACCTCAGACCCTCTCACTGGGCTCTTCCTCCTGCTGGCCCAATCACCTCTCAGCACACTGTGAACCACACTCCAGAAATGTAAATACTTGGGGAAACACACACAAACCACACTCACCTCAGCATCATGACTAAACTTTTGACAGAAAACTGTCCATTCAACCCCTCCCCCCACCATTGGTATTTCCAAAGAGAGTGTAAAAGTGCTTCCCCGTGTGTGTGTGTGTGTGTGTGTGTGTGTGTGTGTGTGTGTGTATAGTTTCTGCACACTGTAGACTTTCACACTCAGACCTAAGAAAGGCTTTGCCTTCCCTCTGAGCCTCACCCAGAGAAGACTTTGCCAGTCACATGGTACTAACACATTAGGATCCTTGACATTGCTGTGCCCATGACAACAACACACATTCGTTTGGGACTGCAGCAGTGCTTAGAAATTAGTCCATTGTTATTTATTTATTTTTGCTTATGGTGACTTTCAGCTTCAGGTTAAAGAAATGTAACTGTTTCATAAGGAAGGTGAGACAGAGATCGTCCTCAAACAATACATGGGGCAGCAAATAGCCTGGAGCACCTGCAGCTACCCCTGGGAGCACCTATGTCTATGCCTGGGAGCATCTTGGCCTGTGCCTGCACCTGGGAGGGAAGCACAGAGTGCAGTTCACAGCGCAGCTCATCTTGAATTTTAACCTGGGAAACTTGCTGCTCCTAGCTCCAGCCAAGAAGCAGCGCTGAGTATTCAGAACCGAGGATCCAGGAATGGCACTAGCAGCATGGGGTAAAGATGGAATGAGTAGCTGCCTGTTAGAATCACACAAAAGTCGAATGAAAGACCTTTGTCAAATGTCAAGAAAAATATATCAATAAAGTGCCTTGTACAGCTTAAAGATAATTAAGTACCTGGAGAGATGGCTCTTCAGGTCAAGACTGCTGCCTCCACGCCTGGTGACCTGAGTTTGATTCTAGAAACCCCTAAGTTGTCATCTGACCTTTACTCACTTTGGCTTGGTATATACACACACACACACACACACACACACACACCAAAAAACATAATTTTAAAAGTAAAGTAATGATAAATACAAATTTGTCTCACAAATTTGTACTCTTATCATACTTTATGGATTCAAATTTGATTCAGTAACATCATATTCTCAAGTTTATATATTCTGAGCTTGACATATTAATATACCAAAGTACTTTCAAACATGCACACATGTACCACACACAACGACTTCTGGGTACTTGATTACCTGCTTTGTAAATTATACAGACTTTCAAAGTTCTAAGTATAACTAAACTGAAGTTTAATGATAAAGCAACTTGTACAAGCCCATGCTCCCTTCAGTTCTTTCCACTATGGCTTCCCAGAGTCCCTAAAAAACATGTACACACAACCAGTATCGCCGTCGCCTAAAAACCATTGCCTTAGATCATTGTAATGATGGGCATTCACAGAGGACTGAAAATGAAACTGATTTTAAAACTGTTTTAAACGGATTGTACAAGAAAGACTCAAGAAGCACAAGACAAAATACAACACAGCTACCTTCTGGAAGATTTAACTCCCTTTCGTGTTTTTGTTTCTCTATCTTGTAGAATCCATAACAGAGCTGACAGATTCCTTGGCTGTGTGCTCCCGAGAACACCACACACGGTGTGTTTACACACACACAAGGTCATAAAAAAGTTAAGAGATTAGATCTCACTTCCTCTTCCTGTCCACTGATCCCCTTCTCCTCCCATCCTCACTCCACTGCTGCCTTCCTACGTGACTGTCACGAGCGGTTCTCTGCGTTTTCTGGCACATCTTGTCCTTCCAGCTGCCTCTGATCTGGACCTCAGCACACCTGTGAGCCCCTGGGGACCATTACCTCCCCTCCCTCAGCTCTCTGCCAAGGCTTCTTTCCTGCCTTCCCTTCTGGGCAGAACAACAGCACTCACAGTTAAACGGATTGTACAAGAAAGACTCAAGAAGCACAAGACAAAATGCATGTCTTCCTGCAGTCAATGCTCTCAAAGCATCATGTCAGGTTTATAAATCCTGATCAGAGCCTTTTGATGCCCCATATTTAAATTTGGAGACTCTTTTCCAGCCTACATAACCCCAATGTTTAGGTCTCAAGTCCTAGTCCCTTCCCATCTCTGCCTCTCATATCTAGACCTTTCCCCAACTTTATGCACATTTGTACCTCCTGCTTTCTTGAATTTTCAAGGTAAGGTGAATAGATGACTCGCTTTCTCATCCTCTTTCTGCTCTATGATTCTAAGAAGGTGTCAAAGTTTCTTTAAATGTATTTACTGTATTTATTACCAAGAGATTTTATTCAAACTTACCTCTCTAGGTCATCAGAATTACATGGAATTTACAGTGACTCTCTCTGATAAACCAGAGTTGTTCACAGAGGAACCAGGTGACTTAAGAGTTTGTGCATAGAAAATATCAGCAGCTGCTAGATGTGATCTCAGCACTCGGGAAGCAGAGGCAAATCCAAGGCAAGCCCTGTCTACACAGTGAATTCTAAGCTAGTCTAAAGGGAACAACATATGTATATACTATACACACACACACACTCATACACAGAGGGATTCAGTCTCCCTAAAAATCAGAGATATGCAAATTAAAAACATTTAATTGGCAAAAATAATGAAGTCTGCTAACACCAAGTATTTGAGAAGATAAGAATTAATTAGCTATAGCATGAAAACCTGTCTCAAAAAAAAGCAACAAGTATAAACTATAACATCTTTATTTCCTAAATCTGTGCTAATCATAGAAGACTAAAAACAATCATAAACACCAAGATGTTCTATACCTCAAAACTTCAAAAGAAACCATCAATAAAATTAAAGATAAAGTGAGAATATATGCTTTGACATGCATAGCAAAGGATCAATAACAAGTAATACTTGTTTATAAAGAATTTATATTAATCAGCTAATAAAACCAAGAGAAAAAAGACAATCTAACAACAAACTTTGCGTGAATAAACGAGAATTGTACATGAAAAAGAAATACAGCCAATCACCGGGGCTGAGGAGATGGCTCAGTGGGCGTGGGCGAAGAGCTTGCTGCACAGTCATGAGGACATCAGTTTGCATCCCAGAACCCACATTTTCAAAGTCAGGTGGCCAGGTGTATCACCCGTGCTTGTAGCCCTAATGCTGGGTAGTGGGGCAGAGCCCAGGGACTTTCTGGCCACCCAGCCTTCCTCTTGGTTCAGTGAGAAACCCTGACCATTGGGAAGGCATCCCTAAATCAACCTCTGTCATCCTCAAGCACGTGTACCAGTGAGTACATCCCTCGTACCCCACACATTGGTTGACATGTATGCATATACTACACATACACAACACACACACACAAAGAGATATTCAGAGAAGTCTGATAGCATCAAGTATTTGACAGGATAAGGATTAACTGAATCAAAAATATACTGGGAGTGTTAATTGAGGCATTTTTTGGAAATAAGTTAAAATTATCTTATTCACAAATCTAATAATGTTCTAATAACCTAAATAGTCACAAAACTAGTGACCCAGCAATTTGACTTCTAGTTATAGACCCATATATCCAAATGAAATTTAGACACATTTGCCTAGAATGTACCTAGAAATACACACCACAATGTTTGTAGCACATTACTCATAATTAAAAAAAAAAAAAAAAAAAAAAAAAAAACAAAGGTTTTGAGAGTTTGCTCAGTGGTTAAGAACACTTGCTGCTCTTGGAGAGGACCTGAGTTCAATCCCCAGCACCCACGCGGTGGCTCACAGTCATCTGTAAGTCCAGGTCCAGAGGGCCCAGTGCTCTTGTCTAGCCTCTATGGGCAGTGTGCACATGGTACCTAGACATACTTGCAGGGAACACCCATACTCAAATAAAACAAGACAAAATGAAGTTTTAAAGCACCAGGGTCTAGGTTGTAACTCAGCTGGAAGAAGGACTGCCTAGAATGTAAGAGGGTCAGTCTTCACACTGGTACTGCTGTACAACGATAGCGGTACATGTCTGTAGTCCAGGTTCAAGACCATCCTTAGCCACATAACAAGGTTGAGGACAGCCTGGGATACATGGGGCCCTGTCTCAATCATAATAACAATTTATAAGTAACAAAAACTACTAGAATCACCGAGCACGGTGACATACACCTGAAATTCCAGGACCTGAGAGTCACAGTACCTTAGTTTAGGGTTGCCAATGATGAGATGAAACACCAAGACCAAAAGCTGTTTGAAAAAGTCAGCCGAAGCTGCCAAAGAGAACTGGACTAGAGGAGTGAGGAGAGAAGGCAGTTGGTGCAGAAGATATGGTTAGGAGTCAGTTGATCCGGGAGAAGCTGAGTTAAAGATAGGCTACAACAGTTGTTATGGCTTGGAGCTGCTAGTATTGGGGAAACTGGGAGGGGGGACTGTTCCAGCAGACTGTTGGGGAACTGAGGGAGGATCAGTTGGAAGAAACCTTTGTAGGGGCTGGACTAGAAACTGGGAGGAACAATTGAGAACAAAATTAAATTCAGGGTCTCTTTCTTCTCCTCTCTCTCTCTCTCTCTTCTCTCTCTCTCTCTCTCTCTCTCTCTCTCTCTCTCTCTCCCCCTACCCCACCCCATCCTTCTTCCTCTCCTATCTAGTGTTAGGGGGTGAAACTGGGAAGATAAGAGGTGGGGAAAAGAAGAACCCACAAAGTAGCAAACACTACCGATAAAAGTAATATAAATAACAGAATAACTACAAATTGAGACAAAGACAATGCCTGAGTGTCAAAGGGCAAATTGATGAGCCTGGGGCACCAGGCAGGTGTAGGTGGCAGTGATAGTGATCTTGGTTGTCAACTTGACTACATCCGTCATTAACTAAAACCCCAAAACAAAGGAAGGACCACACTTAGGAAGGATTTTTGCTTAATCTGAAGTAGGAAGATCCACTTCCTTGAGGTGGGAAGACACACCTTTAATCCATATCTTTTGAGCTGGGAAAATGTCTGGCGCATGCCTTCCCTGGCAGCCTATATAGGGTCATGAAAATCAGACACTCTGTTTTTGCCTGCTTGCTTTTGCCCTCACTAGCAAGACCATTCCTTCGTTGGTAGTAGAGCCTACTTCCCTGGGATTTCAGCATCTACTGAAGACCGTCTGAGACATCCAGCCGTTGGTTATACATGCCATTCAAGGGCAGGAAAAGCCTTCCAGCCTTGGACTCCCTTTGTAAACTTTGTAAACTTATACTTCATATACGTTATAAACTTTGTAAACTCTTGAGGCAGAAAAGTGGTCAGTTCTCCCACATACACCTCCTGAGGTGCTCCAGGCCTCTCCCCTAGGCCTCACCTAACTGTCATAATGACATTTCCAGCCTCAGTAACTGTCACAAAGGCCATCTCCAGTCCCTCAATAGGACTCTCCAGATATTATGCTAGTTTTAGGTGAAAAGTCTGAACAGGAAAACCCACCAATCCCTGAGCTCCCCAAGCTCAGGACTTGAAATCTCACCAATCTTCACCCTGGAAATATCCACCCTACAAAGCTCTGCACCACCCCAAGCCCTGTATAAAGGCTGTTTCTGCTCAGTTCCCTGTTGTCTGCCTCCGAGAGCAGAGGCAGCCACCCCTGGATTCGTTCCTCCACACCTTGGACCCTCCCGATAAATCTCTTTTATGAGGTTTGCTGCTTGGTGTGACTGTCATCAGACGAAGCCAATAAACAAGAGAAGAAGTGGAATGGGGCTGAAGCTCCTGAGCTCCTCAGCTCAGCTGGGGATGCTCTTCCC
This sequence comes from Mastomys natalensis, assembly GCA_021653895.1. Taxonomy (NCBI): domain Eukaryota; kingdom Metazoa; phylum Chordata; class Mammalia; order Rodentia; family Muridae; genus Mastomys; species Mastomys natalensis. The sequence continues at coordinate 471,155 of JAJTUV010000925.1, read as the reverse complement.
TGGGAGCTGCAACCCTCTGCTGTGAAGGCTTCCTCTCAGAGCTATGTGGTTCCTGGGCTCCTGCGTCTCAGGATTCTCTTCCATTGGAATGCTGTCCCACCTCAGAACTGTGTGGTTCCTGGGTTTCTGATCAGGAGGGCCAACACCAGCCTTGTGGACTGAACAACTACTAGATTCCTGGAGTTTCTGTTCCTAGGCAGCTGTTGTTGGATTAGCTGGACTGCGGCCTGTGAGTCATTCTAATAAATCCCTTTTCAATATATAGAGAGATTCACTCTATAAGTTCTGTTACTCTAGAGACCCTGACTAATATGGTTACTAATAGCATTCTAGTTCTTTGGGTTGTGACATGGCTTATAAGTGTGGTAGGAAGGAAAGAAGGAAGAAAGGAAGGGAGAGAGGAAGGAAGGAAGGAAGGAAGGAAGGAAGGAAGGAAGGAAGGAGAAGGAAGGAAGGAAGAAGGAGAAGGGAGGAAAGAAGGAAAGAAGGGAGGGAGGGAGGGGAGGGAGGGAGGGAGGGAGGGGAGGGAGGAGGGAGGGAGGGAGGGAGGGAGGAGCTGAAAATGTTCTATCATACAGCTCTAATATTTTTTCCAGCCATGAAGAATATTACCTCACCATAACTCATCTCAGGTAATCATTAATATTCAGTTCTTTTCCTAGAAGGTGCAAAGAATATTACTTCATTTCTTTGAAGTTAAACTAAATTGTGTAATTGTTCTAGACACAAAATATAAGCACAGCCGCTTTGAGGCTGGGGCCTTTGAGGAAGGCAAGGCATCTGTCGGTCTCCTTTCCAAACTCAATAAATTCCTAAAGTGTATAGCATTTGTGGAATTACTTGCCCTTCAGTCACTGTGGCAATACACCTGAGATAATCAGTTGTTAAGGAAGAAAGTTTATTTTGGCTGCAGTTTTGATCAGTAGTGAGTTGGCACTGTTGCTTGGCCTGTGGAGAAAACATCGAGGCAAACATGTGGTAGTTATGGTGACCACAAAACAAAGGGAGGAAAAGGAAGGAACCAGGAGAGGCCCCCAACACCCTTCAAGGGTACACCCCTGTGCCCTAACTTCTCCTCTGATACTTCATTTCTGAAGGGTTCCACCCCTGTCAGTTGCACCACAAATTAGCAACTAAGCCTTCAACCCAGAGCCTTTGGGAGACACAAAACTGTAGCAGTCAGCTTGATGATATGTTTATAAGTGATAGAGGCATGTTAGACCAGCACTACTTGAGGATTCTTTGGAAAGTCAGATGGATGGTGTTTTGCTGGGGCAAACACATGAAGGAAAGTTTCATCAAAGTAGACACAGGTGTAAAAGGCTAAGACAGACTCATGAAGGAACGTTTCAATGAAGCAGACACAGGAAAGAGGATGTTCGGCTAAAGAAAGCACATGAAAGGACACATGATGAAGGATTCTTTGCTAATGACACACTTGTACTGGTCTGCCTTACGTTGTATAGTTGAGCTGCATTCTTCAGGACTCTGAGGACTCAGGCTGATTGGACGCACGTTCTGAGGCAAGACCCTTAATGAAGCAAGACATGTGGAGGACACATGGTGTTTGGAGGGTCTAAACAGAACTCCACAGAGTGACAGAGACAGAGCTTGGCTTGCTGGTACAGCTAGCTGTGCAATGCTTATGGGTCTCGCATCTCGCTTAGAGAGACAAAGCTGAAAACTTCTCCTGGTGTTCCTCCTGGTCCCCCTGCTGACTCGAGCAGAGGCTGAGGCCTGACTGTCTCTGCTAGGTAATGTCACCACTGTTGCTAACCCAGCTTTACCAAACTGGACTGTTGGTGTATCTGTGAGGTGTTTGCCAGAGGATTGAGCTGCCACTGCCTACTAACCTGTGAACTGAACTGCTGATTTCCAGACAACATAGATGGGTAATTTTATAAATTATAGATATGTTGTCTATTTTAAGGAATAATTTACAAATATTGTAGCTTTGGATAGGAAGGAAACTAGAGAGCTTAGACTCAGGAATTTCTACCGTTCCTTTCCTCTTTGCTATCCTTCCTACTTAGGTAAAGGAAAGTAGAGTGGAAGAGAAAAGGGGGGTATAGTAATATCATAGAAATTAGAGGAATAGACAAATAAATAGGTTATCAAATTTACTCTTAAAAAAAAACATTATATAGCCATATCTTACAGTGGTAGAAATCTTTATAATTAATACAAATTAAAGTTGTAATTTTACATTGGAATGGAATTTATAGATTGATACAGGTTTAAAGATTTCATTGGTGTGAATTTCTTCTATTGATACAAAATTTGAAATTGATATTGTTACTCTTTGATATGCATTGTACCTATACAACTCATCTAAAAATACAAAGCTTAGACCCAGTTCTTCTAATAACTGCCATTACAAACTGTTTAAGATGACTAAGTGGGCTGGAGAGATGGCTCAGAGGTTAAGAGGACTGGCTGTTCTTCCAGAGGTCCTGAGTTCAATTCCCAGCAACTACATGAGAGCTCACAACCATCTGTAATGGGATCCAATGCTCTCTTCTTGTGTGTCTGAGACACACCAAAACATCAAAAATCCACAGAATTCAACATTTGAGGCCATTTCATTATTAAAGATTATTTGACTAGAGACATGTCTGCTCATGACAGCACTCCCTCTTCTTGGTTCAAAGAAGAAATTGAGCGTCAGTGGGAGTTGCTCGAGTTGTGGTGAGACAGCCAGTAGGGGCAAAAATTATCTCAATTTATCTACAGACAAAGATACTGTTGTTGGTTATATTTCAAGATATGAATTAGAAGGGCAGGGGACAAACATTCAGATTCATTTATTTATCTTTTAAATTAATAATAAGTAATATACAAACAAATAAGTCAGAATGTTTGATCCCAGCACTCAGAAGGCATAGACAGACAGATCTCTGAGTTCAAGGCCAGCCTAGTCTACAGAGTGAGTTCCAAAACAGGCAGAGTTATAACGAGACCCTGTCTTAAAAACAACAACACCAACAATAACAACAACAAAACCAAAAATCTACTTGGACTGGAGAGATGGCTTAGCAGTTAAGAGTACTGACTGCTGTTCCAGACAAGACAGGGTAAGCAGTCATTCATAATTCTGCTTTACAAAGGTCTGTCAGATGATCCTGAGCCAGAAGACTGAAGACTGATGCTCCAACATTTGGCGAATGAGGAGTTAGTCAGCTGTCTCTGCAAATTGGTTACGTTTTGGAAGCTATGTTTTGTGCTTCCTATATTTTCAGGTAATATTTAAGTCATTCTCAGATTTCTGACGGTGTTGAAGACTAGTTATATAGTCTCATAATCAGCTCAAGCCATTTAACATTGAGAGAGATGATATAGATTTGAGAATATGGTTTTCAGATGGTAACACAAGCTAAAAGTAGAACATAATTCAGGTATAAAATTGTAAGCTCTTTAAGTTAGGATAGATGGTAGAGTGCTTACCTAAATTGACAAATATGATCAACTGAGTGCTAAGTGTATCTTATACTTTATAATTTACATAATTATAATATGCTCAATTTATAACTGAAATAAAGAGTCTTCTAATTGGACAAAAAGGGGGAAAATGTTGTGGGTTGCTCTGGTGCTGTTTATAGTCTGATGTTAATTCTCCTTCCTCAAGAGGGGCCGCCCTGACAAGGAGTGGATCATATAATCAGGTGATTTTATGTGAATCTTCTCCCCATTTTTAGCTGGTCAAATAAAGTCTACAGCCTATGATTGGGCAATGGAAGGGAAAGGTGGGCTGGAGGTTTTAGAGAGTGGGGAGAGGAGTGAATGAAGAAGAAAGGTGGAGGAAGAAGAGGTGAAGAAAATGGAGCTGACCACATGGCCCAGAGAAGCGACAAGTAGCAAGTGATCTCATAGCTGGGGAATAGATTAATGTAGTGAGAGATCCACCCATCTAGGCATACAGCTTATAAATATTATAACTAAGATGTATGTTTTTATATGGGTTGGAGATTTACTAACAACTTTCTTACAGTAAATAATCCCCTAAAACTCTCTCATACTGCTGCTATCTCTTGCTATCTCAAGGCAAAAGGCCTTGTATGCAATATGTATACTGTACACACTTGTTGACTGTGTTTTGGCTTTTTTCCAGCTGCACTGACATCACAGAACATAGAAATAATGTAAACCTATGACATAAATTTGAGGTCATCTTCCTTTATTAGTAGTAGTATGTGTTGGAGCATGCTGTATGAAGTTGTGTCTCTGTCCATCCTCACCTGCCTGAGGCATTCTCTGACTGGCTTTAATAAAAATCTGATGGCCGATTAGCTGGCAGGAAATAGAATGCTGCACTACTTGGGAGGGAAAAGAGAACTCTGGGAAGAAGAAAGAGGAAAGGTTTTCACCAGGAGAGATGAGAGATGGACATGACTACAGGCCTGGAAGGTATATCTAGCCGTGTGGCTGGATGGGGCGAGGTGGTCAGGTTAACTTAGATGAGTTAGTTAGTTGAGTTAGTTAGTTAGTTGAGAGTCTGCCCAGCGAAGGCCTACCTAAGCTCTGAAGTACTAAAAGGTCTCTGTGTAGTTATTTGGAGATCTAGATGTTAAGGAACAACCGCCACTGTATTATTTTCCAGCCTGGATTAATATATACAGAATATGATTATTCATTTTACAGTAGTATTTACATATATTTATTTGTTCGAAGTACGCATATGTACGTGTGGAGGTCAGAACAATTTGTAAGAGTCGGTTCTCTCCATCCACTATTTGGGTCCCAGGAATGAAACTCAGGCCCTCAGGTCCAGCAACAGGCAACTTAACTGGCTTAGCCAACATGCTGGTCCAAGGTCACCTTCCTGATGGAAATACTTTGCATGCATTTGCGTGCTTCTGATTCTTGCTCTTTTTCTTCACTCCTCACAGCATCCCCTTAGGTAGAGGTCTGTTGTAAATGTTTGGTGTGAATAGTGACGTTCAGAGAGACGAAACAGGAAGAAACTCAGTTCTTTTCTTCCAGTGATAGAATGCTTAGCTTAGGTAGAAAATCTAAACTATAGCTGAAGATCAGTTATCAGACCGGATGAAAGATGAGGGATGTTTTTCCTGGATACAAAGCTAGTGTGGAAATCAGTTGCATCTAAGTAGTATCAGATCCTGGACTTGAGCTGTCGTCAGCTTGCAGGCAGTTCATTTCTTTGTAGCAACTTGCTGCATTCTTCGTGAAATCTAAGACCTGCTGATGAACTGTTCTGTGCAGGATGAATCAAAAATTACAATATGCAATGTGAACCATCATGCTAAGTCTAGTGTTACAGGAAGTATTCATTTTATTTGAACACTGGTCTTAGACCCAGATGTAGTTCAAATCTCTTTTGTTAGAGGTTATGGAGCCATGAAAATCTACAAAGAAAATATTGGCTTAACAAGTACAGCCTCATAAAAGTTTCCTAGGAACTGCCGAAGGAGCCATGTAAACAATGCAGTGGCCATGCTATTGCACTAGGATAACCCTGTGCACAGGATGAAGCAACTCCTAGGAGGAAGGGATCCGTTCCACTGAGGGAAGTAGCAGTGATGCTTAGAAAATGAAGGAATGACTCTGGGGCAGGAGAGATGGTGCAGGAATGGAGCCACCAGGGAGATGGAGCACCAGGGAGATGGAGCACCAGGGAATGGAGCACCAGGGACATGGAGCACCAGGGAATGGAGCACCAGGGACATGGAGCACCAGGGAGATGGCACAGGCAATGGAGCACCAGGGAGATGGAGCAGGGAATGGAGCACCAGGGAGATGGAGCACCAGGGAAGTGTGTACTGACTGTGCACTGAATCTGAGGACCATTGTAACAGACTCTCAGACGTTAACACAATTCAGCCCATGTTAGATGCTCCAAGGCACAGTCCTGATCTGAGAGCCTATCACATAGACCCTACATCTGTGAAAATGAGAAAAAGACATAAATCATAGTTCATAGTTATGGGAAAGTCCCTAACTGTACTAACCTTACCTTTCAGCTTCTGTAGTTCTGCCTATTGCTAATGTTTTTTCGTAATTGAAATGTGTCAACCAGGATACATTGTTATGTGCATAAAAAGCCAAGAACAATAAAGCTCATGGGTACATGATTTGGTCTGCATGATTGATTCCCTGTGTAGCCCATCAGCCACTGAATAAAGGCTTTCTATTGGCTATAGGAGTCCATGTGTTCTCTGAGTGAAATACCTCCCAACACCAATTAACATTTGAAGATAAGTTAAACTACTCCAAAATTTTTATTCACTTACAATGATATTTCTCTTCCCAAACAGTTCCCCCCTCCAGGGCTCCACTGAGCCCACTGTCTTTCTCATTAGGACGACAAACAAGTACCATGTCTCCTTTTAGGGGATTACGTGTCTCCTCTCCATGGGGAAGAGGGTGAAGAAGGGTGTGTCCATAGCATTCAGAATTCTACGGTGTTTCCAGCTAGGGTTGAAGGATAGAAGAAACCGAGAGAGTTACCAGCCTCTGCAGCCAGAGGCCTCAGGAATTAGGTGTCCTGTGTAGCACCAGAGAGATAACTCTAAATAAGGGCTCTTGAATGGTGACAGGGCTGAGAGGTGGAGCTATGGGGGAGGAGGGAGGTTGCAGTAGGGATGATCATTGTGTCGCCTGGGTCTGCAGAGGGCGCCACAAGTGATGACTACAAGGTTGGTGGACTCTGTGGTCCACGCTGGGAAAGTGTGAGGATGTGAGTGGGGCTCAAACATGCCAGGGAGAGGGCTGGAAGGCTGCCCCTTGACATGGGGCTGAAGAAGTGAAAATACTGATCCTGAATCCCAAACTCACCCATCTAGGCTCATAGGCAGGTAGGTGCTGGCAGCGGGACAATTACCCTTGGAGCTGGGGGTATCTGAGCACGGCTAGAGCCAGAGAGGTCAGCTCTGCTGGACACTGTGCATATGGGTCTTCTGCTCAGCGAACTCTCCTGCTCTGGTCAGGCTCAGTGTTGGTTGCTTTCCAGAACCCTGGTTACTTCGACATCCAGGCTGAGAATCTGGGGATCTGGCATGTGCCCAACAATAGCCCCCTGCACAACTGGAGGAACAGCTCCCTGCTGAGGTACCGCACCTTCACTGGCTTCCTGCAGCATATGGGCCATAATCTGTTTGGCCTCTACCAGGTACTCAAGACTACTGGCTAAGGCTCCTTCTCAAGGGTGTGGAGAGGCAGGTGCTTGAGGTTGGGTGGGAGCCATCATTCCATAGGCTCGTGTTCCATGTTTCCCTAACTCTAAAGTGTAATGAATGTAAATGTAACTTTTATTTGCCTCAAGTAATTGTCATCTAGGTTTACTGCTTCCATCTGCTAACCTAGGCCTAGTCCTGGAAGCTTCTAGCCTCCTTACAATCTTTTCTAGGCCTAGAATGTTTTCAGCCTCTGAGACTTACTGCTGAATAAGCTCATTCCTTCCTGGTTCTTTCTGATCTATGGTGGGCTGATTCAACTGAGCCGTTCTGGCTCAAAGCTCCCTTTCACACTGCCTGATTCAATCTGGCTTCTCTGCTTCTTCTGAATTGCTCTGCTTGGCCTCATACTAACTTTGACAACATGTTCTAATCTTCTGACTCCTTCTCATTCTCTGGCTTTTTCTGTCATCATCTGATGTCTAGCTTGTTATCTCTCTTCAACCTGTCTCTGTACAACTATACCAGTAAAACTGCTTCCTTTTTTCTCTTCTTTCTCTCTGTACTCACTTAAGAAGCCTCTCTGTTCCCTGTTCTCTCATAAGTTGGGCATATTCTGTTCTGTAAAGTCTTTCTCTGATTCATTACTTTGTCTGCCACTCATTTAGGACATCATTTCCTAGCATGGGTACTTCCTTCTACAAACTAACTTTACCTTCATTGTTTGGGATTAAAGATTTTATACTAAAAGTGAGTCTGTATTCCAGCCAGCAGGATTAAAGATGTGTGCTAAGGCTGATCCACACCACGACTAGAAACAGGTTTTTCCAGTAAACACAATATTGATCAAATATTCTGCAACAAAAGATGGTTCCTTTAGGAATTTTCAACCAAGGGAGACATTAACAAAGGAAAGCATTCATTCTTGTCTGACTGGTTTGGAAATAACCTCAGTTACTGGGCAATGTTGTGCTCTTCCTTGCAGGGTAGCATCATGGGAGTGCCAATGCCACAGTCCTTACTCAGTAACTTCTTCTGTTCCTTGTAGAAGTACCCAGTGAAATACGGAGGAGGAAAGTGTTGGACTGACAATGGCCCAGCATTACCCGTGGTCTATGACTTTGGTGATGCTCAAAAGACAGCCTCTTATTATTCCCCCTATGGCCAGAGTAAGTCTATAATGCTCTTCTGAACTCTCTGCAGGACATGGGTGATCAATTCAGTTATGATAAGTAGCAGTCATTTACCAACCATTGCAGCCTGCTCTTTCTTGTATGAATGTTTGTTTTGTTTTGCTTCATTTGCATGATTACCCTTGAGCTCTGAACTATTACTAACCCATTCTACAGATCAGGAGACTGGAGCATTGAAGGTTCAGGAACTTGGCTGAGAGCACAACAAGAAAGTTGGCATTGCACTGGGGCAGCTTGGCTCTAGAATCTACTTCTAGCAATCCCAGTATCTATCTGTCAGGTGTCTTAGGACAAGTCCAGGTTTGTGTTCACAGGGCAGAAAAAGAACAACAAAAAAAATGAGGGTGTCCCCCTACGCACCCACCCACCCACTCCCACCTCCCTGCCTTCAAATTCCCCTACACTGAGACATTGAACCTTCACAGAACCAAGGGCTTCTCCTCCCATTGATGCTCGACAAGGCCATCCTCTGCTACATATAGGGCTGGAGCCATGGGTCCCTCCATGTGTACTCCTTGGTTGGTGGTTTAGTCCCTGGAGGTTCTGGGGCATCTGATTGGTTGATATTATTGTTCTTCCTATGGGTTGTAAACCCCTTCAGCTCCTTCAGTCCTCTCTCTTACTCCTCTATTGGGGACCCCATTGGGCAAGTTGTGCTCAGTCCAATGGTTGGCTGCAAGCATCCCCTCTGTATTTGTCAGGCTTTGGCAAAGCCTCTCAGGAGACAGCTATATCAGGCTCCTGTCAGCATGCATTTCTTGGCATCCAATAGCGTCTGGGTTTGGTGACTGTATATAGATGGATCCCCAGATGGGGCATCCTTTGGATGGCCTTTCCTTCAGTCTCTGCTCCATACTTGTCTAAGTATTTGATCCCATGAGTATTTTGTTCCCTTTTCTAAGAGGATGGAGCAGCACCACACTTTGGTCTTCCTTCTTCTTGAGTTTCATATGGTCTGTAATTGTATCTTTGGGAATTCCGGCATTGGACTAATTCTCCACTTATCTGAGTGCATACCATGTAGTTTTTAGTGATTGGGTACCTCATTCAGGATGTAATTTTCTGCTCCATCTCATTTGGCTAGAATTCATGAATTCCATTAGTTTAATAGCTGGATTCTTCCATTGTGTAAATGTACCATATTTTCTGTATCCATTCCTTTTCTTTTGTGGGAAGTATGGGCTCCTCTTTTTCCACTGGTTTGGCTATGAACTAAGGATGTATGAACATATAGACATTTGCCTGGTTATATATTTGGGAATCTATGTGTTCTTGTGATGGGAATGGTATAGCTGGATTCTCAGCAATCTATGTTAATTTTCTGAGGAACCGAATCACCCTCATAGTAAGGGGAGATTGATAGGTGAAATGTTTTCGAGCGGGGGGGACAGGGAAAGTGGATAATCTTTTGATGATAAGTGCTATAAATAAAGAAAATATCCAATAAAAATTTGAAACAACAAAAAGAAGAATTTATGAACAGTATTAAATTAAGTCACAAAAGTACCTACATAAGTGCTTTCTGTTATTGAGTACAGTTAGAAATGATAAGATATGTACTCAAGTTAGAAATGATGGGTGTCCAGGTTACAAAATTTGTACTTTTCATTTGAGCTGTTATGAGTCTTCACTTTAGCTAACAAGCTATTGGCAGTTAATGATGGCTGGGGAGAGACAGTCATTGGCAGTTGATGGTCCTTGGGGGAGGGCGATTCATTTTTCTGTAGATATATGGCCACTAGGAGGATATCTACATGCAAGTGAATAGCTCCACACTTGCATTTTGACAGCCAGGATGGATGCAGCGAGTTCACTTTCCTTTTTTGCTTTTGTTTTATTTTGTTTTCTAAATGCATGAAGTTGGGAATGGGACATTTTGGAGAAGATGGAGGAGGGAGATAGAGATGTGACTGATACAAATGCATTGGATACAGGTATGAAAATATCACAGAATAAATAAACATGTTTTTCAAAAAAATTGAGTTTTATTTCTGTTGTGAGGGGTGATTGTTGTATTGTTTAAAATAAATGCAAAGGTGGCACATATAAATGCTTAGCCTACTCTGTGTAATTCAAAGCTCTTCTTACTTATGCTTGGTATATAAGGATTGAAAAGAAAAGTTAGCAAGATAAATAGGAACAGGGTGAATGCATGTGCTAACTGCTGTGACAAGCCCTTGGAGATATTTAGTAGAGACCTTCCTGAATTATAAAGTTCTCCATTCAAGCTCTGGAAGATGAGGACCTTTTTTAAAGGACTGGCCCTTGGGTCTGGGGATGGGACTAGGTGAGGGTTTCTCAATGTGCCTGATATTTAATTCCAAGTACTGGAATTAAAGGCATGAGCCGCCGCCACCCAGCACATGATTCTTTGACACACAAAATAAATAAATAAATTTTATTTCAATCTTCAAAAACAAGATGAGAAAGCAGTGGGGTAAAGTGCCCCCTCCCCTCCCTGTACCCTTCAGGATGTTTGAGGGGCTACTTAAAAGAGTATTACTGTATCAGGATTCCTTGCCCTAATGTCCCATGAACAACCATCCGGGGCAGCAGAAACTCTTTTGAAATCTCCCACCCCTGCACAGAAAGAATTCATAAAGATACCAAGCTTGCAATGAACGTGATTTATTCTCCTTTCCTGGTCATTAGCATTCTAGTTACTAGGTCAGTATTTCTCCATGCCTTGGAGTCTACAGATGGGAGAAGTCTGGGTCCATCCCACAGAGTTCTCAGCGATAAAACAGAAGCACAGCTGCTTCAGTTATCTCTCGGCTACTGCTGTACCCAATGTGAGTTCCATATCCATTCCAATCAAATGCACCAAAGTCTCCACACTGCAGGGGGTTACCTTCTGGGAAGAATCCTCCTCCACCAATGCAGTGCTGGGAAACACAGAGAAACCAGGAGAGGTCAGTTGGTGAGATGATTCGGATATGAAGTGCCCTCTCAAAAGGTGTGTGTGTCCTCAAGTCCAAGTCCCAGTGTAATATTCAGAGGCAGGGGAAGGGATTGAATACGGGGACTCTGGCTACATCATCAATTGGTTAGTCATCGGTGTGCTCATGATTTTGAATTTTCTATTGGGAGGTGGTGGAACTGTGGAAGTTGGGATCTGGTTAGAGAAAATAGGTCACTGGGAAAGGAAGTAAGTTGGGGTTCACATGTACCCATGTGACATAAATGTACCCATGTGACATAATGTACCCATGTGACACAAATGTACCTATGTGATGCAGAAGTTAGAGGGCAGTCTTCCTATCTTGGTCTTTGCCTTTCCACGTCGTATGAGCTGGTTCTCCTCACCACTCTTGTGAGCTGACCTACCAGCTTCTGGAGAGGCTCCTGTCTCTGTTGCCCATTCCTCTCTAGGGAGCACTGGAATTACAGACACTTTCCAACTATGTGCAGCTTACATATGGGGTTCTAAAGATGTGAACTGAAGTCACCGACTTATACCCCAAGGACTTTTACCCTCTAAGCCATCTATCTCCTTGGCCACAGAGGAGCATGTTTTTGGAGATGATTTTCCCTGGCTCTCACTTTCCTGGTCACCATTCAGTAAGCCACACTCCTGATATGCCCTTCCTGTAGGATGGTTCTGTCTCATCATGGATCTAACAACAATGGAGTCAATTGGCCACAGGCTAGAATCTATGAAACTAAATAAGACTTTCTTCTTAAAGTTTCTTACCTGTTTCTCTCAGGTATTTAGCACAGAGGGAAAAGACTGACTAATATAGCTAATGAGTCTACAGACACCTTAATAGCCAAATTCAGTGGACTCTTTACCCCTCACCAGCCTCTCCACTGGCAGCATTGATCTATTTGACCCATAAAAGCCCCTCCAGTAGCTTTAGTGGCACGATTGTCTCTTCCTATCTTTCCTCTGAATCTCTGTTCTCAGGTTAACTGGTTAGACTTTTCCTTCATGAATTCCTTAAGTGCTACTTCCCAGAGGGGACACATTTATAATTCTCCCTATACTTTGTGCCCCCCTTGTGCCTTCAGTTAACCAAATAATCACCAATGGCTCAAACTGTTTATCTCCACCCTGATGTTTCCTGGGCTAAAGATCTTAAATTCATCTGCCACTCGAATCACTATCCCAGCATCTCAAGCTTCACATGGGGGGGGAAAACAGAGTTAGTTACAGCCATGTGCTGCTTAGCAATGGGGATTTACTGTGAGAAATTCATTGACTGTTCTGCCACAGTGTGAGCATCATAGGGTATCTTCAAACAATCTAGAATTACTATGGCATTTCTAGGCAATGCTACCACATGGACCACTGTCATACAAGCAATCCATCATTGACCAAAACCCTCCTTGTAAATCCCTCCTTGACTCCAAACCTGTCTTCTTTCAGACATTGTGACTTAATAGATGATTAAGTCACTTGAACTTGCTAATTCCATGTCTCAACCTCCCAAGTAGCAGAATAATGTTCTACTACTATACTATTCTAAAAACAAGGGAAAGAAAGAGATTGAATGTGTACTAAATTACCGTTAAATAGGAACAAGAAACACTAGTATGCTATTGCAGAGAAGGATAGTTATAGATAATGATAGTAGTTGCAATGTTCAAAAGCTAGAGGGTGCTGGAGTTGCTCTAGTGCACTGCGTATTTAGATGCTGAATTCTGTGCCCCACGATCAGGTTGCACTCTGGACATGGGCATTGTACTACTAGTGTGCTATAAAGAATGCTCCCCAATAATCTCTGATTGGTAAATAAAAAGCTAGAGCCTCTGACTGGGCAGGGGAGAGAGGAAGTTGGAACTTCAGATCAAGTGAAAGGATTTCTGGTAGGGACCATAAGGGGACAAAGGAGAGGGGAAGAAGGAGGTCGCCATGAGGCAGGATGGACCATAAGCACATGGCTAAGAGAAGCTAACCCTGAGGACACACACGGAACAGAGCAAGACTCAATTTTCAAGTACTGAGGCATTTATCTGGTTATTGATAGCCTTGTCGGGTTAGAATAGCTCAGAAACTGCCCAGTATAGTACCAGCAGCTTGTTAATAAAATCTAATGTCTCTATGTCATTTACTTGGGAGCTAAACAGGATAGAGTGGGGCAGACAGAACACGCCCTCCAGTTACTAGTATAAGTGAAAAGTAGTTGAAATGTTTTTACCACAAGGAAATGCATTTTGAGGATACAGGTTGGTTTAAACATTGCATGATACATTCGTGTATTGAACCATCACAATGTATCCCATTAACATATAACTTTTGTGTTATCAGGTAAGAAAACTTAATGTTAATAAAACTTTTTAAATGGTATTCACTCCCCCAAGTGAAAACCATAAGGTGATCCTAGATATCTCTTCCCATGCTGTGTATTCATCTGGTCTTAAATGTTAATTCATTGGTGCTCATTAGCCCCATGTGTGGATACTGCCCTACTTCACGATTTCATTTGGATCATGGAAACCATCTTTCTCTGTGCTTAGTCAACCTGCCATACTGTGCCTATCAGTGTCAGCTTTGTAACACACAGACAATCAAGCCAGTCTTCCCTTTAAAATGTGTTGATGACTCCCATCATTTAAATTAACAGTACAAACTCACTAGGGTAATGTAAAAGACTCTTCCTGGTCTAATTCCTGTTAACACTTCCTAAATCAGCTCTTGCCTCTACATCCATCCCATAAACCAAAACTAAAACACAGCTTGCTTTCCCTCAATACCACATGCTAACTGGTAAACTTACACTGTTCACTCATCCTAACTTGGCCTGCTGCATCATAAGCTTCTGTCTGTCTCCCAAGACTCAACTCAAAACCTACCTTGCCTATAAACTCAATCCTAGCACTGGGAAGGTAAATACAGGAGGATCAACTCACTATGTAGTTTAGGACTAACCTGAGATATATGAGACCTGTCTCAAAACCAAAATTCCTCTCCTGCCATTAGAGTACTCTGCCATTTCCAGTGTTCATTGCAGGTGCTGTGTTTTACTTTCTTGTCAGGAGCCGTAATGGGACAAGCTAATAACTAGCAGGTGATCATCCTGAAATGGCCTGCTTTGGATTGCTATATAATCTGCAACAGGTGCACTCTTATTAAGCAAAGTTGTAAGAGATTCATTTTAGGAAAGATTCCTGCTATTAATATGCCTTTCCTGTTGTTATTATTAAACATATATAGCAATCACTAAGTAATAGCCCACCCCTTTGGAGAAGATCTCTGCAGATCCATGAAGATGTACTGTCTTGTGGTGATGCTATATAGACAAATAGATGACTTCTTAAGTGTTAATGATGATCCTATAAGAATTCCTAAAATTATATCAGTGATTATTAAGTTCTTTTATAATGGGACTGCTATTAGATCCCTTTCTGATAGTTAAAACTGCAATGAGAACTCTGCCAGTCTCCCAAGTGCCACCAGATAATCACTATTATATAATTACCAAACTTTCTCCTACTCAGAGCACATTCCAACAGGTTGTAAAACAATTAACCAAAGGTCATAAAAAAAGAAACTAACTATTTATTATAGGTGCTAGGACAGAAGATAAAATATTGACTGGGTTTATCTATACAAAACTTCACTAATAACTTAGTTATTGTTTTAAATCTTCAGTGAACCTGTGGAGCTGAGACAGGTGATGAATGTTTAGCCAGATAATTATTCCTACTGGATATGCATGTAAACATTCTCTGTTGTAAACTTCTATTTCAATTTATGATTTGATTTGAACTTGTGATGAACTTTGTAACATGTGATGATGTATTCTGAAAGATGTATAAGTACTGAGGACAAAGAGATGAGGAGCAGTATATAAAATAGAATTTTTTTCCTTTCCCCAGATGGAATTTTTTCCTCCCTCCTATGCCCCCACTTAGGATATTTCCACTTTTCCCCTTAGATAGTTTTCATAGGAAACTTTTTAAAACTTAGTAATAAACTCTATAATCTCCTAAGTGTCCTTTTTTTTTTTTTCCCTGCGACTTCAGACTAGCAGGCAAAGTTAGAGCCCAGCAGTTCCTGCTGAGCAGAACAAAGGCTGCATTGCTTAATCCTCTGCTGTTAGGCTACAGGTGTTAATCACCTAAGCAAACAGTCTTTTACCCTCAGAGCGAGCAAGAAAACTTTTTAGGTCTTTTTAGAAGTTATCAGCATTCCAGTACAGTTAGAGAGCTAGAATGCCCTGAGACCCTCAGACTTTAAAGCCATCACCAGAGTCCTACTCCCCACCACTGCCCTCTTCAGGTCAAGAGGCTCCTGGCACTTTCTTTTGTTTTATGTCACTAAAAACCAAAACCTAGGACCTTCTGCACATTAGGCAAATGTTTTATTACTAAACCATATCCAAGCACCTTAGTTTTTATTTCTATTATATTTCAAATATGTCAGATAACAATTATACATTTCTATGGTACATGGTGTTTCATGTCTCTGCACTGTTACAGTTTAGGTGCTCAAAGCAAGCTACGCTGAACAATAAGACAATACACACTAACACCTGTCCATACTACATTTCATATTCTTCAACTTGACTGAAAGGGAAATTGGATCCAGGATTTTCCAGAGACGTTCCCTTTCATTATCTCCGTATTCATCACCCTCCATCACAGTCAGGGGCCTCCTTATCATCAAAGCCTCCACATCCTTTCTGGAGAATGGATACTCTAGTAACCAAGGAATGAAACCATGAAATAGGGCCACCTGTCAGGAGCTGAGGACCCTTTTCTCAGACTGTTACTCTGAGGAGGTCTGGGTTCCAAAGAATCTGGTATTCTTGGCAATTCCTACTGTTGACTACCTGAAGATTTCCTCCTCATTCTGCTTTTTGCTACAAACTAGAAAAATAAATAAACAGCAAGAGTCTAATGATACCAGGCTTAGGGGACTATCTGATTGATGCAGAGGAGCTAAGTGTACCTGACCTCACAATCAGTATACGTGCTGATCTCTAACCAGAAAAAGTGTCTGTGGTAAAGAGGAGAATCGCATGAGTGAGGTCTACCAGATATCTAAACTCTTCTAGTAACCTCTCAACACAATGGTAGCTACACAAGTCCTGGAAAGGATACATTTCACTCTGAAAGCTAAAGCTAAACCATGGGTGGAGAGTGACAACACCTGTTATCTCTCCACTCAAAAGGCATTGACAACTTCTGTATTGATCTTAACCCCCCCCCAAAAGGCTTCTACAGGTCTTCCTAAATATAAGTGTCATCCTAGGTCAATGAAGCAAGTATTCTATCATAAAATCTAAGCAAATAGCAACAGTGCATTAGAAGTTCATAACATTGACTTTGGTCTTCTACAAGATTTGTTTCTAGACAGAAGTTCTGATACGTGAGACTTAGAAACAATGAGGAAAGATTACACTCAAAGATATATGCTCACACTACTATGACAGTCTCCCGTGCTCAACACATACTGAAAAACTCAGTCTTACTCACAGACCCCTTTGATCCCTAATAAGACTTATGAGAAATGGCTCAACAATTCAGAACGCTTGCTGCTTTTGCAGAGGATCTCAATTCTGTTCTCAAGCACCTATGTCAGGCATGTCACAAACACATGTAACTCCGTTTCGAGGGAATCTGACACCTTCTTCTGGCTTCCAAGGATACATGTACACACATGCATATACCTACACAAAAACCCACAGGTATATACATAATTTGAAATAATAAAATAAACAGTATTTTTAAAAAGACTCACAGCTTCAGAATTACATCCAGTGACCTTCATGCCAGCACACAAGGCACTGGCTGCTCTCTCATTATTAAACACTCTGAACTGAACAAATCCTGCAGTGAATTCCTCTGAAAAGAAAAGGTAGAAAACAGTATTCAAGGAAGGGTTTAAAAATAGTTGTCTTAATGTCAATATGGAGATTGTAAGTGCAAGGCACATATTCTAGTTCAACACATTAGAAGCACTGGTGGCAGCCAGGTGGAGGTGCACGCCTTTAGTCCCAGCACTTGGAAGGCGGAGGCAGGTTGATCTCTGAGTTCAAGGTCAGCTGGACTACAGAGAGAGTTCCAGGACAACCAAAGCTACACAGAGAAACCCTGTCTCAAAAACTAAAAATAAAGAAAGAAGGAAGGGAGGGAGGAAGGAAGGGAGGAGATAGACAAAAAATAAAGAAGGAAGGAAGGAAAGGGAGAAAGAAAGAAAGAAAGAAAGAAAGAAAAAGAAAGAAAGAAAGAAAGAAAGAAAGAAAGAAAGGAAGAAAGAAAGGAAGGAAGAAGAAGAAGAAAGGAAAGAAAGACTAGTTGAGTGTGACACTACCATGACCCATGGCTGAATCATCCCACCCACAAACGTAGTGCAATGCAACTCTCTTGTTATCCCATGTGCTCTCAGCCAAGTTCCTGAACTTCAATGTTCCAGTCTCCTGGTCTGTAGAGTGAGTTAGTAAAGTTCAGAGCTCAAGGTTCTCATGTTAACGTGAAAGCAAAACAAACACATTCATACAAGAAGAGCAGACTGCAATGGTTGGTAAATGACTGCTACTTATCATAACTGAATTGATCACCGTGTCTGCAGAGAGTCCAGAAGAGCATTACAGACTTACTCTGGCATAGGGGAATAATAAGAGGCTGCTTCTGAGCATCACCAAAGTCATAGACCGGTAATGCTGGGCCATGTCAGTCCAACACTTTCCTCCTCCATATTTCACTGGGTACTTCTACAAGGAACAGAAGAAGTTACTTGGTAAGGACTGTGCATTGGCACTCCCATGATGCTTACCCTGCATGGAGGAGCACAGCATTGGGCCAGTAACTGAGGTTTTTCCAAACCAGTCAGACAAGAAAGAATGCTTTCCTTTGTCTTTGTCTCTGGCTTATATTGTCTTCCCTCTGCTCTTCTCTTCTTTCCCCCTCCCTACTCCTCTCCTCTCTTCTCTATATATCCTTACCCTTGTCTTCCTTGGCTTAAACGTTCTAAGAGAACCATTATTATTCTTTAGAGTTAGGGAACCATGGAACACGGCCTGTGGAAATGATGGCTCCACCCAACCTCAACGCACCTGCCTCTCCACACCCTTGAAGGAGCCTTAGCCAGTATCTTGAGTACCTGGTAGAGGCCAAACAGATTATGGCCCATAATGCTGCAGAAGCCAGTGAGGGCGGTACTCAGCAGGGAGCTGTTCCTCCAGTTGTGCAGGGGGCTATTGTTGGGCACATGCCAGATCCCCAGATTCTCAGCCTGGATGTCGAAGTAACCAGGGTTCTGGAAAGCAACCAACACTGAGCCTGACCAGAGCAGGAGAGTTCGCTGAGCAGAAGACCCATATGCACAGTGTCCAGCAGAGCTGACCTCCCTGGCTCTAGCCGTGCTCAGATACCCCCAGATCCAAGGGTAATGGTCCGCTGCCAGCACCTACCTGCCTATGAGCCTAGATGGGTGAGTTTGGGATTCAGGATCAGTTTTTTTCACTTCTTCAGCCCCATGTCAAGGGGCAGCCTTCCAGCCCTCTCCCTGGCATGTTTGAGCCCCACTCACATCCTCACACTTTCCCAGCGTGGACCAGAGTCCACCAACCTTGTAGTCATCACTTGTGGCGCCCTCTGCAGACCCAAAGGTGTTGTAGTTGGCCCAGTTGCCATCCCCCTCTGGGTAATCCACTCTGCTGCCTTGCTGACTGGACCATCGATCGCCCACTGTGCACTTCCCATACATGTTGTTCTCATGCACACTAGCCACCAGGGTCCAGCCACCATTTGCAGTGGTCATGTCACAGAAGGTCTGGTAGATGACACCATTCTCCGTGCGCAGGAAATAGAGGCCATCTGTGGAGAGAACCAGTCCACAGTCCTCCTGGGTGCAGGCTCATCGTCCGTCTCAGTTCCAGAAGCAGAATGGCTCTAGGACTACAAACATGGCTAATGCCTCATACCGTGGGTGTCCTACCACATGTGTCCCTGGGAATACAGGGATCCACCTGAGTTCAGAAAGCCATGTTTCTGTGACTGAGGAAGAACACAGGATTACCCAAACTGACAATGCTGTTTCTCCTAAAGTTAAACATAGTATTATCAAAGGACTTAGCAACTGCACTCAGTATGTACAAAGAACTGGGAACAGGGACTCAGATATGTGCATTCATGTTCATTACAGCTCTGGTCACAAGACCTGAGTGGCAGAAACAACCCAAGGATTTCTCTCTATTAAAAAAAAAAAGAAGGAATAAACAATCAACTGTGCTGTATATTATTTACAATAAATACTGTGTTCATTTCTATTTATCCGATAGATCAAGAAGAATGAAGTGGGTTAGAGAAATGGTCAGTGGTTAAGAGCAAGTACTGCTCTAGCAGAGGCTTGAGTTAGCTTCCCAGCAGTCACACTCAGCAGTCAGTGTACAAGCACCTGTTCCTCCAGCTCCAGATGACTAAATACCCTCTTCAGGGCTCTGCAGGTACCTATACACACTTGTACACATTCCCGTTCACAGATGTGTAAATAATAATCATAATAATTCTCTACATAGATCAAGTGTTCTACAACATGTACAACATGGCTTGAAGCATACTGATGAAATAAGGCAGACTACTCATAGGAGTAACAAGAATGGACAGATTCATAGACATAGGAAACAGAACCCAGTTCCCAGGGAATACAGAAAAGTATTGCTTGGTGTCTACAGAGTTACTATTTAAGGGAACAAAAATGTTCTGGAAATGGACAGCAGTAATCTATACCATTGTGAAGTTGGTTTTGCCTCTGAAAACCCTTATAATTGGCTAAGTGGCAATTTTTACCCACTATGTATATTTATTATATTTCCTATATTTAAAAAATAAAGGTAAAAAATAGTAATAAAGCTTGGATGGAGAGATGGCTCAGAGGTTAAGAACACTGGCTGCTCTTCCAGAGGTCCTGAGTTCAATTCTTACAACCACATGGTGGCCAAAACAATCTGGTTCCCTCTTCTGGCATGCAGGCATAGGTGCAGAACACTGTATGCAGGATAGGTAGGTAGGTGAAGATTAGATAGATAGATAGATAGATAGATAGATAGATAGATGATAGATCAATAGATAAAAATAAAGACTGTTCCAGAGGACAAAAGCCTGATTTTCTAACTGGGTTTTTGTTTGCATTTTTGAGTTATGGTCTCCCCAGGCTGGCTTGGAGCTTACAATCCTCTACCCTCGACTCCCAGGTGCTGGGATCCCAGTGTGCTCTTAAATCCCCCTCACTCACCTTGTGCCTTTGTGTCCTCCTGCTTGATTTCCTTGCAGCTTCTGAACAGAGAGGAAAAGAAAGGATGGGCCCATCTGTTGGTGTTCAGGTTCTCTTTGGCTAGGGAAGATGCAGAGGTTCACTGTTATGCAACACCAGCCTCCCCTTGTCATTCATCTTAATCTCATTCTGTGACACCTGAGAGCTTCACTCTGAGAATCCACAAGGAAGAAAGACAAGAGATTTGACAGCAGGGGGAGCACTGTATCCAAAGTCCTGAGGGGAGCACTGGGGTCCAAAGTCCAATGAGGGGAGCACTTGTCCAAAGTCCTGAAGGTAAGCAACATGTGTCCTAAGTCCTGAGTGGAAGGGGGGCACTGTGTCCAAAGTCCTGAGGGAAGCACTACATCCAAAAAGGTACCTGAGGGAAGCACTACATCCAAAGTCCTGAAGGGAGCACTGTGTTCAATGTCCTGAGTAAAGTGAAGTCCAGCTTTGCAGTTAGAAGAAATGCAGCTAGCCTAATGAGCCTGAAGCATGGGTACTGAGGTCAGCAATGCAGAGACTTAACCAAGAGACCATAGAATGAGGAGCTTTGCAAATTAACCTCAACTCTGCAAAGTCCTAGAAGTACAGAAACAGACTTTGGGGTCAGAAGTACTCTGGTATAAAGTCCATGTTCACAAGTCAAGTCTTTCTAGATTGTATTCACCATATTCCCTAACATCAAGCTGAAAAGGACTATCCTGTGTAGATCAAGTAAGACAGTGGTTGAGAACTTTCCTTTTTCCTTAAAAATACCCAAAAAAGGCAGTAAAGAGGAGTTATACTTTTTAAAATACGTTTGAGTTCTTGTAGAAAGTTGAACTGAAGAAAATATTGTCTGGGCACAAACCAGACCACGCTTTTGGCATTGAAACCCTAAAGCCAAGGTCCTAAGCTTGAGGAGTGACTGGGTCAGGACAGTTCTTGCAGAGGTTTCCTTAGAGCCACAGACAGGCACAGAGTCTGGACCAGGACTTGTCTCAGAATCTCACTGCCACCAGCCAATTTCTTCAAGAGGCTCTAAGCACCCAGCCTACATCTCAAAGGCATCATCTCAATGGCAATGGACTAGGTAGTATTTATGTGTTCAGAAATATGTATTAAATATCCACAATTAAGGAAAAGAGGCATTTACTTTGGTAGAAAGCAGGGGTGGGGCATAGTTGGGAAGTGTTGGAAGGGAAGAAGAAAATGAGTGGAAAAATAATACAATCATTTTTAGTTTCAAAACACTTTTTAAAAAGCCATGATCAGCCAGTCTGCAATGGTGCATGTCTTTAATCCCAGCACTCAGGAGACAGAGACAGACAGATCTCTGAATTAGAAGCCAGCCTGGTCCACAGAGTGAGTTCTAGAATAGCCAGGGCTACACAGAGAAATCCTATTATGGGGGATAATGAGCTCTGGCCCTCAGAGACCCAGATCCTGGGAGCAACCCAGTCTTGTGCTTTTGCCTTTAAGCTAGAGGCGACTTGAAGAAACTGGGTTCCTGTAGCAAGACTCACCTGCACTGCACCCTCTGGTGGCAACGATGACAAACAGCAGGAAGCCAATTTGGGTCATGGTCATCTAGAGAATAGCAAGATGAAGGTCACTTTTTTATCCTGACCTTTTTTCTCAGCTCCTAGCTAATCCTCAACTACTCAAAGGCCTCTGTCTGGTTTTTAACTCAGCACCTTCTGGCTTTAATTGTGACCTGAGCCAAAATCCCCCACCCCCCATTCCACACACAGCAATCACCTTCCCTCTGTGCCTGGCAGAAGCTGAGAGTTGCTAGCCGAGTAACGACAGGAACCTTTCTCTGCTGAGGCCCCTGCATGTGTGAGACTTTGCTCCTTTTATGGGGAAAGTCTAGTGAGGCACCAGCTTTCCCTCTGGCAAGATGCCCTGTGTAGATATAGCATCTGCTTATTACAGGGTTATTCTGAGGCTAATGGGCTCTAAAAGACAAATATTCAGTGTGGTCTATTTGCATTGTTCCATATTTCAAGAAGTGATGTTGGGTGTTGGTTTTCAGTTTGTATACTTTCTATAAATTGTACATTTCTTTTAAAAAAAAAAAAAAATCCTAACATCTACCACAATTATCATTCATAGGAAAAGGAAATGTTTGCCAGTGCTGGTGGTGGTGGTGTCGGTGGTGGTGGTGATGTCAGTGGTAATGGTGGTGGAAGTTTTTGAGACTAGGTCTCATGTAGCCCCCTGTTGGGGGTCATGCAAGAGGAACAGCAAAACCACTTTACAGCTCCTGGAATTCAGCCTGTTAGCACAATCACAATGGGTGTGTCTCAGAGAGGCAGAGCCTCAAGAACTACGTGTCCTCAGAACTTCATGCTCTTGTGTAATTTTGCTCTGCTTGTGGCCCTGACAGTCACCACGTCCTTTTTAATGTATGAGTTGTATGAAAACTCTAAGGTGGTTTATAGCCCCCCACTAGGCAGTGTCAGATTAATGGTTCAACCACTACCCTAGAATTTAGAGATGTGGATTGTTAATAAAGTTAGGGCAAGATGATTTTGTCAGAGGCCTTGATAGAAAATCTTGGGGAATAATTTAAAGTTCAGAAAGGAACACTCTAGATAACTGACCAGGGTTTTTTTTTTTTTTTTTTTTTTTTTGGAGGGAGTAAGAACAACGGTGGAAGCCCAGCTAGTACTGACTGGCAGGCCCTCCTTGGTGAAGCTGAGCTGGTGATCAAGGTGATGGTTAATGTCTTGTACCCATTCTTTCCCTCGCTTCCTGAAATGATTTTTTAAAAAATTGTTGCTGAATGGATGTACACTCTGAGGTTTATAATAGAAATGTCTGATTTTTTTATATAAAAGTTTAGATTTGTGATTCCCTTAAGATTTTTTTATAAGATTGATAAATAATAAAATGATTGATCCCTAATTGTGACTGCAAATTGCAGTCTGCCAGTAAGAGAAACTGGATGAGAAAAAATATCTTGCTTGCTTACACTTTGTTAATCTATAACAATTTTCTTAAATATTTTTGCATATGGGTTCTTGGGAATTATTTATCTTTTACTTATATTACATAAAACATTTAATCATGTAAAGGTATTAGAGAACATGATTTTTTACACATGGTAATTCTTCGTTTAATGAAAAATAGAATGTATGTGAGTTTGAGCCAGGGTAGGCTATCTGGTAAAGTGAGGTAGGAGTGTGCAGTCATTGTAATGCTGGTACTGCCTGGAAGAGATTGCTGGATATGTAAGCTGTGGGGTAAGAATAGACTTGTTAGAGCTTGTAGAACCTCGCTGTCATCCAGTGTGTGTATGAGTGTTGTGTGTGTTGTGTGTGTGTGTGTGTGTGTGTGTGTGTCTGTGTGTCGTGTGTGTGTGTGTCTGTGTGTCTGTGTGTCTCTGTGTGTGTGTCTCTTGTGTGTGGTTGTGTGTGTCTTGTGTGTCTGTGTGTCTGTGTGTGTGTGAGAGAGAAGACAGAGAGAGGAGAGTGTATGAGAGGTGTGTATATGTGTGTCTGAGTGTGGTTATGAGAGGTGTGTGTGTGTATGAGAGTGTGTGTGTGTGTGTATGAGAGTGTGTATGTCTGTGTGTGAGAGAGTGTGTATGTGTGTAAGAGAGAGTGTGTGTCTATGAGAGTGTGTGTTTATGAGAGAGACTGTGTGTGTATGTATGAGAGTGTGTGAGTGTGTGTGTGTGTAAGAGTGTGTGTGTGTATGAGAGGGTGTGGGTAATGGGAGTGTGGGTATGAGAGAGTATGTGTGTGCGTGTGCCTGTGTGTGTGCATGTCCGTGTGCGTGTGTTCCCTCACCCTTTTCACCAGCCCAGAGAATTAAGTTCTACTACCTCAAAAAAACTTTGCTGAGTGAAAGAAAAGATGAAGGTAGAGGAAGAGGTTCAATATCACCCTCGGCTTCATAGAAAGTTTGAGGCCAGTCTCTACATGAGACCTTGTCTCTTAAAAAAAATGCATATGCACACAAAGAAAATATAGAGTTTTTAGTACTTTTTATTGATTCCTAGATATATTTTGTGATATTTGACACATTTAGTATTATTATACATTCTTTCTGGTACATAAATCCTAGAACAGCCTACAACTAATTAGACCTAAGAGTCTCTAAAAATCTAGACTATTTGAAGGATATCACCTTTCGTGACCAGCAGCAGCCAATTAGTCTCTGTGTCCAGATTCTACCTCCCGTATCCTTTTGCATCTGTTCTTCAGACCACCTCATCCAAATCTCACTGTCCTTGATTCTAGTTTTGTCCAGATCTGGATTTTTAAGCTGTGACTAATAGAAATTTTATCTCAGACTGGCTTAGAAAAAAGAGAAGTGAATCTATCACTTGATGAAATAATTATTCTAGAAAGAGAGAAGGCGTCAGGCTTACTGGATGTAGCAGCTTGTCCACATCTTTGAGTCCGTGGGCTCATTTAGGCTCTCCTATCCTGACTTCATCCTATTACTGAATTCAAAATGGTTGGCTTTTACTGTTCCAGGCATTACTGCAAGACAATGGATTCAAAAGGGCTCACTTCTTCCTGTGTCTTAAACCAGAGACTTCTGGCATGCCTTTCCCCATTGGCCAGAAATGAGAGACTTACCGCACTTCTGCAATGGTGCTTCTCAGGGAACTGTCTGACTAAGTGGCCTAAACACTGTTTATTTTCCTACAGTTCTGGAGAACTGGAATCCAAGATAAATGTGCCAGCAAGGCTTCCCCACTCCAAGGCCTCTCTGCCCAGCTTGTAAAGAGGCACCTTCCCTCTGTGTCTCCTCATGGTCTCCTCTGTGTGCGTCTATCCCCAATATGTCCTCTTATGCTCAAATTTCCTCTTCTATAAAACATACCAGCCAAAAGCCAGCAAGACAGCCTATCGTATAAAGATACCTGCCACCAAGCTTGACAACCTAAGTTCAATTCCATTGATCCTTATGTTAGAGACAGAGACCTGATTCATACAAGTTGTCCTCTGACTTCCCCAGGCCTACTATGGTACATGAATACATACACCCGTATGTGTACATACACACACATAGAAAAAATAAACACATAAATAACACAATATACATGAAAAGTTTATTTATACACACATACATATCACAGTAGGCTAGGGTTTCCACTTAAAATTGAAAGGACCATAATTCACCCCAACACATGTCTATTCCTGAACTAATTTCTAGCCAAGGGGCTGGAACTGCCCTTACTTTCCTTGATCCGATCATCTGGGCATGGGGCAGATGCTGGTTGGTTTGTGGCAAAGCTCTCCTCTGGCCTCTGTTTTGAATATTCTTTAGCCCTCTTCCATCTCCAGTATTGGTCCATTCAAACCCTTTGCACATGGTACAACCAGAATCTTTTTTTTTTTTTTGGTTTTTCGAGACGGGTTTCTCTTTGTAGCCCTGGCTGTCTGGAACTCACTCTGTAGACCAGGTGGCTCGAACTCAGAAATCCGCTGCCTCTGCCTCCAAGTGCTGGATTAAGGCGTGCGCCACCACCGCCCGGCCAGAATCTTTATTAAATACAAGCTATGTCTAGGAGTGGTAGCCCATACCTGAAACCCAGCATTCTGGAGATAGAAGTAGAATTATCTGGACTTGAAGGTCATCTTTGTCTACAGAGTGAGTTCAAAGCCAGCCTAGACTACCTGAAACTCTGCCTTTAAAAGAAAAATTACACACAAAGTTATTACTAAAATTCCATTAAAAGCACTCCTAACATCCAGCGACTCGTGAAATAGATTCAAAGCCCATATCTTAGAGGTTGTATCAGTGATCTGTTGACACATGACAATCCATTCTACAACTTAGGAATTTGAAACAAATCATTTTTGTGTATGGGCTGCAATTTGAGCAGCACTTGTGGGGCATAGGTAGCTTCTGTTGTGGCCTGTATCTGCTGGGTGATTCCTATGCTTTCCCTCACCTTTACTCTCAGGATGGGATTTTAGGGCTGAATTACTGACACGTCTGAAAGCAAAGCAAGCCAATCCCAGTCACTGGTGGTCAGTGTGGGCTGTATAAATGTCTGACTGCTGCTCTCTCCAGTCTCTCTCTTCCTCTCGTTGAACTCAGGTCATTTATGTCAACCTCCCATTGCACTGAACTACCTTATGCAACAGCAGAATCGAATGAGAGGCGTTGATGGTGTAACTGCAGAACCAGTGAGTGGGCTGTTGATCTACTGTTGGCGCTGATGAGCTAAATGGGGGGAAGGAAGATGAGAGCAAAGTCAGGAGATGGACCAGTTTATGCTACAGACTATGCTAGGCAGAGTTTGAGTCTCTGTTGTGTGGAATGAAAAGCGGAAATTTGGAAGAGGTGTGATGGCTGGAATATGAAAAAAAAAAAAAAAAAAAAAAAACTAGGGCCTTGGGTTTGATCCCAACCCTGAAAAGAAAAGAAAACAAAAGAATATAAAAGAAGAAAGGAAACTTGCTATATAAATGAATTATAGAAAGCAAATATCTGTGAATTGCCAGGCAGATAGATAGATAAATAGAGATTGATAGATGATAGAATGATAGATAGATAGATAGATAGATAGATACATACATACATAGATAGATACATACATAGATAGATAGTAGATAGATGATAGATAGATAGATAGATAGATAGATAGATAGATAGATAGATAATTTGTGGTGCTGGGGGTCAAACTTAGGTCACTGTAAATGCTAGACAAGCACTATACCACTCAGTGACACCCAGTGCCTATGACGCAAGCTATGTATCTGAGACTAGACATGAACTCATAATCCTTCTGCCTCTGCCTCCTGAATGCTGGGATTACTACTTAAAATGTTTTATATTTTTGTATATATTTCCTCTTTAAAGTTTCTTTTTTCTGAGACAGTTTCTCAGTGTAACCCTGAATGTCCTGGAATTCATTCTGTAGACCAGGCTGGTCTTAAACTCACAGAGATCTGCCTGCCTCTGCCTCCCAAGTGCTGGGATTAAAGTTGTGTACCACAACTGCCTGGACCCATTTTAAATTTCAGTTTCATATTGTTTGATGTGCACATGAGAAACACACTGGTTTTCATATAGACTCCATATCTAGGGAAAATATTATCTTATTCATTGATCTGCAAGTTTTTTCAGATTTCCTATGCAACGGTTATCTTATCGGAAAACAGTAACTATTGTTTCTTCATTATCAATCCCTATGGCTTTCTTTCTCTTGTGTGACAAGTATCACCTCATAAATGTCTGCAGTATCATGTTGAATAGCATAAGTAAATGACAGCCGTTCCCATCATACAAGGAAATATTTCAGCGCTGTTCAGCTAAAAAAACGTGTTTGTTATATATTTTTAAGATTCATTTTTAAGTGTGCGTATGTATGTATGTATGCGTGAATATGTGCATGTGTGTGCAGGTACCCTCACAGTCCAGAAGAGGGTGTCACATTCCATGGAACTGGAGTTGCATGCAGTTGTGAGCCAACTGACAGGGATGTTGGGAACTAAATTCCAGTTCTTAACCACTGAGCCATCTCTCTGTGCAGTGTTGCATATTTTGTTATGAATAACTTTTATTGGGTTTTGAAAGTTTCTTATTTTAGTTTTTATGAAAGAAAAGTTCAATTTTTTATTAATGAATTTGTGCCTGTGTGTTGTGTCCACTTGTTCCTGAGTGTATATATATTGATGCCTTTAGTGACCAAAGGCTGACATGGGCTATCTTCTTCAATCATTTTCCACCTTTTTGTTTGTTTGTTTGTTTGTTTGTTTGTTTGTTTTGTTTTGTTTTGTTGAGACAGAATCTCACATACAGCCAGTGTGGCTAAACTGGAACCAATTTGGCAAGCCCTGGGACCCCAGCCATCTCTGCCTTCCTGCCCCTGGGATTTCAGGAACGTGCCTCTGTGCCCAGATTTTTGTATGGGTCCTGGAGATCCAAACTCATGCTTGCACAGCAAGCTCTTTACTGAGTGAGCCATCTCCCGGCCCCTGTGAGTCCATTTTTGATAGTGAGTGAATTCATATTGCACGCACCACCCTTTCAGATCTGTCAAATGACTGTATTATCTTTCTTCTCACTTTGCATTTATCACTACTTTGCCACGAGACAACAAACAGCCTAGTTTTAACTTTCTATCTGCAAGATTCAGAACTCCAGTGATTTTGCAGCAGGCCATGGAGCAAAAACTCCCAGGTGATGACCTGAGCAACCTCAAGTCCACTTCAGAGAACACTCAGGGCCTGGATGCCAGGGAGCCCTTCCATAAACAGTGCCTGCCTGGTCTTTTGCTTGTATTGTAATGCTGAATACTGGCCCCCAATTGCCTCTAGGGATGAGAGAGTCTGCATATACCCAAGAGGTATTATGTAACCTTGCTCCCAAGTTATCACTTATTGGTAAATAAAGATGCCTACAGTCAGTAGTTGGGTAGAAGAGAGATAGGCAGGGTTCTTGGGTTCCCGGGTTTGGGGTGTGAGGAGACCACAGGGAGAGAGAAGAAGGTGGAGAGAGGAAGAAGCCACCATATGGTAGGTGAGTCATAAAAATATAGTCATAGGGACTAGCCAATTGGAGTTAAGAATTGCCCAGATGGAACATGGCAAATTATAAAATGGGGTTAATGATGAGGAAATAAATTCTAAAGCATAGAGGGTAGATATCTGCCCAGTTCTAGTGCCGATTAAGGCTTATCGTAATAATAAAAGTTGTGTGTCTTTTACCAGAAACTGGATGATCAAAGGCGGGGTAGAAACCCCCGATTGAGATTAGGTATTTTCTACAACACCTCTCCAATGAGAACACAGCACTCGCTCAGCCTGTGTAATGCCCATTCCTCCCACAGCCCCTCCCCACCTCCTATCACCACCTACCCGTGGCTTTCTCCTGCGCTCTGCCACCACACGGGAGCCCTTGCTCAGAGCTGCTTCTCTGGTGCCACACGGAGGCTTCATCCCTGATGCCCTCTGGATGCTAAAGCCGAAGGACAGCCCTGCCTCTAGACGCTACCTCCAGAAGGATACCACAGAGTTCTGGGTGCTCCTGGACAATCCCCACCCAACCCACACCCGCCTTCTTCCCCACTGAAGAGGAGACAAGCTATTAAACATAATGTGTTTGGTTTCTCCCAGCAGAGAAGGAAACAGAGTTCAGTGGTGCCCGGCAACTTTGGAAGAAAAGTATCACCTCAAAGTGAATAAGATGGCTGAGCGGTTTAACTGACGCAT
The DNA here is from genome assembly GCA_021653895.1 of Mastomys natalensis. Taxonomy (NCBI): domain Eukaryota; kingdom Metazoa; phylum Chordata; class Mammalia; order Rodentia; family Muridae; genus Mastomys; species Mastomys natalensis. Next base: position 441,457 of record JAJTUV010000925.1, on the reverse strand, counting down.
CCTCAAATGCACTGATCCCCAGACTGCATGTCTGATCACCGACCAATGCATACTTGCCCTGGCGCTCCATTCTCTGCTTCATCTCCCTGGTGCTCCATTCCCTGCTCCATCTCCCTGGTGCTCCATTCCCTGCTCCATCTCCCTGGTGCTCCATCTCCCTGTTCCATCTCCCTGGTGCTCCATTCTCTGCTCCATCTCCCTGGTGCTCCATTCCCTGCCCCATCTCCCTGGTGCTCCATTCCCTGTTCCATCTCCCTGGTGCTCCATTCCTTGTTCCATCTCCCTGGTGCTCCATTCCCTGTTCCATCTCCCTGGTGCTCCATTCCCTGCTCCATCTCCCTGGTGCTCCATTCCCTGCTCCATCTCCCTGGTGCTCCATTCCCTGCTCCATCTCCCTGGTGCTCCATTCCCTGGTGCTCCATTTCCCTGATGCTTCATTCCCTGAACCATCTCTCCTGCCCCAGAGCCATTCCTTCATTTTCTGAGCATCACTGCTACTCCCCTCAGTGGAACAGATCCCTTCCTCCTAGGAGTTGCTTCATCCTGTGCACAGGGTTATCCTATTGCAATAGCATGGCCACTGCATTGTTTACATGGCTTCTTCGGCAGTTCCTAGGAAACTTTTATGAGGCTGTACTTGTTAAGCCAATATTTTCTTTGTAAATTTACACAGCTCCATAGACTCTGGGTCTAAGACCAGTGTTCAAATAAAATGTGTACATCCTATGACTTAGCACATTACTCTTTCTAATGATGGTTCGTGTTCACCCAGTGGTATATCATGGTGTACAGTTCATCCTGCATAACACATAAAGCAACGGTGCAGTTCACCCATGAAGTCTTAGACTTGGTGGCTGGTAGTTCTGACATCAGCGGAAAGTTGCTACAGTGGGAAAAAGAACTTCCCGCAAGCCTGAAGATTGGAGCTCCAATCCAGGGCTTGGTACTAATTAGATACAATTGGTTTCCATGTTGATTTTACATCCAGTGAAAAACTATTCTCCTGCAGTTATTCTGATAGTTGGTTGGCAGATCTTAGGTTTTCTCTTTTTAAGACTTATTTGTATTATTTGTGTGTGTGCCCCTATGTGTCTTCTATGTGCAGATGCCCAAGGAGGCCAGAAGAAAGCAATAGATTCTCTGGAGTTGGAGGAGCCAATTCTTTCTCATACAACACTCCCTACTACCATCCCATAATATATGCAGATGGACTAAGTTTATCAATTGACTGTTGTAGCCCAGAATGTTGACCCTTTGATATAGAGAGGCAAAGTATTACAGTTTAAAAACGAAATATCCAACACAGCTTCATCTGTTGCATGCCTAGTCCCTAGCTAGTGACACCAGTTCTGGTGGTTCTGGAAATTTTAGGAAGTGTGGCCTTATAAGTAACTTTTATTCTTCTATAGTAATTGTTGTCTCCAAGGCTTACTGCCTCAGTCTGCTAACCTAGGCCTAAACCTGGAAGCTTCTACCCTTCGTACAATCTCATCTAGGCCTAGAATGTTTTCAGCCTCTGAGACTTACTGCTGAATAAGATCACCCCTTCCTAATTCTTTCTGAACTCTGGCTGGCTCATTCAACACAAGTATTCCTTTCCAAGCTGACTGATTCAATCTGGCTTCTCTCTCAGTCTCTAACTTTCTGCTCTGTTAGCCCTCAAATTAACTCTGGAAATCTGTTCTAATCTTCTGGCTACTTATTCTCTGGCTTGTTCTGTCTTCACTAGTGTCTAGCTTGTCTGAAACCTATTTCTTTAATCACTGTCTCAGTAAAACCACCTCCTTCTCTCTCTGTATTACCCCTTAAGTAGCTTCCCTTTCTTCTCTCTTCTTTGAAGAGTTGGGCATACCCTATTCTGTCAAATCTTTCTCTGATTCATCACTTTGCCACTCAATTAGACATCACTTCTTTTTTTTTTTTTTTTTTTTTTTTTGGTTTTTCGAGACAGGGTTTCTCTGTGTAGCCCTGGCTGTCCTGGAACTCACTCTGTAGATCAGGCTGGCCTCAAACTCAGAAATCCGCCTGCCTCTGCCTCCCAAGTGCTGGGATTAAAGGCGTGCGCCACCACTGCCTGGCTTTCCTCTGTTTTCTTAAAAGGATATAAATCTTATTGGAATTAGAACCCACCCTAATCTAGCATAATCCTATTTTAAAGTATTACACCTCCAAATCCATGTTTCTAAATAAAATTGCATCATTACGTATTCAGGATAAGAACTATGACATATTTTATTGGAGACCATAATTCATCCCACAATAACAATCATCATCTGATGTCTCTTCAAGATTTTTTAAATATATATGTGGGTGTGGCTGTGGGAGTGGGAATGTATACAGGCGAGTGCAGGGGTCCGTGGAACCCAGAAGAGGGCATTGAAGTCCCTGGATCTGGAGTAACAAGGAGTTATGTAAAAATGGGGCTTTCTTTGGGACTGCCAGCTCCCAAGTAATGACACAGAGCCTTATATTTATGAATGCTTTGGTCTTATAGCTAGGCTTGTTCCCAACTAGCTCATAACTCAATTAACCCATTTATACTAATCTAATTTCTGCCATGTTACCTCATTAGTTACCTCTCTTTCAGTCCCAGACTGCTTCTTCCTCCACATCTGGCTGATGAATTTCCTTTGCCTGACTCTTTTTCCCAGAGTTCTATCTCTCCCAGGAGTCCCATCTTCCTTTCTATTGGCCATCTGATTTTTATTGCAAAAAAGTGAGAGAGAAAAGTGAGAGAAAGAATGTTTACAAAATATAATACAGGTGCTGAACAATTGGAATAACAATACCAAAGTCTGGCCTGTAATCAGAGCTATGCTGAAATTGAAATCAGCATTTGTATAATACAGAGACAATCTTTCCACATACACGATAATATTATCCCAACAGTTGTGAGCTGCTGAAATGGGTGCTGTGAAACAAACTTTGATCCTCTGCAAGAGCAATACCTTTGAGCCCTCTCTGTAGCCCGTGTGCCTTAAATCTTGTCTATATATTTCTTTATGATTATTTATTTATCTTCTTGCAAGCCAGAGTTATATCCTCTAAATTGAAACATTCCTTCCTGGAAAGATAAGAGTGGCTCTTAAGACTATAGAAGTAAAATAAACATAGAAGGCTAAGGAAGTGAACAACTTACAAGGCCAGAACAGTCCTGAAAATTACACAATCACAAAATCTTTCTCCAAGCTTATAAAAGTTGTAAAGAATTTCTGGGAGCCAGGCCTTGGTGGCACATGCCTTTAATCCCAGCACTTGAGAGACAAAGTAGGCAAATGTCTGAGTTCAAACAGCCTGGTCTACATAGTGAGTTCCAGGACAGCCACAGTTACACAGAGAGGTCTTGTCTCAAAAAAAAAAGAATTTCTGGGAAGAGAGGCTTTCTGGTGAGCTAAACTGCTTCCTACTCATGTAGGGATCTCATTGGAAGCAGATTATTGAGTTGTCAGCTATAGTGGGAAGGGAGAGCTTTGGTGAGCCTTTTTGAGTCATCTATACTCCTATAAGTACTTCCTCACCTGTGCCTGCAAAGGATTCCAATAAACTCAGTTGTTTGGTAATCTGGACTTGGATGGAATCATCTTTAGTCTATCAACAGTGCCTACTGGGAGTGAGTAGCATCTGTTCATATTGCCCAGAAGTCACCCTGTGGTCTGCTGTTACAGGTCAGCGTGTCTGAATGTTCTGTCCCCTCAAAATCTCATGCTAAAACCTAACACCAATGAAGTACTTTGAGGTAGTGACTTTCTAAGAAAAGGCCATAGGGGGGGCCCTCCTGAGTGGGATCCTTACCCTTTAAAAGAGGTCCCAAAGGATACCTCATACCATCCACCAGATGAGGTAACAATGAGAGAGAGGCTGGTAGTAAGGAAGACATCAGAATCCAAACCTGCCAAGCTTTGATCTTGGACTTCCCGCCCTCCAGACTATGAAAAATAATCTATTTAAAACCTGGAAGCTGGAGAGATGGCTCAGCAGATAAGAGCACTAGCTGCTCTTCCAGAGATCTGCATTCAATTCCCAGCACACATGGGTCTCACATCATCTGTAATGGGATCCGATGCCCTCTGCTGATGTGTCTGAAGACAGCAGACATGTAATCATAAAATAAATAAAAAAAAACTATCCTGAAGGCCCTACCTTGGGACCCTCACCACCTGAGCCTCGAGAACCATGAAAATGGGGAGGCTGGCCCCATTCCTCACCTCGGCCAGACTGGAGAGCTGCCCGACCCAAGGTTGTAAGAGCAGAGAGGGTAGGCCCTGTCCTTCACTGGCTGCAGCACTGAGGTAGAGGGGGCTGCACTCACCTGAGCAGCACGCAGAGTGGCCCTGGGGGAGTGATCTGCGGTAGAGCTGGCCTGAGGACATGAGAGGCAGGAGGAACTGATCCTGCTCATTGCTGGTTAAAGCATTGGGTGGATAGCCAGGGCAGTGCTAGGCACAACTCACCGGTCAAAGATGTTTTGCTGGGGACACAGGTGAAAGGATGTTTTGCTAAAGCAGCACATTAAAAGAGAGACATGATGTTTAAAAGAATATAGATATGATCACACAGACAGTGGGAGCTTGAGCATTGGTTTGCTATTGGTTGGCTTTGCTCGCCTCCCTGGTCTTCATGATGAACATGCGTTCACTAGACCTTTAACTGGTTGCTGACCTTGTTTTGGTGACTTCAGAGAAAAACTTGCCAAGAACTTCTTGTATGTTCCTGTGGCTTCTTGCAACTCCACAGACTCAGGCTGATTGGCGGCCTTGCAGTTCCTCTGGATTGAACTGCCATTGATGATTCGTATGTGGTATCTGCTGAGAGGACTGGACTGCAGCTGCTGATTCATGTTTGGTGTTTGCTAGTGGACTGGACTGAGAACGACGAAGATTGATATCACTCCAAAGAACTATGTCTAAACAAGTCCACTTCCCCCATATCCTAATGACCTTTCTTTCTACTACCTCTGGTGAGTGATGGGCCAAGAGGAGGTTGAACCCTTTGAAAGTAGGCTGTAAAAAATATATGCCTACACCCACCCCAACATCTACCCTGTCTCTGAACTGCTGGGACAGGTGAAAGGGCTGGTCCCACGGGATCTCCATGACACAGGACAATAACAGGATATCCAAAAGGAGTATCTGTGATTATCCAGTACAGATAGTGTAGCAGACACCAGGACCTTGAGACAGACCAGTGACTCATTGCAATGAACATTTGCTAAAGATATGTAGAGAAAAGGGTATACTGCATGAAAACTGACATATTAAAGCTTCTAGGACAAGATCTTTTTTAAAAATCCTATCGTATTTTCTTCTCTTTGGGGGCGCGGGTGTTTGCAAGGGTAAGGGTGGATACAAAGAGATGAGAGGTGAGCAGGATTAGGGTACATGATGTGAAATTCCCAAAGAATCAATAAAAAAAGTAAAATATAAATAAAAAATTGTAAAAGCCTGAGTGGACTAAGGGAAGCGTTCAGTCACTAATGCTCTAGAATGTTAGCAGAAAAAAAAGCAAAGCACCAAAAATAAGAGACATAACAATAGTAGCAACTTCATAGGGCATCTAGGTAACTTCGTGTTTGATGTACTAGAAGCAATAAAAGGAATGATAGACTACGTTTCAGATAACTGAAATTTCATGTTTAAAATTGAAATTTTAGACTTTGAGGTTATTTTGGTTTTAGTTTTGTTTTTGTACTGTTTTGAGACAGGGTTTCTCTGTGTAGCCCTGGCTGTTCTGGAAGTCACTCTGTAGACCAGGCTGGCCTCGAACTCACAAGATCCACCCGCCTCTGCCTTCCAAGTGCTGGGAATAAAGGCGCGTCCACCACGTCCTGCTATATTTTAGGGTCTTAGTGTGCAAATGCCTTGGGTTTTAAAAGAATTGACAAATGGAGGGTGGCTTGGTAGGTCAAATGTCTGCTACACAGCATAAGGACCTAAGTTGAGATCCCCACCCCAGCATAGTTGAACATCTGTGACTTTAACACTGGAGGAAGAGAGAGGTAGAGACAGGCAAATTCCCAAAGCATGCTGGACAGACAGTCTAGCCAATCAGTGTATGTCAGGTTCAGTTAGTGACTCCATCTCAAAATACAATATGAAGAACAGTAGCAGAAGACACCCAGGAGGACCTCTACCACAAACATCATGTGCACACCACCTGTGCACACACACATGTACAACACATACACAATTATGCACACAACAAATGCACAAAACAGCATTAAAAGAACAATAGAATTTAGGCAAAGTTACCATACTTTTCCTTTGGGATTTGTTATAGTATAATGTATTGAAGCCGGGTGGTGAGTGCACATGCCTTTAATGCCAGCACTCAAGAGGCAGAGCCAAGTGAATATCTGTGAGTTTGAACCCAGTGGTCTGCAAAGTGAAAACACTCCAGAAAAGAAAGAAAATGCCCAAGATGACATAAAGATATATCAGAACATAACTCAGCCTGCTAAAACTGCCGGCCAGTCCTTAACCATGGCTGGGACTTGTAGTATAAGTCAAGGCCAAGTGATAAGTGTCTCCTGGGTGATTTTAAATCCCCTCAAGTTTGCAATAACGATTAATCATCACAGCTGGCATATGAGTAGAACTGAAAGTTCTTGTTTGCAACAGAGCTGTGTCCAAGGGACTAAAGACTTATCCCCTAGAGATTATGGACTTCAGAGGGGACCAGAAGTCTCCTAACAATGGGAGAGGATGAAAGCCAAAGGGATTTCCACCAGTGGCAACCCAGCATGATCCCTAGGCTGCTAAAGCAGCCTAGGAAAGGATCAGTTATGCTGAAGTTAATGATGTGAAGTCGCTCTGTCATAATGTGAGAATGGTCTTATTATTAGAAAATACATAGTTATTTAAAGTGAAAGGGCAATGATTAACTTACATTCAAGTGAGTTAAAAAGTGTGCATTGCCGGGCGGTGTGCGCACGCCTTTAATCCAGCACTTGGAGGCAACAGCGATTTGAGTCGAGGCCAACTGGTCTACAGAGTGAGTTCCAGGACAGCCTGACTACACAGAGAAACCTGTCTCGAAAAACAAAAAAAAAAAAAAAAAAAAAAAAAGTGTGCATTTAGGTGAATGTAGGGGGGAACAAATATGGCAAGATATTAACAATAGCGATCAAAGATAAAAGGGTTACAGGCAGTTGGGGCTACTTGACATCAGTGCTGGGCACCCAGCTGGAGTCCTTGGCAGGAACAGACTGTGCCCCTAATGGCTGAACCCTCTCTTCAGCTCTGCTTTGGGGTTTTTTGATTGGGTTGAATTGGTTTGGTTTGGTTTGGTTTTTTTTTTTTTTTTTTTGTTTTTCGAGACAGGGTTTCTCTGTGTAGTCCTGGCTGTCCTGAACTCTCTCTGTAGACCAGGCTGGCCTCGAACTCAGAAATCCACCTGCCTCTGCCTCCCAAGTGCTGGGATTAAAGGCATGGGTCAGCACTACTGGCTATTTTTTATTTTTGAGACAAGATTCACTATCTAGCTCGGGTTATCTTTCAACCTTACTTTGTAACTCAGAGCAGTCCTCTCGCCTTAGGATCCTGGAGTTCTAGGATTACAGGTGTGTGCCACTATTATTGGTCTAAATGCGTTCTTGTGTGTAGGATCAATTCAGTAATTGATATCACATTTACATATGCATATTGTTTATTATATAAAATCTCTTTAAATGTTAATTTCCTATTCTTCCATGTATATTTACTACAGACCTTTAAAAAAAAAACAAATCAGTGATGATGATCACGGTGACACTTGACTGATCCCAGCACTGAAGAGGAGGAGGCAGCCTGTCGGGAGTTCAAGGTATCCTCAGTCACAGAAGTTCAAACCTGTACTTAGCACCAGAGAGAGACCAAGGCTGATCCATACTCTCTGGGACTTAGTGATTCTGATCAGTCTTTTTTTTTTTTTTTTGGTTTTCGAGACAGGTTCTCTGTGTAGTCCTGGCTGTCCTGGAACTCACTCTGTAGACCAGGCTGGCCTCGAACTCAGAATCCGCCTGCTCTGCCTCCCAAGTGCTGGATTAAAGGCATGGCCACCACCCCGGCTGGATCAGTCTTAAAACAAACCACACCTCCACTATTCTCCAACCATGATAAGGTGAGTGACAATTCAGTGACAGAGGGTGTCCCACCCAACATTCAACCCCAAGCACTGAAAATAAAGAAGCACAGAAGTCCTAGGTTGCTTGTTTTACTTTCACAAAACTGTAGAACTCTTTTCCGTGTTATCAAATAATCCTTAAAAACAAGATTTGAGGGCACCACCAGCGGTGTCAAGGTTGGCCCCACCCCCACCAGTCTAGAGGGAGGCCTGGGCTGTTCAACTTAGCTATGACCCAGGCCCAGATCCAGGGCTTTGAGTTGATCCCCTCAACATCTACTCCATCTGTGAGCTGCTGGAGCACGTGAGGGCACTGGTCCTGCGGAACCAGAGCTGCAGGATCACCATGACTCTGGGCGCCAGCAGAATATCCAATAGGAGTCTCAGTGAGGGTCCAGTATTGACAGTGTGACAGAAGCCAGAGGGCTCGAACCAGACCAATGACTCATTACAATGAACATTTGCATGCAAAGTTCTTTGAGCAAAGGGGTATACAGACGACACACTGCAGCTTCCAAGGCTACAAGTAATGCATACATGATGGACAGGAGGACTAGATGGAGGAGCAGAGTGGTGTGTATACCCAGTAGAACTGGAGATGCAACAGCTGTGACCAGTGTGAGAGAAGACTGGTTGGTGGAGGAACAGGTCACTCTATCCAGGAGGATCTGTAGGGCGGAATGCAGCAGCCTTAAACCTGCGTGAACTCAGCCCTGCAACAAACTGCCTGGCCACATGACCACCCTGGCTCTGAAGAGCAACAGGATGTTTGAGATGACCAATGGTCCATTTATGGGCTTGCACTTCCTTAAAGACATCCATGGTCTATTCTTCTCCCAGAGGCCATGCTGGTCCATGGCCCATCCTAGTGCTAATGCTGGAGGCCATGTGGTTGTTCATGGCCTGTGCCATCGCCAGACGCTCAGGATCCACGCTCATACTGACTGTAAAGGTCGGGGAAGCTACTCTTACAGGGTATCAATGACTGCAGACTCACAGCTGAGAAAGGGGAAGACAGATGGCTTCTGTGACAATACCTACCTCCACACACTCCCCCGAAGGAACAGCATAAAAAAGGAAGCCATCAAAGAAAACTCTTAGAAATTGTGACAGGGATACTGAAGTGTAGCGCTCCATACTTGATTTCTGGCAGGGATGCAGGTGAAGGGACTGAGCTTTCCCTAGGGGCTGGCCTCTGGGAGAGTCACCATGCCCCAGTGAGCACATGGACGGACACCACCAAATGGACACCACCAAATGTTTTCTTTTGGTATGGTTTGGGTCTTTTTTCAAGTTTCCTTTTTTCCTTTTGGGAGAGACTCAAAGAAGATCCAGCAGACATGGGATGAAATGGAAACTTAAAGGTTCTTTGGAAAGTCAGCTGTGTTGGATGGTGTTTTGCTGGGGCAGACACGTGAAGGAACATTTCATTAAAGTGGACACAGGTGTGAAAGGCTAAGGCCGACTTGTGAAGGAACATTCTGCTGAAGCCGACACAGGATGTCTTGCTGAAGCAAGCACATGAAAGAACACGTGATGAAGGATTCTTTGCTAATATCCATATATTGGTCTACCTTACATTGAGTAGTTGAGCTACATTTGTCGGGACTCCATAGGGAGAAACATACCAAAAACCTTCTGGTAGTGTGCTGCAGTTTCCTGCTGCTCCTGCAGGCTCCGGCTGATTGGCGAAGTGATGTCAGCTGAGACAGACACACATGCTGAGGCAGGACACGTGGAGGACACTTGATATTTTGAGAGAATACATAGTATTCAACTGACAGTGATGGAGGCTGAGCTTGGCTTGCTTACTTGTGGGTCTCAAGTCTTCAATAATCTTTGCTTCCTGAGAGAGGCACAGCCAAGAACTTCTGGTGTTCCTACAGGTCCCTACTGCTGACTCAGCAGAGGCTGAGGGCTGATTGTGTCTGCTAGGTTATGTCACAGATGTTGCTAACCCAACTTTATCGAACTGGATGGCTGGTGAATCCGTGAAGTGTTTACGAGTGGATCAAGCTGCCACTGCTGACCTATGAGCTGAACTGCTGATTTCCTGACAACACAGATGGGAGTTACTCCAAAGAACCTTTCTAAACAGGTCCACTGCCTGCTCCCCCTCCCCCATCCTTTCTTTTCCACTACTTTGGTGGGTGGTGGGCTACAAGGGAGGTTAAAGCATTTAAAAACCATCATTAAAAATAGGATTTGACAAAAAGCTTAAAGATACAATGGGAGGACTGGGAAGTGGTCTTGATCAGGGTGCATGGTGTGAAATTCCCAAATAATCAATAAAAATGTTGGGGAAAAAAAGTTGGTGTTTTTGTTTTGTTGTTGTTTGTTTGGGAGGGGTTCAGGGGAGAGGGGCTTCAAACTGGGTTTCTCTGTGTAGCCTAGCTGACCTAGAACTTGCTGTGAGGACCAGGCTGGCCTCAAATTCAGAGATCCACCTGCCACTACCTCCTGAGTGCTGGCATTAAAAGCATAAGTCACCACCACCACCCCCGCATTTGATTTTATTTTAGATTAGTCTTAGCTCATTAAAACTCACAATGCTGAGAGGTCAGGCATGTACCACCCCTGCCAGGCAGAAGAGATTTTCAATGGAATTAAACCTACCTTGCTGCATGGTAGACAAGCACTCTGCCACTGTGCTGTATTAAAAATAAGGGTTTTTTTTTTTTCAATTTTTGTTTTATTTTTATGTTATGGAGCTGAGAATGAAACCTATTCCCTCGTGCATAGCAGTCACGTTCTCTATAGTGGGCTGCGCCCATGTAAGTCGTATTTTGGTTTTAATTTTTTTCTTATGTAACTTTTTCTTATGTTTATACTTTTTTTTCTTATGTCAAGGCCTAGCTGGCCTGGCACTCGCTATGCAGACCAGATAGGCCTCAAATTCAATTATTTCCCTGCCTCTGACTCTGCCTCTACTACCAGAACTGGAATTACAAGCACACCAAAATCACACTTTGAAATTGGAAGTCTGTACGCTTGTAAATCTGGCTTTCGCTCTGACCCCTAGTGGCGGTCGAGAACTTAGCGACACCTAGGACAAATTCAAGGCACTTCCGGAAACCGAGGCGGTCACGCAGCTTCTCGGCGATATTTGCATACCCACAATGCAATGCACACAAGTGGTTACATAATTTAAAAGAGTAACTGCCTTTTTGTTGTTCTGTTTTATTCATCCTATTCTTTGGGTGATAGAAGGTTCAAAGATTTATCTGCTATAAATAAAGTAGTCACTGTCTTTAGAAGTAAATAGTTACCATTGGTTATCTAGGAGATACAGTCGGCCGAGAACTGTACACAAACATCGTATAGCATACTCTGGTTTCTCTTCAGATCGTATAAATCTTTCGCCTTTTACTAAAGATTTCCGTGGAGAGGAACAACTCTGAGTCTTAAACCAATTTTTTGAGGCCTTGCTTTTTGCAGGGCTACTTACGTGGTCAAAAGAATAGACTGATGTTTATATAGGTTGGCTACTTACTTTCTGCTCTATGTGCTTAAAGTTTTTTCAGTTCTTAGCACTGCACATATATTTTCCAGTAAAGTGCAGAGTGAGTAAACACATAATAATATAATATAGCAGGTTTTTTTTTAACCCAGCCACGTATGTTGTGGTCTTCAGTAAACGTGTGTAAAGCTCAGTTTTTTAACTTTCCAGCTCTATTGTTTAAGAAATGCTGGATAAGCTAGGGACTTAAAAGGCAGATACAGTTCTCTAGCACAGTTGTCTAACACTTCTTTAGCTCAAGACGACCTAGTGCCCCTTCTGGTTTCTATCAGCACCAAGCAACGCTCAGATATACAGGCCAAACATTCATACTAATAAAATCAGATACATTCTAAGAAATAAATGCAGGAGCCACTCAAGCAGAAGGGGCAGGTTACCCTCAGAGCTGTGGGAGGAACTAGCCCAGGATGCGGCCCCGAAAATGAAAATTATCATCAACTCTACCACCAAGTCCTTTGCCTTCGGGCGATGACTGTCCCTTTCAAGTACTTCAGTGTCCTTATAGCTAAAATACCTCAGTAATAAGAACAGGTAACAAAGTGACCAGAAGTTCTAGGGCAGGAACCTCAAATGCAGAAATGCCCTTTGGTCTGCTTGAAAGGAAGTTGGTTTGATGCTTCTCTCTGCCTGGAAGAGACTTGAAAACACGGTGGAAGTGGAAAGGAATCTGACATTGACCCATGACAAGGAAGGAAGTTCAGACAGGAATCTAATTTTAGACTAAAACAGAAGTAGTTTCAGTCAGGAATCTAAGTCTTAGGCTAAAACAAAGAAGTAGGCCTCAGGCATTTATATGACTGTGGGCTAGGATAGGCTCCGCTATTTTTGTCATCCTGATGAGCCCTTAGAAACAGTGATCAAGAGAGTGATCGTGGGAGTGATCACGGGACTTTGCTTATTGCCTTGTTTGTTCCTTGACTATTTGCAGCTATTGTATTGCTGGTTCCTCAACTAGAACTGACCTAAATACTTGCATGTAATTAAAATGGTTTAAAAGAAAATTGAGAAAAAATAAACCTGCCTCAGCCTTCAGTCTCAGAATTGGGTGGGGTCATGCTATAATATTGTCTAATCGTCTTTTTTCTTTTAATCCTCACTCCTGTGCTGGAGAACCTGTTGACTGAGCTGGCTTGGTCACCTTCTCACACCTCACTTCTGTTTCTACAAAAATTCCCTAGGATAAGCGCTCAGCAGTACCCTCTCTGGGACCCACTTGTGCTGGATAGGAGCTCTGCTTGGTTTCTCTCACAACTCCCACCTATAACCCTTTAACAAAAGGCTCTTCTAACCTCCCTGGAATTCCTTCTCTGAGTTTGGAAAACAAAGAACGTGAAAACCAGTGGTTTTGGTGACTTTAGTGGCCATTGAATTGTCTGGCAGCTTAACACTTAACTATGCACGGCTGAAGCAAGAAAGTTGTCATTTCCAAGGACACCCCACTTCTCTTTATCGTCCTCAGTATCATCAATAGGTGAGGACAGAGAGTATAGGGAGTTCAAGGTCCAGCCTGGGATACCTGCCTAAAGAAAAATAAAAACCAAGGATGGACATACCATGGAAAGCCTAGCACATCCAGCAGGGAAGAAAGAAAAAGAAAAACAAAACAAACTAAGCATCAGTTGCTTTTTCTGTTGCTATGATAAAATGCCATGACCAAAACCAAAGAAAAGTTCATTTCAGCTTAGGAACCCGAGGGAGAGTCCATAACCGTAGCAACAGGGGATGGAGCAAAAAGCAGATCACATCTTCGCCTTTAAACACAAGGCAGAGAGAATAATCCAGAGCAAGGGAAAGCTATAAACTCTCAGAGCCCACCCCCTTAATTGACATCTTCTGCCAACACGGTCAGACCGAAAGGTTCTGTGTTATTCCCCCACGAAGCACCACTAACTAGAGACCAAGTGTTTACATACCCAAGCTCCTGGGACATTCTCCCTCAACCCACCACAACAATGGATATGGTTCTTCTTTGGAGATTTGTGGGCTTGAGTTGACCTCTAAGGGTTGGTTTTTTTTTTTTTTTTTTTGGTTTTTTTTTTTTTGAGACAGGGTTTCTCTGTGTAGCTCGGCTGTCCTGGAACTCACTCTGTAGACCAGGCTGCCTCGAACTCAGAATCCGCCTGCCTCTGCCTCCCAAGTGCTGGGATTAAGGCGTGCGCCACCACCGCCCGGCTCTAAGGGTTGTTTTAAGGTTTACAAATTCATGATAGCCAAGTACTTTGTACACTATAACACACCTAGAACTTGTTAGATCATATTTAGCTTTTTAAATATTGGGCTCCCTGTTAGATTTCGGCACTCAGCTTAGAACAACAACACCAGACCAAACGGTTCCAGGGTGGGGGGATGGGTTATTCAGGAGATAGGGCAAAGGTGGGAGGAGAGAAACAGGAGATGACGGAGAAAGAGGAGGGAGATGAGGGAGTTCTGCCTGTTTTATATAAGCAATGACGTAGCCTTTCCCAGGTAAAGGTGAGGTAGCCAGGTGGATTCTGGGAGTGTATGGCGGTTGCTTTGGCAACGATGTGGGGATCGCCTAAATGTGATGTCACTGGGTTCTAGCCTGATACCAACATACCTCCCTTTTTCTTATTATAAAGAGACGAAAAAAAGGGATGGGGAAGCCGATGGTGAAAGGGGAGTCAAGGCACCATGTCTCTTAAACTACTTCCTGCTGTATAGGGGCGTAGTACATTGTGGGGAGCAGCTGGCTTTCACCATCAGGGTCCTCTTGGTAGATGTGTGTATCAGGTTCCTCTGTGGACAGCAGCTGGTAATCCTGTAACAGGAACTGATTAATAGTTTGGTTAGAAATAATAACACCAGGAGGATGACTAAAAAGGGTTTTACAAAAGAGAGTATCTGCTTTTATATGGGTTTTCAAAAATCTCAGAACTTGAAGTCTCACGTTTCCTAAAAACAGCATTCTTCTTGGAGGAACCGGTGAAGACCATCTTCTTTAGCTGTCAGGACATCTGGCCCCATCAGTTCTGAAGCACCACAGCTGGAATCCCACCGGTCTTGTATGTAGAAACGGGTGTCTTGTGGTGTGGGTAAAAGAAATGTTTGGTCTGTGATCCTAGCATATGTATCTGATGAGACCAATATGGGCGGCCCCCATAATTGTCTGGCCAGTTTCTACAATAGTTTTCTATCTGATCAAAGAGAAAGCAAGTGTAGAAGAACATAATATTTAGATGGGATAACAGATATAGGAATGATAGCAATTTGGGTTGGTTCTTGGCATCCAGCTATGGAACGGTTTCCTGACCCTGTTTGGAAAGACTGTTTGTTATCTGTGGGTGTCTCTTGAACCTCAAACCTCCAGATGTAAGGGCTGACCTGGATAGAAACAAGCAGCAGGGGGAGGACAAGAAACCCATGTCTAGTCCAGTGAGGTCGAGCTCTGCTGTCGGGGTGGAGTCTCATTTTCTGGGATTGAGGACAAGGTGGGTGGTCTTGATGTCCTCTAGAGCTTAATAGAGCACAGTCCTGTTAGGGTGGACGTGTATGAAGAAGAGTCAATTTTAGATGGAGCGATGAAAGGCTTGAGGTGAGAAAAGTGGACCCAGTGAGGGAGTCCCTCAAGTTTAGCAGCTGTAGGGGTCACAAGAATCACCTTAAAAGGGCCCTGCCATTTGGAAGAGAGGGGTGAGAGCCGATAATATGGAGGAGAGAGAAGGACTTGGTCTCCAATGTTGACAGGCAGTGGACAGGAGACAGTATGTGGTCGAGGTAAATGGTGGTCAGGAAAGTTCCACAAGAGAGAATGGAGGTGGCAAAGTAATGAGGTGAGCAGATGGTCTGGGAGAGGAGAGCATTTAGGTGAAAGACCAGGAGTGAGAACTAGACGTCCATACATGAATTCAAAGGATGAGATAAGGAGAGGCCGCTTGGGGAGAGCTCCTAGCCTGAAAAGAGCCAAAGGTAGGAGTTTTACCCAGTCAAGATGAAGTTCCTGTGACAGCTTAACAAGAGTGGTTTTTAAAGAGCAGTTAGTTCTCTCTACCTTACCTGAAGATTGACAGTGGTAGGGAATATGAAAATGCCAGGGGATGTCTAGGGCTTTAGATAGAATTTGAGAAACTTGGGAAGTAAATTCAGGACCATTGTCTGACTGAAGGGAAGCTGAGACACCAAATCGGGGGGATGATCTCTCTGAGGAGGAGATCTTGTCCGCCCTTTTGTAGGAAACCCACTCAGATCTACCTCTCACGGACCAAATAGATGCCATACAGATAAGTACATCTGCCTAAAGTTCCCACTTACTACCTATTCCAAAGGGTGGGATCCCTCTGGTTTTCAAATGTACATTTTAGAAAAATGTTCTTTCTCCCAAATGTACTTAATTTTATTCCCTACATCTTGTCAAGTCCAGGCACATCCAGAACAGCTCCAGAGAAGCAACCTCCAGATGCTCCATCTCCTGTCACACACACAGCTGCTTCTACTGGACCTGTTCCTTCTGACCTATCCTCAGATGGCTCACTCCATAGACCCTGGACAGCAGGAAATAGCCAACTCTCCTAAGACCAGACATCCCCCATACCCATTCTTCTAGGTCCCCCCCTAGAGATACGGCGCCCCCAATACCAGCAGGAAGTAGCCAGATATCACGATGACCCTATTCCTGCTTTGCCGTCACCTCTTTCTAATTTTTTCTTTTTTAATTAAACCAAAACGGGGGAATGTTAGCATTCTGTCAAAACTCCACCTCCCCAGTTACCTGGCAACAGCCAGGTAGGCCTGCCCACTATAAAAGGGGCTGCTTGCCCTCTCCTCTCTCTCTTACTCTCTTGCTCTCTCGCTCTCTTGCCGCTAGCTTCCCTCTGTCCTCTCACCCTTCCCCCTTTCCTTCCCCCTCTTTCCATGTGGTCATGGCCAGCCTCTACTTCTCCTCTTTCTCCACCATCCTCTCCTGTTTCTCTCCCCCCACCTTTGCCCTATCTCCTGAATAAACCGCCCCCCTTGGAACCGTTTGGTCTGGTGTTGTCTGTTCTAAGCTTCTCGCCAAAGTCTAACACTCCCCATCCGCCCCCTAGCATCTGACCCATGGATAAAATATAATTAAAGGAAAACCAAAGCAAGACTTCTTGCTTAAGAGAAGAGGGGCCAGACAATAAGGAACACCATAGGTCAGAGAACACCACCGCTAACCCAAGTCTATTCTACATGTTTTAGTTAGGATTTCTATTGCTGTGATACACACCTTTAGTCAGGATTCTCTAGAGTCGCAGAAATCATGAAATGTCTCTATATATTAAGGGAATTTACTGTAATGACTTACCATCTGCAGTCCAACTAAGCCAACAATGCTGTGAACGGGAAGTTCAAGACTCTAGTAGTTGCTCAGTCCCACAAGGCTAGTTGTTTTAGATGCTCTTCTGTAGAAGTATGTTCCAACAGATGTGCTGGCAAAGTAGTGCAATCAATCGAAGAAAAGTGAATCTTCCTTCTGCCAATGTCCTTATGTGTGGCCCAGATTAAAGATGTGCACCACCACACCTGGATCAGGACCTTGCTTTGTCCCAGACTGACCTTAAACTCAGAGATCTGCTTGCCTCAGTCTCCTGAAATTAAAGGTGTGTACTACGTTGCCTTGGCCTAAGCTTTTCATGGCCACCATGCCTCAAGATCTCCAAGTCAAGATCCGGGTCAGAAACCTGTGTCTTCCAGCCTCAAGATCTGGGTCACAGGTGTGCACTCCATTTCTGAATTGTAGTTCATCCCAGATGCAGTCACGTTGACAACCAGGAGTAGCCACCACACACCATGATCAAAAGCAACTTGGGGAGGGAAGGATTTATTTCTGACTCCAATTGTAGTCCATCACAAAAGGAAGTCAGGGCAGGAAACTGAAGGCAGGGGGTGATACAGAGGTCATGGAGTGGTGTTGCTTACTGGCTTGCTCCCTATGCCTTGCTCAGCCTTCCTGTACAACCCAGGGCCACCTGCCCAGGGGTAGAGCCACCTCTGGTGAGCTGAGCCCCTCCCACATCAGTCATTAACCAGGAAAATGACCGTAGAGTTACCTAAAGGCCAGTCTTAGGGAGGCATTTTCTCAATGGCAGTTCTCTTCCCAGGTGACTCCAGCCTATGACAAGCTGACAACACCACCGAGTCAACGTTCCACCGTGCCAGCTGGTCTCACAAGTTTGTAAGGTAAACTTCCATAGTGCTGTCTTGCGTGCTTCTAGATCGTCTCCAGTAATAAAAACTTTAACAAGAGTCAAAACTCTGTGGTTGTTCTGTCATATAAAATACTTGTAATCACAGAGAAACCCTGTCTCAAAAAACCAAAAAAAAAAAAAAAAAAACTTGTAATATCTAAAGGAATAAGGACTGCGTGATAAGCAAGAAAAAAATCATTACATCATGCACATTTCCATGGAGCACATTTATTATTAAGTATATTTAATTATTAATCAATGCCACCTCACTATGATTGGTTGCTTTGTTATCTGTGACAAAAACTGGGTAATCTTAATTGTTTTAAATTATTAAATATGAAAATTCAGGAAATAAAGCTCATGTCTTTGCTCCAAAACAAAAATTGCCACAGGAGTCGTCTCACCTCCTGTTGCTGTGACTTTCCCTTGCTGCCTGGTTGCACGGAAGACTATCATCCACTGCTTATGGCTAGATGTATGGGCTCTGCCGGGGATCACTGCTCTCTAGGGGTCGGTAGAGAAGAATGGCTTGATGAGAGACCAAAGAAAAACAGCAGGCTCACCTGCAAGGATACACCAGAGAACAGACAGCAGGTGTTCTTTGTCATCCCAGGAAGTGTGTCACTCTTCCTGAAGAAAATCTCAGTGCACTTATAGAGTTGTTTTCCATTTTTATTCTAAATTGAAAGAGCTTTCTCACCTGAACATTCTTAATCTGTTCTTCCACGGAGGAGCTTGTTAGGCCGGGACAAAGGGGCCTTACTGAGAACTAAGCCACTAAGATGAAGCACCCACTCCTAGGGAAATAAGCAAGGGAAGACACAGACCCAAGGGGCCCCTGAGTAGGAATGATGCAAGCATGGACTCAGGAATGAGGCCAAGAAGTCAGAACGGGGCTGAGACAGTAACAGGGACATGGTTAGGAAATCAGACCCTTGCCTGTCCTTGGGGAAACTCTGTTTCCTGAATTGTAAAGTAACATGCCTGGATAGTAATATGCCTCACAGAACTAGGCTGAGGCCCAAACAGAACAATTTAAGCAACACTTTGTAAACTGTAACACAGGACACAAATCACTTATCACTGAATGCTTCACATTTGCTCAGTAATTCAGAGCTGATGGAAGGTGACCAATGATGGAAGAGGAAGTCTCAGTGGGCCCATGCCGAGGCATCTCTTCCCCCTGAGGGACCAGTCACACGACGGTATAGCATAGAATAGAGTTTATTCAGAGCATGGGGAGGGGAGCCAGGAGGGTAGTAGAGGCAGAGAGAAAGAGAGAGAGGTAGAGGAGTAGAGGCCGGCCATGACCACGTGAAGAGAGGGAGAAGGGAAGGGGGAGGGGGCAGAGAGAAGCTACAGGCAAGAGAGCAAGAGAGCAAGAGGGTAAGAAATTAAGAGGGAGAGGAGGGGGCAAGCAACCTCTTTTATAGTGGGCAGGCCTACCTAGCTGTTGCCAGGTAACTGTAAAGGTGGAGTTTAGACAGAATACTAACAAGAACACTGGTTGCTCTTGCAGAGGACCAGAGTTCAGTTCCCAGCACCCACTTGAGAGAGCTCACAGGTTCCTGTAACCCCAGTTCCAAGGCACCCTCAAGGCAGATCCTCTGCCTTTAGGAGCATCTGCATACTCATTCACATAAACACACACATACACAAGTAAAATAAAGCAAATATTTTATAAACAAACAAACTCCAATTCTGCATTTCTGAATTTCACCCTGAAATTCTTTTCTGTGACAAAGCCAAGGATCTGGCTTTACTGACAGTCTGAAAACAATAAGAGACTTCTCTGCTGCTGGCAAGAGTTCCAGGCTGTGTCTCCTGTGGCTCACATCAGGTGACCCTGCTGGCTATAAGTTTTTATAACGATCTGAAGTGGAAACTTATGGTTTCTTTGGAAAGTCAGCTGTGATGGATGGTGTTTTGCGGGGGCAGACACATGAAGGAGTGGTTCGCTGAAGGGGACACAGGTGAAAGGATGTTTTGCTAAAGCAAACACATGAAAGGATGCATGATGTTAAGGAATATGAACATAACCCGACAGATGGTAGATGTCGCCTGGACCACTCCTTAATGATCACTGTTTGTCATGACTTCATAGAAAGAAACACACCAAAAGACGTCTGGTGTGTTCTGGAGGCTTCGTGCTGCTTCTGGGAACTTGGGCTGATCAGCAGTGACGTCAGCTGATACAGACTCACAGAGAGTTTTATTAAGACAGACTCACGTGGTGTTTTGCTAAGGACTGACTCATGGAAGGACATGTGATATTTGGAGGGAGTTTAACTAGGACTGGACGATAACGGGCTTGCACAGCTAGCTTTGCAATGCTTCCTTGGTCTCTGGTCTTCACTGATCTTCACTTGGTTGAGAGAGGCAGGGCAGAGAACTTTTCCATCCCTGCTGGTCCTGGTTGCCCCTGCTGACTCATGCTGATTTGGCGGAGGCCTGGCTGTTTCTGCTAGGTCATGCCACTGCTGCTGGTTCATGTTTGCTATCCTGACACTACTGAACTGGACTGCTGACAGTGCATATTAGATTTGCTCCAAAGAACTATTCCTAAACAGATCCACTTCTCCTGTATCCTAATAATCTTTCTTTCCCACTACCTCTGGTGGGTGGTGGGCTAGAAGTGAGGTTAAAGCATTTAAATACCCTTATTAAAAGTAGGTTTTGAAAAAATTAAAGCCAGGGGCTGAAGAGATGACTCAGAGGTTAAAGGCACTGACTGCTATTCCAGAAGTCCTGAGTTAAATTCCCAACAACTACATGGTGGCTTACAACCATCTGTAATGGGACCGGACGCCCTCTTCTGGTGTACCTGAAAACAGCTACAGTGTACTCATATAAATAAATAAATAAATAAATAAAATAAACGAACATTTAAATAAATAATTTTTGTTTTGATTCTTCAGCTGACAGCAAGAGGGTTTATTGTACACAAGTTACACTTGGCTACAAGAGAGAACAGAACTAGTCCAGAATGCCAGAGGTCCAGGGTAGAGGGCCAGCAGGACTGTTTTTGGTTATAAGAAAGGTAGTCATTTTCCCAGGTGATCTCGGCGAGGTGACGATGTTCCAGGTCTACTGAGACTTAGTACCGACAGCAGCATACAGTCCAACAACTTGTTCCCGGTGTCCCGGCCTTCAGCACCCCTCACTTCTGCTCCTGCAGGCTTCATGGGTGAACAAGCTTGTTTTACTTGGACCTCTGCCTCATCTTTCTTCTCTTGTGCTTCACCCTGCGCATTCTCTTCTTCCGCCACTTCACTCTCAAGGCATAGGAGTCTCAAGGAAGATGGTGCTAAGACCAAGAGCAATAAATAAATCTTTTTAAAAAAGAAAAGAAAGTCGGGCGGTGGTGGTACACGCCTTATAATCCCAGCACTTGGAGGCGAGGCAGAGGCAGGCAGATTTCTGAGTTCGAGGCCAGCCTGGTCTACAGAGTGAGCTCCAGGACAGCCAGGGCTATACAGAGAAACCCTGTCTCGAAAAACCAAAAAAAAAAAAAAAAGAAAGAAAGAAAAAAAAAATCAAAACCAACAGCAATACATAACCCAAATAAAAATTTCATTTGAGAGACTAGAATTCAGCCCAGTAGCAGAACACTTGCCTGGTACATTCAAGTCCCTTAATTCAACACTAGAAGGAGAAAAAAAAAACCAAAACACCAGTATTTGAATATTATTTAAATGGATCCTTTTATATACTTTCTGTGTCCATTCTTGGCATCTCACTCTCCCCAGAAGGCAGTAGTTTATTGGTTACACCAAGGAACACAACTTCCAGAAACAGAAGGAAAAGATGAGGCTTTTACATATGCTCCATGACGCAAAGGTTTGAAAGCATCAGTCTAGCAGGACTTAAGAGAAAGTGGTATGAATGAAGATGAAGAATGAATGAATGAATGAATGAATGCAAAGAAAATCGTGTGAATGAACAAACCAAAGTGTCTGCTTTGCCTCTTAGTAATGACAACCACCAGCCTAGGACTTGATTTTCAAGCTTCAAAGAAAGAACAATATCTTACAGGATTACATGGATTAGTAACTGATGATGCAGTGAAAGTTTAGTTTAAAAGATTACACAAATCTAATCTTATGTGCCTTAGCGTAAGAAATTACATGATCCTAACCAATCCCTCCTCAGGCTCACCCACAGTTTGCTATATGTTTGCCATATGCCCTGCTTCCATCAGCAGACTACTTCCTGTATCCATTCTTGGCACAGATTTTTTTCAAATACCCCTTCATTTTTTTTCCAAATTATTCTTCACATTAAAACCCAGAGACAAGGTCAAACAGAGATACATGTCTTTAATCCCAGCACTTGGGAAGTTGAGGCACGTTGATCTTTGTGAGTTCAAGGCCAGCTTGGGCTACATAGTGAGATCCTGTCTTGCAAACAATAATTAATTAATTAATTAATTAATAATGAAAAACTTTGGGACAACTTTGTGTCACCTACTTAGTCACAAGAAACAAATTACCTGGCCGGGCGGTGGTGGCGTCATGCCTTTAATCCCAGCACTTGGGAGGCAGAGGCAGGCGGATTTCTGAGTTTCGAGGCCAGCCTGGTCTACAGAGTGAGTTCCAGGACAGCCCAGGCTACACAGAGAAACCCTGTCTCGAAAAACCAAAAAAAAAAAAAAGAAACAAATTACCTGGTTATAATACCAGGTCCTACTAGAGTCTAAAACCAACCCATCAAGGCTGTTAAAAACTGAAGTTTCCAGATAAAAAAAACTTACCTAACTTGAGATCCTTCAAGGTTGGTTGTCATATCAGAACTTCCTACTTATGGAGAGTTAAAATGTTGCAGATTCAGAGCCAAATTATTCTGGGCTATCATTCATCTCTTTAAACAGACCTTCATTGCCACATCTGTATCTACCAAACATCTTTTCAATTATCAATCCAAAAAAAAAAAAAAAAACCACTTTAAAATATATGAATTTGGCAAATCAGTAGCTTCTATGAACCTAAAATCTAAAACCCAGATGTCATCCAACACCTGTAACACGGTCTCCGGCTGTGCTGTGATCTACCTGCCCAGGGTGCCATCAACATGTTCGAAAGGTGTCTTGCTTTATGACTTTCTTTTGTTTCATGACTATAAAAATTTCATGAACTATAAAAACTTCATGAAACTACTTTCATGTTAGAACATGTTTTTCAAGTCAACCAGAATCCATGGTCCTAGACCATGGTGGTTCATATTTAGCTCAAGAAAAACACTTGAGGCAAAAGCTGTATAGTACACGACGCTGTATCAGGGAAACTCGACCCACAGAAGACAAAAGCAGCTACACAAATGAACAAACTCAGAGAGGAAGCCGGAAGTCAGAGCAGCATCACGGACTGAGGTAGGGACAGGTAAGAATGTAAGCCACCTGCTGTAATAGAGACAGGCTTGTTAAACATGCTGCCCAGACAAACGCGAAACCCCGGTAACTAATACAACAGGGCTTTCTCTAATGCTTACTAATGCCAAGTAATGCAGGGCTGCCTGATTCTGCAACTGCGTAAGCTCATTTCACCCTGAGGTCTTTGGGACTGCAGAAAGAATAGAACTGTAGGCCCTGCAAATCTGCAAATCCCTACAGATCGATCATCACTTCCATCTGGAACTGAAATATGTCCATTTTGCTCGAAACTGGTCAAAGGTAAAGTGCTACCTCACTGTGTTCCCATTTCCCTTGCAATTAGGTTTCACCTAATATAGAAGAAGTCGAATCCAATGATGTAACCCACAACCACTCCCCTTCTAAGCACACGCGCACTCTCCTCCCCATCAAGAAGTGCATATAGGCGGGCGGTGGTGGCGCACGCCTTAATGCCAGCACTTGGAGGCAGAGGCAGGCGGATTTCTGAGTTCAGGCCACCTGGTCTACAGAGTGAGTTCCAGGATAGCCAGGGCTACACAGAGAAACCCTGTCTCGAAAACCAAAAAAAAAAAAAGAAGTGCATATAGCTGGGAGTGGTGTCCCTCACCTTTAATCCCAGCATCTGGAGGCAAAGGCAGGTACATCTCTAGTTCATGGCCACCCTACTGTGTATAGTGAGTCAGGACAACCAGAGTTATTTGGTGAGCACAGTCTTAAAAACAAACAAAGACAAATCGAGGTTTCAGTCTCAGCACTCAGACGGTGGCCCACAACCAACCACCTGTAACTCCAGTTTCAGGTGATCTCCTGACCTCCAAGGGCTCCTGCATACTTACGGTGCACAACATATACCCAAGCATGCGTGTGAGCGAACACACATACACACACACACAAAACAAAAACATAAATATTTTTTAAAACATATAGTAAGGGTCTAAAGAAATGTCTCAGGGTTAACAGCACTGGTTGGTCCTCAGAGGTCCGGAGTTCAATTCCCAGAAACCACATGGTGGTTAACAACCATCTGTAATGGGATTTGATCCCCTCTTCAGATGTGTCTGAAGAGAGAGCACTCATAAATATGAAATAAATAAAGAAATCTTTTTTATTAAAGATTTACTTGTTTATTTCATGTATGTGAGTACACTGTTGCTGTCTTCAGACACGCCAGAAGAGGGCATCAGATCCCATTACAGATGGTTGTGAGCCACCATGTGGTTGCTGAGAATTGAACTCAGGACCTCTGGAAGAGCAGTCAGTGCTCTTAACTGCTGAGCCATCTCTCCATCCTGAAATTTTTTTTAATGTAGCAAACAGAAATTGATGTGTTTATAAAAAGATAAATAAAATATGTTCTGTGGGTGTGTGGTGAGGTATGGGGAAGGGAAGTCCCAGAGGGCCGCCGAGGCATCTCTTCCCCCTGAGGAACCAGCCACACACCGGTATAGCATAGAATAGAGTTTATTCAGGGCATGGGAAGGGAGCCAGGAGGGTAGTGAGGCAAGAGAGAGAGAGGAGAGAGAGAGAGATGAGAGAGAGAGAGAGAGAGAGAGAGAGAGAGAGAGAGAAGTAAAGTAGAGGAGTAGGGGCTGGCCATGACCTCATGGAGAGGGGGGGAAAGGGGAAGGGACGAGAGGACTGAGGGATGAAGAGAGCGAGAGATCAAGAGGAGGGGGCAAGCAGCCCCTTTTACAATGGGCTAGGTCTACCTGGCTGTTGCCAGGTAACTGTGGGGGTGGAGTTTAGACAGAGTGCTTACAGAAATGATGAGAGGTCATTGATTTGGGTTAAGTTCATTGTGGGGCCCAAAACAAAAAGAAAAAACTGCTTGCCGGGCGGTGGTGGCGCACGCCTTTAATCCCAGCACTTGGGAGGCAGAGGCAGGCGGATTTCTGAGTTCGAGGCCAGCCTGGTCTACCGAGCGAGTTCCAGGACAGCCCGGACTACACAGAGAAACCCTGTCTCGAAAAAACCAAAAAGAAAAAAACTGCTTAATCAGACTGAAAGGTTAAGGAAGCAAACAAAGCCCCAATACAGCTGTCTTTCTCACAAACAAAGAGATTCCAGTCTCTTGAGTCATCACAGTGAGGAAGTCCCTTCTTCTTTAATTCTTACAGGAAAAAACCAAAATCCTGTAACCTCAAGCCATCAAGAAAATCTCCCCATTCCTATTCTGTTCTATTTCCTTTTTTTTTTTTTCTCGAGACAGGGTTTCTCTGTGTAGCCCTGGGTGTCCAGGAACTCACTCTGTAGACCAGCCTGGCCTCGAACTCAGAAATCCACCTGCCTCTGCCTCCCAAGTGCTGGGATTAAAGGCCTGGGCCACTACTGCCAGCTGGATTTTGTTTTGTTTCTATTTCCTTATCACTCTCACAAAACCCAGTTTTGCTCCTGTCCAACGGGAGCTATCCTTCTATCCTGTGGAGAGTGCTACCATTCAGGAGTTCCTAACGAAAATCATTTAGAGGCCTTTCCTTCCCTCCCTGGATGGAAAGAGAAGCAAACATCTAGTTATAGATCTAATTGGCCCAGGGTAGCCTAGAGCTTTGCTAAGTGCACGTGCTCCCACCATTGAGCCCCCACCATTGAGCCTCACGCCCCGCCTCAGAAACTGCTCTAGAGAGTAGACACTCCCTCCCCACCACGCCACAGTGGAAGTCACATCAAGAAGGAAAGTTTCCTTTACAGGAGTGACTCCTCTCTGCACCAGGAAGGGGAGGGTAACTAAACTTCAGACTCCTGTCAACAGAGAAGTACTGACTTAAGCCTGCAAACCAAACTTTGCCTTCATTCACCTGCTTGTCCTGGCTTTCTCAGGGTCACCTCCTTTGTTTCCTCCAAAGACAGTATTTTAAAAACCTGAAGTCAAAGCCTTCTGTTTGAAACGTACTCTGGCTGTTTGCCACATATCCGTCAAATATAAAATACAGCTCCCTTCCCACCCATGGTTTTATCTTCTAAGGTTTCAGTTAGCTCTGTAGCCAAAAATATGGAATGAAAACATCTAGAAACTTTCAAGTCTCATGCTGTTGTGGGTGATGTGTTTATAAAAAGATAAAGAGATAAAGAGTATGTTCCGTGGGTCTGTGGAGAGGTATGGGGGAAGGGGAGTCTCAGCGGGCCCATGCCAGGCATCTCTTCCCCCTGAGGGACCAGCAACACACCGGTATAGCATAGAATAGAGTTTATTCAGGGCATGGGGAGGGGAGCCAGGAGGGTAGTAGAAGCAGAGAAGAGAGAGAGAGAGAGAGAGAGAGAGAGAGAGAGAGAGAGAGCACAGAGAAGTAGAGGCCGCCATGACTACGTGGAGAGTAGGGGGAATGGAAGGGGGAGGGGGCAGAAAGAAGCTAGAGGCAAGTCGAGCAGGAGAGTAAGAGATTAAGAGAGGAGGGGTCAAGCAGCCCCTTTACAGTGAGTCAGGCCTACCTGGCTGTTGCCAGTACTGTGAGGAGAGCATACCTGGCTGCTGCCAGGTAACTGTGGAGGTGGAGTTTTAGACAGAATACTAACAGTGGGAGCACACTCACACTACCCTGCTGGTCTGCTCTGAGACCCAAAGCATCATGTAAACTCCCTTAGTTGTTATGAAGACTGTCAGAGCATCTACAATGTTACTATGGAAAAATAACAATGTATAGACGTGCATAGAGTCCAATATTGTTGTCACCCAAAGCGCATGAACCTGCTCACCTGGAAAGCCAGTACTCAGGAGGCAAGAGCTAGCAGATAGGAAATTAGGTTTATTCAAGGACTGGCACACAGAGCAGATGAAGGAAGCTAGCATCCCCCAAAAGGGCCATCTCAGGAAACCCAGGTATGGGAAAAGAATTCTTATGTAGGGAGGTATGCAGGGGATTAGCAGAAGACCATATGCTAAGTAGTATCTTTAGTCATTATAGTATAAGTTTTCTTTTCTTCTATTTTTTTCTTTCTTTTTTGGGGGGTGAGGGAGGGGTAGTTGAGACAAGGTTTCTCTGTGTAGTCCTGGCTGTCCTGGAACTCTATCTGTCCGCTGCCATCAGAGTGCTGATAAAGCATGTGCTAACTGCTAGCCTCTTACTCTAGGAATCAAATTGCCATTCTGGCTTTTTCTGTAGTTGGTGTTGTGTGTGATGTTGTGTGATGGTGTGGTGGTATGTGTTGCCTGCATGCAATATGCAAACGGAGGCAAAAAGGCATCATGATCCTGAACTAAGACAGTACAGACTTAGCTGCTATGTATCGGAATCAACTTGTCTTTGGAAGAACAGCATGCTCATGACCATGAGCTATTCTCTAGCATCCACTATTAATCACTTATTTTCCCTGAGTTTTCGTGTCCATGTGGTGGGTGTTTGTGTACTGGGATTCATCACACTGCAGGAACGTGGATGCCCAGAGAATCGGGGCAGAGATCGGACTAAGCCTACAGTTTCAGAAGCACGTTGTTGCTGCAAGATCAACAGTTCTTTGGAGACAGCCAGTGCCTCTGCACTGTTGTCCTAGATAACTTTGAGAACCTGTGCTGACTTTACAGTGCCATGGGGTTTACCACATAACCTGGTACAGAGAATCGCAGAGGAGTTTTCTGGTCTTTGGTTATCAAGTTTCAATAACCAGAAAGAAACTTTCTTTAAAAAAGACAGAAAACAAATCATAGTTTGATTCTTTTTCTTTTTTTTTCGTTTTTTTTTCGAGACAGGTTCTTGTGTACAGGCGGCTGTCCTAGAACGCTCGGTAGACCAGGCATGCCTCGAACCAGAGATTCTGCCTTGGCTCATGTCCATCCAAGATCTTTGGTTTAAAAGGCAGTGCCACAACCAGCACGGTCATAGTTTATTTCTATTGTCCAGACTGAAACAACTCATCTTTCTGCCCCTCCTACTGAGTGCTGGGGTTCCCGGCAGGCACCACCATACCTGGCTTTCATTCTCCTTTTATTTAATAAGTGTATACCCCAAAATCATAAATATTTTCATGTTTCTACATGTTCTCCATAATTATTATTCAGTAACTGGATAAAGCTCCATAGGTCTCTATTCTGGTTTAACAATCTTCTTATTGTGGAGAGCTTGGTCTCCTTCCAGCTTATTACTTTACAAATCACACTACAATGAGTGTCTTTCACATGTATCTGTATATGTTCTTTTGCTTTGTTTAATTGTTTCCTTGGGGCTTGTTCCCATGAGAGACATCACTGGATTTCAGGGTGTGAACAATTTTATGGCCACTGAAACAAACTGCTCCAACGGGTCCCAAATAGGTTGTGACTTCTTACGAGCCCACTCACCCACAGAGTCCCCCAAAAACTTAACACCTCAAGAATAAAGGTGCATTATTCCCTGGTTTTTTGTTTGAGTTGGGATGAGTGAAGGTTAGTGATGTAGTTTTGAGGACTGTTTATTGTTGTTTTATTGAATATTAGC
Source organism: Mastomys natalensis (assembly GCA_021653895.1). NCBI lineage: Eukaryota > Metazoa > Chordata > Mammalia > Rodentia > Muridae > Mastomys > Mastomys natalensis. Next base: position 412,873 of record JAJTUV010000925.1, on the reverse strand, counting down.
ACAGGAAAAAGTGGATTCTCAATTTAGATGCCATTTGCAATTGTTTGCTTTCTATCTGCATGTAGTAAAGATAAGTAGAACTCAGATACACCTGACGTAGGGTCATCCCGGAAGCTAAACTACCGCAGAGCCCTCAACTGCTACAGACCAACACAGCTTAGTAAGATTTTTGTTTTGTTTTGTTTTGTTTGTTGTTTTTCAAGACAGAGTTTCTTTGTGTAGCCTTGACTGTCCAGGCTGACCTCAAAGTTACAAAGACCCTCCTGCCTCTGCCTCCTGAGTGCAGGATCAAAGGTGTATGACACCATAGCCCTGAATAAATCATTTTAAAACTACCATATGGTTATAAAGAACAGTATGAACATACAGACACAAACATGCAGGTCATTAAAATCCATCAAACATTTTTAAATTTTTTATTTACTACTTTATGTATCTGAGTGTTTTGCCTCCAAGTACGGACATGGACCTTGTACATGTAGTGCCTGCAGAGGCCAGAAGAGGGCATCAGATTCCCTGGAACTGCAGTAACAGATGGGGCCACCAGGAGAGTACTCCAAAAACAGCAAGTGCTCTTAACCACTGAGCCATCTCTAAATCCCCCAAACTCAGTGGTTTAAATCGCAAACATTTAGGAGCTGACTAGGTGACTCAGTGGGTAAGGCTCAGAAAACTTGACTACCTTAGTTCAAACCCTAGAGCCTATTAAAGTAGTAGAGAACCTTCTCCACAAAGTCGTCCTTTTCCCCTAATACCTGTCTGTAAGCATTCCTGAGTGTCCCCCCAACCCAACACACACACACACACACCCCACACACACACACTCACTTTATTTTTGAAAGAAAGTTCAAGGCTAACCTCTACAAGAGATCAAGTTCAAGGCCTGAGTCACAGAAAATCTTTCCTCAAAACAAAATAAACCAGACACTCCAGAGACAGAGACCCCTATGAGCTCAAAGCCAGAGCTACATAGTGAACCTTGTTTAAAAAAAAAAAAAAAAAAGAGAGAGGGACAAGATATTGGGGGGATCCCCTTTACAGCAGCTCCCTAAAACACATTCCACAATCTCAACATCATTTTTCAAAAACCATCTGGTTAGGTATGCCGTGTGCCCATGCGGGTCCAAATCACCAACCCCCTTTGTTGAGTCAGCTCTTTCCTTCTGCCTGCTTATGGGTTCTGAGGATCAAACTCGGGTGCTCATGACCCACTGAGCCATAAGGCCCTAAGTAAGACTTTCCATAATCTCTTTTCTCTGTTTTCTCTCCTCATTCACAGATAATTACCCAGCAGCCCTGCCTGGCTGGCAAGGCTCCTCCACCCTCCCATGCCACACTCCACCCTGCAACACACAGAGCCCTGCCCTGCCTGGGTTGAGTAAACTTCCTTTCCAGTTCAGGCCTCTCTCTGCACTTCAGAACCAGTCTGTCAGGATTCTACTCTCAGGTGGTAGAATGAAGATCACAGAAATGCTGGCTGGTGGAGCTGGCAAGGCTGGGTGCACCATGTGACTGTAGAATAACAGTACCGCCCTTACACAAGTATACACACACGAACACACAAGTACACACGCGCTCACAAGCACACATATGCACACCGGCAAGCACACACACACTCACACAGTACCCCAGCACACCACTCCATGACTTTTCTAGCTCAGGACCAAGAATCCCTTTTTGCTGTTTCCCCCTAGTGAATAGGTGAAGCCAGGACACATGAGAAATACACATATATTAGAATCTGCAAGTGAAAAAAATGAAACTCTCAAGAATTGTCCCCCTTTGCTGTGTCCAAATCAATGGGGTGCTTGGCTGGACCCTAAACTTTTTGTGTTCATTAATCGCCCACTGGGCCACTGTAGAGACAAATTAGAAGAGGCCTCAGGAAGCACTATGAGAAGACCCTCAATTCACTTTCAGAGAGATCACATCTGAATGCTTCCTCTGGGACAGAATGCTGCTGCGCCCCGTGCCCCTGCATCTCTCCCAGGTCCAAAAGACACATTCCCCCAGGAGGGGAGTGGTCAAAAACTGCTGTAGAAAAGAATTTGTGACCGGGGTAGTGGCGCACGCCTTTAATCCCAGCACTTGGGAGGCAGAGGCAGGCGGATTTCTGAATTCGAGGCCAGCCTGGTCTACAGAGTGAGTTCCAGGACAGCCAGGGCTATACAGAGAAACCCTGTCTCGAAAAACCAAAAAGAAAAAAAGAAAAGAATTTGTGTTTTATTTAGCTCAAGGTCTACATCCTTTTGCTCGTGACTGCCAGGCAGGAAGAGAGGAATGAAAAGAGTTGCTAATAGCCAGCTGCCTCCCAGGTACAAACTGGGACAGAATGTACATCTGTCAGCTTCCTCTCCTACAAACGCCAAGAGCCAGACTGACAAAACCCTTTCTGAGGCAGACAGCAAGGAAGTGCCTCCCTACGCTGTCTGTGACCATCGTCGAGACATATGAACACCGATAGGTGACATCTTTGGACACAAATAGCTGGTTAATGCCAGTAACCCTTTTTACAAGTGACTTGGTCATTGTTTGGTTACGCCCTTTGATGCAGAGCTTTCCCAGTACAAACGAAGTGGACACCCAGTGATGAAGAACCCTGTTTCATGAGCTAAGATCACACATATCTAATTCCACCATTTAGAAGGAGGAAGGCAGGAGGATCAGGAGTTTCAAGACCCTCCTAAGCTATATAGCAATTTTAAGCCTAGTCTAGGCTAAATAAGATATGTTTAGGGAGAGGAGAGAGGGAAAGAAGAAAAAGAGGGAGGGATGGAGGAGAGAGAGAGAAACAGAAACAGAGAGACAGAGAGAGATTAAGAGAACTGTTTTACAATCTTAAGAAGACCAGTCTTGAACCTAGAAAAAGATTGGTCTCAGCTTTATGGTTTTTACTCCCTAACCATTAAACCATCCTGTCTCCCCAGGCCCCACCATTCACACACTTACAAGGGAGAATCTCGCTATATTAAAAACTTCAATACTATTCACTAGTACTGTGGAACTGCTTGTCCGGGGCTTTCTAAAGGACAGAAACTGGAGTGAGGATTGAGATGGGGCTGAGATGGTCAGTCCATCTGTCCTACCAGGTGACCCAGTGAGGATCGAGATGAGGCTGAGATGGTCAGCCTATCTGTCCCACCAGGTGACCCAGTGCCTCCCCCAGTTCCACTCACACTGTCCTCCACATCCTTCATGCAGTGGCGCTCATTTAGGAGATAACACAAAGGAGAGCTCCCTTCCTGTATCAACAGCCTCCAACAAAAACATCTGGAAGCTGCTTTGGGGTCCCTGCCCTAAGTGACCAGTTTTTTTTTTTTTTTTTTTTTTTTTTTGGTTTTCGAGACAGGTGTTCCTGTGTACCCCGGGCTGTCCTGAACTCACTCTGTAGACCAGGCTGGCCTCGAACTCAGAATCCGCCTGCCTCTGCCTCCAAGTGCTGGGATTAAAGGCGTGCGCCACCACCCCTGGCTTTTTTTTTTTTTTTTTTTTGAGTGACCAGTTTCTATCTTCTGATCTCATCAGAGGCCTGAGGATCACTGTCTCAAAAAAGGAAAAACAAATTTAGACTAGGCATGGTGGTACATGCTTATGATCCCAGCACTCAGGAGGCAGAGGCAGGTGGATCTCTGTGAGTTCGAGACCAGTATGCTCTATGGAGTGAGCTCCAGGACAGACAAGGCTACACGGAAAAACCCTGCTCAAAGAAAAAAAAAAAGTCTAAAAATATATCCTTTTTCATTTAAATTGTTCAAAGTGGATCTAGGACAAGCCAGGACCTGAAAGAGATTTAAGGATGACAGACAGAATATGTAAATATATAAACTCAAGACCTATATAAACTGATTTTTTTATTCCCGGATGGTTTCTTTTTGTACATTAGCCAGAACCATTCACCTGCTATTATTTTTTTTCCCCACAACGAATTGGGGGACAAGCACGGGATTCAAACCAGAGAGAGACAGAGAGAGGACGACTCCAGAGCGGGAGTCGAGAGCGCAGCACTACCGCCAGACGGCTTGACCTGCTATTATTAAAGACTTTCTTCCTTTACTGATCTCTAAATGGGCAGAGTGATATCTCATTCGGAAAACATATTAATTCTAAAGCATAAGGAGCTAGTGTTTTTCTTCAGCTAGACATCTCAAGTAAGGATATTAAAAGCAACAAGTTTTCCTCACTTCAGGCCAGTATGTTTGTGACTTTGAGTTTAATAATTTAATAGGATTACTATTGGCCCTCCTTCCTCACCCTGAGTCTGAACAATGTACCTCATGAAATACAGCCTCTATTATTCACAAACTGCTGAGGACTGAACCCAGGGCCTCGCACTTGCTAGGCAAGCGCCACTAAGCTAAATCCTCAACCCCTGTTCTTTTTTTTTTTTTTTTTCAGATTCATTTATTTTATGTGTATGGGTATTTACCTACATGTGTATCTATTCAGCACCACATGTGTGCCTGGCACTCTGAGAGGGCATGATCTCCTCTGGAATTGGAACTGTGAATAAAGTTTAATTATGACAGTGTGGGCACCCATGTAGGTCCTCTTCAAGAACAGCGAGTGCCCTCAACGCTGAGCCAGCGCTGCAGCTCCTCATTTGGTTTTAAAAGTTTACTTCATCTTTAAACCTTGTTAATTGCATCTTTTGAGCAGCATAACTTTAAAAGTCATTATGAAGACTTTCTCTTGAAAACCCACACCCATACTTGGGTGTGTACTGCCTTTTTCTTGTATGTGTCTCTTTAAATACACCACGCTTCAATCTGAAGCATGTACTGATCTCTTATCTCTACTTAATAAAACTCCATGACTCTTTTCACTCTGACTTGTTCTAGAACTCTTGTCTGCACGGTAGCCAAGGATCCGCCTTTACCTGGGTTAGGTTCCTAAACAGTAAAGTCCTCAGGCCATTGACATCAGAACTAGGCTACGTCTCCCCACCACAACTGGCAGTTATGCACTTAGGTGTTTCCTACACATAGTGTTTCACACTGAGCCTCCTCCCAGCCCCGTTTCCCTGGATCTGGATGGCCAACAACTCATATGGATGCTTCCCAGAGGAGGTAAAGATGTAGCTCTGTTGATAGCATGCTATCCCATGTGTTTCTGAAAAGCCCTGGGTTTGATCCCCAGCCTCTCACACATGCGTGCGCGCACACACACAAGGTGGTGAATTAGCACTATAATCTCACTTTCTTAAAATACACACAGGAAAGAAGGAAGGAAAGAAGGAAGGAAGGAAGGAAGGAAGGAAGAAGGGAGGGAGAAAGGAGGAAGAAGGAAGGAGGGAGGGAGGGAGGGAGGGAGGGAGGGAGGGAGGGAGGGAAGAAGAAGAAGAGAAAGAAAATTCTTCCCAATACATCTAAAAGCAGTGTGTATTTTCAGCTGTTGTGATACAAATTATTCATTGTTTTAAGTCATGGAGATAGTACTACCTTACTACCAAAATATGCGGTGATAAAGAAAACTTGAGGAGACAGCTCAATCTGTAAAGTGCTTGGGGACCCCAGTCTAATCCTCAGAATCTAGGTCAAAAAAACCAAATTGGACATGATTATGTTTGTAATCCCAGCATCAGAGAAGAGGAGACCTGTGACTCCCTAGGGCTCACTGGCTGGCCAGCCTAACATAATCCTTGCATTCCAGGTCCCAGTGAGAGACCCTGTCTCAAACACAACATAAAGAGTTCCTGAGCAACACCACCAGAGGTTAAGCTCTACGTGCTCCTGCACACACAAAGACTTATTGACCAGACTCTTAAATGGCTTCTAGCAAGTTAAGGCATGTCCCTGGGCTGGCCCTAGATGATGCCTTAAAATGCCTGCCTGCAAAGTCTCAGTGTCGTCAAGAAACCTGAACTGTTTATTCTAGTCAGAGCCTGGTAATAAAGACAGGTCCTGAGCAATCTCATTGAGCAATTACTTGAGAAATGAGGATATGGCTCAGAACATCTGGCTTTCAAGAACTTTTGATCTCCAACACACACACACACACACCACATCACACACACACACACATACACTCACATACACTCACACACATACACTCACACACAACTTGCCGCTTCTCTACTCCTTTTTATGATTAAAATCTAATACTTTGGACTACCTTTTCCAGAACCTGGAGGCTGGCTCCCTCAAGAGAGGATGTCCTATGAGTCTTATCTCTGAGAAGTCTTGAAGAAACAGCTGGTTACCACCAGCCCCCGGGATTGGGCTACCAAGTGAGACACTGTCTGAAAAGAAAAGTAAGATAAAAGAAAAGAGATCAGGGGAAGGCAGGAAAAATAAAAGAAAGAAACATTTCCAATTATCCTTGTCCATTTTTTGTGTTTGTTAAACCAATATCCTGTGTTTTGAACTTTTTAAAATAGTTTCTAGCATGATGCAATTATGTTGCAATCAAATATTTTTGTGAATACGTATATTCACATTGTTAGAGATATGTCTTCAGGGTAAATGGCATGGGGTGCCAGGTCACAGGCTGAATCATATGTAGATTTGCTAAGATATTGCCAAACTGTTCTCTACCAGAGTTAAACATTTTTGTGTTCCTTCCAAAACTATAAAAGAGTGCTTGTTTCTCATAACCTTGCCAATTGAGTCTGTTGTCAAGCTTCTGAGTTCCTGCCAATCAGATAGGCCAAGCTATTTTTAATTCTTCATGCAAACTTATCTACAGCAAATCCTGTAGGTAGCTAACATCACAATTTGGAAGTGCCAAGCCAGTGATGTCTATCGCCACCTGGTGGCATCCTATTAATTGCACTGAAACTTAACTTTCTCCTCGTGTTTTAGCGTGGGTCCTATCCTAAATTTGAAAAAAGTTTTAAATAACTAGTGATATTTGGGCTGGGGGTGTGACTCAGTACTTGCCTAGTATGCCGAAGCCCTGACTTGGGTCCCCAGCACTGCATAAATCCAGTGTGGGGGCAGATTCCTGTAATCCTGGTACTCAGAAGGTGGAGCAAGGAGGTAGGTAGAAGCCAGCCTTGGCTATATAGGGAACTGGAAGCCAGCCTTGGATACAGGCCATATAAACAATCAAACAAAAAGTAATGTCAGACATATGGAAACTTTTATACCAATGATTATAGAAATAAAAATTTAGGGAGTATAAGCATCACACTAAAGCTCTAATTGGAAGGAGGAATCCAGGGAAAGAGGTTTGGAAGTTCTTGTTACTCACAAGGGTGCTATTTTTAATACCTGGGTGTGGTGGTGCCTACCTACTATCCCAGCAATCTCAGGTTACTGTGGGCAAGAGAGATCCTGGCTCAAAAAAACAAAGCAAAGTTAAACTAAGATAAAATCCCTATTTACAGAGCCAGGCATGGCATACACCTTTAATTCCAGAACTTGAGAGGCAGAAGCTGTCAGATTTCTGTGACTTTGAGGTCAGCCTGGTCTACACAGTGAATTCCAGGACAGTCAGAACTACATATGCAGTGAGGCCTTGTCTCAAAAATAAATAAATAAATAGGTAAATAAATAAATAAATATCAAACAATAAAAACAAGCAAAATATCTATGTATGGCTTAAGTGGACTTTTCCATGTAAGATAACATGTATCTTCCTTGCAGATACCATGGAGACATCCTGCACTTGGAGTTTTTCCTCTTGAGATAAGGAACCAGGTAACATTGCACACATTGCTGGTGAGGAAGGGGAGGCTTGCTTGCTAACTAAGAGACTGGATTACGGGCAGGTGAACCAGTTGACTCTTACCTCCTTGATGATTCTCATTTCTATATTGAATCTTAGCCCAAAGTGCTTAGGGTCCATATTTCCACTTCATGAGGTTCATCAAAAATAAGTAAAAGCTCTGGGCTGGTGAGATGGCTCAGTGGTTAAGAACACTGACTGTTCTTCAGGAGGTCATGTGTTCATAATCCCAGCAACCATACGGTGGCTCACAACAATGAGATCTGAGGCCCTCATATGGGTGTCTGAAGACAACTACAGGTTGGAGTGAGAGGGAGAAGGGAAAGGGGAAAAAAAAATAAAAGCTCTTGCCAGGTGTGGTGCCAGGTGTGGTGGTCCACATGGGTATCCCCAGCGGGGCTACATAGCAAGATGGCGAGAGCCTTTTTAGTTGTTGTTGTGTTGTGGGTTTTTAGGTTTGTTTTGTTGTCTGGGTTTTGTTTTTGTTTTTCAAGACAGAGTTTCTCTGTGTAGCCCGGGCTGTCCTGGAACTCACTCTGTAGACCAGGCTGGCCTAGAACTCAGAGAATCCTCCTGCTTCTGCCTCCAAGGCTGGGATTAAAGTGTGCCCACCACCAACTGGCTCAAGATCTGTTTTAGCAAGGGGAATTTAAAACTAAAAAGAAAGAGAGAGAGAGAGAGAGAGAGAGACTGAAAAGAATGAGTGTGTGATGAGGTGTGTTCGTTGTGTGTGTGTGTGTGTGTCTAAGTTCCTAGCAGAGAAGAGTAAGTGGAGTGGCCCTGGCAGCCACTGGTTTAGTCTTTTATCAACAATATTTCAGTTTCACTTTCTCTTTAAAACGTGAGGAGACACTGAAAGTTGCCATGATTAAACTCATTGATTACACAACACACACACACACACACACTCACACACACACCTCACACACTCAGCACAGTGGGGTTGTGGGGGGAGGGAGAGGAGAGGGAGAAGGAGAGGGAAAGGGAAATAGAAAGAGGACTACTGCCGGGCGGTGGTGGCGCACACCTTTAATGCCAGCACTTGGGAGGCAGAGGCAGGCAGATTTCTGAGTTCGAGGCCAGCCTGGTCTACAGACTGAGTTCCAGGACAACCAGGGCTACACAGAGAAACCCTGTCTCGAAAAACCAAAAAAAAAAAAAAAAAAAAAAAAGAAAGAAAGAAAGGAGACTATTTGGGAAGAGGAAGAAGAAAATATAAGGAGACAAGACAGAAAGGGGCTGATGAATCAGTGTATACACACTGTATACACGTCAAAAACCCATTATATATAATTAATGTAATAAAACAATATAATATGAGAGACCAGCCTAAGGGCTTGACTCCACTCTTCTACTGAGGGCTACAGTTCCAGCACCTGATACCACCACTACCCAGGTCCTACTCCCTCCCACCCCAGCTTTTTCATATTTATTGAATATGCCAAAGGGAAAATGATAATAGCTAAGTCTTAAATTTTTAATCTTATTTCAAATCTAGAATGGGAACACTTTATTTCATAAAAACAGAAAAAGTGTCCCAAAGGGTTTAGAAAAAAAAGTTATTGCCGATATTTCCCTCAGACTGAGTCCCCTTTTCCTCTTGGAGTCATGAACCCAATAACAAGACTGAATGCCAATTGAACAGTGAAGAAGACTTTTATTGGTCAACTACAGAAGGGATAAATTCAACAGTCAAGTTCTTAAACTTTAGGGAGTTGTCAGGGAGATTTGTTAATTTCAGATTTTTTAAAAGATCTATTTATTTTTATTGTATTATGAGTGTTTTGATCCATTTCTCTACAGGCTTTTGTTCCATGTGTGTAGGAGAAGTATATGTGTATGATTGCCGGTGTCCATGCCCACCCCAGAGGCCATAGGAGGACACTGGGCATCTTCCTCTGTCAAACTCCATCTTATTCCCTAGAGACAGGGTCCTTCAGCAAACTGAGTTAGGCTGACAGCCAGTCTCCAGTAACCCTTTGTCTCAGCCCTCCACAGCCTGGGATTATAGCCCATGTCTGGCTGTCGTGTGGGTGTTCAGGATTCAAAGTTAGCTCTTGATACTTGTTCAGTAAGCACTGGTACCCACTGAATCATCTCCCTGACCCCAACCTTGGAATACAGCTGTCAGAAAGGGTTTGTTTGTTTGTTGTTTTTTCTTTTTGTTTTGTCGTTGTTTTGAGACAGGGCCTCTGTGTAACAGTCCTGGCTGTCCTGGAACTTACTATGTAGACCAGACTGGCCTTGAACTCATAGTGATCCACCTGTCTCTACCTCCCGTGCTGGGATTAAAAGCATGTACTACCACTACCACGCCCAGCTAATTTTTTGTTTTGCTTTTGTTTTTGTCAGGAAGTTTTAAAACTGAGTAAAAGAACCAAGAAGGAGCTATGGGGCACACATATTCTAGCACGCAGGGAACAGAGAGGAAGGTTTGCAAAAACTGATCCAACGAGCCAGTTCAGTTCCAGGTCAGCTAAAGTCACACAGTGAGCCCGGTGTGAAAGAAAAGAGGGGGGGGGGATGAGGGGAGGGGATGGAGGGGAAGAAAATGAAGAGAGGGAGGGAAGAGGAAAAAGAGAGAAAGCCACTTGTTGTCATACACCTATACTACCAGAATTTAGGAGACAGAGGTAGGCAGATCAAGAATTCAAGATCATCTTCACCTACATGAGTTCAAAGTCAGCTTGGAGTACATGAGAGACCATATTAATCCACTCCTTCAAAAAAAGGAAGGGAGGGGAGCAGGGCTAGAGAGATGGCTCGTGGTTAAAAGCACTGACTGTCCCCCAGAGGCCCTGTGTTCAATTCCACATGGTGACTCACAACCGCTCTGTAAACAGGATATCACGATGGCTCTTACCTGGTGTTGTCTGAAGACAGTTACAATCGTTGTACTTAAATAAATAGTTTTTTTTTTTTTTTTTTTTTTTAAGAGGGAGAATGGGTTAATAAAGGGGAGTCACAATCATGTCTTCTGGTAGTAAGTTGAGCTCCCCACTTTCTTATATAGTTCTTTCCGTTGTTGTCATGGCAACTGTCAGCTATCTACTAGGAGGATTCATTATTTCGCATGCATCATGAGGATGGACACTCTCTGGCAGCCATCTTTGATCCAACCACTTTCTGCTCAGCAGGTCACCACAGCAATACTCAACATAATTGACTTCGGAGGGCTAAGAGTATATATATGACCCAGTAACAGAGAATGTGCTTAACATGGGAGAGGTTTCACACAAACACAGGGTTTATACAGGGTTCCTGTGGGGACCGGCTTTCTAGAGAGCCTAGAATTGGAAGGATTGTGTGACCTGATCATTATGGGCAAATTCAAGATTGGTGGGATTTTTTTGTTTCTATAAGGTGGGACCTGGCCACTCTCCTGCCTCAGGCTAGGAATGGCCATTACAACCATTAAAAAACAACTCTTAAAAACAAACAAAAAAAAAAAAAAAAAAAACAACCAACTCTTGCGGCAGTTAGAACAGCCGGGGGCGGGGCCTAGCCATTTATCCGCCCCTCCCCTATTGTGGGGCTAGAACAGCAGTTCAGCTGTTTTATCCTTTCTGGACTATTAGGAAAGACAGGGGCAGGGCCAGGCTGCTGGAGCCTCTCATGCAGGGAGGCGGGGGCTGGCTCCTTGCAGGCCTTGAGAGTTTATACAATATACAAAATTTGGTAAGTTCAGTTGAGAGGTGGAAAGCTATTGAAGTCCCTAAAACGCCTCCACATTCATCACACATACATGCAAGCACACACCGCATGAACAGACACCACACGAAAGCAGATCAAGAAAATACCTCGTTATAGGCTCTTTGGTTTCTGTTTTCCAGCAAATGAATTCAAAAGACACACAAAACACAAAAACAGCCATGTTTATTACAGTCTTATCAGTGAATCGTCATGACCACCAAAGACACTGTGGAGGAAAACACTCGTTGAGTAGTCCAAGGCAACCCTTATTTTTGCGTTATATATTTTTTTTTTTTGTTTTTCGGACAGTTCTTGTGTAGCGGCTGTCTGAACTACACTCGTAGACCAGGTGGCTGAACTAGAAATCCCCTGCCTCTGCTCCAAGGCGATTAAAGCGGCGCCATACCCGGCTTTAGGCAGGCTTTATTATTGTTAGTTGTTACTATTATTTTAGACATGGTCTCATGTAGCCTAGACTGATCCTCGGTTTTTTTGGTGTTGATTGGTGGTTGGTTTTTCAAGGCACGAGTTATCTAGTTCACTGTGGCATTCTCTGCAGATAAGGCTGGCCTCAAACTCACAGAGATGTGCCTGCCTAGCTGCCTCCCGAATGCTGGCATGAAAGGTGTGCACCACCATCAGCCTTCACTGATCTCAAACTCAGCACATCTGAAAAACAGACCTTGCATTCCTAATCTTCCTGCTTCCTCAGAGAATGGGCCACAATTGGCTGCTTTCTTTTGTTCTTAATGTACTAGGAATTGAACACAGGACCTTTAAGTTTACTAGGCAAGTGTTTTTCTGGTGAACCTATATCCCCAGCCCTTAAATTTCCTTAAAGCCCTTCCTAGCATCCTTATTTACAGGACCATTTGGATTCTCTCAGGAGTGGACAATAGGTATGGTTTTATTCTTTACCAAAAAGCCTTCTCCACTTCTAGGCCTATAGTCCCAGAACTTAGGAGTTAAGAGGCCAGAGATAGCCTCAAGTTCCAAGGCCAGACTGGTCTATGTGGGAAGTTGCAGGCCTTCTCAGGGCTGCTGGGACTGAAGGGGAGTGGGGATTGGGGGGAGGGGGAAGGAGATGGCTCAGCAGTTGCAGAGGACCAGGTCTAATTCCCAAAACTGGGCCCACAACCATGTGTACCTCCACTTCCAGAGGATCTGACTTCCTGTTCTGGCTTTCATGGGCACCAAGCACACATGCAATGCACATACATAGACAGTAATTTTTAAAAAGCTAAATTCTTAAGCTTCTCCGAATATTTATTATGCCTTCTCTGGCACTGACTGTGAAAACCCAGTATCAAGCTGGGTGGTGGTGGTAGTGTACACTTTTAATCCCTGTGCTTGGGAGGCAGAGGCAGAGGCAGGCAGATCTCTCAGTTCAAGGCTAACCTGGTCTGTATAGTGAGTTCCAGGACAGTCAGGGCTACACAGAGAAACTTTGTCTCCAATAAAACCAAGAAAATCTAACTGTGAATGGAATAGTTTTTTTGTTTTGTATTGAGACAGGGTTTCTCTGTGTAGCCCTGGCTGTCCTGGAACTCACTCTGTAGACCAGGCTGGCCTCGAACTCAGAAATCCACCTGCCTCCGCCTCCCAAGTGCTGGGATTAAAGGCTGGGCCACTACTGCCTGGCAGAATAGTTTTAATTTGTTAAACTGTCCCCAGCACCCTGGGGAAAACTGTCACCTCACTCCCAACAGAGCCTCTTTCTTCTGCTTTCCCAACCATCCACCTTACTCTACAGATCCTGCCTAAACAGTAACCACCCACCGGTGAGTTTGAGATATCTAAAGTGCAGCATAGTTACTCTCTCTGCAGAAGCTGAAGCCCAGCCTCACATGCTAGGCAAGGGCTCGCTTCCCAACTACCTTTAGATGCTGTCCAAGCCTTAGATAAGTGTTAATGTGGCTGTGACATTGTACATGTCAAACTATCACTTTATATACCTTAACAAGAAAATAAGAAGAAAAAAAAAAAAAAAAGACAGGAACAAGTGCATCCTTAACATCCCATCATTTTATAACAGATCAAAGTCTCTATCTCATGGAAACCATATCCATGGAATCGCCTCATTCTCCATCCCAGAATCTTTAATATAGCAGCAATTTCTAGGCCATTCTCATTCATGCACAAGCCTAAGGAAAAAAGTTAAATAAAAATGTATCTATTTTTAAAATGTAGCTAGTAGACGATGACTACCACAGAGTTGGCTCAGTGGCCATGAGAGCCTGCTGCTCTTCAGAGGGTCTAAGCCTGGTTCCCAGCATCCATACTGCCTGTAACTCAAGGTCAACGGGATCCAATGCCCTCTTCCGACCTCCTTGGACACCTGTACACACACACACACACATCACACACACACCAACCTAAAATTTAAAAATGTATCAAGGAGACATAGGAACATTCATAATCTCAAATCACCAGGAAGACTTCAGATGTATGGGTCACTTTAGAGTCTGAATCATTCGCTTTTTAATTTCACCTTCTCATCTTTAGTTTTTGTTTTGAGAAAAGGTCTCATGTAGCCCAAGATGGCCTTAAACTTCCTGTTTATCTACGGATGGCCTGGGACTTCAGACCCTTCCGTCTCTGCCTCTGAAATGCTGGAATCACAAGTGTGCACAGCCATACCCAATTTAATGCAGTGCTGGGATCCAACCCAGGGCGCCAGGCATGCCGGGCCAGCACTTTACTAACTGCTTTCTCCCCATCCCAAGAACCCCAACTCTCTTGATGCATTCAGAACTTCAGGATTTAAACCAAGTCAATGTAAAAAGTAGACAAAAGTAAGTTTTGACATTGAAAAGCCCTTTACTGAACTGGTTCAAATTTCTCTTTTATTGTCCAGCTAAATTTTATTTCCTCTGGAAAGCTATCGATGGAAGGCCCCTAAGTGAGTGTTTAATTTCCAAAGGCTGAAAGGGGCCCAAATGGAAGAGAGCAATGACCAGCAGACCCATCTTGCTAATTGCTGCTGTCTCAAACATTTAATGACTGGAGGAGTCTCCCTTAGAAGCCTTAGGGAGGTCCATTATGAACGCCAGGTAGGAGAGTGCACGGACACTTCCTCCTGGGCGGCAGAGATGGCTCAGAGGTTAAGAACACTGGCTGCTCTTTCAGAAGTCCTGAGTTCAGTTCCCAGCAACCACATGGTGGCTCACGGCCATCTATGAGATCTGGTGCCCTCTTCTGGCCTGCAGGCATACATGCAGGCAAAATGCTGTATACATAATAAATAAATCTTAAAAAAAAAAAAAAATAGCCACTTCCTCCCAACACAGAAGCACCTTCATTTGCCCAAGCAGCAGGAGGCTATGGAACCAGGTTCTGATGTCCAGAAGGTTTGTCCTGAGTAAAGAACACAGTCCTGGGGACCAGCCATAGGTTTCATGTTATTTTCTTGTTTATAAAAAGTAGCCCCGCCGGTGGGTGGCTGGTGGTGGCGCACGCCTTTAATCCCAGCACTTGGGAGGGAGAGGCAGGAGGATTTCTGAGTTCTAGGCCAACCTGGTCTACAGAGTGAGTTCCAGAACAGCCCAGGCTATACAGAGAAACCCTGTATGGAAAAAAAAAAAACAAAAGTAGTCCAGAGTCCCTAAAATATTCCCCCACTTCCAACAAAAAGAAGTTTGTTTGTCACAAGAAGTTTTTATTTCCAGCAACATTTGTCAAATATAAACACACAGAAACACAACCTTGCCAAATTCTTCTCTCTCTCTCTCTCTCTCTCTCTCTCTCTCTCTCTCTCTCTCTCTCACACACACACACACACACACACACACACAGCCCACCAAAGAGCCAAGACTATAAAGCACATATCTCCTCAATCCGCACACATCTTAAAAGGGTCCGTGTGGTAGTTCCAGCCAAATGAAGAGTGACTAACAGCCACCAGTCCAGCCTTTCCTTTAGATGACTTTACATCTTTCTTACTCCAAGTCTCTTGGGAGTTCACTGAGCTCTCCCACCTCATATGGGCACAGTGTCAGTTTACTTGTATCCAGGAGAATCCCAGTGGCACATTTTACGGAGACGGAAGAGCAGGCTCCAGAGACTAGAAACCTGAGGTCACTATCAAATGCCCCAGCCCCTCCTTTCTCCAGCCCGACTCTAGAGTAGCTGGCACTCCATCAGGGGAGGAGAAAGCTGGAGAACTCGGCTTAAAGTCCTTATTCAGAGGCTTTTACAGCCAGGTATTGTTTTGGGTTCCAGTCAGTCCAGCCATTATTATTGTCTAGTCTAGGATTCTTGTCCAGTCCACATAGGAATGGGGAATGAAAACTTTGTAACTAGTCTCAGGCCACCCAATGGTAGTAAGGAAAGGAGGGAGGATGGAAAAGAGGAGTGGGAAGTAGCTGATGTTATTAAATTCATATCCTAGCTAGAATTAAAGCGAAGGGCCCTGTGGGACCCAGAAGACATTGAAGGCATCCTGTGCAGCTACAGCCAGTGGCGGCTGGAACCTGTAGACCTGAGTAAGGCCAAGTGGACAACGGATGAGGTGCAGCACATCACACCAGGAATGACGAGGTCTGTTTGAATTCCCCCTAGGGAAAAAAAAACATCCAGTCAACTCCACTATCTCATTTTGCTCTCACCCACACAAACAGACTAGAAACACCCACTTGATGCACAAGGTCTCCTCTCCTCAGTGCAGGTACACTCACCTCACTGCGGGCACTGGGCTGGCTGTAAATCACCTTCTTACCCGGTGCAGTCCTGTGAGCAAACCGGAAATGGGAAGACACTCAGGCCCTAGCAGTTAATGTATCCAAGCAATATCAGGGGCTAATGGAGGCACACTTTGCAGAAAAACTGAGTGTTTAGAAGGAAGGTGTTGCAGGAGACAGGACAAGTTCAGGAGATAAGAACAGAAGTCTAGGGTGTCATCCCTCCAAACAGCTACTTCCTCCCCACCCCGACTCCTATCCCAGGGCTCGGACCCCATCCCCAACCCCACTCAGCTGCAAACCACACACATCCGTGCTCTTATGAGAGAACCCTGGGATAGCGCCACGCTCACCCTTTCTTTGTTCCTGAAAAAGAAAAAAAAAATGTGTACTGGCAATTCTGGAATTTTACTTTCGTTATAAAACACAGATATACTATAAAAATACGTTCTTGTTTTAATCCAGATGTGGGGATATGGAGCTGCTTCACTGTGATTTGCCTTGTGGTCTGGTAGAGGCATGGTTTTACCAGCACAGATCAGTTTTGACGTTTGGAATTCTGGGAACTTTTAGAGGGTATAGAGATGCTAGGGCCCTGAGAATTGGGCGGGGGGGGGGTTGGGTGGAGTTGTGTATGGAGAGAGGTTGGCTACAGTTTGTTGATAGTTATGCTTAAAGAAGAAACAAAAGGAAACAAATTAGATTCAAGGATTTTTTTCTAATTCCTCTCTCCCCTCTATCTTTGTTTCTCTCCTATCTAGTGTTAGGGGGTGAAAGGAGCGGGGAGTAAAAGGTTGGGTAAGTAGCAAAGACTGGCTATCATCATGATTACTAATCAGAATAGGACACGGCATAGCATGGGGGGAATTGAGTGCAGAGCTAATGAGACTCCCTTGGAAGATGGTGTCAGCATGGCTCAGTCGGCACCCACAAACCACACAAGGATAAGGGAACTTCCAGCCGGGTACAGAAGCACATGCCTGTACTCTCAGCACTTGGAAGGCTGAGGAAGGAGGACCCACTGTGGTTTGGAGGGCAAAGCTTCAGGCTAGCCTGAGCTATCACAACCAACAAGCTTCCAAGAGGAAATACTTACTTTCAAAGTATCCACGGCTATAGGCAAACCAGACGCCAAAAATCAGGAGTCCAAGGAGAATCAGTGTTACCAGGACAGCTGCCACAATGCCCCCCACATTCAGCTCCACTGTGAGACACAAAGGGGACGTCACTCACCTTGATATGCAGCTGTGGTGCCACCGCCGATGCTGTCATTAGTCACAGGAAACCCAGCCTCTGATCACACCCCCCCCCATCTCATCTCAAGCGGCAGTCACATTCCCACTCACCAGCGTCCATGCGCACAGCCTCTGACCTCATGGCTGTCCCATACCCATTCTGTGCCTGGCAGTAGTATTCGCCACTATCAAAGGCTGTTACGGGTCAAAGATCTAGAAGGAAGAGAACAAACTGGCTTCTTGCTCAAATACATCAGGCACCTTGGCTATTAATCGTCCGACCTTAAGTGAGCCCCGGTGCTTCCTCCCACTCTCAGGGGTCCTATGGCTGCCCCCGTCCCCCATCTGTCCCCCTTTCATACCAGATCCCCTGACTTTGGATCGATTGTGTATGAAGAATTAATGAAGGCACGGGTTTTCTTGGCGTCTGCTGTAAGCATGGATATCCCATCCCTGAACCAGGAATATTCAGAAGGAGGGGAACCATCTTGTTCTGAGCAGGTCAGCACTGCCCTGTTTCCAATGGTGACAGAGGAAGGGATACTGACTGTCGGCTTGGATGGAGGCACTAGGGAGGGAGACAATAAAAAGAAGGTGCTGAATACAAGGGGCAAGAGGGTTACATATGTGTTGGTAAAAACCAGGATAACAGCCTCAACCAATCAGAGGTGCCACCCATATGCTCTTAGGGGGCTCACCTCTCTAATCTCACCATCCATGAGGTCTAAAGCTTTGCAGTCTGCTATCAGGTTCAGGGAAGCAACTAGCTTTAAGCCTACATGAGACTACGTGGCACATACCAAGGACAGTGAGGTGGATGCTGACCTCCCCGTAGTTCTGGCCACCGTCCTCAGAGACCATGCACGTATACTCTCCATTGTCTTTCCGGGTCACAGAACTGAATGTGATGCCACTGGATGAGAAGGTGACTCGGTCCGCATAGGGAGCTACCAGGAGACGGGAACAGAGGTCGAAGAGACAGCGTCAACTGGAGAGCTAAGATGAACATGGCTTCCAAGATACATTCATCCTCCACTAAAGGGAGGCACTCAGAGCTCCAGGGTGTGGCCCCCAACACCTCTAGAATCCAGGCTGGGGGCAGTGTCGATTACTTGGCAGTTCTTAGCAATTGTGACAACCTACCTGTGATCTGGCTGTTATAGCACACAAGCGCAGTAGTTTTGCCTTGAACGAACTTCCATTCCACTCGGGGAGAGGAGAAGCCAGAGTAGGTACAGGGCAACCTGGCAGCTGCAGACAGGATCCAAAATGAGAGAAAAGATGGAGCCCCAAACCACAAGCTAGAATATGCGCCCTCCGACCCTGCCCTAACCAACCCTCCAGAGCTCTGCCCAACTTACACTCATTCTCAGGGACCTGGACGTCAGGTTGAGAAGTGTACACCGAACCCTTGCCTTGTACCAAAGAGCCTAAGAAAAAAAAAAGAGGGACCCCATCAGAAGGAGATAAGAGTTGCCACGGAGAAGGAAGAACAGACAGATCTAGATGGGGCTTAAGGTGGAGGGAGGGAGAGTCAAGCTGGTTGGTACCCTAATCATTTTTGATGGGTTCTCATCTACCAGTACCATTCCTATGGGTGGAAATACAGCATTTCTTTCACAACTTCTATTTTTAATGGCTTCCTCTATGGCTCCCAATACTCATTAAATCCCTACTGGTCCAAAGGGAGCTTCCAGAATGATATTTCATGGTTCAGAGAAAGCTCCACAAAACACTGCAGCCACCTGTCAAAACAATCCTGGAAGAGAGCCAGCAAGCTGGAGGCAAGTGGGAGGGGTGGGGGGAAGAGAGGGCTAGAACAGGCAACTTGACATTTGTACAACACTGGCTGATTTTTAAGGTGTTTTCAGAAATGTTACATTGTTTGATCATTGAAAGAAGCAAGACATATCAGTAGGCCAAGAGTTATTCCCCTAATTTTACATGCAGAACTCAGACTACAGGTAAAGACAGTTGTGCAAGATCACACAGCTGGTTGTGAGATGAGGAAGGACTGGAGTCGATCTCAGATCGTCTCATTAGAACTGCACATTTGCTAAATGAAGAAAATGAAAGGTTGCGCGGGTTGGGGGGAGAGGCATGAGGGGCCAGGAGTTAAATAACACAGGAGTGGGAAAAGTATCAGGTATCAGAGGAAAGTCCCCAAACTAGTGACAGAGGACTCTGTGAACACACACACACACAACACACACACACACACACACACACGAGCACATGCACCTTCATTTCATTTCTGTCTTCAAAGTTCAAACTCACAAAGAACAAGTTTATTTATAGCTTTAAGTCAGAGTCCTTAGACAAACACAGACAGACACATACAGTGCAAGCATGCAAGCACATTTTCCTTTATTTAAATACCCACAGAACTGAATAGTCTCTCTTGGCCTTTGAGATTCCTATTTCTTATCTGAAATGTAGGCATCTAAACTAGATGGTCTCCAAAGTACTGTTTTCCTCCCCCCCTCTGACATCACTGGTTAAAGAGCACTTTGTTTCTGCGGTGCTGAGGATCAAAGACAGGGCCTTGTACATCATAGGCAAGTGCTTCGCTACCGAACCACACACCCAGCCAGGCTTCAGTACCTTTATATGCATTTATTTCAATCAGACACAATTTGGCCAATTAGTCCAGGTATTATTTTGTGTCAAGTTTTGCTTGTTTTGTTTTGTTGGGGAAGGATCTTACTGTAGGCGAGATTGGCTTGGGACTTCCACATCCTGGTATGTATGTGATCCATTTAACTCAGATTTGGGAGATCTCTGAAGGATTGCTCCTTTTTCAAATCTCCCCGTATAGCAGGAGACTCTCCCTTTGGCAGATCTTGTACCTTTCTCCTTTCCACAAGTGTGGATCAATCCCAGGAGCTCTCCTTAACAGAATGACACCCCAGATCTATGAGTGTTTCTTTTTTGTTTGGTTGGTTTTTTTTTTGGTTTTTGGTTTTTGGTTTTTCGAGACAAGGTTTCTCTGTATAGCCCTGGCTGGCCTGGAACTCACTCTGTAGACCAGGCTGGCCTCGAACTCAGAAATCCGCCTGCCTCTGCCTCCCAAGTGCTGGGATTAAAGGCGTGCGTCACTACTGCCCGGTTCTATGAGTGTTTTACCTGCATGTGTGTATGCATGTATGTATGTATGCACGTATGTATGTATGTGTGTATGTGTGTAAAGTGTCAGAGGAGGTCAGAAGGCAGCATGTCTCCTGGAACTACACAGTGAGTTGTGAGCTCCCAAACACGTGCAGGAAACTGTACATGGATCCTCTACAAGAGCAGCCAGTGCTGTTAACCTCTGAGCCATCTTGACCCTCAGAATATCACTGTTTGTTTGTTTGTTTGTTTGTTGTTTGTTTGTTTTGTATTGTGTTGTGTTTTTTTGAAACAGGGTTTCTTGATTAGCTGAGGCTACCCTGAACTCTGTAAGCCAGGCTGGCATCAAATTCAGAGATCCACCCACCTCTGCCTCCCATGTGCTTAGATTAAAGGTGTTCGACACCACTACCTGACTCAGATGTTTCTCTTAAAAAAGTCAAAACTCATTGATCTGTAAATTGCTTCTAATACTATAACTTTGCATATTTTTAAATTATACTTTTCATGTTGAACTCATACTCAAGTGTAACAACAGATCTGGAAATTAAATCAATAACCCTCATTAAATTAGAAACTCTTCCTGGGGATGTGATTAAAAGCTCACTGGGTAAAGGCACCACCTCCCACTTGATGACACAATCATAACCAGGCATCTCCACTTGATACAAACATGACCATGAAAGTTTAGTCCCCAGAACCCATGTCAAGGTGGAAGAGAATCACACATATGTAACATATACAAATAATAATTAAAAAAATTAATGTAATTGGCAATCCCAGCATTTGGAAGCAAAGGCAAGAAAACTGATATAAATTCCAGGCCAGCCTGGTCTATACAGTGAGTTCTAGGCCAACCTTGTCTACACAGAGAGTTCCAGGCCAGCGTCTGGTGGCTCACAGTCATCCTCGCCCAGATGCTGGGAACCTTGTTCTAAAGGCTCAGAATTTTCGCCGGGCAGTGGTGGCGCACGCCTTTAATCCCAGCACTTGGGAGGCAGAGGCAGGCGGATTTCTGAGTTCGAGGCCAGCCTGGTCTACAGAGTGAGTTCCAGGACAGCCAGTCCCAGCACTTGGGAGGCAGAGGCAGGCAGATTTCTGAGTTCGAGGCCAGCCTGGTCTACAGAGTGAGTTCCAGGACAGCCAGGGCTACACAGAGAAACCCTGTCTCGAAAAACCAAAAAAAAAAAAAAAAAAAAAAAAAAAAAAAAAAAAAAAAATGCTCAGAATTTTCACATGCCTTCTGTGATGCATGCACTGTGATACTTGAACCAGGAATGAAGGACTTACTTCCTCAGCTACTGGATGGAGCTCTGCCTAAAGAAGGCCCACAGTTAAGGGCTCCTGGTTGGCAGAATACTGCCTTGCCCCGGGACCTGCTTTCTACTAGGGGCAGAGGCAGCCAGAACCATTATTTGGCAAGGACAGGAGGCAACTGGTGTAAAGCCCCCACTCTACTTCCCAACACCCCCAGATCAAGAGGTGGAGATGGCAGTGTACCCCAGCCCCTCCCCCTGCCCAATCTTGTTTCCTCCCTACCCTTTCCACAGATGTGACTCCAAAGAACACTCCCTAATAAAGTGTCTTGTATGATAATTGATATCTGAGTTGGCTTCCCAAGAAGCCAGCCTATAACCCCACCCAAAATAGGAACGAACATCTAATTAAGCTGAGAAGCAGCCTCTGAAATTCACATGCACACACACGAACCACAATGTATGAATGGAAGTTATTCCTCAGTTACTTTTGATGGTGAATGAAGTTCTCCACGAATCAACTAATTAATTAATCAGGAGGGTGCATGCACATGCCATGGCAAGAATGTGGAGACCAGTCGACAACGTTCTAGAAATCATTTCTCCCCTTCTTCCATTTTGTCAGTAGTGTCTCGTTTCTGCCATTGTGCTGTGGATGTACTCCAGGCCATCTGGCCCACAAGCTTCCCAAATCTTGCTTTTCACATGGGTTCTGGAGATCACACTCAGGACACACTCACCAAGTGCTTTTTACCTACGTGGCCACACAACACCCAAGCCCCTGAAATTGTTTTTTGAGCCCTTCCTTTGAAAATGATGAGATCAAAAAGATGTCAGGTGGTGGCCCAAGCCTTTAATCCCAGCATTCCAGAGGCACAGGCAGGCGGATCTCGGGGGAGTTCCAGGCCAATCTGATCTATAGAGTCAGTTCCAGGGCAGTCAGGGAGATAAAGGGGAAACCCTGGCTTAAAAAGTCAGGAAAAAGAAAATCCAGGAATGAAGAAAAGACATGTTGTCTTGCCTGTTGTCTATGACCCACCGGCACCAAGACTCATGGTCTACTGTGTGCATGTCAGACGTCTCAAGCAGGTAAAGTTATGTTACCAAGCCTGCTGACTCAAATTCAATCCCCAGGTCCTACATGGTAAAAGCAGGGAGTCAACCCCCACAAATGCACTTTGACTTACGTAGCTACCCAACACACATACACACACAATAGCAAATCAGACATTATTTTTTAAATTTAAAAATAAAAATTGAGTCAAGAGGTGGTGGCACACGCCTTTCATCTCAGCACTTGAGAGGCAGAGGCAGGCATATCTCTGTGAGTTCAAGGCCAGACTGGTCTATAGAGAGTTCTACAGACAGCCAAGACTACACAGAGAAACCTTGTCTCAAAAACAAAATAAACAAGCAAACAAACAAAAAAATAAACTAAATTAATTAAAGTCTACCATGCCTGCCTACGTCTCCCATGATTCAAATCCAGCCTCAGAGCCGCGTTCTTCCTATTCATCCAGACACCTCAACCAATCAGGCCCCGTCCCACTTCTCACCTCAACCAATCAGGCCCCGTCCCACTTCTCACCTCAACCAATCAGGCCCCGTCCCACTTCTCATCCTTTACAGGTCTTTGGAACCAGACTACCTACATGCAAACCCCTGCTGTGTTTCCTACTTGACTGTGTGACCCGGCCAGGCCGCTTCAGCCATTTTGAATACTCTGGCAGTCTGTAAAATGGAGATGACAGCCATTTCTACATCAAAGTACAGGTTCAACAAGGCAATACAAATAAAGTGCTTAGCCTGGAATGGTGCACACACTGTAATCGCAGCTTAGGAGGCAGAGGCAGGTGGATCGTTTTGAGTTCCAGGCCAGTCGGAGATAGACAGTGAGCCTGTTTCAAACAAACTCCAAAGTGCTCAGAACAGCATGTGACCAACAGGAGGCACCAAATAAGCACGGTACCTTACTACATCACTCCATTCCTGCTCACACCTCACCTTCTGACATCAACAAGACATTTAAATACACAGTGAGGACTACACAGGGGAGGCTTAAACACCAGCTCTCCCCCACAGACACCCACCTACATCAGGAAGGATCATTTTCCTGCCCTCTATTTTTCCTCTGGCCTCATCACACCTCCCCCGACCCCTCTCTAATTTAACCTTGACCCTCCTACATACTCTTACTCAAGAGCTTAACTTACATTGTAAATCAAAACAAGAAATACCATCCTTTCCATTATAACTTTCATTTACTTAAAAAAAAAAAAAAATCTACTTTTAAAAGTCAGGTGTGGTGGTACATACCCCTAGTCCCAGCACTCAGGAGGCAGAGGCAGATAGATCTCTGAGTTTGAGGCCAGCCTGGTCTACAGAGCAAGTTCCAGGACAGTCAGAGTTATGCAAAGAAACCCTGTCTCAAAAGAAACAAACAAACAAAATAAATAAACAAATAAATAAATAAAGCAAAACCAAATAAAATATCTCTTTTTTTGGTGATTTCATTTATTTCTCTTTTATGTGGATGCCTGTTTTGCCTACACAGACGTCTGTGCATCATATGTGTGCCATGCTCAGAGAAGCCAAAAAGAGGGAGTCAAAACATCTCTAGAATTAGCAATGATAGTTATGAGCTGCCATGTGGATGCTGGGAATTGAACCTGGGTCCTCCATCTCTACAATTCCAGTTTCTCTCACCTTTTGTTTTGGTTGTTTGGTTTTTGTGTTATGAAAGAGACATGGACTCACTATGTAGCCCAAGCTGGCCTTGAACTCAAAATTCTCCTGCCTCAGCTTCCTTGGTACTAAGCTGGTGTATGGTCCCACATATATCGACTTTACTGAAACTCACAACACAAAAAGTCACGAAGTTAAAGACTAGCCTTTTGGCCTCCTCAAGCTGTGAGTCTGTAAACTGGAAATCCATCTTCCATCCCAGTTGGAATGGAACAGGCAGTGTTGCAAGCACAGGAATACAGCCGCTCAAATGCTGCAGGAATCCTCAGAGACGGTGACAGTATCAGGACTGCCATTTTCAACATGGAGAAAGTGAAACCTGGAGCAGTTAAGAAGCCTGCCAAATAAAAACCTAACCAACTGCCGGGCAGTGGTGGTGCACTTGGGAGGTAGAGGCAGGCGGAGTTCTGAGTTTGAGGCTAGCCTGGTCTACAGAGTGTTCCAGGACAGCCCGGGCTACACAGAGAAACCCTGTCTCAAAAAACAAAAAAAAACAAAAAAAAAAAAAAAGCAAAAAAGAACAAAACTAACCAACCTTCAAGATAAGCAGAAGCAAGAGAAGCTCAGTGAGTTCTAGAACACCCCAGTCTACACAGTGAGTTCTAAGCCAGTCAGGGCTACATAGAAAGAGCCTGTCTCAAAACAAAACAACTAACCAAGCAAACAGGAAGAATGAAAGCTGCCCACAGACCAAATTATAGCGAATGGTTGCAAAATTTCAAACCAATACAGTCCAACCGGAAAAAAAACAAAAAAACAAACAAACAAACAAAAAAAAAAAACTGGAAGAAAAAAAATACAGTCCAACTGCAAGTTCAACCTCAACACTCTACAGCCGTCCCCCAAAGGCAGATACAATCTCAAGTCCAGTTTTTGATACCATGCTGTCTAAGTGTCAAAACGCAAATATCTGGCAAGAGAATTCCAGCCCCAACTGAGCTGTGAGAAGCTTCCTGTTTTCTTACCCACTCTGCGGTTGGAACTACCACTTCCCAGCGGTTTCCCAACGCCTCCTGCCTTTGCTCAAGCTGCCTCTGCTATGGGAAACACCCTTTCCCCTCATTATCTGGCAGGAACCAGTCCTTTTTCTCTTTCCCGGAAATGACCGGCCACACCCCAGTCCTTCCCTAGGCTTTCCCAGCAAAAACACCATTGAAACATTTCTCACGCCTTTAATCCCAGCACGTGGGAGGCAGAGGCAGGTGGATTTCTGAGTCAGCCTTATCTACAGATTGAGAGCCAGCCTTATCTACAGAGTGAGTTTCAGGACTGTCTTGAAAAAAAAAAAGGGGGGAGGGGAAAAAAAAAAAAAAAAAAAAGTCCTAAACTATGTGCTATTATGTATAAACACTCCCATGACTCTCCAGCAAATGCCCAAACAGCAGAGACCACGTCCGGTTTGTTAATTTAAATATTACTCAAGCCCTAGCATAGTGCCTGATACTACATATTTGCTGAGTGGCATGGAACACAAACAAATTAGGTCATAGCACACCATTCGCTTTATTATCTATTCTTGAGGTTTATCTTCAAAAACAAGTCCAATTTTTAAAAGGGAATGACAGATGAATAGAAAATGCAGGAAAAAAAAAAAAAAACTTGTTTCAAAACCAAATCTCTGTAATATTTTAATACTAACACATTTTTAAAAAGTTCTAGCTTCAGGGAGAAAACTAAAATTATTTATTATTTTTGTTTGGGATGAGGTCTCATGTAGCCCAGGCTAGCAGACTAGCCTCCAATTTCTGTTCCTCCTGCCTTCACCTCCTGAATTCTAGGTTACAGGAATACTACACCATGCATGGTTTCGTGCATCACTGGGGACTGAACTCAACAAGCATCATTCACACATGTTAGGCAAACATACTACCAACAAGCTATATTCCCAGCTCCTAAAACCTAGTTTTGATTTGTTTGTAAGATTTTATTTTTAGTTATGTGTGCATCTGTGTATACCCACATGTGTGTGCGTTTCCACAGAGGCCAGGAGAAGGGGACAGATCTCCTGGGGCTGGAGTTACAGGTGGTTGTGAGCCTCCCAATGCTGGTATACTAGAAACCAAATTCAGCTCTTAACTGATCAATCATTTCTCAAGTCCTAAAACCTAGATAGATGTCAGAAGAGGGCACTGGATCACCTGTAACTGGAGCTATGAATGGTAATAAACTGTCACGAGGGTGCTAGGAGGACCTGAACCCCAGTCCTCTATAAGAACAAGTGCTTGTAACCTCTCCGAAGTATTTTAAAAACCAAAGGGGTTTTAATTTTATTCTGATGCTTTGGATTTTTGGAGACAGTATTTCATTATGTAGTCCAGACTGTCCTTGAAGTGGCTGTCTAGAACAGGCTGGCTTCAAACTTACAGAAACCCTCTTGCTCCTGCCTTCTGAGTGCTAGAATTATAAGATGACTGCTTGAGATTGCTTGCTCTCTCCAGACTCCACCTCTCTAGACTACAAAGTGATTTTAAATGTAATCTTCTTGAAACAATATTTACATTCTCTACACAAAAATTCCCACTGTTTTGTAAATGGGGCTGATGACTGCAGGTGTGGTACATGCAGTGGCAGGGGCGGGTTCCTGCATCTAAGGCGTACCTGCCGAGCTCCAGGGAAAGAACAGAGAGCCAAGAGTAGAACAAGAGTCAGAAAAACTTCTAATACAAGGTCCAAAATAGTAAGAGGTGGGAGAAACGCCAGTGGCTGGCTGTCTCAAATCAACAAGAACAGAAAAGGGCACACGTGTAATCCCGTTACCTGGGACGAAGCATCGAGAATTTGGAGTTCAAGGCCAGCCTTAGCTACTTGGTACACCTGAAGCCAGCCTGCCTGCACTTCGTGAGGCCAGGTTTCAAAGACAACAAAATACCACAACAAACCACTGATGAGAACTTCTGCTGCTTTCCTATTCCCAAAGCACGTGTCTTCACTGCTTAAAGAGTGGCTTTATTGGAGGGGGTGGGCGTAGGAAAAAGAGGTGAGTCCATTCCCAATACCGTCATTGTTTTCATGACAAGAGGAACCAGAACAACAACAAAACCTCACGCACACTCAGCAGAAAAGGAAACCATGACCAGTACATTGCTTTTGAGGTAAGCTCCAAAAAGATTGACGTTGTTTGGATGGAGCTGTTTCTCAAATTCTCAAACTTACATCCTAACTCCCAATACCCCAGAGGATGTACCTGGAGACAGAACCATTTCATCGGCAATGATGTTAACATGGTTACTACTGAATGCGCAATCAACTCAACTTGTCTCCCCGTAGTGGACAGAGGCACATAGAGGCACACTTGGAATGTGTGGCAGGGGACATGACAGCAAGAGTGGAGCCAGCTGCCAGCAGGGAGAGAGGTCTCACGAGGAACCAGTGCCTTCAGCTTGAGACTTCCAGCATCCAGAACTGTGAGAATATTTTTGACAAGCTATGCAACCTGTGGTATCTGTTATCACACTGGCCCTAGCAAACTAGCACAGTCCTTCTCTGGCTTCCATGTGCCACATGTGCACACCACACACATAGAAGAAGGCGTGAGGACATACCTGCAAAGAAGCGTGTCAGCGTGACACATCCGAACTGTAAAACACTGAGCATGGAAAGCCACCGACTAAAGGAACAGTGACAGCAAACTGAATATTCACTATGTGCCAGATACTCCAAGTACTTCGGTAATTTAATTCATTTAATCTTACACTAGTTATATGAGACAGATACAATTATAGCTCTCATCTTTAGTAAGTAAGTGGGCACAGAAATTAATTTGTTCAAGCTCACAAAACAAGTGGGTGGCAGAGCTAAAAGTGTAATTCCCATTCTCTGGTTCCGGTATGTGATACTGTATCAATCAACCACTCTAATACACATCTTCCCCACACCCTGTGTATATTATTTGTGTGCACACATGGATATGCACATGCCAATGTGCCCACACGGAGCTCAGGAGACAATCTGTGGAACTCTTCTTCCACCATGTGACCGTGGAAATCAAACTCAAGTTGACAGGTGTGGTTGCAAGCCCCTCTACCCACTAAGCTCTCT
The DNA here is from genome assembly GCA_021653895.1 of Mastomys natalensis. Lineage (NCBI taxonomy): Eukaryota > Metazoa > Chordata > Mammalia > Rodentia > Muridae > Mastomys > Mastomys natalensis. Next base: position 384,451 of record JAJTUV010000925.1, on the reverse strand, counting down.
TGCTGACCCTTTGTTTTTTAGACAAAATTTCACATATAATCCACATGTCCATATGACTCATGTTTTAGAGAGAGAGATAACCTTAAAGTTTTTCTTCTCTTTCTTCTGCAAATGAAAACAACCCAAATGAAGTGTAAAAAAAAAAAACAAAAACCCCCAAACAAAAAAAAAAAGACCGGGCTGGTGGCGCACGCTTAATCCGCTTGGAGCGAGCAGGCGTTTCTGAGTTCGAGGCCAGCCTGGTCTACAGTGATTCCAGGTGCCACGGCTATACAGAGAAACCGTCTGAACCAAAAGAAAACCAATGAGTGGTATAAAAAAAAACCACACAAAAAACCGCCGGCATGCCCACATCTGTAATCCTAATACTTGGAGGGAGGCCGATGGGGAGTTCAAGGTCACTCACCCTCTGCTCCGCTACACAGTTACAGGCAAGTCTGGACTACATAAACTCCTAACCTTAATGGAAAACAAACAGACAAACACACACTGCGGGCACCCCCAAAGCCAATTTAAATCATTCTGAACTGGCCTAAAAATATCTCCAACATATAAAATTAACATATGAAATGATGCCCACCCCCATTTCTATGTAGTCAATGCTTGCCTGGAATTCACACAGGGCAGTCTTCCTATGGCTTCCGAGTGCTAGGATTAAAAATTAAGTTTATGGGGCTGGAGAGATGGCTCAGCCATTGAGAACACTGACTGCTCTTCCAGAGGTCCTGAGTTAAACTCCTGGCAACCATATGGTGGCTCACAACCATGTGTAATGGGTCAGATGCCCTCTTCTGGTGTGTCTGAAGACAGCTACAGCATACTCATATACAAAAATAAATAATTCTAAAAAAAAATAAAATTTATAAATAATAAAAATAGCCCAAGCATGTAATTATAAAGTCTCTAAGAATGATTCCACTTGGCAGCTCCAATCTCTAAGCTCTTTTACTACATGTTCTGTATCTCTGTAGGTATATCTGAAATATCACACCCGGAGCAGTGGTTCTCAGCCTTCCTAATGCTGTGGCCCTTTAATAAAATTCCTCACGGTGTGGTGACCCCAGCCATAACATGATTTTCACTGCTGCCTCATAACTGTAATTTTGCTACTGTTATGAAGCGTAATGTAATGGTCTTAGTTGACCCCTATGAAAGGGTGGAGACCCAAGGCTGAGAACCAGACTCAGAGGAAAGAGGAAATAGCAAGGTCTTGGGAAACCAGGGCAGAAGGGCTGCTGTGAGCCGAGGCCAGCTTGGACTACTGAGTGAAACCATGTCTCAAAACAAGAGGGAAGGAGGGAGGAGAATCAGACAGACTACAAGAAGAAACATGGCCAAATAACTAGGAGAGGCAAACACAAAGCCAAAAACTAGAGGGCAGGGGCTGAGAGTGCAGCGTGGTGGCGGAACACTTGCCTAGCTGTATACGGAGGAAAGGAGAGAACAAGAGGAGAGACAGAGAGAGATGAGAGGAAGAGAAGAACCTGATACCGCTTAACAGTGGCACACTCTATCAGAATGTGAAGAATGTTCAAATAACATTAAAGGTGAATGAGGTAACAGATGAGGAAGAAATGTGAGCTTCGGGAGGACAGGGCACAAGAACAGCAGAGCAAGATGTCCTGGAGACACTGAGGACGGAAAGCAGGTGACACAAACAGGAGATGCAGAAAGAGTAAGAGAATAGGAAACAGAAAATCACAAACTATTAACAACTAAGTCAGTCTCCACAATTTCCATGAGAGATATGATTTTCTTTCACACACGCCCAGCGCGTGCTGGGTTTCATGAGGCCCCTGGCTTGTCCAAAGCTGTACGTAGGTAGATCATGCCCATCTCAAACTTTTGACAATCCTGCTTTTCTAGAGTCCTGTATTACAGGCATATGCCACAAGCTGGGCCTAAAAGACTGTTTTTCAAGAGAGCTGGTAGTCTATCTAGCTGTGTGTTCTCCCCACTCCTAATCCTTATCTCAGATACAATCCAAAATGTTCTGCCGACACTTGAAACCAAAAATAGTAATAAACCCAAAACTTTCAATAGTTTTTCTTGTATGTGCATAACTATAGTAAAGCTTAATTCATAAATAAGAAACAAAAGATTAATAATGGTAACTTGTAATAAAATAATGTCAATACACTGTGATTAAGCTTTTTTAAGCCGGGCGTGCGGTGGCGCACGCCTTTTAATCCCAGCACATTGGAGGCAGAGGCAGCGGATTTCTGAGTTCGAGGCCAGCCTGGTCTACAGAGTGAGTTTCCAGGACAGCCCGAGCTAACACAGAGAAACCCTGTCTCGAAAAACAAAAAAAAAAAAAAAGCTTATTTAAAACTTATATACTATTAATAGCACGCTGTGGTGGTACAGGCTACTTGTGATCCCAGCACTTAGGAAGGGGAAGCAAGAGACTGGGAACTCAAGACAAGCCTCAGCTACACAGCAAGCTCAAGGGTCACCCTGACTTCACGAGACTGTGTTTCAAAAACTGCCCACCAGAACTAGACAGTAAGACTCCACTGTTAAAAGATACAACATACTTTGGTTGCAAGACATAGAAAAAAATCAAGCTGGAGGTAAATTAGACGCTTCCTCCCCGCTGGCCGACTTTCATATGCTGGAAGGTACAGGTGACTGGAAATGGAAAATAATCAATGGTGTTACTGAGCCGTGGACCTTGTGTGCTGTAATCCCAAACTGCCAAGCAAACCATGCCCACTGATGTAATAATGGCATGGGCGTTATAGGGATAACCAACTACATTCTTAGTACCTCAGAGGACCACTCCACAGGAGGGAGGTTATGCCTAGTACCACAGACTCCATCAAAAGAATAGGCTGGGGCGGTCACAGGCCACAAGACCTGCTGCTTTAATTTGCTAAACGGACATGCTATGAAAATGACCTCCTAACTGTTTATATTAGCCAAAGAAACTTCCTTTTCGTGGCTGACAGTGTTAAAGACTTACGGCTGATGGAGATACTGAAAATAAACGACTACTGAGCGTTCATCTCTACATGGGGCATTTACATCAATCATCCCTGCCAAGGCCTTGAGAACATCACAGAAAGGGGAGGACAGAATGATGAAAGGAGTTAAACCACTGAGACAGCTCAGCACCTAAAGGCTCTTTCCCAAGCCTGAATCCAATCCCCAAGTCCCACGTGACAGGAAGTGAAAAGGAACACGCAATAGCTGACCCAGACACATTATAACCACACACATATATGCTACAATAATTTTACGAATTGATTTTTAATCAAATCAAAAGCTGCACTTGCTGGAGGATGGGAGGAGGGCTATGAAAGGCTTTCACAGTTGTTCCATGAGTAAAGGCTGGGTTTGCCGGCACAAGTCTGGACCCACTGAGATTTGGTTAGTGATGGGAGGAGCTTCGGTTAGTGATGGAGGAGCTTCTGGTCTCCTAGCACTCCCTCAGTAGCTACTGGAGAAGACGCTGTCTGCACTGGCGTTGCCACGGCTGCATTGCCCAGGAACCAATAGCTTGTATCACCACCCACAAGGTCTTTAAACTCAGCGGACCATAAAACAGAAACAAAAGCAGACCTCATCAATGAGATGCTTCAGCAGGTAAAGATGCAGCCGTCATAGTTCTGTCCCATAGTAGGAGAGCCAGCTCACTCAAGCTCTTCCCTAACCTCCACATGCATATGCACACAAAAAATGAAATTTAAAAAAAAATTTGCCAGGCGGTGGTGGCGCACACCTTTAATCCCAGCACTTGGGAGGCAGAGGCAGGCGAATTTCTGAGTTCGAGGCCAGCCTGGTCTACAGAGTAAGTTCCAGGACAGCCCGGGCTACACAGAGAAACCCTGTCTCGAAAAAAAAAAAAAAAAAAAAAAAAAAAAAAAAAAAAAAAAAAAAAATTTAGTCCTAGGCTAAATTTAGCCCAGCGTCATGGTATCTGCCTTTAATCCCAGCATTTGGGAGGAAGTGACAGGCAGATCTCTGTGAGTTCAAAGCTAACCTGGTCTACAACAAAGTGAGAACCAGGACAGCCAGTGATGTTACAGAGAGACTCTGTCTCAGAAAACAAAACAAAACAAAAAAAACCAAACAAACAAAAAAACTAAAACAAAAAGGGGAGAAAAAAAAAACAGAAAAAAATTTTAGTCCTTAAAAAAATAAAAGGAGCTGGACAGTGGTGGCGCACACCTTTAATCCCAGCACTCGGGAGGCAGAGGCAGGTGGATTTCTGAGTTCGAGGCCAGCCTGGTCTACCGAGTGAGTTCCAGGACAGCCAGGGCTACAAAGAGAAGCCCTGTCCTCGAAAAAACCAAAAAAAGAAAAAAGTAAATAAATAAATAAATAAATAAATGGAAAGATGTGAAATGGGGGGGATTTGCTGGGAGGAAAGGTGGTTTTAACAAGGGATAAAGGCGGGGAGGAAATGCACGCATGATCAGAATGCACTGGATACAATGGCACTGTAAAGAAATCAGAAGTCCAGTCTCACTGACACACACTACCACACCCAGCACAAAAGTCACTGCCTGCCTTTTGCGCCTACTGCATTCTGTGCTTCCTTGACAGTCCAGCTGTGTGTTCCAGTTGGGGATCATGCTTGTAGCTTTTAGAAACAAAGAAACAAGTCGGCTTGAATCCTCCATCCAGGCTCAAACTATGGATGGTCTCTGAACCTCCATGAAGCTGAGGCGGGTGACTTCAGACACCTAACAGACCTCCCCCACACCGCCAAACAACCATGGTTTTGGACATGGGGATCCAGCCCAGGGCAGACCAGCCACTTCCTTCTACTGTTTTAAAAGGAAGTCCTTTGTTTTCTCCTTATACAACATCCTGTTATCTATTAGAATATACCTCAAGGTGCTTTTATGCCCTTAGTTTGGTTTCTCAAAAAGAAGGAAGTTGAAAAAGAGAGACGCCAGCCAGCCAGTCTCTGGTTCTCTCTATGAACACCACTTCACAACTAGGCAAAGGAACTTCAGAAGACGCTCTCAATATAACGAACAAAAGCTTTCTGAAGGTTGGAGGGACTGGATACAGAATGTCAGGGCAATAGGAAGGCTGTGTCCTATTACAGAGCAGGCTCAACCCTCTGAAGATGCAGAAATTGATCATGGGAGGAGTGGTGGGGGGTGGCTTTTACTCCAGGGTTCCCTCCTGCCTTTTGCAGACTTTCCAGTTTTACCTGTTCAGACCCCTCCCCCATCCCCCCCCACTGTGAAGGACAGTCTTGCCTGCCAGGACAGCGCTCACTAAAGGGACCTGGCATCAAGCTTCCTGCCAGCCAGCTGCTTCCTCTAGTCCCACCCCCACACCATAAAACAAATGACACAAGCTGGACTTTGGACAGAAACTCTTCTTATCAGGGAGTCCCAGGCAGATGAATTCCAGGTTTCAATGCCTGGAAAACCCCAATATGCATTTATTTGCTCACACTGCTACCCACAGCCTCCTCCCAAGCCTGAGAAACTTCTCACTTAACCTTTGCTTTGAACACCAAGCTGAGCCTGTGAGTTCTGTGATTCCCTGGTCTCAAATCCAACAGAAGTGAAAATCAAGCCCCATTACTTCCTAATTTACCATATAAAATGTGTAGCACTTCAACCCACCTTTGGGGGTTTGGGAAAGGACATGTCAACACTCTCCTCCCTGAATTCTAGCTGTGTAGAGGGTGGTAGATCCAAACAGCCAAGGCCATACCCCCTAAGATACCAGAGTGTTATAATACAAAACACAGTTCAGTAAATTCAAGACTACTAGCCTGCTCTACCCAGCCCACTTCAGGCCAGCTAAGGCTACACAGAGACCCTATCTCAGGAAGAAGTTGAAGGCAAAGACAAAGGCGACAACAAAGAAGAGGAGGAAGAGGAAGACGAAGAAGAATCATCTCCAGGCTATACTAAAAACCAAGATATAATCTAATAATCTAATTCACAATGTAGGCCTCATTATACATTTGCATAACAAAAGAGTAGAAAAAATATATGTAAGAAACTCTGCCAGGTAAAGTTGCGGGGGCGAGAACAGAGTGGGATCGAGCTACTCCACCCTTTGATAAGATTCGGAATCTCAAACCCTGTCAAACAACAGGGTTTGAGATAAACAATGTTTGGCACCACAGCAGCTCTGCCCAAAGTAGGACAAGGCTGGGGTCTCTTGACAAGCCCAGGTCACAAAGATGCTCAAGAGAAGTATCACCACTCGGGGGTACAAAAAAAAAAAAAAAAAAAAAAAAAAGAGAAGTATCACCACTGAAAGCCTTCCAGAACCAAGCCTAGCCTGCTGGAGTCCTCTCCGGCATTTCCTCCTCCTAGGGGTGACCACTCACTAGTTTCTAGCTTCAAGAGAACAATTATTTCCCCAGGAGGAGACAGTAGCATGACTTACCAATCCACAGTTTGGGGGAAGTCTCCTGACCAAATGTTAGAAGTACTCCAAAGGGTTTTCTTCAGAAACATCAGCAGGGGACATCCCAGTTCTGACCAAAATACAGGAGGAAAGTGGTGGGTGTGTCTGTGTGTGTGTGTGTGTGTGTGTGTGTGTGTGTGTGTGTAAGGCAAGAGGGGGAGAAAATGTCACATTCCAACCCTGGCTTACTTTCCTCCCTTTTGGATACAATCAAAGTTGACCCATCCATTGGCCCCTGCTTGTAGCTGAACCTTTTCCAAGTTCAGGTTCTCTAGGGAATAAAACTCAGCATTCTGGGTCACCAGTCACACTCCCCAGGTTTAGCTCTCCCAGCCCGTCTGTGTATCCTGCCCACTGAGTATCTCAGGCTGGAGGAGTCATCTACTTAGCAGGCTGGGCTCATACTTAACTATCTTACCCTTTCTTTTCCTCCCTGATGGCAGAGCTCATGGTGAAGAGTAACTCAGGAAGAAAAGAACACTCAAGCAAGCTGTTTGCACTTCACACCAGATGCCCCCACAAGAGCCCTCACTTTAAAACTTAGTCATCATAAAATAAAGCCCTGCCATCGGGAACTTTTCCTGCTTCCTTTGACCTAGTCTAGTAAGGACAGCATTCTTGCACCCTCACAAAATCCAAAGGGGTAATAGCTGTGCAACAGTAATCCCTTCATGTATATATAACGTAGCTATTAACTCCATTGATCCTCATGGCATACAGAGGACAAGTATTATTACTTCTGTTTTATAGCAGAAAAGACTGAGCTACTGGCCTAAGGTCACAAGACAGAGAAAGAAACACAGCCAGAACTTCGGATGAGGTGGCCATCCTCATTTGCACTAAATCACTCCCCTCCCCCAGGCCTACCTCGATTTCAAAGTTGTACTGTGCAGTGCTTTCTCACCCACCGCACTCCCTAAATGTCATTTCCCTAGGACACACTGCCCTGCCGAGCAAATGCACCTCCTCAGGCTTCCTTTGAACCATGGCTGCTTGCTCAGGATGATCCTGTCCCAATCCTTTCTGCAGCAGTGTGCGCTAGAATTAATATAGGAAATTGGGGGAGAGAGAAGGAAGAAGGGAAGAGGTTGGAAGGAAGCTCTCTCCATAGGTCTAACAGCGGCAGCCACTGATCCAGAGGAAACAGTACACAAAACAGGAATGTGGGTGTGGCTAACAAGCTAAGATAGGAACCAAAAGGAAACAAGTGTGAAAGGATGGTTGAAGGAGAAACATTAGTAGAATTAGAAGAATTCAAAGGAGAGCCGGGCAGTGGTGGCGCACGCCTTTAATCCCAGCACTTGGGAGGCAGAGGCAGGTGGATTTCTGAGTTCGAGGCCAGCCTGGTCTACAGAGTGAGTTTCAGGAAAGCCAGGGCTATACAGAGAAACCCTGTCTCGAAAAAACAAAAAAAAAAAAAAAAAATTCAAAGGAGAAGTGAAAAGACCCTAGTGGAGGGATCTATTTTAATAACAAGACAGCTGCTGCTGAAACAGTAGATAATTCTTAACGCCTCATACCTGACAGGCTGGAACTCCAGGAATGGGAGTCAGAGGACTGTGGTTCCATCCCCAGCTTCTTCCCTCTTGTAAACTAGAAAGGTCATTTCCTCCTCTCCTCTCTCCCTCTCTTTCTCTCCTCATTTCCTTATCTATCTGTACAATGAAGAGAAGTAGACTAACCTATTGTCTAGGCCACTCCAAGGGTTTACAGTTATAACGAGAAACAAGGGATCCATCTCTCCATCTTGGGGAAGGAGTCTTATGTTTGCTCTCCAAAAAGGTATCAAAACGAACTGCCTTTAGAAGACAGCAATACTGACTGTAATGGTGTATTTCCTTTACCTCTCTAAAATACGAACCTTGAAGGGAAACAGACTCATATGGAACACATTCCAACAAAAACAACAGTACTGTATGACACTCAAAAATCAGACATAGACATAGCACACCCAAGTCCCTGGGTTTGGTCCTCAGCTCCGAAGGGTGGTGACGGGGAAACGAGACAGATAAATATACAGGTGCTGACACACACTGACCAAGGGAACAAACCAGCCAACCTCACACTCAACCTCATACAAACACACCTCGAGACAGTCATGTCCCAGCATGTGAGCCTGGTTGTTTCTCAGGAAAAGGAGTCGACAAAGAAACAAAATCTCTCATTCCGGGCAAGGGGGAGGGCAGGGTTCTGGCTCTAAGGGGATCCAGGCAACCAATAGACCTACTCTTCCCCCAGGGAATCCTCACTCAGTCAACAACCGTAATTAACGACTCCTCGCTAGCTATTCAAGAAAGGAATTCTGAATCTGAAAATGTTTAGAGAATTCATTTCTTCTTCAGACGCTGAATCACAGCATTAATCCCAGAAGTTCTACAACGTAACAAGAGGGAGAGACCCTTCTACGAAAGTCAGGAAAAGAAACCTTCCCTACCCTCCACCCCACTCCACCCACTACATTTCCTTCTAGAACATTTGAGCCAAGGGAGTTCGGGTGAGAGGTTCAAGGTTTCTGAGACATACAAGGATTGTCGGAAGGGCAGGATAGACCTTCCCAGGCGCATACTATGAAGAGGAATGGCTAGCGAAATAGTTGGGTGTGGGAAGGGTCCTCGGGTCGTTAGGGAGACCCAGAACAATGAACCTTCCTCCGGTTATTTTTGGTGCTTCCGCAGAGAGGGTACTCCCGGCACTGAGTGGGAGATAGTCACAGATCACTGGCTTGGGGGAAGGGAGCCAGCCAGTCTCCAGGTGGGGGAGGGGAATGGAGAGTGACCAGACCCGGCGCGAAAAGTGGACTCTTAGGGCGAGGCAGGCAGGGAAGCAGGTTTCTGGACTCCTCCCTTCCCATCTGTGCGTGGGGATCACCCTCTTCCAACCTCTCGCCGGACCCACCTACTCCTCCAAAAACTCTGGGAACTTACCCAGGATCATAGACGTGAAGAGAAACAACAGTTTCCTCCCAGCTTTCTCCTCGGTACCCATTATAGTTACAATCCAGACGCGACCGGAGCCGCAACTCCGACGGAAGAGTTCGCGATCCACTGCCCTGGACTGGACTCGAGCAGCCAGGTTAAGCCCGGCCCGCCTTTCTCTCCACGCCCGGTGGGCGGCGCCCGGCTGCCCTGCGTTCCGATTGGTGAAAAGAGAGGGAGCTCCGAAGAGTGACTCACCGTACGCAGGTGCAACCCCGAACTTTCCTCCCTCTTGAGTCCGATTGGTGGCTTTCACTTCTAGAGACCTCTGGTTGGCCCAGGAGACTGTCACTTAAAGAAACCAAGGCCTCCTCTTCGACAGGTAAGGGCATCCGCATTGGACAGCAAGGCACACAGATAGAGCTTTTCTGACTGCTGGGCTGTTGATGGTTATCTCTAAAGAGGAGGTGGGTAAGGTCACTGCCTGTGAAATGCAGGAATGCACTTGGTTGGTTTCTCTTCCATTACTTTTAAATTGCTTGATGCTGCAGAATTTTGGTCCCCTCCCCCTTGGTAAGTGAAAAACATATTAATATGGGAAGGTGTAGGGTAAGTGAAAAACACATATTAATATGAGAAGGTGTAGGGAAAGGGTTGAGACAAGAGAGACATCTTGACTACCCTAAACTGGGTTGCTCTCAAAAAGAACCTAAATAGACAGACACAGGAAACGTCCAGATAATAAAAGCTGACCTAACACTTCCTGGGAGGAGTGGGAATATGCTTTTATACATACACATACGATCTATGTCAGTAGCTCCTTTGCTGGGCCTTACATTTAGTTAGCTTTTGTTTTCTAGACCAAGGCTGACCATGTCGCTGCTGAGGCTGGCCTCAAACTGTGGATCTTCCTATAAACATGGCTATCCCAAGAGGTAGGTAGGTACAGGAAGATTGGGGGGTTCAAGGCCAGTCTTATGTATCTAGTAAGTTGTAGACCAGCCTGGGATTCTTGAGACACTGTCTCAGAAGAAGAAGAAAGGAGAAGGAAAAGGGAGAGTAGGAAGGGGGAAAAAAAAAAAACAACCTAGTGTTTTATGCTTGTAATCCCAACACTTTAAAAAACAGGGGCAGGACGATTAGGAGTTTAAGGCTATCCTTGACAAGGTAGCAAATCCGAGAATAGCCTAAGTTACAAGAGATCCACCTCATTTCAAAAATAAAATAGGCTGGAGAGATAGCTTAGCCGTTAAGAGTGCGTGCTACACTGAACTTGGTAGCACATGCTTTTAATCCTGGCACTGGGGACGCAAAAGCAGGTGGAGCTTTGTGAATTCAAGGCCCGCTTGATCTACATTGTGAGTTCCAGGGCAGCCAGAACTGTTGTGTGAGATCTCAAAAAAAAAAAAAAACTACCACCAACAACAGTAAGTCTGCCAAGCATCCGCTGGATGAGATTGGAAAGTACAAATAAATTAAAACAACAATTCGGACTTCAAGGTTAGCAGTTATAAACAGAACAGTATGTAACCAAGAAAGAAACTTTGTACTATTAAACTGAAACAAATATTTGGGCATCTGCCAAGGGCAAACTTGTTATTCACCCTCAAAGAAACTTGAAGTCCTAAAGTGAGACTTATATACAGTTTTGGGGTTTATTTGGAATGATCTCGCTTTAGCGTAGGCTGGTCTGCAACTCCCAGATAGCCCAAAGTATCCTTGAACTCAATGATGTCTCAGCCTCCCTGAATACCAAGATATAGTGTGAACCATTCACTATACCTGTTGGGTTCAGGATGGAAGCTGAGAAAACTCACTTCAGAAACAGAAACTTCAAAACCAAAGCTTTATTTTCTGAGCGATCAGGAGGTGACCAGTTTGGGATGAGAACCACGTCCCCAAAGAAGCTGTATTGCATTTTTAAAGGGTAAAACTGCAAAAGGAGGAGGGCTTGGGTGAGCTGCAGGGCCTTCCAAGCATATTTTGACATTAAAGGTTAAGCAGGGCAGTGTTTGTTGAAGACTGGGCTTCCTCCAGGACACCTGGCTTGAAGGCCTTTAATTTATCCTTTTAGACAGTCGGTCCAGAACCCAAGGCTCTCAATTCATCGTCCTAGACATTTGGTCTGGAGCTCAAGATGATAAGGGAATAAAGGAACTGGTCAGCTGCATGCATTTAATGAGGGCTTGACAGGCTTTGGTTATATATTTTTACAACTTAGGCACCTTGGTTAAGATAACAGCAAGTTTTACATTCTTTTACCAGTTTAACAGGCAATTAAGTGAACATTTGGAGGGACAGGTTAGGAGTGTCCCCCAGCCTGGGAATGTGAACCTAGCTTGACCCTCTTAACAAAATGTAAGAGCAAAAATGGGAAAATTGCCTCCGAGACAGGCTGGGTTCAGGAGGCTCTCTTCTTACATACCTAATAAATACGTGCAAATGTTTTTTAATTCCCAACCACTGTGCTCCCCCATTACACAAAATGTTACATTATTATTTTCCCCGATAACCTTTCCATTAAAAGAAAAAAAAAGATTTTAGGAGCCAGAATGATGGCTCAGAGATTAAAGAGTGTGCACCATTCTTGCAGAAGACCCACTGAAATTTTAGCCATATTGTTTTTTGTTTTTCTGTTTTGTTTTGGGGGTTTGGTTAGTTGGGTTTTTTTGTTTATTTGGTTGGTTTTTTTTCTTTAAGATTTATTTATTTTTATGTATATTAGTACACTGTAGCTGTCTTCAGACACACCAGAAGAGGGCACTGGATCCCATTACAAACAGTTATGAGTCACCATGTGGTTGCTGGGAATTGAACTCAGGACCTCTGTAAGAGTAATCAGTGCTTTAACCACTGAGCGATCTCTCCAAACCCCCCCAACCCCCCCCCCCCCACCGCCATTGTTTTTTTTTTTTTTTTTTTTGTCCTTGTTTTTGTTGTTTGTTTGAAACAAGGTTTCTCAGTGTAACAGCCCTGGCTGCCCTGGAACTCTATTTGTAGACCAGGCTGGCCTCAAACTCACAGAGATCCACCTGTCTCTGCTATCATTTTATATATATATTATATATATATATATATATATTATACTTTTTATATCTTTTTTTTTTTTTTTTTTGGTTTTTCGAGACAGGGTTTCTCTGTGTAGCCCTGGCTGTCCTGGAACTCACTCTGTAGACCAGGCTGGCCTTGAACTCAGAAATCCGCCTGCCTCTGCCTCCCAAGTGCTGGGGTTAAAGGTGTGCGCCAGCACCGCCCGGCATAAATAAATTTTTTAAAAAAGAAAGAAAGAAAGCTAAGCAATCCAATAAGCAACACTCCTCCATGGCCTCTGCATCAATCTGTCTTCAGGTTTCTGCCTTGAATTCTTACCCTGGCTTCCCTGGTATGGACTACAAGCTGTAAGCTGAAATAAACCCCTGTCTCCTCAAGTTGCTCATGTTGGTCATGGTGTTTTATCACAGCAGCAGAAACCCTAACTAGGACACCTAGTCTGCTTTTATCATTGTTACAAAACCCTCGACATGGCCCACAGAGGTGTATTAAACCTGGAATTTTTGAGGATCCTCCAGAGGCATGATCAACTCAATTTTTGTAGGGTTGTTTTGGGTTTTTTTTTTTGTTGTTGTTGTTGTTTTGTTGACACCCCCCCCCCTCCTTGAATCTGGCAGTTTGCAATGGCAGAAATGCATGCAAAGCAAACAGTCACATCTCAGACCAGGATGCAGACACTGGGTGTGATCTCCTGTCACAAACCCTGCCTCTTTCTGTCTCTATCTCACTCTTTGTGTCTGTCTCCCCCCCACACTTCTTTGCGTGTGTGTGTTTGTGTGTGTGTGTGTGTGTGTGTGTGTGCTTGTGCTTGTATGTGTGTAGGTTTGCATGCCCACTAATGTACAGAGGCCAGAGGAAGATGGCGGATGGGTGTCCTGCTCTGCCTCGCTCTACCTTTTTGCCTTGAATCATGGTCTCTCACTGACCTTGCAGCTAGACAGTACCCAGCCCCAGGATCCTCATCCCCACACTGCACAGCACTGGAGTTACAGGCACAGACAATGGGTCCTGGCTTTTTAACGTGTATTCTAGGGACTTGAACAACTCAGATTCTCTGAGTGGTACCGTAATCTTTTATCTAGTCCTGGCTGGCCTGGCTCTGTATACTACTCTGGCCTCTAACTCCAGAGATCCACCTGCCTGTGGTTCTCAAGTCATCTGCCCAGTCCAAGGTCTCGATCTTTAAAAAAAAAAAAGGGCCTGGCAGTGGTGATGCACACCTTTAATCCCAGCACTTGGGAGGCAGAGGCAGGCGGATTTCTGAGTTCGAGGCCAGCCTGATCTACAGAGTGAGTTCCAGGACAGCCCGGGCTACACAGAGAAACCCTGTCTCGAAAAACCAAAAAAAAAAAAAAAAAAAAAAAAAAAAAAAGTTGTTTCTTCTTTGTGTATATGGTGTGTGAGTGCAGGTCCAGGCACCATCGTGGGCACGTAGCAATCAGAGGACAGCTATTAGAGTTCATTCTCTCCTTCCATCTTCACCTGGGCTCTGAGATGGCCCAGGGTGTAGGGCTTGTGCTTTACCTTACCTACAAGGCCCTAGGCTCGCTCGCTTCCTTCCTTCCTTCCTTTCTTCCTTCCTTCCTTGCTTTCTTCCTTCCTTCCTTTCTTTCTTTTTTTAAAGGCAAACAGACCGTGGTGGTGAATCCCTGTCTTGAAAACAAAACAAACCAAATACATAAATAAACAAACAATCTCACTATTTAACCCTGACTGGCCTGGCTCTGTAATCTAGTCTGGCCTCGAACTCAGAGATCCACCTGCCTCTGGTTCTCAAAAACTAAGATTAAAGGTGAATACTACCACACTCTGCTTAATTCTTTTGGTTTGGTTTGGTCTTTAAGACAAGGTTTCTCCTTGTAGCCCTGCCTGGCTGTTCTGGAACTCATTTTTTTATTTTTTTTTTTTTTGGTTTTTCGAGACAGGGTTTCTCTGTGTAGCCCAGGCTGGCCTCGAACTCACTCTGTAGACCAGGCTGGCCTCGAACTCAGAAATCCACGTGCCTTTGCTCCCCAAGTGCTGGGATTAAAGGCGTGTACCACCAATACCCTGTATGGAACTTGTCTGTCCATCTTCTGTGTCCAGTGCTGCATTGCCTTTCCCACTGTGGGACAACATACCCAACAAGAGCAATTTAAGGTAGGAAAGGTTTGTTTTGGCATGCAGTTGAGTCAGACTGGGGAAAAGGCCTGGTAGAGAGAGCAGCTCCAGATGCAGCCCGCAGGAGTGGAAGGCAACTGCTCCCATTGCCTCTGAAGTCGGAAACCAGAAAGAGATGAACGCTGATACTCAGTCTACCTTCTCCTGGTCCAGTCCTGGACCTCAGCCCAGGGGTCCACATTCAAGGACATCAATTAAGTCTCACAGATAGACCCAGAGTTATGGCTTCTAGATAATTTTAAGTTGACAATCAAGATTAACCTGTAGCCAGTCTTTACTACTTCGTAGATTCTTCTTTTTCCCACCTTTTGTTTCATCATGGGCTGTTTCTGGGATTGCAGGAATATCTGAATATCCCACGGTTGTAAAAGATGTCTTCCCCCAAAATTTATGGGTACATCGGCCACATAGGCTTTAACTTTTCCTTTTGGCCTTCCAGGCCCACTCGTTTAACCCATCGCACACTGCTTTATCTGAGAGAACTTTCCAAACTGGGTATAAACCTTTTCTAGTGGCTTTTCTTGTTCATCAAAGCCTTGCCTTTGATGCAGGGGAACAATAGCACCTAAGCCGTCCTATCACCTGCATCTCTCTATTTACAGAGGCCATAATTTTAATTTCTCCTTTGTCATCATCTACAATTTCTGGATGCCCAGTGAATCTTTGGGAAATTAATCCACTCCTTCCCAAGATCATCCCTACTGTCCCCAACTGCAAAGAACCATAAACCCCAGTAGTTTATTTTATAACCCTGATTTTTGGAGATAGAGTAAGATATTTACCTGTGGCCAAGTCTAGACCTGTGATGCCTGCAGTAGTCTGGAAACCTAGGCCTTCTTCAAACATTGCCCTTACAGATGCTTGTTCACAATTCTGTTGCAAATGACCGTATTTCACACAGTTAAAGCGCCAGGCATTTTGGGATCTGAGACCTTTAGCAGCTTGGTTATGTTCTTTGCAAATGACCCTATCTCTTGCAGTTGAAGCACCAGTCACTTTGATATCGGAGATCTCTAGCTATAGCTTGACCTATTATATTAGCATGGATGCTGTCCATACCTTTAATAGTCTAATAACATTTTTACAACCCGTATTCACATTTTCTTTTTTTTTTTCTTTCTTTCTTTCTTTTTTTTTTTTTTTTTTTTTTTTTTTTTTTTTTTTTTGAGACAGGGTTTCTCTGTGTAGCCCGGGCTGTCCTGGAACTCACTCTGTAGACCAGGCTGGCCTCGAACTCAGAGATCCGCCTGCCTCTGCCTCCCAAGTGCTGGGATTAAAGGCGTGCGCCACCACCGCCCGGCTCCCCCACATATTTTATTCGATTTCCTGACCCCCCAGTACCTGATACTGTCCCCGTTGTTTCGTCCCCCTTGTTTCCTCCCCGCTTCCTCCCAGGTCTTTCCTCCCTCCACTCCCCAGATCATCCTGTTCCCCCCTCAGTGCAGGACTGAAGCAGAAGATATGGTTTCATATGAGATGCACTCGCCTTATGTAAAACAAATTCTAAATAACTGTGCTACTCTAAATAGAATTATTCCTCCCAAGACTGGAAGGGATTGATAACAGCTGTACTAGAGGCTGGTCTGCAGTTGTAATGGTTAATGTGGTGAATAAAAGAAGCCTAGAATATTTAACAGCGAAATTGAACAAGGAGGATGAATATAGTAAAAGACCAGTTGCCTGGTGAAGGGTGGTGCTCTGATACACAAGAACAGAGTCGATTTGATGACGCTACTCTAGAACAATGTTGACTAGTGGCTTTGAGAGCTTGGGACAAAGTTAAGGACCCTAGGGGGAAATTCATTTACAAAGATTATAAAAAAGGCTCTGGAGAAGCTGCCACTTATTTATTTATTTATTTTTTATTTCAAAGATTAGTGTCAGCTGTGGACAAAGCCATTCTGGACACAAGGAGATATTGATAGAAATATTGGCATATGAAAATGTGAATACGGGCTGGGCGATGGTGGCACACGCCTTTAATCCCAGCACTTGGGAGGCAGAGGCAGGCGGATTTCTGAGTTCGAGGTTAGTCTGGTCTACATAGTGAGTTCCAGGACAGCCAGGGCTACACAGAGAAACCCTGTCTCGAAAAACCAAAAAAAAAAAAAAAAAAAAAAAATATGTGGGGGGGCATGAGGAAATGGGGATAACCACTGGAGGGTCCCAGATGACAGGGAAACAAGAGGCTCCCAGGACCCAATGGGGATGATTTTAGCAGAGAAGGGGAGATAGAACCTATAGAGACCACCTCTAGTAGTTAGAAATGGCCCCTAGTCGAGGAATGGGCCACAAACCATCTCCAAGTTTTTAACCCAGAAATATTCCTGTTCAAAGGAAGAACAGGAACAAAAAATGGAGAACAGACTGAAGGAAGGGCCATCCGGAGACTGCCCCACTTGGGGATCCATCTTGCCTGCCAACAACAAACCCCACACTGTTGCTGTTGCCAAGAGGCCCTTGCTGGTGTGGCTGCTCCTTGGGAGGTTCAGCCAGCACCCACCAATGCAGATATGGATGCTTGGAGCCAACCGTCAGACTAAACTCAGGGACCCCGGTGGGGGAGATGGCAGAAGGACTGGAAGAGCTGAGGAGGATTGCAACCCCATAGGAAGAATGTCTGTTGGCCAGACCACGCAGTGCTCCCAGGGGACTAGACCACCAACCAGGAGTGTACAGGGAGGGAGGGATGGCTCCAGATACATAGGTAGCAGAGGATGGCCTTGGTCCTGTGGAGGTTTGATGCCCCAGCATAGGGGGATGCTGGAGTGGTGGGGCTGGAGAGGATGGGTGGGTGGGGGGAGAACACTCATAGAGGCAAAGGGGAGAGAGGAGAGGGAGGATGTAGGAGGGGGACCTTGTGGAGGGGTAACTGGGAAGTGGGATATCATTTGAGATGTAAACGAATGGAATGATAAGAAAGAAGAAAGAAAAGAAGAAGAAAGAAAGAAAGAAAGAAAGAAAGAAAGAAAAAAAAAGAAAGTCTATCTTCTTTAGATTTGTCATTCCTCTAGGATGCCATCCTGTCTGGTCATAACTGTGTTCCACACCATTAGCAGGCCTGTGCTGTATGACCACTGGGAAAGCAGACAGTGCTCTAGTAACCCCAAGCTACCCCTCCTCCATAATTCTGGCTTCACAGTGATTAGCTATTTCTTTTAAAATGGCTGCTTCATCAAATTACCCTCCCAGCTTTTCTCTGACTCACCTGCCCTCCAGCAAATTTCTTTCCCCTCTTTCCTCCTGCAGGAAACTCCTGCTCTCTTGCTCCGTTTCCAGGACTGAGCCTTTTTGTTCCCTCTTCCCTGGTGTTCCTCACTTCCCAAGTGCTAACACCTCCACCCACAACCTCTCCATTTTCACCACCATCTCTGCAATCCTCTCAGAAAAGAGAGTAGAGAGACCCCCTTTTGTTGTCCCATTTCAGCCATTTTTGTTTCTCCATTTCCACTTGCAATTTTTCTACTGCTCAGTCATTCTTCCAACCTTTTTCTGAAACAGAATAGAGGAGTAGAAGGAGGAAGAGGAGGAGGAGGAAGAGGAGGAGGAGGAGGAGGAGAAAGAGAAAATCCTCTCTGGGAATAAGGTGGTGGAGGGGATATCCTAGAAGTAGCAGCTGAGATAATTTTTTTTTTTTTTTCTGGTATCCATTCCTTTGTCCCCTGACATTCTTTCTACATCATTTGAAATCAGATTTCCTATTTGTATCCTTAACTTTCAAGGTCCACATTGAGGTAACACTTGTAGCCAGTCTTTGCTACTTTGTGGGTTGTCTTTCCCCCCTATATCCCCCTGGTTTTACTTCCTATCACTAGATAGGAGACAAAAAAGGGTAAAGGGGGAGGGAGGGAGGGAGGGAGAGGGAGGGAGGGAGGGAGGAAAGGGGGGGAGAGAGAGAGAGAGAGAGAGAGATCCTTGAATCAAATTTCTTTTAGCCGGTCTTTGCTACTTTGTGGGTTCTTCTTTTTCCCACCGTTTATCTCTCATCCCCAGTTCTACCCATCACTAGATAGAGAAAGAAAGAAAGATGAGAGAGAGAGAGAGAGAGAGAGAGAGAGAGAGAGAGATCCCTAAATCTAATGTCTTATTTCTTCTTTGAGCACAACCACTAACAAATCACAACCAACCTCCCTGAATAACTGCCAACCACCAACCATGCCTATCGGGGCCCTAGCATTTATACACCCTCTGAAAAGTTGCCAAGAATTCCAAATGTCACACAATCGCAGAAACTATCTACATCTGGCAAAACCATGCCTCTGCTAGAGCATGGGGCAAATCATAGTCAGCTGCTACAAAGAAGCCCCATGTGCTCACACCTGGAATTAAACAAAAACATATTCTTATAATATTTCTGTGGGGTTTTGTTTTGTTTTAAAGAAACCAGAATTCTCACTACACTATCATTACCACCCTTCTTAAAATAGGAATTCTTTAGGTACCCCTATGTCTGCGTTGAGGCTAGCCTTAGAACCCATTATCCTCCTGCCTCAGCCTTCCCACTGCTACAATTAAAGGTGTGTGCCACTATACCTGACAACATACCATCTTTTTTTGTTGTTGTTTTTTCGAGACAGGGTTTCTCTGTGTAGCCCTGGCTGTCCTGGAACTCACTCTGTAGACTAGGCTGGCCTCAAACTCAGAAATCCTCCTGCCTCTGCCTCCCAGGTGCTGGGATTAAAGTCGTGCGTCACCACCGCCTGGCTGAGTTAAAGTCACCCCCCACAAGGACAGCGGATTCTCAGTGTGTAGGACGCCTTAGGTTTTGTTTTTCTTTTCAAGATAAGGTTTCTCTGTGTAGCTCCGGCTGTCCAGAGACTCTATCTATAGATCAGGCTGACCTTGAACTCAGAGATCTGCCTGCCTCTGCCCACAAGTGTGCCTTGACAAGCAGCTTTGTTGTTGTTGTTGTTTTTAGTTTTTGTGATTGTTGTTTTTCCAGACAGGGTAGCCTTGGTTGTCCTGGAACTCACTCTGTAGACCAGGCTGTCCTTGGATTAAGGATCCACTTGTCTCTGCCTCCAGAATGCTTTAAACAGCATTTTTACTATGTAGCCTAGGCTAGCCTCAAACTCCTGGTCTTTTTTTTCTCAACCTCTGGTATGCTGGCTGCTTCTTCCAATGATACCTCTATCTCTGCATTTACCTTACATTTATTATTTACACTTGTATACATTTACGAAAATCCATATGTTCTATGTGACAGGTGCTTCATGGGTAAAAATTCTCACAGAAATCCACAGAGAAAAATCTGCTTTAATTGAAGCTGGCCTTGAACTCAGGGCAATCTTCTGCCTTGTGGTAACTACCCAGTTACAGTAAGCCAGACCTAGAGCCCAACATTTCCTTCCCACAATAAACTACTACCACTCCTTAATGGTATTTCTAACGTTCTCTCCCTTTGAAATTACTATGCTCATTTACTGAATAGATGTCATGTTTAATTTATGTTTCATGGTTAGTTTATAACAATGAAACAACAATCCCTCTCTTTAAAGAGCTAAGCCTAAAGTAAGTGACCATGTGGTAAGGGTTACAGGTCTATGCTGGAGCCACACTGCTTTGCGTTTGCATCCTTCATGGAATCCAGTTATACATATTCATCTGCTAATTTTTCATCTTTCCCATGTTAACAAAACAAAACTCTTGAGGAGAGCAGCAGGACTCCTGCCAAATACCTCCTCCTAATTCTTAGGAAGTGCAGAGGGTTTGAAGGGTTGGACGCTTCCCAGGCAGGAGAGAGGATGAGTGAAGGCCACAGTCAGAAATTCTGTAGTGTGTCTGGGTCACCGAGGACATCAGGGTGGCGGGAGCAAGCCCTGGCAGGATGGTTTTGGTAAGACAGGGTGAAGCCAAATCTCAACCGCAGATTTCTCGGAGTCAGGATGAGACATGTTCCAGCCATTAGGCAACAGAGACCGGCTGTAAATTATCAACTCGCTGACTGATAACAAATGTTACTTCAAGGTTAGGCGGGCAGCCATACTTCAGAAAGGCTGAAATTAGAAGATTCTGAAGGTCAGAAGATTAGCAGGGCTCAACACCTACCGAGAGAGAACTTAGTTGGAGGTAAAGAAAGGTTCTTGCCTTTAAGACACCCAGTTAGGAGAGATATTTGATCAACAGCAACAATAACAATGTAGTGTGATGGATATGATTCAAACACTCGGTAAAAACACCAGCTAAACCTGACCAAAAGCAGAACGAAAGTGTGTGTGGGCGTCCACTTTAATAGGAAAAGGAAAGCAGAAAATTCCAAGGGAGCCATGTATAGCTGACTAGCCCTGGTGTTCTGTATGATAGCTATGAGGAAAGGGAAAGAACATTTTATAGGGTGGGGTAATGGATTGGAACAGCCTATCAGGATTATGAACCAACTACTTAATGAGGAAGAAGGAATTTTCTCTCAATGACCTACTATGTAGAGGACATTGGCAGTTTACTTCTAAAATTCTCTTTAAACCTCAGCCTTAAAGCCACAGGAAACCAAGGAGTGATGTTGGCAGACCAGGAGGGCAGCTAGAAACTAATTCATGATGATTGAAGATAGAAAGGTGTTGCCTAGAAACCAAGTATGCTGGCACATCCTGTAATCTCAGGCAAATGGAGAAGGCGCAGGCATCTGAGACCAGCCTGAGCTATGTGGTGAGATTTTAGAGGAAAAAAAAAAAAAACCTGAGGTATAAGAGTCTGACATAGGCCGGGCAGTGGTGGCACAAGCCTTTAATCCCAGCACTTGGGAGGCAGAGTCGGGCGGATTTCTGAGTTCGAGGCCAGCCTGGTCTACCGAGCGAGTTCCAGGACAGCCAGGGCTACACAGAGAAACCCTGTCTCGAAAAACCTAAAAAAAAAAGAGCCTGACATAGGAGGATGAGTTTGAGGCTAAAAGGAGAGTATAGAGTGTAAATGGAACAAACCAAGAAGAGGCACCCGGAAAAGGCTTTGATGTTTCCCTGTTAGTCTTCATTTAGGGGAGTGGCTGCAAACCAACATACTCACTGCAGAGGAATGAAGACACAGCGGACCGTCAGTGTCTGTAATCCCAGCACTGAGAGCGGTCTGAAGCAGGAGAGGCACGGGTAAAATGTAGTGTGGCTTTTTGTTGTTGTTGTTTTGTTTTTTGTTTCTGTTTGTTTGTTTTTGGTTTTTCGAGACAGGGTTCCTCTGTGTAGCCCTGGCTGTCCTGGAACTCACTCTGTAGACCAGGCTGGCCTCGAACTCAGAAATCCGACTGCCTCTGCCTCCCAAGTGCTGGTTGTTTTGTTTTTTTAAGATTTATTTGTTAAGAAAAAAAATTTATTTATTTACTTACTTATTATGTGTACAGCATCCTGCCAGCAGGCCAGAAGAGGACACCAGATCTCATTACAGATGGTTGTGAGCCACCATGTGGTTGCTGGGAATTGAACTCAGGACCTCTGGAAGAGCAGCTAGTGCTCTTAACCGCTGAGCCATCTCTCCAGCCTAAAATGTAGTTGTCGATAGAGTGCTTGTCTGGTGTGCATGAAGTCCTAGTTCCAATCCTCAGTAACATAAAACAAACAAACAAAAACAGGACATGCTCACCAGGCGGTGGTGGCGCACGCCTTTAATCCGGCACTTGGGAGGCAGAGGCAGGCGGATTTCTGAGTTCGAGGCCAGTCTGGTCTACAGTGAGTTCCAGGACAGCCAGGGCTACACAGAGAAACCCTGTCTTGAAAAAACAAAAAACAAAACAAAAAAACAAAAACAGGACATGCTGACTCACATTTGGAATCCCAGTATTTGGAACAGAACACAGAATGATTACTGTGAGCTGGAGGCCAGCCAAGACTACAAAGCAAGACCTCCACCTCTGCCCCTAAAACTTTCTTTTAAAAGGGGAATTAATTTTATTTTAATTAATTCTTTAAAAAAAAAAAAAGATTTATTTATTTTATGAATGTGAGTACACAGTTGCTGTAATCAGACACACCAGAAGAGGGCATCAGATCCTATTACAGATGGTTGTGAGCCACCATGTGGTTACTGGGAATTGAACTTAGGACCTCTGGAAGAGCAGTCAGTGCTCTTAACCACTGAGCCATCTCTCTAGCCCTTAATTAATTCTTTTAAAATTATTATTTCTTTATGTGTGTAAGTGTTTCTATCTGTACACCATGTATGTGTCTCATGTCTGGGGAGGTCAGAAGAGGGCATCAGATGCCCTGGAGCTGGAGTTACTAACAGATGTGATGGGCCATGTAGGTGCTGGGAATTGAACCAGGTCTGCTGTAAGAAATGTTCTTGACCATTAAGCTATCTCTCCAACCCCCCAGGAAATGCTTTTGGAATTTTTTTTTCTCTCAGAACTTTATTAGGTGAAGTTTGGGGAAGATTTATTTTATGAATATGAGTAAACTGTTGCTGTCTTCAGACACACCAGAAGAGGGGATCAGATCCTGTTACAGATGGTTGTGAGCCACAATGTGGTTGCTGGGAACTGAACTCAAAACCTCTGGAAGAGCAGTCAGTGCTCTTAACTCTGACTCTCTCCAGCCCTGGAAATTATATTTATTTATGTGTGTGTGTAGGTCATAGGACACTTGCAAGAGTTGATTTTCTTCTTCCGCCCTGTGGGTTTTGGGAATTGAACTCAAGTTGTCTTAGGAGCAAGTACCTTATTGGCTGAATCAACTCACCTGTAATGCTTTATAAAACAGTCTTAGGGCTGGGTTCAATCTCTGGCACCACATAAAATGGCACACACTTGTAGCTTCAGCACTTAGAAAATGGAAACACAACTGTCAGGGGTTCAACTCAACTACATGAGACCCTATCTCCAAAAACTAAATTAAGTTAAAAAGTTTAAAGTGTATAGGGCCCTGTTCGGTTTGTCAAAAACAAAATCCTTCAATGAACTAAACTGTATTTTGTTGTCTCATGATTATAAAACCATAAAGAAATACTATGATCCATAATAAAGATGATGGGAGGGGTGTATAGACTCACAATGAGAGAGATTTCCCAATCTATTTCAGAGTCAGAGATTAGGTTTGGGGAGAAAAACTGACACCTGCCATTCACCAGACCCTGAGGTTAATGCCTCTCTTATCTGCAGACTCAGGCGCTGTGAGCAGGGCTCAGTAGCACCTGGAGAGGTGAGCAAACAAAAACTAAAGGCACCAGTATCTGGCTGAATTCCAGAAGCCCAGGAGAGGGTGGGCTGCATCAGAGACTGAAGCTGAGAACCAGGTGGGTGGGAGAAGTTACAGAATGTAGATGGTGAGGCAGATGATTCAGGGGGGCTGCTGGCCGCTGCCCAAAGCTGGAGACAGGAAAAGGAGATGGGGGGGGGGGGCAAAGAAAACAGGACCTGTCTGATAACATTATTTCAAATCCTTGAAAAATCAGAAAGTTGGATTCCTATCTGAGCCAGCCTGCTCTTCTAGCTAAAGGAATAAAATTTTAAACTTTTCATATCATTCTATGTGTGTGGGTGTTGTGTGTGTACCAGTGAATGTGTGACTGAGGAGACCAGAGGAGAGGATGAGGTCCCATGGAACTGGAGTAACAGATGGTCATAAGCTGACCTTATGACCTGTGGGTGCTGGGACTCAAACCCAGGTCTTCTGAAGAATGGACAATGCTCAGTACTCTCAATTGCTGAACGATCTCTCCAGCCTCAAGGAATACTTTCTTATGTGGTTTATAAAAATACATACTATTTATTTTTGTGTGTGTGTTATATATGGGCATATGCCATATATGTGAAGTCAGCCTGTATGTAGGCATGACTTTTTTAACCTACTTTTTTTTTTTTGGTTTTTTGAGACAGGGTTTCTCTGTGTAGTCCTGGCTGTCCTGGAACTCACTCTGTAGACCAGGCTGGCCTCGAACTCAGAAATCCACCTGCCTCTGCCTCCCAAGTGCTGGGATTAAAGGCGTGCGCCACCACTACCCGGTGTAACCTACTTTTAATAAGGTTCAACCTCTCCTCTAGCCCACCACCCAGCAGAGGTAGTGGAAGAGAAAAGTTATTAGGATATGGGGCAGTGGACCTGTTCAGCATTAGTTCTTTGGGGCTGAGCTCGATCTTCTTGGGTAGCAGTTCAGTCCAGTAGCAAACTAAATATGAATCAGCAGCTGCAGACCAGCCCTCTAGACACCAGGCATGAGCCCACAGCTACAGTCCAGTTCTTTCAGCAAGCAGATGCCAGACAGCTGTAGTTCAATCCTGAAGAAACCCCAGGCTCCCCAACTGGCCTTGGGCAAGGCTGCAGAAGGGGCAAGCTGCACCTGAGTGAGTTTCTCTCAATGTCAGTTATCACAAGTTGAGCTCAACAACGCTATGTAAGGAGAACCAATACATGTGTGTCTTAGGGAAGAATAGCAAGACAGAGCAAACCAAGGCTCAGTACTCGTCTCCCACTGTCTGTGGGGTCAGATTTATGCTCCTTTATCAAGCGTCCTTTCAAGTGTTTGCCTTAGCCAAACATTCTTTCACCTCTGTTTACTTCAGGAAAAGTCTTTCATGTGTTTGCTTTAGCAAGACATCCTTTTACCTGTGCGCTCCAGCAAAACATTTGACATAACTTTCCAAAGAACTAGTAGTTTCCACTTCACCTGTAGAGTTAGTCTGTCTTTCCACCTTGTAGGTCCTAAGTATTGGACTCAGGCCATAAAGCTCGAAAACATGTGTCTTTAGTTATTGGCCCATCTCACCAACCCATATGTGGGTTTGTTTCTTTTCTGATTCAGTTTTTTTCTTTTCAGATAGTGCCTAACAATGTAGCCCTGGCTGGCCTAGAACTCACCATGTAGATCAAGCAGGCCTCAAACTTAACATAGATTCAACTGCTTCTGCCTCCCACTGCTGTAATTAAAGGTGTGGGCCATCAAGCACAGTAGGCTTTTTTCTTCCTTTTGATACAGGGGTTTTGCTATGTTGCCATGGCTGCATAGAACTTATCCAGTACCCAGGCCATCCCAGAATTCACAATGTAGCCCAGGCCAGATTAGAATGCTGCCACTGCCTCTGCTCAAGGGGATCTCAAGGGCTCAGGCTCAGGCAGATCAGCCAAAGAGTTACAGCTTTCCAAGGGGAAGGTGGTGAGAGCAGTGAGCATCTGGGCCCAAGGAGCAGGAAGTAGCTGCTGTCAGGCAGGCTAGCACACCCAGCTCCTTGGGTCAAGTCGAAGTCCAGAGACAAAAGGTTTGGGAGAGAACGCTCTTCCCTGGAGTGTTACAGTTTAATAAGACAGGCACTCTCAGCAGATCTCTGGCAAAATAACTCTTGTACTTTACTCCTTGTGGATAGGATCTAATAAACATTTGGGGTGGGGTGGGATCGGATCTACAGGCAGATGCTGTCCTTTGGCTTGGTGTGAGACGTTCCGGATGCCTCATCTGCATTTGGAAGGACTGATTGTCTCAGTCCTCTCAATGGGGTATCGTGGTCATGTGTTCCAGTGCAGGCACCTAAATCCTGAATCCACAAAACCTCACCAGATTTTCTGGCTGGTGGCATGGTCCACTGCCCCACAACCTAGCTCCAAGATTTTTTAAAGGCTATTAGGTAATTATTTGATGTGCACCGTGCTGCAAACTGCTGTTCAAGTCAGGTTGCTGTTCAGCAGACTGCTTTAATTGGGTGGTAGGGAAGAGATGAATGGACAAAGGTCCTGAGATAAACAGCACTAGATTAATACTAACACCATTTTTTTTTGTCCACTTGACAAATTAAATGTGTCTAATACTTCATTAAATGTGCTTTTTATTTGAGTTTTTCATGTGCAAAGCACTACAGGGATTTGCCTAGCCCAGCATGGCGGCCATGAGAACCGTCACAAACCAGTAAGCCTTCTATCTAGCCCTCTTTCTCCAGCCATTCCTTATAGGCACCAGCATAGTTGCGAGCCCTGTGGAGAAAAAGAAATGTTGAGGAAAGGACAGTCCAGTAGACAGCCCCCATAAGTCCCCAGCTAGCAAGCGCTATGCTTGTCATACCCTGTGTATCCAAGACCTTGTGCCAGCTGTGTGGCCTGGAGACCTCGCCTGCCCATCTGACAGAAGAAAATAAGATTCCTGTCTTCTAGTTTGGGCTTCTCAGCACAGTACAAAGTCTGAAAAGCAGCTGGGTCCATGTTCAAGGCGATTTCCAGCTCTGACACTGACAGAGGACAAGACAGAAAACCAATGGCACACCGAGGTTCACAAGACGGGGCTGAAGGAACTGAATCTGGGCAGCAGTCTATCTGCAGAGATTGTCCCAACAACATATGGTGGCCACCCCCATCCCATATCATCCTCAAAGAGAAGAACAGCGTACCAGTGCATAGTTAGGCCAGCAAACGCTGCCACTTCCTGAGTCTTAAGCAGGCAATGGAGATAAAGTGGATTAAAGCATCCAGCCTCAGGGAGGTCAGCATTCAGACGGAGATCTGCCCCTCTGGCCACCTGCTATCCCTTCAAACTGGATAAGCTAGTTCCGCTGCCAGGATCTATCTCCATTCAGCCTTTCTCTGGGGAACCTGAGGGCTGGCTTGAGTAAATATAAGGCCCTATGTCTACCGGCACTGCCCCCACTGCGTACTAAATGAGGCTCCTTTAGTTAAGACCATCATGGACTGTTCCTCTGCCAACAAGGGAAATCTTATACCAGGGATGTTGAGTGCCCAGGAATGGTACCAGTTGCTGCCTCCTCCCGAGATCGAACATCGAAGAGCCTGGCCCTGCCTGAGGCTAGGAGTAACCGGAGTTCAGAGAAGGAGACTGTAGGCACTGGGAAAGAGGACATAAAAGACTTGAGGGCCAGGGGACCACAAGACACATGTGGCCTCTGCACGCCCCTCCCTGTCAGCTTCCCAGCCCAGTGTAGCTGTTTGAGAACCGCAGCCACAGCTCAAGCAGGTCTCTCCACAAACAGCCCTACCCAGGGGACCAGCAGACGCCCCACACTCACATCCCCGGGGCTTCTCAAGGTACCTCCAGCCATGGTTCCAGCAGCAGCACTTGTGTGACTCTGATGCAGAGCTGCAACCTGAAACATCTCCCTCTCCCTCCCCAAGCCCGGAACCGGAAGCAAGGGCATGGCCCCTGGAGTACACACACACACACACACACACACACACACACACACACACATACAGAGTCCGATAGCACCTGTTGGTGATACCTGTAAACACTCACTCACAGTTGAAACCTTTATAGACTGCCCAGGTTAGGCTGGAAATTTCACCCAGGTTTGGCACAGGTACCAGGACTCTGGGTAATGAGTATAGAACAGGAGCACCCCACTCAAAGGTTGACCCAGCCCTTACTGGTCAAAGAGTAATATGCACTCTCCCTTCCCCCAGGGCCCCACAAAAGGAGGAAGACAGACAACCGTGGCTCTAAACAATTTTATCTTAAAAAAAAAAAAAAAAGGTAAAGAAATAAAAAACCATCCCTGGAGCAGGGACAGCTCTCGGTGAACCGCCCTGCTTATAGTTCCCCCTGGCTCTGGCTCGAGCCTTCTGTGGAGGTCTCAGCTGCTCACTGGCCCCTCTACTGTTCCTGGGATAGCAGCCAGCTAGTTAGCACTCTTCCCCACCTCTTGAGTAAGCCTGCTCCCCAGAGTAATCAGGTACATATCTTAACTTCTGCTCCAGAGAAAGGAAGAACCAGGGGAAGTACTGGGCCCACAGACCCTCTCCCAGGCACTCTAAGCAAGCACATGGCAAGCCCAAATTCAGTGTGTCCAGTGTCCACCAAGGAGACAGCACATGCAGTGTGCCAAAGGGGCACCAGGGCCTGGGGACTGCGTCGTGGGAGCAGGCGAGGCTGTCGGTGTTCATCCACACTGTGTTTCACACCACTCACTGCAGACTGCCACACCATAGGGCCTCAGTTCAAAAACACACTTGCCAAACTCCCCAGTCCCACGCCAGAAGTAGGCAGTGAAGGAGAGGGGCACGGGATTAGCCTGCTGCTCCTGGGCTGTCTGCAGTTCTTGGCCCAAAGGCCCTGAATCCCCAGAGTTAGTTGCTGTCATTCTTGATGACGACCTCTAGTCCATGGTGCCGTAACTGAGCTCGTAGTAGCAGGTTCTTGTTTTTAAGATCTTCCACCTGCACAGAAAGGAAGCAGTAGTGGAAATGATTAGGAAAAAAAATATTGACACTGCTAAGCCATGAACTCGGTCCCACAGCCACGGCTGAGGAGGACAGTGGGAAGTGTTTCCCAGGGCATACAAACTGAGTCAGTGGCTACAGGACTGCCAAGGGGCCGTCCTGGAATTAGTCTGACCTGTTGCCGAAGCACATCATTGTCCAGCTGCAATTGATCTAACCCCTGCAGCTCTTCAGACAACCGGTGGTTGCTCTGCCGCAGCTCCTGGATATAATCACAGGCTTTGGACAGGATTCCACCTTTACTCTGCAAGGCAAAGCCAACAAAGTGAGGGTGAAGGCTTCGAACACCTCGCTTGCCTTCCAAGAGCGTGCACATTCACACTTTGGGGCTGTTTCCCCTCAGAGTGGGGATTAAGCATCTCAGAGACTGTTATGAAGAGGGCTGCCATCATGGACGCTCTACTCCACACCATTTCTGGAAACAACGCCTTCTGAACTCTAGCCTTCTGCCCGTTACCAGGGTCTTGCCAGGACCTGGCCAGACTTGGTGCTCTCCATAGAGCAGTCTGGGATGATTTTGGACAGCTGTACAATCCAGTTGTTGATCTTGTCCCGGCGGCGGCGCTCCACTGTAGGGCAAAGTGAAGGACAGAGTGACTCAGCAGCCTTCCTCTCCTCACAGTACACTTCCCCAATCTACTTAGGTGTTCCTGCCTTCACACCTGGACACCACCTACCTTCGTTATGTTGAGCCCTCCGTTTCTCATCTCGAGTTGTCCTGGGAGCCTCTGACTTCCTGGTAATAAGAGTCCAGGGTGGCCAGACCAAGGAAAAGAAGCAAATAAAACCAAGACTGGTGTTTAGGGTGAGGAATTACGTAAGATTCAGCAGGCACTGAAACCACTCATAATAACAGATAAGGTCACTCACGGGGAATAAGGGTGGGTCCTGGGGGCAATTGATCGCTGGCTCCCTCCCTGCAATACTTCTTGTGGTGACATCATCACAAAGAATTGACCTGTGAAGATATGAGGTAGGTTTTATCAGAACCTGGGCCTAGGAACCTTACCTAGACCTTGGGACCCTTTTGAGAACATGCTCCCACCAGTTCGTAAAACAGCCCAGACTTTCTGTGTTCTGATCTTAATAATTATTAAGTCACATGGTAAAGCCCAGAGCCCCCAGCCACATCCCACAGCCTAGCCCTCAGGCTACTATCCTTATGTAACTGTCTCACCTGTGCTGGGTGGGGTTGCCTGCCCCAGTAGTGCCTCTGAGCCCTGGGTGGTGACGACAGCTGTTGTACTCCCAGATGTGGTACCCCCTGTCCCATCTCCCACTGCGGTGCTGGGGAAGTAAGTATAATGTGTCTCTGCAGCTGCTCCCTCCGTGTCAACGGCATCGTCACTGGTGAAAGCTCCCTGGATCACTGCCTGAGGGAGAGGAGAGCAGAGAGCGGCTCTGTCACCCTCAAGGTTCTGTTCCATAGCAGAAGGAAGGAGAAACACAGAAAGCCACATGGCCAAAGATAGCTATGAATGCAACCCAACGCACAACTAAAGTTACTTACTTAAAATATGAGGTGTTTTTTTTTTTTTTTTTTTAATTCAAGTGTGTATTTAAGATTTATCTTTATGTGAATGAGTATTTTCCTGAATGTATGTATATGTTCTATGCGTGTGTGTGGTGCCTACGGAGGTCAAAGGAGGACATTCGATCCCCTGAAACCAGACGGCTGCGAGCCACCATGCAGTTATTAGGAACTGAACTCAGGTCCTCTGTAAGAGCCAGAAGTGCTCTTAAGTGCTGAGCCACCTTTCCAGCTCCATGTTAGGCATGATCTTTGTAGATGACAGGGTAATGTTATCTTTTGTTGTGTTTTCCCCCCCCCCCCCCCCCGAGACAGGGTTTCTCTTGTGTATCCCTGGCTGTCCTGGAACTCACTCTGTAGACCAGGCTGGCCTCAAACTCAGAAATTGCCTGCCTCCCAAGTGCTGGGATTAAAGGCGCGGCTGGGTAATGTCATCTTAATTTAATTTAAGGGTAATGTCTCAATGACAAAAGGTTGAACACATCTGGACCCAGTGCTTTGGGCTAAAGTGGCCTGAGATGCACCCCACTGTCCCAAATTCCACTCCTCTTTCCTGTTGGCTCCCTAGTTATTGCTAAAAACTCTCTAGTCCTCTCACAATCTCTCCCCCGTACCTGGGTCATAGACTGTGTGGCAGGGTAGCCACTGATGGCGCCAGAGCCCTCCGTCTGGCCATCCAGCTGCCCCTCAGACACCTGGATCACCCTGTACATCACCTAGAAGAGGAGGAAGAAGAGGGGGAAGACAAGAGTAAGTGTCCAGAATCACAGGCCCTCTCAGAACAGCCTCTTGTATTTGTATATGTAAAGTCCCAGAGTCTTTCAGAGAAAGACTCAACAATTGTCCCTTTTTCCCCCCAGACCCCCTCTCCCGGAGGCTTTAGCACACCCAGCCCCACACCAATCTCCAAGCTTCCAATTAGCATCCCAATAGTACAGAGTTTCATCACCCAAGCCACAGCCCAAACACGTTCATGCCCCTCCCTTACTCCCAGCCCCTGGTGACATCTGCAGCCACCTGGCCCCCCCCTTACCTGGCCCCCATTCTCAGTTCGGAAGACGTACTTGACGTTGGGGTCAGGGAAAGTGGCAGCTGACTGGATGCTGGCGATAGCTACACTAGTTGGGTCCTCTCCAGTAGCCACTGCACCTAAATTAAGAGGCAAAGAAAGATCTAGAAGTTAACTGCCTTTCTCCCTGTTCTACTTGCATGGCATGGAAAAGACACACAGCATGTAGGAGATGGACCAGTCATCTGAAGAGGGAGGCGAGGATGAGCTCGTAAGTCTTGACTTTTAACAACATTCACCTTCCTGAATCTGCACTGTCCCCTCTTCAGTTTCAGCTGTTTTCTGCTGCCTATTTGTGGTGAAACAGAAACAAGAAACAAATGGAAGATGTGAGAAGTTCACTGACCTAGTAACATGGCTCCCAAACTCATTGGCATCCATAACAGATGTTAGGCTAGGTTAGACCATGACAGTATTACTGCTGGCTCGTGGTGGCACATTCCTTAATCTAGACAGGTAGGTAGATTTCTGTGAGTTGAGGCCAGCCTGGTCTACATAGTGAGTTCCAGGACAGGCAGGACTACATAGCCAAGACTATGTAGAGATTATTTTGTCTCAAAAAACAAAACACAATAAATCGCTTCCTCCTAAGTGCTGAGATTAAAGACATGCACCGCCACCACCCAGCATACCACCCTGGTAACAGTAAGTAGCACTACAGTTTTATAGATAGGGAAACTAAAACTAAATCTCATAGCTGTTAAGTGTTGGAGCTGGGAACCTGAACCCAGGTCTTCCCAAATCTAAAGCTTTAGTCATTCTGCATTCTCCCAGGCACCCCTCTCTTCCCAGACATTCCTCCTCACTTACCCCTTCATCTCTCTGTGAGGGGGCTCATCCGAGTCACTGTTTTTTTTCAGAGGACTTCGTAGCTCCTTCGGCAAAGGCCTGAATACTAAATCCTGGTGGAAACCATAGTTTACAGTGAGGCCAGGCAACTGAGCAGGCCTAGAACCTAGGCTCTAAGAAGACACAGTCAGGAAAATAAACCATCATTGCAAAGCGCAGTCAATGCCGGGCGGTGGTGGCACAGGCCTTTAATCCCAGCACTTGGGAGGCAGAGGCAGGTGGATTTCTGAGTTCGAGGCTAGCCTGGTCTACAGAGTGAGTTCCAGGACAGCCAGGACTACACAGAGAAACTCTTCATGGAACATGGTGGCTCACTCCTAGAATTCTAACAATCAGGGGAAAGAGACAGGAATGGTGCAAGTTTGAGACAGGACTTGGGTATATAGAATGAGACTTTACAGAGAAAAGGAACCAGGTGTGCTTGCCCATGCCTGTAAGACCAATACTTAGGAGGTAGAGGCAAAAGAATTAGGAGTTCAAGGCCACCTGAGGTGCAAAGGTAGTCTCACACTAGGCTGGACTACAAGAACTTGTCTCAAAACAAAACAAATCTGGGAGATAGCTCGAGAAGCACCCGGAATGAAAGTCTAACACCGAGTCCTAAAATCTACACAAGAAAGGGATACAGTAGTGTGAACATGTGTAATCACAGGACACCTGACGGAGAGCTGGAGATGAGAGACTCTCCAGAAGTGGGGTGCCAATTGTAGCCAGGAAGAGTCCCTGTCTCCAACTACTTGGAAAGACAACTGACCCCCTAAGGCTCTCCCCTAACCAAAAGAAAGGCTGATAAAATGGCTTAACAGGGTGTGGTGCCAACACCTAATTCCAGAACTTGGGAGACAGAGGCAAGTGGGTCTCTGAGTTCAAGGCCAGCCTGGGGCTAGACTTCTAGATTGGCTAGGACAACACAGAGAACCCATATCCTTAAAAAAAACAAAAAACAAAAAACACCTCAATCTCTCCCCCCCACCCAAAGAGGCAAAAAATAATTGGTGAAAGTCGTCTATCACAGGTGCCCAGCCCACCACACATATGTATGTGCACATAAACACCATAACTTTTCTTTCTCTCTCTCTGAGACAGGGTTTCTCTTGTAGCCCTGGCCATCCTGGAACTCAACTCTGTAGACCAGGCTGGCCTCTGAATTCAGAGATTCTGCCTGCCTCTGCCCACCTAGTACTGGGATTAAAGGCATGGGTCACCACCACCCAGCTGCTCCTCCATTTTCATCCCAACTCCAGGTGGGTAGGAGATAATCATCATGGAATACTGAGAAACAATGTGTCTAGGGATGATTTTTGAAGCTATTATGGATTACTACTAAAGCTATTATATTCTATGACAGCAGCTTCATAGGAATAGTTAGGGCAAAGTTTAGACCACCACTATCAAAACTAGTAACTAATACCCACCACACTTCCTGATTCTTCTTCCAGCTTCTCAAACACAAACTGTACTAAAAGAAATTCGAAGCTGGCCGGGCAGTGGTGGTGCATGCCTTTAATCCCAGCACTTGGGAGGCAGAGGCAGGCGGATTTCTGAGTTCGAGGCCAACTTGGTCTACATAGTGCGTTCCAGGACAGCCAGGGCTACACAGAGAAACCCTGTCTTGAAAAAAACAAAAACAAACAAACAAACAAAAAAAAAAAATCGAAGCTGGAAGGTGGCGGTGCCAGTCTTTTATCCCAACACTCAGAAGGTAGAGGCAGGCAGATCTCTGAGTTCAAGGCCAGCTCTACAGAGTTCCAGGACAGTCAGAGCTACACAGAGAAACCCTGTCCCCCCAAAACAAAAAAGACAGACAAACATTCTAGTCCTCACCAGGGCTTTTGGTGCACATAGTCCCAGCACACAGTGGGCAGAGGCAGGCGGATCTCTTTAAGTTCAATGCCAGCCTGGTCGTCAGAGTGAGTTCCAGGACAGCCAAGGATATGTAGAGAGACAGCCTGTTTCAAAATCAAATAAGAACAACAACAACAAAAAAAATTCCAGTCCTCAAATCTAAGAAGGGAAAAACTGAAATCTTTTTTGCCATTAGGAAACCATCACTGTGCATAAAACCTAGGTTTGGGTCTTGAGCACCATTCTGCTGTCAGGGCTCTTGTTTTGGGAGAGTCCAGATTTACAGCATCTGTTACAAACACCATTGCCCAAGTGAATGATATTCAAGGCTTCTTTATTTTATTCAGCAAGGCTTCCTGTAGAGCAACACAGTTGCTAAAATGTTGCCATGACAACTCCAAATCAACTAAGCCTCAGGAGAAGGGGGGAAAGAAAATCTCCAGGCTCAGGGTTCTGAAGAAGAAAAGACAATGGGGGAGGAATCCATCTACAATGTTCCTACCTTAGGACTTTTGACAACCCGCCAGAGAACGGCAAAAACAAAGAACTGTACAG
Source organism: Mastomys natalensis (assembly GCA_021653895.1). NCBI lineage: Eukaryota > Metazoa > Chordata > Mammalia > Rodentia > Muridae > Mastomys > Mastomys natalensis. Next base: position 349,951 of record JAJTUV010000925.1, on the reverse strand, counting down.
ACAGATGCCTCCAGAAAGAAACAGCTGCATAACACAAAGCAATAAAATAATCTCAACAAGAAAGGACAAGATTTTCAAATGCTCTACCCTTAAGATCCTCCAAATCTTTCTAATCCAAAGAAAATCTTAGTTTAGCAGATAATAAGCCTTGGAAAGACCGTGTGCAAAGAAAACGGTAACAACAACAAACAAAGGGAACTGAAAGTGAAACTGTCCGTACAAAGTAATGCTGCAAAGGGAGGCAGCGTCCGGGGTTACAGACCACCTAGGGGTCTCGATCCTCACACCGGCAGAGGAAGAGCTCCTCCGAAGCTAGTGGCAGGGCCTGCAGGAGGAGGCAATGAAAGAGAGGGCAAGGCACTGGAGGCAACTGTATAGCCCACAGCTGTCAGCGCAACTTTTGAGGCCACCCAGCAACGGCGTTAGGCTACTTACTCAAATCTTGGTTGTACATCCGGAAGCGTTTCCTGAACATTAATAATATGTGACACGGAAATCAGCGTAGGATGTTGTGGTTTGCATGCTCAAAAGGAGAGCCCAGCAAATACCCTCACCAAGCACAGACGCAAAGGAAGAAAAAGAGAAAGAAAAAACCCAAAAAAACAGATGAAGTTCCCAAAGAATTCAGGCGCCAGGACCTTGCCTGAGAACGAGGCGTCTACCTCCAGGTCCACCAACTAGTAGTAGGCGCTTGGGGACCTCAGCACCCGCCAGGCACGAGCCCCGCAGCCCGCGCGGTGACCCCGCCGGCCCAGCCCCGCTCGCCCGCGCCCCAGCTGCTCCGTGGAGGAGAGACGGGAAAGGACGCCGGGGACCTTCCCAGGCCTGCGGCTCGCAGCTGAAACACCGCAGGCGGGTGGGACGTGTGCTCTCCAGGGCAGGGAGCAAGCTCGGCCCACAAAGCAGGGCAGGAGATAAAGAGCCAGGCACGGCCCCCTCCCCCAAAACAAAGGCTCGGTGCCCAGGCGTGGCCTTGCCTGAGAAACTCCAGCAAAATCAAAGGCGCCCCGCCTTGCCGATCCACCTCGTCTCGGGACTCCCGCCGGCTCCAACGCACTCACCCGCCCAGGCCGCTTCAGTCGCCAATTTCCCCCGGCAGCGTTCTCCGTCTTTGGAGCTAGGTCTAGCCATAGACAGCTGCTCATGCGCAGTCCCAGCCTGCGGCCATGTTGGTGAGGGGCGGAAGTGTGGCCTCGACCCGCCCAGCCTACTGACGGCCCCAGAGTGCCGCACTTCCTTTCGCTTCAAATTTGATGCCGGCTAGAGCCGACGTGGGTATGTGAATTGTTACCGGCTCCGAAGAGAAACGGTATACTTGGGAACCTCGCTAGAGTCCTACTTGTTTTCGCCAGAACCGGGAAAAAAAAAACCGACTAAATTGTACTTCCATCTTTGTGGTAGGCGGAGCCTTTTTACTTCCAGTAAAAGGAAGTCGCGGGAGAAACGGCGTTCTTAGGCGCCATCTTTCACAAGGGCAATTCAGGACGCCATCTTGGATCAGGGCATCATTTTGAGGAGTTTCCAAGTGGACTTTGGGACATTGCTGGGTGTTCGTCGATTTACATTCCTTTGTATTACCGTCAGCAATACTCCAAAGACTTTATAGCTTCCAGTTTTCCTCAGGCTGATAAATATGTGTGACAACAACAAATTTGATTACCATTTTCGTCATTCTGAAGCCATTTACCCTGATCTGATCTGATCTTTTGTGTGTGTGTGATAGGATATTTCTTTTTTTCTTTTCCTGTTTTTTTTTTTTTCCTTGGCTTTTTGAGACAGGGTTTCTCTGTGTAGCCTGGGCTGTCCTGGAACTCACTCTGTAGACCAGGCTGGCCTCGAACTCAGAATCCCCTGTCTCTGCCTCCCAAGTGCTGGGATTAAAGGTGTGCGCCACCACCCCCTGCGATATTTCTATGTAGTCCTGAACTGTCTTACACAAACCATGCTGGGCTCGAATACATATAGATCTCCCACCCCCCCAAGTGCTCAAGTGCTATGATTAAAGTTGTGCCACCACACCTAGAAACTGCCACTTCTTAACTCTGAGATCTTAATTACAGCTCAATTTCTCTGTAAAATGGAAATACCAATATCAACTTCACCAAATTAAGTGGATCAAATAATTAAGAGCAAAGTTTTTATGCACACAAATCTAGTCCAGTTCCTGGCATTGGATGAACATTATGTAAATACAGGTTTCTCTTCCCCATTAATTGACCACCATGAACCCAGTTCTACTTTCTAGCTACAGGTTTCCATGACAACTGAGGAAGATTATCTAAATAAGAAAAACGAGATATATACATTTTGGCCACATCCAAATGTGATACCTTTCACCCAAAACTTTAATAAGAGTAAGTACACACACTATTTAAATGTAAAAAAAAAAAAAAAATAAAAAAATCAGCTTTTATTATCAAACAGCCACCATTGTTAAATGGGACCTGTAGCCCCAGCCTGTGCAGAGACAGTGGTAGAGCCAGAGTGACAACATTCTCTGTTTCTAAAATGGGAGGAGGTTATTCTATTAGGAAAAAGAAAGACCAGAGAGATCTTACAGGACCTCTTCTGCAAAATAATTGAAAGCAGTTATCCATTTCCTTCAGCAAACACTGAGGACTTTAAAGAGCTTCTTGGATATGTTTCTCCCACTCTGAAACTAAAGAGGGTCACCTAACCTATGTTTTAGTTAATAATCACAACTCCATGGAAACAAGAGTGCTCTGTATTTCTTAAGACTCTGCTAGCCGGGCGGTGGTGGCGCACGCCTTTAATCCCAGCACTTGGGAGGCAGAGGCAGGCGGATTTCTGAGTTCGAGGCCAGCCTGGTCTCCAGAGTGAGTTCCAGGATGCAGCCAGGGCTATACAGAGAAACCCTGTCTCGAAAAACCAAAAAAAAAAAAAAAAAAGACTCTGCTAAGACATAAGTGCTTTGTGTCTGACACAAACTCAAGTAAACCCACCAAAGCCGTGCCTCCCATGGTCAAAACAAGTAGCTGGAGGCCCCAGGCCTATGGAATTAGACATCTCAGCTGCTGAGGCAAGTACTCCAGAGACTGGTGATGATCTCTTGGTCCCTCTTGTCCAGTTCTTTTTCTTTTCTTTTTTTTTTAAAGATTTATTTATTTATTTATTTATTTATGTATTTATTTCATGTATATGAATACACTGTAGCTATCTTCAGACACACCAGAAGAGGGCATCAGATCCTAATACAGATGATTGTGAGCCACCATGTGGTTGCTGGGAATTGAACTCAGGACCTCTGGAAGAGCAGGAAGTGCTCTTAACTGCTGAGCCATCTATCCAGCCCGCCTTTTGTCCAGTTCTAATCACAACCCTTCATCTTTCCCACGATTAGTCTGTGTTTCAAATGCATATGTCTGGCGCTGAGGGGCCACAAGAGGGACAGCAGTGTGAAGCTCCCTAGGAGGCAGACTAAGCCGGCTCCTGGACTCAGACCCTTCTGTGCCTTCAGGTGGGAGTTCCAGACAGCTAAGGGGCCGGGAAGAATGGGCAGGGGTCACACTACAAGGAGAGGTTCTGGAGCTGAAGCTATAATCCCCACCTCCAGTACAGGTCTGGGTCCGCCAAACTCCCTGAGCTTCTGTCCTCTGGCGTTCCCGGGCCAGGGCCACAGCAGCATCAAAAGAAAGACTACCCCCATTCCTCCAGGAAGCTCGAGAACCCCAAGCTTTTTCTCCAGGAGTCCCATCCAGCCTACCAGGTCTTGGACATGGGCTTGCAGGTGCTATGTGGATCTTGCTACACAGTGGACTGGGCATCTTGGCAAACTGTGGTTTGGGGGGCACTACAGGAACAGAGCGGACCTGTCGGATCTGAACTAGGGTAGAAGCCAGACGCATGCCCACACCACCAGCTGACCCACAGGGACAAGAATACAGGTCACATGTCTCAGGATTGAGCTGTCCCTCAGCCTCTATCCCCTCTGGTTCAGAAGGCGGTAGTGGGGCTTGTTCCATCTCAGAGGAGTGTTCATTGATTTCTTCTGTACTTTCAACCCTCAGTAACTCGACACCTGGCCCTTCAGAGAGAGCCCCCTCTTCGAAGTGGTCACCAACGCCCCTCATGCCTTCAGTTTCTACATCTATACTTTTTTGTTCCTTGCTGACATCCCCTTCCTTCCCATCATCACCTTCTTCTGGACTTGTACTGTCTTCACTGTGTCCTTGGTCTTCTCTTGACTTATGGTCATTATTCCTCCTCAGTTCTTTGATCTCACCCTCTCTGCCTTTCTCAGCCTCATGTTTGTGGACTGTTTCCCAGCTCTCCTTAGGAACCGGGTATTCCTGGAGCACATGCTCTGGATCCATTCCAGCTTCTACTGGGGTGTCCTCTCCTTTCTCAGCTCCTTCTTTTCTCCCAGTCTCTCTCTCCTTCTCATCTTTACCCTGCTCTCCTCTTGTTTTGTCCATATCCTTGGTCTCCTCTATACTTTCTACCGCTTGACCTTTGGAATTTTCTTCCTTGGCCTCTAGCTCTTCCCTACTCCCTTCTTCAAAACTACCCATCACCTTTTGGCTTCTTTCAGCCTCCCCTCCTTCCTCATCGGCTTTTCCAGCCTCGATCTCAGTCTCAGGAGTTGCCTCTGCTTCTTCCTCATTATCTGATGTGCTTCGGGGCTCAGCCTCCTTGTCCTGCCCAGTTTCTGAGCATGCCTGTTCTTCTTCAGCCTGTGTCAGAGATTGTTCCCACATGTTGCTGCCTCTTCCTCCAGACTCCCTACACCTTCCCAGTTGATGGGTTTAGGCCCCAGAAGGGGACTCAAATCATCATAGGCACTCAAGAAGACTTCTTCCCCATAGTCCTCTTCTACATCAGGCGTGGAAACAGCAGAATCAAGGAGCAGCAGTTAGGAGCCAGGACATACTGTGCATCATCCAGAGACAGATCATCTAGGGGTGGCTCCACAGAGAACTCTTCCACCTGCAGGCATAACATTGTGGCTAAGGACCAGATAGCCCTATCCACTTTCTGGGATATACACTACTCATATACCCAGCGTATCTCCTCCTTACCTGAGGCCCAACTCTCAGGAGTTCCTCCAGGTAGCCCATCCCAGGGTCGTCCTCCCCAAGGGAGAAAGATGCTGCTCCTGCTGCTCCTGCGACATCTGCCTTGGCCACCTCCCTGTCCTCCACCCCCACCCACTCAGGCTCTGAGCTGCTCAAATCCTCTAGGAAGGAGAAGGAATCTTGCACCTCCTGGGACAAGGAGTCCTCCAGGGCAGGAGTCATGTCTGCAGGGCTCAAGTCATCCAGGGGACCTGGGACTGATCTTGCCTCTGATTTCTCATCTGTTGAGAGAAAGATAGTTCCAGGAATCAAGAAGTCAAAGTCAGCCCAACCCTTTGCAATATGGTATTTCTCTCATTGACATGCTAGGGGCCCAGCACTCCCAGTACATAATAGATAGTCCACATGGCTCATCCTACCAGACCAGAATGACTAATTACTTATATAGCTCTCTTGGTTAGTTCTCACTGAAGTAGCAAGTACTATGGGTTATCTGTGTATTTCTTTATTTTGAGGCAAGGTGTCACTACATAGTACTCCTTGGACTGGTCCTGGCTAGGTAAATCAGATTGGCCTCAAACTGACAGAGATCAACCTATCTCTGCCTCCTAAGTGTTGGGATTGCACCATGCACCATCATGACCAGCTCTAAGCATTGTGGTTTATATTTTTACAATGAATTTTCCTGAAGAATAAAATATTACATGGAGGGGTTAGAGAGATGGTTCTGTTCACAAAGTGCTGGTATACAAACATGAGGACCTGAGTTTGACCCCCAGAATTCATGTAAAGTAAGTCTGGGTATAGTGGTGTGCTCTTGTGATCCCAGCACTGGGAGGAAGTGGGGGACAGGTGGGTCCATGCAATTAATTGTCCAACTACTCTATCCTACTTGGTAAGTTCCAGGCCAATGAAATACTCTGTTGTATAAAAATTTTTAAAAAGCATGGACAATGCCGGGCGGTGGTGGCCATGCCTTTAATCCCAGCACTTGGGAGGCAGAGGCAGGTGGATTTCTGAGTTCGAGGCCAGCCTGGTCTACAGAGTGAGTTCCAGGACAGCCAGGGCTACACAGAGAAACCCTGTCTCAAACCACCCCCCCCACCCCCCGCAAAAAAAAGCATGGACAGCATCTGAAGAACAACACCTAAAGTTGTCCTTTGGTCTCTCCATTCATGTGCACACATGCATATGCAACTCCCCTCCATACACATACACTCATAAAAGAAAAGAACTATTACAGAGGATGTTATACACCACACCCTTTGTTGGGACCTGTCTTTGTATCATAGGCTGATCTCAACCTACAGGGCTGGGGCTTGACCTTGAACTTTCCTTGTTCCCATCCCTATCTCCTAAGTGTCGGATTACAGCCTCCATCTCTGTAATTTTTCTGTGGTGCTGGAGATCACAGCCAGGGCTTTGTGCATCCCAGGCAAACACTCTACCAGCGAAGCACATCCTTGGCTCCCTATCCTTGTTTTTCGTGTAATAAAACGGAAGCTCAATTTGTCCAAGGTCACATAGCTAATATGTGGTGCAGATAAAACCTGCACCTCTGTGTACTTAACTGTCTCACTTACGTCTGCCCTATACAACCTCAGGTTTCTCATCAGTGACACTTTGGGATGAGGAATCAGAGCGTGGGTCAGATCCTAGCTTTGCTTCGTCCTACCTAACTCAGTAGTAAACTGTTCAAGATGACTTTCAGGCTCTGCTGTTGTAATGTGAGAATAACAATACTTATATCTTCATACTATGAAAAAAATGAAGTGTTGGCCAGCTCTATAAACCCTGGAACTCCTCTGTAGACCAGGCTGGTCTCATCATCACTCAGAGATCTGCCTGCCTCTGCCCTCCAAGTGCTGAGACTAGAGGCGTGCGCCACCACTGCTCAGCTTTGCAATGTCCTTGTTTTTTTTTTTTTTTTTTTTTTTTTTTGGTTTTTCGAGACAGGGTTTCTCTGTGTCACTCTGTAGACCAGGCTGGCCTCAAACTCAGAAATCCGCCTGGCTCTGCCTCCCAGGTGCTGGGATTAAAGGCGAGCACCACCACTGCCCGGCTGCAGTGACTCTTAAAACCAGCTTTTACTTATTCATATTTACTAAACTCCTTATGTGTCTGGCACACAATCCCTATTCTTTCAATAAATCAATAGACTTGAAGTCTAACATAGATTCCCCTCTCTGTGAACTTTATCTATCTATCTATCTATCTATCTATCTATCTATCTATCTATTTATTTATTGGTTTTTTTTCGAGACAGGGTTTCTCTGTGTAGCCCTGGCTGTCCTGGAACTCACTCTGTAGACCAGGCTGGCCTCGAACTCAGAAATCCGCCTGCCTCTGCTTCCCAAGTGCTGGGATTAAAGGCGTGCCCCACCACCGCCCGGCATCTGTGAACTTTATATAACATGACAATATTATAGATTCCCAAACTTCAAATCTAGGCAGGCAATATCAGGCAACACAAAGTCTAAGGGCTGAGAACTCTGACCTTCCAAGCCTATATCCTCAGCCCAGAACTTCAACCTAAATTTCTAGGCCTCTTACCAGCTCTAGGCAATCTCCAAGTTCTCACCTGGGGGGCCAGGGCCAAGGCCTGGGCCTGGGCCAGGACCTAAGGCAGGGCTTGGCCTGGGTTGTAGGGCAGGGCACTCAAGGCCTCGGGTGAGCCTGACCAAGGAGATGTTAGAGATGATGTTTGGAGGTACGCTGAGGATAGAGGTTATGTGCAGAGGGAGGTTGACGTTGTAGGGGTCTGAGATGTGGACACCAGCACAGCGCTCTGCTCGACTGCCTCCTAAGGCCCGAACAGCCGACCGCCCAGCTCGTGGAGTTCCTGGCTCAGAATTTGCACTGCCCTGTGCCTCTGCTTCGGGCTCTTGTTCACCTTCTGCTGCATCCATCGAATTATTCTCCAAGTTCTCAGTAATCAGTGAGCTTGGCTGAGAGCTGCTGGACCCCACCAGCCCCTCTGGCTCTGTAGGAGAGAGAGGGGCCAGGAAGTCATTCGCCTCAGCTTCAAGGGGTCTTGACAGCTCATGCAAGACCTCATCAGCTCTGTTTTCTTAGATTCTAGAGGCAGGATTCGTGGAAGGTACCAGACCCAGCTTCCTTTAGCCACTACTGCAACTTACTGACTCGGTCAGCAGATCAAAGGTCACACCTATGTAATGGATCTTCTTCCTCTCTGTAGCTACAGTCACCAGCTACCACTACCACACACATAGCGCTTGTATTCATTCTTTCCTATATACATACCCAGAGTCTCCTTCACATACAAATATTCATGAATACACTCAGAGATTAGACAATAGGTCCATCACTGTAAAACTTGGCATCTATCTCCAAGACTGGCATATTAATAGGAACTCATTAATTTTTTTAAATTACTGAGCATAGTTGGCTATACTTGTAAACCCACAGGCCTTTGCTGCTGTTGTCACAGCACATACACACACACACACACACACACACACACATACACACATAGCCACTAAGACCTATACTCACCATCACTGGCCCCAGAGCAGCACTCAGTGAGTCCATGCTTTTAGCAGGCCGCAGTGTCCCCTTACTGGATTTTTCTTCTGAAAATATGGATGTACATAGCACCAGGACCTTGCACATACTCAGCAGAGTCCTACCCCCACCATTCCAGACTTACCCCTGTCCTCAGCCCTCAGTGGAAGTTTACGTTTTGTCTCGTGTCCAGAGCGACCCAAATTGAAGATAGAACGCCATTTCCTGACCTTCAATGACCCCTTTCTCCTGCAGATAATGGAGATACAATCAGGAGCACAGCCTGGTGATCCATCAAGGGAAGGAATCCCAGGAAGGAGACCTTACTTGTGCTCTGCAATCTCAATGATAGTATGGTAGGGTCGGATCTGTGGAGGTCCATCCCCAGCCTGCAAGACGCTAGGCAAGTGGTAGGGAAGAGATGTGGGCATGACGTCCTCCGAGCTGCCTGATGCCCGGCCTCCTGGAAGTGATTTCCATCCACTCTCCAAATCTACACCAGCTAGGAAAACAAAAGGGATTGGCCAGTCAAAAACAGAGCCAAGAAAGAAACCTCAAGTCCCCAGTCTATCCTTACCTCACCAATTACCAAGCTAAAGATATATTCAGGGCTTTTAGACCCTCTGTATCCATTTCAGAAGGACATTCTCACAACAAAGGGGACCAGGAGATCCCAAGAGGTGCTGCAAGGGCCAATCTGTATGCTACAATGACAGTAGAAAGCACCTGCCCAGGCTCTAGCTGTATTAATAGCTCTCCAGTGGTCTCTGTATATGACTATCACCTGCTTCTCTCTATGAGAGACACAGTCTTCCTACCCACAATATGAGAAAACTGAATTAAATGACTTTGAGGCTCTCTATACGTGATCTTAGTTAAAAGGCCACAAAACAACGAAAGCTCTCTCTAACATGATTCCCCTGGCAGAGAGTGGTGATGTGTAACGGACAGAAGGGATACTAACCAGAGAGGGGATCACCCCTAAAGAGCTGGTCCACATGGGTGAGGATGAACTCCACAACAATGGACTGCACACGAACCTCCATGAACGCTGCTGTCCCATTGAAGCCCGAGGCCTCTATGTCCTTAGACCTGTAAAGATGTGGAGTTAGTCCTCCCATTCTCAAAACACTTTTCCTATCTAAAGTCTTCCTGAAACATATATGTGTGTAAATACATATGTGTGAACACACACACACACACACACACACATATATATTACTGTGGCCTGGGACTCTCTGTGTACACCAAGCTAGCCTTGAACTCACAAAGATCCACCTGCCTCTGTCTCCTGAGTGCTAGTGTTAAGTCATGTTACAAAATGCCCTATGCTCTCCCCTCCTTGTCCTTACCTCCAGTTCTACCTCTAAAGCCACATGTATGATTCAAGCTCAATTGTCATTCCCCCAGGAAAGCCATCTTAGACACCCTCAAATAATACCTACTTTCCTTTCACACTTTTTGCATTGTAGCACAAAAGGCGGGCTAAGAGAATTACTATAATTAATAATGCTTTGTGTCATATTAATTATGCAGGCCAGTTCTTAAGTAGATTGCAAGGATGTTTGGCAAAGACCACCATTCTAATCCCTGAACTCCACAACACAGTGTAAGGAAACAGAGGCCTTGCTCTTAAGAACTTCACTTGGTCTCAAAGAAGGCCCAAGTTTATACTTTATACTACTTGGCTACTACTGAACTTTCCTGTCTTGATGGGTTTATGAGACACCCCAAACTCTTCTCCAGTGCATCCACACAACCACATCCATCTGGGTACATCTTGCTACAACAAGGTAAGTCTCCAGAAGCTTCATGCATGCACCCACCTCAGCAGGTTGGGGGCCCACACAATCGCCAAATTTCGAGCATGCATGTTGGTTTGGGCACTAAATGAGGCCATGTGGACCAAGTGGCGCATAAGGAACTCCAGTGTCCTGCAGGAAGCAAGAAAAGGATTATCTAAAATATACTCCAAGCAGGGTTTGGGCTGAGACTTGAAAGCTGGGAGGGACAAGCAAGGCTTGGGCCGTAGATAGAGTGAGGGGATGAGGAGACGGCTGTGGAGTACCGGGGGTGGAGCCTCACACACCTGTAGTTTTGGATAGGAAGTTCTTGAAGCACTTCTAGGATCTTGACCAAACGTTCTGGCTCTAGCTGCACAGCCACTGCCTCCTAATTGGGAACAAAGAGGTTGGTTGGTTTGTTTGTTTTTGTTTTGTTTTGTTTTTATGTATTCACCATTGCTCTCTTCAGACACACCAGAAGAGGGCATCAGACCCCATTGCAGATGGTTGTGAGCCACCATGTGGTTGCTGAGAATTGAACTCAGGACGTCTGGAAGAGCAGTCAGTGCTCTTAACCACTGAGTCATCTCTCCAGCCCCGGGAACAAAGGTATAAGTAGGAGACATTGACTCAGATTTGATACCTGTGCTTCTCAGAGCTCCAAATTAAACTCTGTGCTATATTCCACAATGGTCCCACCTAGATCTTCAAGGCACCATAAAGTAGTAAAGTAGAAACACCTCTGGCTGAGTATGGTAGCATATGCCTATGACCTTAGCACTCTAGAGGTAGATGCAGAAGCCAGAAAACAAGGGCATGGTAGAGTGCTTGTCTTGCATGCCCAAGACCATTGGCTTGATCCCCAGAACCACAGAAAGAAAGCTTAGGACCTCCAGGATCACAAATGACTGCAGGATTGTATGTATGCACTTAATAGTCTCTCTTATGACTTTGAACTACTCACTATCACTGCCCTGCCTCAGCGTCTGCTTTGGTACAGTTCTAGAACTAGACTGCAGAGCTGTTTAAAGGTATCTAGGGAGGTGACCCGTCTAGGCTAGGTGGATGGACTGAGCAGGATAGAGTTGCCATTCAGAGACTCTGAATTGTTGTGCTCGATAAAATGCAAGCCATTTTGGCAACAGATAAGAGTCTGCTATGTTGCCCAGCCTAGGCTCAAACTCTATGCAATCCTTCTGCCTCAACTCTCCAAGTAGCCAGAACTTTATTTTAAAAACATTACTCAAATCAGGATACCATTTTTGCTGGATGTCTTCTGCTCAAAAGCTGTTTAACAGCTTTACAATTGATGGAGGGACATTCCTGAAAATATTTTTGCTATGTTTCTTGTTCTCTTAAGTGTGGAGAAACTCTGGTCTAAGGTGTTTTCCAAGGCCTCTTGGCTCTGACAACCTGCCCTTTATCTCCCAAGTCTTACCATTGTGCTGTGTATGGTGTGCAGGCCTTCTGGGAAATACACCGATGGGGAGAAAATGAAGATGAGAGGGACTAGGAGATTTGGGGAGCAAGGGCCTTTTTCCCAGACGTGCTTCACCATCACTCGCTATCACTAGTGCTGGAGCATCACACTATTAATACATACCCAGAATTCCAATGGGCTTTTGCAGCATCAGCTTCAACCCATAAAGGCATTTCTAAGACAGCCATCTCACTAGGACTGTGGCTGCCACGGGGCACACTTGGGATGTCAAATTTGAAGTAGTTGCCCTTGAACCTGTCTTCCACCCTTCTGCCTCTCAACTCACAGCAAACTTGTCATAGAGCCGGTAAGTGAGGAGGGGATCTGGTAGTTCTCTGAAATAGGCCTTGCACAAGGAGGAGACGCAGTGGATGTCCTGGAGGTAAACGTCCCGCCGCAGGTCTGGCTTCTTCTCAGCCTCAAACTCCTGCCTGGGAAGGTACAGGATGCTCAGGAGTCGTAAGGTCAGACAGAGGGTATGTAGGGAGAAGCAGGAGCTATAGAGGTCAGACAGGGTCGTGGTACAACATGTGTGTGACTTGAAAGGGAGAATGTTGGAATGTACATATACACATATGTATATACATTATATATATTTAAAACTGGCATATTTACATATATTCCCTATATATGTCAGCAAATATTAGGGATCGCATATGTGGCTATGTAGATGTAAATATAAGAATGGGTATAAGTAAGTAGGTAAGTGGATCTGTGCGTGACCAACCAGGGATATATGATCAGCAACAAAGGGGTATGTAGGAATCAGTAGACATGAGCAATGAACATAAACATGTCTTTCCTTTTCTCTTTCTTCCTTTCTTCATTTTTTCTTCCTTTCTTCCTCTCTCTCTCTCTCCCCACCCCTCTTTCTCTTTCTTTTTTGAGAAAGAATCCCACTACATAACTCTGGGTGGCCTGGAACTCAATATATAAACCAAGCTAACCTCTGACTCACAAAGATCCATCACCTCTGCCCCCTAAATGCTGGATTCATGCTGTGTGACACTATGGCCAGCCTGGGTATAATGTTTAAAACAAACATGTTAAGTCTTCATGGTCTTGATTAGATTACCTGACAGTTGCTCAGTATGATAGCCAACATACCAACAACCAAAAGAAAAAAAACAGAGAAAACAATAGCTCAGATTCTCCTGAGAAAGGAGGGTTTCCTGGAATTTGAGATTGGCTTATGCTGACAGTGAGTTTAGGCCAGTTTGAGTTCCAGAGTAAGACTGAAGAATAAGGAAAAAGATACAAGGGGCTAGGGCGCTATACCAATTGATAAAGTGCTTTCCACATAAGCATATGAACCTGACTTCAGATTCCCAGCACCTATATAAAAAGTCAGGCACAGCAACAGGAGCCTGGAAGCTCGGCACTGGGGAAAGCACGCTGGGGGATCCCGGGAGCTTGCAGGCCAGTCTGTTAGCCAAACCAGCAAGTCTCAAGTTCAGCAAGATCCTCTGTCTTTAAACAACAAAAATAATAACACTGATGTAGAGAGGACTGGAGAAATGCTTAGTGGTTAAGAGCACTGACTGCTCGTCCAGAAGACCCAGGTTCCATTCCCAGCAACCACATGGTGCCTCACAGCCATTTGTAACTCCAGTTCTGGGCCTTATGTGACCTCTGTGGGCACCAGGCACACACATGATGGATAGACATACAAGCAGGCAGAACACTCATAGACATAAAATAAAAAATACATGAGTTTAGGAGGATGGAGAGATGGCTCAGTGATTAAGAGTATGGCTGCTCTTCCAGAGGTCCTGAGTTCAATTCCCAGCACCCACATGTAGCTCACAACCATCTGTAATGGGATCTGATGCCCTCTTCTGGAATGTGTAAAGTCAGATCACTCATATGCATATAAAGAAATAAATATTAAAAATACATGAATTTTAAAAATAAAGTGAAGAGTGATTGCAGAAAACAAGCAACATTGACCTCTGACCTCCACACAAAGCACATAACTACACCAACACAACTACACCAACATATATGTACATATAACACACAGAAAGAAGAAAGAAAAGAAACATTTATATTTGAAGATACCATCAATAAAATGAACCATGGGTTCAAAATCTCCACTACCACAAAGAAGAGAAGGAGGCAGAGGAAGAAGAGTAGGGGGAGGAGAGGACACCCTACAACCCACAGATGGGGAGGGGGAATACTGTCCATCACACGCCTGATTAAAATCCAGTATTCAGAACATGTAAACAATCTTGTCACAACTCAATGATTCAAAAAAAATGTAAGCACAAGCTTAAGATTTGAACAGGCACATATCCCAAGAAGTTCCTAAGAGCTGCTCAGCCTCATCTGCAGCTGGGGAGACACATGCATACACACAGTGACACATCTGTACACACCCACCATGATGACTACAACCAAAAACACACAGTAACAAAAGTTGACAGGAATGTGCAGAATTTGGAATCTTCATCCATTGCTGGCGGGGATGTCAATGATACAACTGTTAAGGAAAACAGTTTGGTAGTTACTATTAAAAGTTCAACATGCAGTTATCATATGGCCCAGCAATTCCGCTCGGGTATATATATATACACATAATAACTATGTCCACAAAAACTTGCGCATATTTGTAGTAGAATCATTCAGAATAACCAAAAGGTGGGAACCTGGACAGCCATCAGCTGATGAATGAGTAAAAAAAAAAAGTTATGTAGCTATGCCAGGGAATTGTATTCATCTATAGAAAGCAGTAAAACACTAGTACAAGCCACAGCATGCGTGAACTTTGAAAGAACTCAGAGGGAAGAGCAGACTTAGAAACACACGTATTGTTTCATTGGTTTATATGAAATGTTCAGGACAGACAGATCCATACAGATAGAAAGTCAGTTGGGGATAGGTGCAGGGGAAATGTAGAGTTTCTTTGAAGGGTGGTGGCATGTTCTGGATGTGCCACAGTGATGGCTGCAGAGTTGTGAGTATACTGAATTGCCTGACTCAGAAACTTTTTAAATGGTGAATTTTATAGTATGCAAATCATGTGTGTGTGTGTGTGTGTGTTAAAAGCAGACTGTGTATATGTGGGAATGGAGAGTGTATGTGTTGGGGGAGTGAGCTTGGGGATCCTCTCCATGGAATAGTACCTAATTAACATCTATTCTTCCTTCTCCCACTTCCCCTCACCCCTCCTCCAGCTCTCCCCAGCAGCTTTACCGTAGCTCCTTAGCCTTCTACCCACAGAGTCTGCCTGCTCTATCTGACTCACCGAAGCTTCTGGATGTTAGAGGAGACCCCTGAGAGGCGGTAGATCCCATCCACCACTCCATACTCTTGCACAAACTCTGCACAGCTCCGTAGCACCTGGGGCACTGGGGACACAGAAGGCAGAGAAAAGAAAGAAAACGTTTCTAGCTTCTCAGCTAAGAGATCTGAGAAATGGAAGCATCATGAAAGAGGATTCACTACGATTAAGGGCAAAGCTTAAAAACCCAAGCCTCACTAGAAAGGTTCTTACAGGTGATCCTATCTTTGTATAATATTTCTATCCCTTGGTCCTGGAGTATCTGGGTACTGCGGAGGAACTCACTGCTCAATATTAATCCTGTCAGTTCTCTTTTCAAAACTTTTTTTCCCCCTGAGACAGGGTTTTTCTGTATAGCACAGGCTGTCCTGGAACTCCCTCTGTAGACCAGGCTGCCTGAAATTACAGAGATCCACCTGCCTCTGCTCTCTCAGGAATGAGCTACCATTGCCTGACTCATTTGTTTGCTTTTAAAACAGGGTCTCACAGATCTGGGGCTGGCCTTAGACTAGTGATGTAGATGAGGATGACCTTGACTCTCTCATCCTCTCTGCCTCGACTTCCTGAGAATTGGGATTATAGGTGTGAGCCATAGCATTCTGTTTGTTTTTGAGACTTTGACCTACCGGGCGATGATCTAGAACTTGTGACTTTGAATTCCTGATCCTCCTACTTCTGCTTCCTGAATGCTGAGCGTATAAGCATATGCCCCATATTTGGTTAATGTGATACTGGGGATCAAACCTAGGGTCTGTACGCACTAGGCAAGCACTCTGCCAAACCAATTTATCTCAGTCCCTCCTTTTGTAATTATATACTCAGTAGTATATCCTATCTATTATTTATAATTTAAAGAAAATAATGGGCTAGAGTTGTAGAACAATAAGATCATTTTTTATAATAACTGTGCATTCTATTTTAACAGTTAATATGTTTAACAGCTTATATATAAATTCAGATGACAAAACCATTAAATTAGTTAGCTTAAAGATAATTAAGCTGGGTGTGGTGGCACATGCCTTTAATTCCAGTATTTGAGAGGTAGAGACAGGTGGATCTCTGAGTTTGAGGCCAGCCTGGTCTACAAAGCGAGTTCCAGGACAGCCAGGGCTATAAAAGAAAGGCCTTGTCTCAATAAAAGCAATCATCACCATCATCATCATCATCATCACCAGCACCACCAAACCAGTCTTATTTGACTTTTATCCTTTACAGAAACTCTCTGAATACACCAGGGAGACAACAAGGAAAAGCAAGGCCAGGTTTTGCAGGACACCCATTATAAAAAAGCTGGATGCGGTGACTTGAACCTAAAATCTCAGCATACCTATGGCATATCGGGAGGCAGAGTCAGAGGAGTCACCTGTATGTATGTTGGTGGGCCAGCTAGCCTGGAGTACACTGTATAGTAGCAGAAACAAGAGAGACCCTCCTCACAAGATGGAAGGCAAGGACCAACTCTTGAAAGCTGTCCAAATAAATAATAATTTTGAAAAGCGAAAAGTATAGCAGGCATCTTGTATTCTGCCTTCATCCTTCTACATTTTTAGTTCTGTGTATGTTTTCATGCACACAAGATTGCCCAATAGGAGTGCTGAGAACTGAAGTCCGGTCCTGTGCCACAGTAGCGTGTTCTTAGTTGCTGGGCCATCTCTCCAGCCTGGAATTCAGCTTTCACTATGGGAGTCATAGGAAGCACAGGACTGCAGCTTTGGAACTGAAACTTCTCATTGACATCAGCTGTTACCCCAGAATGTTTAAAGGGGGCAGCAATCTTAGGTGGCAGGGGAGTCAAAGTAAAAGTCTAGTCTCCAAATTGCTTTTATGTAATGTTCTACCAGCCATGAAAAAATGAACACTGCTTATCCAATCGATAGCCCAGCGGGAGGCGGTTAGTGTGAGGTACTTTCTCCGGTAAGAGAGCTTGCAGTTATTCAGTTTGACATTGGAAAGTACCACGTCTGATCATGTGGTCAAGCGTAGGAGAAGAGAGCTGACTTCCACAAGTTGTTCTTTGAGCCCCACATGCCCTCCATGGTGCATATGCACCCACACACATACACGCAAAATAAGTGAACATTTTTTTAAAGTGCAAAAGAAATTATATTACCTTTCTGATCTTGGGCCACCACTATGTTACCAGATTAATCTCCTTAAGTATAATATATGGTATTCCTCATGTTATCTTGACATAGTATCAGCTGGAATAGTCTCAAGAACAAGTTCTGAATCCTACCTAAGTAAGGTAAGCTAAGGATAGCTATGAATGCAACCTAACACAAAACTGTACATCGAGGTTCTTTCCGCCCTTGAAATCCTTGGCCACGGAAGCACCTAGCCGACTGCACCCAAAGACCATTGCTTATTTTTTCATTTGTTTTGTTCATCTGTTTGTTTGGTTTTTTGTTTGTTTGTTTTGTGTTTGTTCAGTTGGTTAGTTGGTTTTTGGTTTTTTTTTGTTTGTTTGTTTATTTGTTTGTTTCCACACTGGGTTTCTCTGTGTCCTAGAACTCACTCTGTAGACCTTGAACTCAGAGATCCACCTGCCTCTGCCTCCCAAGTCCTGGAATTAAAGGATTGTATCACCGGCAACACCTGGCCTCGTTGCTTATCTTAAAATAGGAGAACTCAGAATAAGGGCTAAAATATGAGCTCTTCAGCCTGGGATATAAGACCTTCACAGACTAGGTCCTGACAAATTCCATGACTCAGCCGTTTGCCAGTTCATAAACAAGCCTGGGTACTATCCCTCATTGATGTGGTTTGGATCTGCTTTCCTCTCTCAAAGGTTCCTGTGCTAGACGCCTGGTTCCCGGTGTGGTGATGTTGAGAACGGGAGACAGTTCAGAGGGCGGGACCTAGTGAATGATGATTAGGTCAGGGGCTCAGGCTGGCCTTCCAAAATGCTCTATACTTTTCAAGTTCTGGGATTATAACTGTTCCAACAAGCCTCCCAGTGCTACCTCTTTGGTGTGGGGTGGGCTTTGTGTGACCGGCCATAGAGTGGGTTGTCATAAGCAATCCCATTCCACGTTCCTGTTCCCTTCTATATGCGGACAGTTTTGTTTCCCCTCACCATACTGTATCCTCCCTTGCCAGGATGCCAACACATGCTCTCTAAACCCCTCAGCCACTGCAGTCATGAGCGGAATCAACCTCTTCGTAATTTCTCCATTTGAGGGTACTGCTGTAGCACACAATTAAGGCACTTGTTTTATTCTCCTGTCTGGAAATACCTCCCACCCCACCCCCACAACTGCCTGGTCAACTATTCCTGAAAATGTATCTCAAGCATCACCCCCCCACACACACCCCAGCTGAGCAAAGTGGCACAAGTCTATAGTCTGAGCTCCTTGAGAAGCTGAGGCAGGAGAATCACTTGAGGCCAGGAATTCAGGGCCAGCCTACCACATAATGAGACCACCTGAAAACAAAAAGGTAAACAAGGGCTAGGGAGGTGGCCAGGCAGTTAAGAGGGATTGTCTGGAAATCAAGAGGACTGGAGTTTATATCCCCAGATCCATGTAAACAGGTTGCAAGTCCAGCTTCAGAAGATGGAGAGATGAGGATGCCCCAGAGTAATCAGGCTGGTGATACTAGCAACATCAGCAAACTGTGGGTTTGACTGAGAGACCCTCCCAAAAATAATATGGTGGAGAGTGATGGAGAAAGATCCAAAACGCTAATCTCAAATTTCCACAGATATGTGTACACACACATATACAAATGTAAATAAGACACAAGTAAGTAAAAACACCACTGTGGATTCTGAACTTTTATTCCTATATATCTATAGTACAGTTCCCATGGTCCTTTGCTCATCTCAATATTATGTTTTTTTTTTTTTTAAATGTATTTAATTTGTATGTGTACCATATGCATGCAGGTACCTGAGGTGTCCAGAAGAGGGTGTCAGTTTAAGATGGAACTGGAGTTACCAATAGTTGGGAGCTACACTATGTGGGTGCTGGGAACTAAACCCGAGTCCTCTGCAAGAGCAGCAAATGCTCTTAATTGTTGAGCCATCTCTTTAGCCCAATGCACTTACCATACTTTATTATAAGTGTATTGTATCTATACCTCTGGATAAAAGGTACTGTCTCATCAGAGAATCCTATCTCTCACTGAGGTGAAACATTGAGTGTTTGCTTGATTGTACAGTGACTGAATCTAGAATTTACATCAGAATCACTGATGAAACTGGATAAAGGACATTGCCTTTGATGAGACAGTGGGTCCTGTTCCCTGGGACTCACCAGAGAAATTCCTCCAATATGTCACTCAGAGAAAGCTGTGTTTCTTCTAAGTCACCTGTGCTTTGTTCCCCAAAAGCCTCATGAGTCTCCTATGACTTTAATGACTAGGCAGTTCAAGGCCCACCCCTAGCAGCCACACAGAACCGTCTCCTGCACATTTCTGGCTACTGCCCTTCTTCCTTTCCCTTCACTTCAGCTTCTTCAGCCTCAGCCACTCACGCTGTTCAGTGTGTAGGGCCTCAGAAGCTGTCCCACGCTTTTTGTGGAACAAAGTATGGCAAAAAAAACCAGGGAGAAGGCTAGACCAACCATCAGCCTTCAGTTTTCTTCCTGTGACCTGGTTTTCAGATCCTTTCTCTTTTTGCTCATAATCAGAACTTGCGTAAGCCAAGAAAAGAACTGTGAAGGGTAAAGGACACTAAAGGAAGGCTTCATTTTCGGGGCAGTGCATATGTCAATGTGTACCATCTTTAGAATGAGGGACCTAGGACATTTGCACAATGTCCCTAGATTGAGTGGCTCCTGAAATTTGGGGCCCTTGTCATGTTTCCTCACCTCACTCCAGCCCCAGGCTTGTGGATTACTGTTCACATCTTCAAGCCTTGTTTGCGTTTTTACATGATCCTCCTGTTCCTACCTCTCTGCACTGAGATGAGGCCATCTCCAGTATCGAAGTTACTGTTCTGCCATTGGGCGCCTAATGTTACATCAACTCTTTTAGCTACCACATGACTCTGCCGATGCATAGTCTGCTGTCTGGGCCTGCTTAGTGCACACTAGTAATCCCAACCCTCAGAGCTGCATAGCAAGAGTGCGTCTCACAATAAATATATAAACATCAATGGCACACTCTCATCTAAACTCCTAGTTCAATCCAAGCTAGGCTTTCCTCTCCTATTCTTTTCCGTTGATTTTAAACCCCTGGAGGAGGTCTGTACAGAGATGGAAGATCTCAAGGAGCCTGAGCCATAAAGAAAATGGGCTAAGAGACAGTAGGGTCAGAGAGGTGGTGGAGCTGCAGATATAAGTCAGAGATATAGTCTAGAGACAAGATTGGGGTGATGGAGTCAAAACGACTAGAAGGATATGGGTGGAGTCAAGGAAGAAGGGCCTATAGCCAATCAGAAACCTAAACAAGGTATCCAAGCTTAGGTGAAGAAAAAGATCCATTTAGGGGAAAAAGAGTTGGGAAGAGGTCTGAGGTTGAGCGAGGACATAAAGATAGAGAAAACCAGGATCTGGGAATATCAGTTGAGCAGAAGCAGATGATCTCCCTGGTCCAAGCCTTTGTTCACTCACTGGGTCTTTGGCTGATGAGAGAAGCTGTTACCAAGCAGCTTCATTCATCCAAACACTTTCCACCTCTCTGTACCAGGGATGTTTAAGAGGAGGGTTTCTATGATGCTCTGGTAGCCGAGATTCATCTCTGGAGCCTGGGACCCCATGAGGTTCTGGTGAGGGACAGAAGGTGTTCCTCTCATGCTCTGGGATTCCCTTGTAATTAGGAGTCCAGCCACTTTTCATTGTCCCTGGATCTCTATAGAGAGAATTCCCTTCACTTGCTGGGAATGGTGGACCCGAGGATCACAGAAATAGAGTCTGGCTGTCTGTGGGTTGTATGTTTCAAGACAGAGTTGGTGCTAGGAATCACATTCTCTGACATTCTCTCCTGTCCTCCATGGGCATGCCACACGTGTACAACAGAGACATTCGTGCAGGCAAAATATTCATACATATAAAATAAAAGTAAATAAATCTCAAAAAATGTTTTAATCATCATAGGGTAAAGGATGCCTGCCATCAAGCTGGAAGACCTCAGTTCAATACCTGAGACCCACATGGAGGAAAGAGAGTACCAGCTTCTGAAAGGTGTCCTCTGTCCTTCACACATGCACTGGGGTACGTGCGGCCACACACTCAAACACGACAAAAAATAAATACCACCTGTGAGATGGTTCAGTGGGTAAACGAGCTGCCTATCAAACCTGATGACCTAAGTTTGATCCCTGGGACCCACATGATAGGAGGAGAAAAGTGATCCCCTCAAGTTGTCCTCTGACCTCACACCTGCACTGGAACTAATGTGCCTCTCCCCAGTATGTACACAAAATACCTAAATACGTAGAGCAATGAAGAAGGAGAAGAAGGAGAAGGAGAAGGAGAAGGAGAAGGAGAAGGAGAAGGAGAAGGAGAAGGAGAAGGAGAAGGAGAAGGAGAAGGAGAAGGAGAAGGAGAAGGAGAAGGTGAAGAAGGAGTCTAGAATGCAAAGGATTTCTTAGGACCTGGACTTTCCCTTAATGAAGACTAACAGGGATGGGGCCCACTGATACAGGAGAAAAGGGGAAGAAGGTGTCTGGGGACACAAGGGCGGGGCTAAGAACAGGAAATGAGCTGGGAACCACCTCGCCCTCCCTTCACTGCAGGCACCACAACCAGAGAAGGGGACAAAGAGGAAATGACAGATTGGGGGGTGGGGTGGAGTGGAGAGGGCAGAATCGTGCCCTTTTTTGTAAGTTGCCCAGTGTGCTGAAAACAAGCTGGGCAGTGTAGTCAGGACAGCACTGATCAATTTCAGGTCAAATTAAGGCATGGTTCTGAATAGCTACTGCGTGCCCAGCACAGTGGTGAGCCCGCAATTGTACCTGGGCCTGCTGGCTTCTAGGCCCATTGTAGAGCAAGCTGGAGAAGGAACGGACAGAGCTCCAAACAGGGTCCACACCCCTCTTTACTGCAGTTTTCACTCTCAACTTCAAACCAAGGCTGAAGCTGTCTGCTTCACTTTTCTTCCATTCCCTGAAGCTTTTCCCTGAGCCCTCTACCGCCAACCAGTTTCTTCTTTGCAAGCAATTTAAAGAAGGGCGTCACTCCTCTCCGTCCCCCACCCTCCTGTGACCCAGCAAAGCTGCAGAAGGGCCAGGTTCTTGTCCCTTGGGTGATGTTCTCCAGGTAGGATGCCTCCTTCTTCCCTCCCCAAGTTATATCCTCAGACTCACTAGGCCCATTCCCACCTGTGTCTCCACTTATTGTTCTATCAACCATCCCTTCAGCCACTCTTCCGACATACGACCTCCATTCCCCTCCCTGGCCCCGCCCCGTCCCCAGTCTCCATCCTCTCATCTGATTCATCCACCTCTCCAGACTTTCCAAATTTCATCCCCTACCCAACCCCCGACACGTTCCCTTGACTTTCCCATCCTCAAATTCTCAGCTACCTATCCCCTAACTATTACATAAGGGAGCCTCTCTACCTTCTTCTCTGGACCACGCTTCCTGTGCTGTCTTTGCCTAGGTCTCATGAATGGTGATCCTGGGTCACTGCCCTTCCCTACAAGCTGATTCTGCCCAACGGAGAAGACAAGCTTGGTGCCTGCATGGCAGTCCAGCCACCCAGCTGCCGCGTTCCAGTTGACCGCCTTACCTTCCTGGCCCGAGTGCTGTAGATGCTCCCGTAGGTCACACCCAAACACCCGTTCCTTGGAGCTGCCCTTCTTCTTTCCTTTCTGTCGAGACTTCATGGCCAGAGTTCCCGGGACCTCTGTCCCCCAAGACCTTTGACCTACCAGTCCCCCATGGAATCCCAGTCAGTAGTTGGGTTTGGCCCAGCCCCAGGGGGGCAGGGCTCCAAACTGGAGGTGGAGGGTAGCCTGGACAAGGGACAGCAGCGCTTGCATCTGGGGGCCCCCAGGGCCACACGGAAGCAGATATGGAAGAGGAAGCTACCAGAACCCTAGCATGAAGCTGTGTCTCGTGGCCAAGCTGAGCTCTAGCCCTTCTCGTCCTGTGCAGCTCGAGGGGAGCAGGAAGCTGTGCAGCTCCTCAAACCCGCTTCCTGTTAGAGCATCTTTGCAACCACAGGCCTCGGGTGGGGGAGGTAGCTGACATTCACATCCTCATCATTGCTGGGACTTCATCCATTGGTCACAGAAGAAGGTGATGTCAGAACTCCGGGGTGGAGTAAGGGTGCCTGGGGTGTGAGCAGGTGGCTGGCATTTCTAGAGACCCAAATTCTTGGGTGGGACAGAGACCTGAGGCTTTGGCTGTGAGTGCAGCAGGAAAGGACCATGCAGAACATACACCCGGGGTGTCTTTGATGACCCTGTCATCTTGGTCAGGCCACATTACTTTATTGAGCCTCGGTTGCCATACAGTTGAAAATGAGGACACAGACCAGGTGACTTTTGAGTTTCAGTTTCTTTGTCTGTAAAAGAGTACATGGCTGTCCACCCCACACAGCTGCTGGAAGTTTCCAGTACTGTCAAATTAGAAACACTTCACAAACTAAGGCACTGGCTTCCCCTGGGGTTATGTCTATACAGCCCTACCTGAGGACTCTCAGAAATGGTTAAAATGTCTTTTGAAAGCCACTTGCTCCTTTCTTAGCTGTATCTGGGTCCTTTCCCTGCCTGGGAGCAAAGGAGGAAATCACATAAAGACTCAGTACATAGCACTTGTGACTTACCCAGTTCAAGGGGCAAGACAGGAATCAGACAAAAAGGTTTTATCTGTTTATTTAAAAACAGAATATCGTTTTATGTACAAATATACATATATTTACATAAAATATACATACTAAGACCCCAGATCCTTGGGGTCCATAAGTCCTGGGTTGCTTGGGAATGAAATGAGAGCTTCTCCTTTAGACCAGCAAATTTCAGGCCACACAAGATTTGAATACTAAATCTCGGTATTCTGGCTGCATAAGTTTGGGTAGACTAAAGAAAAACAAACATCTAACCCCAGGCCCCACACATACAAAGTGCCAGAGAGCCCCAAATTAATGACTCAGAAACCCCTGGGGAAGGACCTGTTCTCACCCTCACCCACAACACCCCTTTCTCCTCACCTGAGCTTCCACCTTCCCCGCTATCCTCTGCCCTCAACACAACTGAACCAGGAGCCCCTGACACCAAGTCCCAACTCTGTGGAAGGCACAAACCACTGTAGACACAGCTAGGACAAGATCTGAGGGGCCATGGGAGCCAAGCACCCCATCCCTAGCCTCCTAGCCAGTGTTTGTACCACACACCCAAGGTTCCAGGCTTTAGTAGCTGTCAGCTCCCTCCCAGAACCTCTTGGGGTGAATGTATCCTAGGAAGAGAACTTTCCAGAACCACAGGCATTAATCCCTGCTGTGGTGTCTGCTAAACAGTTTTGTCAAATGCCTATGTGGGCTGGCTTTGCTTAAACAAGCCCAGTAAGACCCATGCGCATAAACCAATAAAGTTTTTCTTTGTTGTTTGTTTTTTAAATTTCTTTCTCTCTTATGAAGGGAGTCTGAGCAGAACTCAGGAAGCTCCCTTGGAGCTTCTTAATTTACAGAAGATACGTACCACATGCAGCAGGCCCACAGGCCACCAGAGGGCAGAGGGCTTCTGTAACAGTTCCGGCCTCTGGCAGACCCCTGGATGTCTGCTTCACACTTGCTCCCAAGGGGTGGGAACACAGCTCCCCCACTTTGGAGGTCAGATTCTAGCTCCAGCTGTGCCCGCACACCTGGATCTGGCCACAGTCTCCACCTCTCACTTCTAACCTCTGCATCGCTAATACTGCTCTGGGGTCTGAGGACAATCCCTGCCTCTGCAGGCAGAGGTCACACATAAGGCACACTACACACAAACCACACCCTCGTGATGCTCAGCCCACAGCCACAAATCCTGTGGCACACACATCATTCACTTGGACTCAACGTGACAGCAAGATGCATAGCATGAACAGTTACCCCTTCATGCACATACAATGAGTGCGTATACACACACACACACACACACACACACACACACACACACACACGTGGAATGACCTACTCGCAATGGTGGGAGGCACTCAACCAGTGAAGCCCTCCTGATGAACAACAGAAGGATTGGAGGTAAAAGTGGAGCAGTCAGTAGGTTGGGAAGTACCTTCCTAAAGAAATGCAGGCATTTAAGGGGGTTTCCCCTAAGAAGAGCTGAAGTTCCCCATGGAAGCAGAAGAAGCCAGGCCTCAGGGAGGGAGGCAGGCCTGGGTCAGACCAGGTGCCCTCGCCCATTGATGTAGATACCATTGCCTGTAGGTTTGGCCCTCAGGGTCCCATTTTCCTGAACAAAATGGTTCATGGCCTGTTTGATGCCTTCATCCTGATCGTCCTCCTCCTCTGTCCGCCCAGAGCCTGGAGATAGCAGTTCAGTCTGTGTTTCAATCTCTCTCACTGTGGTTAACGTAGAGTAGCTGCGGCCTTCTGGCTCTTCACTCTGGAGACCAAGGGCAAAAGATAAGTCAGGAATCAAGATCAAACAGGCAGCGTAGGGGCTGGGTTGTGATAGGGTCAGAGGTCGGGTAAAGCACAGGTGATGGTTGTCCCAGAGGCATAGGGGCTTGGAAATTTGGGGGCTGGGGAGGGCAATGACAAGTGTTACACATAATGGTGGGGACACAGAGAACAAAGGCATAGCAGAAATGGGGGGGGAGTGGGTTCACATGTGAGCCAGGAATGCAATGGGGAGGGGAAAGCTTCACACCACATCTGGGGCCAGGAGAGGGGCCTGAGGAGAATGTTGGGACACTGGTGGGGCCGGGGGGGCCTCACCATCACAGAGCAGCTACTGTTGTCCTTGAGACTATCAGGGTGGCCCTCCGCTCTCAGCCCTACACTCTCCTCCGGCTGCAGGGGCCCAGACATAGGGGAGGAGTTAGAAGAGAGCTCAGTCTCCTCCCCTCAGCCTCTTCACCTCTCTCAGCCTCTAGCAGTCTCCTCCCTGATCACATTTCCCCCACCCATAGGTCTATGTCTGACACAAGCATCCTTCATCCCTCACTCTCAAAACTCACCCTGGCATCAGCACCAGTGGTGGATTCCTAGAGCAGCCCCCAAACCAGTGCCCTCTTAGGGCCTTGCAGGCGGGAGTGCTAGCAGCCCCAGAGCATCAACCCACCCCCATCTCCATCCCCAGCTAACAGCCCAGCCTCAGCTCTGCTTCAGCTATGAGTAAGCAGCCATTCTGGTACCAAGGAGCCCAGACTCAACCAAACAGGTGTGCCCATGCCTCCTGCCCCCCATGCACCCAGCCTTCTCACACACCTGGCTCCTCGGGTCCGTGTGGTGAGAGTGCAGCCTCCGGATGGAGTTCTCCCTGGTCAGAGTCAGCTCCTCCTCACTGGGAAAGACAACACCTCGTCAGGAATGGACAGCAGTGACAGTCTCCTGTGGTGAATCTAGCCTGGCTGAGCCTGTGGAGACTGCTGAAGGGTATGATTGCCAAACTCCGCCCTCGAAGCTGAGCGTACGTGGCTACAGATGACAGTGTGGCTGGATAGCACGGGTGTGCTACACAGTGCTAAGGTGTGCATGGTAGGTGAGACCTGGGGAGTGTGGGTTCGTGCTTCTCTCAGGCATAAGTCTCCTCATCGGGCTGTGCTCTAGATCCCAGGCACCAGCACTTCCCCAAAGACTCCGCCCATCTCTGATGTACAAGCTGTCAGCTGTCACTAGGCCACACGGTCTCCTTTCTCCTCTGTGCTGGCTCACCTCCTGCTCCATTCCTCTTTGTTCTCAGCTCAGTGCCACCCACTCAGAGGAGCCAGGACTCACTATTTCTGGGTCATCTGCTGGGCTTTACGTCGATGATATCGGGACATGAGAACCACCACCACCACCAGGAGGCAGAACAGGAGAGCAGCAATCACACCCACTACGACCACTGAGGCGGACACCAGGTCCACCTGCTTTCCTGGATCCTCAGGGTCTGTTGGAGACAGGCCAGTGTCTGAGATGCATGCTCAAATCCTTCCCTAATCCACCCTAGACCCCACTGCTACCCACGTATCATTCTCATAGAACATATCCACAGCTACCCGCTCAGCTTAATCCTCTCCAAAATCCATCGTCCCCAAAGCCATCCTTTCCCACTTCTTTCTCTGTCTTGCTTCCCACTGCCCACCCCCAGCTCTGGACTCAGAATCCTTGTCTTTGTTCTCCAACCACTGTGCTTACCAAGAACTTCCACAGTGACCTGAGAATCCCTCGAAGAAAGTTCGTTGCTGACGTGGCAGACGTAGATGCCACTGTGCTCAGTAGTCAGTGGGGGAAAGCCCAGAGTGTCCCCTTTCACTCGCACCCCACTAGGCAGAGGTCCATCCAGCCTGAAGGACAGGGAAGCTGAAGGGTGCTGGCTGGGGCAGGCTAAGGCTGCCACCACCCAACGTGCCCAGGCAGCTCTTCATCCCCCTCCCCCATGACATCACCCAAAGCCTCAGGCTGTTCCCACGGTGCCCCTCCCTACCCTAGACAGGTCTAGGCAGAGGCCCTTTCTCCCGGCCGCCCAGCCTGACCTGGGCACTCGCACACACACTTGGGGAAGATCCACACGCATGCCATCCCTCACGCTCTCACAGGGATTCCGTCATCCAGCACCAGGTAACAGGCAGACACGATAAGTCCACACAACAGGACCCTCCACTCCTAGCTGGGCTCAGAGGTACTGGGAACCTGTGACTGCATGATTCAACACCAATGATACTGCATGGTGGAGTAAACAAACCTAGCCCCAGACACAAGGCCATAGGTATCATTCATGTGTCCACATGTAAGAACATGCCTATACATACATAGGCTCATACACATGAGTATCCTATCCCTTTCTGAAAAAAAAGGCAAGAACTCTCGAAGGAGCTGGTGGAAGTGGGTCTGTGTTTCTGAGGTGCTGGCAACATTATGGTTATAA
The DNA here is from genome assembly GCA_021653895.1 of Mastomys natalensis. Taxonomy (NCBI): domain Eukaryota; kingdom Metazoa; phylum Chordata; class Mammalia; order Rodentia; family Muridae; genus Mastomys; species Mastomys natalensis. The sequence goes on along the minus strand of JAJTUV010000925.1, from coordinate 321,885 downwards.
GGAGTGTGGGTGTAATAGCAGTTATAGTCAGCTTTCTTTGTGTCACATGTACTTTTAGCCTTCACAAATACATAAAAGATTAAAATTTAATATAATTATATTTCATCATTTAAAGTTAGGGCAAAAAGCCAAGAAGATACCTTCATATTCCCTATGGGTTGTAACCACATATTTCCTGGAACAAACCAGTAACATTTGCTGATTATGCATATTTTTCTATTGGTCTGAATCTATGCTCTGACTTATCTAGGGTTCGGACTATGTGGTCCTTGCTCATACCGAGTTCATTCTGGCTCTGAAAAGGCAAGCATGCTAGGCCCTCCTCCAGGCACAGACCCTTACCTTGTCCAGTTGTATTTGGGAGGGGGCTGTCCTTCGCTCAAGCATTTGAGTGTGGCTCCTTCTCTGCCAACATGCCACAAGTTTTGGTCCTCAAGGCCCCTCACAGAGGCCTCCGCAAGGACTGGAGTGAGAGATGAGGAGAGGAAGAACAGGAAAACTCCTTACTCCATGATTCCTTTAAACCCTTCTCCATCCCCTGCTGGAACCGACTCCCTCCACCCTCTTTCACAGCTCCTGGCAACACTGACCCTCTCCCAGCCTGTGCCTTGAGCCCATAAGACCCCTGGGGGTGGAGTTTCACACTCTGGGCCTCCTGTGGCATCTAGCACAGTGCTGCTCACAAATCAGGTGCTCAGTAGCTGCCCTAACAACCCACCAGTCTGTTCATTTTCTCAGCAAGCATTTGCTGATTCCTACTTTGTGCCAAATGAAAGTGTAATTTGGGTGGGAAGTCTATTGCTGAGAACACACTATCGTTTACTGACACCTTGTAGGATTTCAGATCTGCGAGATGCTTTCCATTTATGATGCTAATTCTCATCAGAATCCCATAAAGTTGGTATAACCACACTCATTTGCTGGTGAAGGAAACGAAGTCTAACCAGATTAAATAACTGCTGGTAAACAACAGAATGGGGGCTCGTCCCAAGTTTGCCTCCAAACCCTAAACTATATTTTGCAAACACTTTCAATTGCATATTTATATTTCATGCTCCCTTCTACACTATAGAAACAAGGCAGTCTCTCCTACAAAGTTCACAGAGATGTCGGGTGGTGGTGGCACCCACATTCAATCGAAGCACTCAGGAGGCAGAGGCAGGCGGATTTCTGAGTTTAGGCCAGAAATTGGTCTACAGAGTGAGTTCCAAGACAGCCAGGGATACACAGAGAGATCCTCCTTCAAAAACAAAACAAAACAAGGCTCTCACAAAGACCACAGTGATTCTCCCAGGACATCTATCTTGATCTCCAGGTCTTCCACCTCTGGATTAGACTTAGACTCCAGACTCAGGCTGACCTCTCTGCCGTGGTCCAGGGTCAGAGTGTCCTAGCATTATTTTCAGTAAACAGGGATATCTTACCCACACATCTCAATACTCACAGGCCACTTGGAGGGTGTGGGTGATTCTTTGGTCTTGGAGCAGGCCAGGGTGAGACACCACACAGGTCAGTGGCTGCCCGTTCATGCTTCGGCTGGGCACCAGGTGAAACTCTGAAGTGACGGCAGCTGAGCGAGAGTGTGTGAAAGAGCGGCTGGACTGTGTGCCTTTGACCTCTGTGTCCCAGGTCACGCTGGGAGCTGGGCTGCCCTCAGCAGTGCAAGAGGCTGCCAATGTCAGCCCCTGGCCCTCTTCTAGTGGTGGACCAGGATTCAGTGAAGGCAGGGGAGGCACTGTGGGGAGGGGGAGAGGAAAGTGTGAAAGACCTGCACAGTCATGGTCAGACCCTATTCCGGCAGTTTACCCAGCTGCAGACTTCAGTTCCTCTTTTCTTTTGTAAGAAGATTTATTTATTTATTTAATGTATTTATTTATTTTAGGTTCATGAGTACACTGTCTCTGTCTTCAGACACACCAGAAGAGGGCATCGGATCCCATTACAGATGGTTGTGAGCCACCATGTGGTTGCTAAGTTTTGAACTCAGGATCTCCGGGAGAGCAGACAGTGCTCTTAACCGCTGAGCTATCTCTCCAGCCCCCAGTCCCCATTTTCTCATCTCTTTTTTTTTTTTTTTTTGGTTTTTCGAGACAGGGTTTCTCTGTATAGCCCTGGCTGTCCTGGAACTCACTCTGTAGACCAGGCTGGCCTCGAACTCAGAAATCCGCCTGCCTCTGCCTCCCAAGTGCTGGGATTAAAGGCGTGCGCCACCACCGCCCGGCTCCCATTTTCTCATCTCACCAATAAATGTGTCAGATACTGGTATCATTTCAAGTGGCTTTACATCTTTCTTCACTATTAGATTTTTTTTTTCAATGTGTGTAGGTAATTTTTTTCCTTTTCTTTTCCAAGACAGGGTTTCTCTGTGTATGTAGTCCTGGAATCCCTCTGTAAACCAGTCTGACCTCAAACATAGGTCATTTTTAAAAAAAAAATAATTTTAAAACTAATTAGATACTATCTATGTAATAATAACAATAATAACTACTACTAACTATGTGCCAACTATTATGTTAAAACTTTACATACATTATCTCATTTAATTTTGCTAACAAACTAGTGAGGTGGGTATTATTATGCCTGTTCTTCAGATGAGGAAACCAAAGCTCAGGGAGGTTCAGTGGTTTGTTGTTTGTCATCACTTCTTATGTGACAAAGCCTAGAGTCACAAATTTTGTTTTGGAGTATGTGTGTGCCTCAAATTCTCCTGACTCAGCTTCTGGAACAGTGTAAGTATAGATATGTACCACTATGCCCATGCCCAGCCTCCTCCTCCTCCTCCTCTTCCTCTTCCTCCTCCTCCTCCTCCTCTTCCTCTTCCTCTTCTTCCTCTTCTTCTTCCTCCTCCTCCTTCTCCTCTTTCTTTTAAAATCAAGGTTTGTTTTGTTTTATTTTTCCCTCCAAAGCCTAAGTTGCTAACTTACACTTAAAGCAAAACCATTTTTAATTCTAGTTTCAAAACAGCCCAAGCATCAAATTGAAACAGCAACGTAATCACAGGTCCAGGTCGGCCAGCACAAGCACCCATGGTTCAAGGTAGTGGTTTGAAAAGTGATTTTGGTCTTACACCACACTCATTGAAGGCCCAATCGAGGAGTGTACCCCCCCCACACACACACTCACATATTACATCATAGTTAGGCCTCATGTCCACATCTGGGACTCTTGCTTTCATAGGTTTTAAAATGGCCTATGTTTGAGGCCATTCTGGTTTACAGAGGGATTCCAGAACAACCAGGGCTACATACACAGAGAAAGGCTGTCTTGAAAAACGAAAGGGAAAAAAAAAAAAAAAATACCTACACACAGTTAAAACCACAGAGCCTAGAATGGTGAAGGAGGCTTTGAGTTGGTGTCTTTGCAGGAACTAGTAAGTGCAGCTTGGAAAAGAGATTTAAGTGGGGTCTGGCAGAGGTCCTCAGCTCTTTGAAAAGCTATGCAGAGGACAGAATAAGCCCATGCTATGCTGCTCCAGATGGACAAAGGTACACAGAGAGAAATGCGGGCCATCGGAAGGACAGACTTAATAATATGTGGATTACTCCCCAACTTTGGCAGCTTTTGGAGAGGATTTCTGGATTGGGTGGGAGGGGCTGAGTAATCCTCCCTTACTCCTATAGAACCTTATCTTTTATATCTGCATGTACTGCCTCTGTCTCAGCCATCTCTGCAATCCCGTTTGTCTCCCTCTTCCACCCACTCAGCAATACGGATCATGCCCAGCTGGCCCCACTCACCCAGAACACGAAGCCGCATCCGTGCCTGAAAGCTGCCGGCTGGGAAGGTGCTGACTCTGCATTCGTACTCGCCCTCATCTGCTTGCACAGCATTGCGCAGGAGGACGGAGCCGTCTAGAGGGTCTCGTGGGGGCGGTGGTTGCTCCACGCGGTCCTCATAAGCAGGGCTCACATGAAGCCCGTATTTGGAGTGCAGTAGGGCCAGCTCCCGGGTGCCCTCGTTTGGGTCCACTCGAGCCCATGCCACCTGCCCCACCTGCTCATCCGGATCCCCTCTATAGAAGCAGGGCAGTTTTGCATCCTGGCCCAACACCACTGTCACTAGGTCCGAGGTCTCCAGCTCACCCGCGGAGTATCGGCCTGCAGGGGGCAGACGGAAGCAGTCAGTCTGAGGGGGACAATCACCTCCAGAATGATACTGACAGTAAAGGCAGCCAGAACTCCTGGAGCCGTTTGTGCTTGCAAAGCGCATTCAGTCCATTACCTCATTAGAACCACACTGCATTCCCAAGAGGTAGGCGTTATAATCGCCATTTAACAGAGGAGGAAACTGAGATCCAGAGAGGGGAAGTGGCTTGCCTAAGGCCACACAAATGATTTAGGGAAGACTCACCCTTTTGCAGCCTAGGATGTTATCTGAACAAACAAAGTGAGAAACTATAACAGGACCAAGGAGCTCACAGGCTTCAAGGAAATGGAATCTGTGCACAGAACCAGGAAACCAAGGACAAATTTCACAGGAGGTCCAACCTACCAAAGGGCTAAAAGTGAATGCTTTTGGAAAGCACGGCAAAGAGTCGTGGAAAAGGTTCAGAACATTTGGTGCCTGGAATCAAGCATGCTGGGAGGGTAAGGTCCATCCTTGGGATCATTCTTCACATGGCTTGAAGATGAGAGACCTGGATCCCCAGAGAGAAGGAGGTATCCCACGTGGGAGGAATGGCGTGAACTGAAGTCTGGGGCCAGGAACCAGCAAGTCATCAAAGACAGAAAGAGCCCCCAGGTCAGGGGCCTGGAGAGATGATGTCAGAGAAAGCACAGCAATTGTGTCATTATGTTGAGCCAGAATCAGAGGACCAGGGAGGAAGGACCGGTGTGTTGAACTGTGAGCAGCTGTATGGAGCATTTGGAGATTTTGAAAGTAGATATATTCATCATATAACCTTATTGGCAAATAAAGATCCGTTTCCTGCCCTCATGGAACCTGAAGTTTGTTTAGGAGGAAAATATACAAATGACAGACAGGTTAGATAGATAGATAGATAGATAGATAGATAGATAGATAGATAGATATGTATGAAATCAACCAATGATTATTTCTTTCTCCTCTTCCTCCTCTTCTCTTTCTTTTTAAGACCAAGTCTAACTATGTAGCCTGCTGGACTGGCTTCAAACATACTATTCTCCTGTCTCAGCCTGCAGAGTACTTGGATTATAGAATATACTACTCACCACACATGACTTGCAATGGTGGCATCTGACTTAGTGTTTGGTGGTTAGTGTTTTGAGGGATGTGGGAAGCCAGACGGTGGTGGTGCACGCCTTTAATCCCAGCACTTGGGAGGCAGAGGCAGGTGGATTTCTGAGTTCGAGGCCAGCCTGGTCTACAGAGTGAGTTCCAGGATGCAGCCAGGGCTATACAGAGAAACCCTATCTCAAAACACCAAAAAAAAAAAAAAAAAAAAAAAAAGAGGGGTGTGGGAGTCATGAGGGAGGGCGTCATTCATGCTTAGGGTGGGATCAGGAGGCCCAGGAGACCTTTTTTTAAATATAATCAATTATTTATTTTATTTATATGAGTACATTGTATGGCTATCTTCAGCCACACAAGAGGGCATTGAATCTCATTACAGATGGTTGTGAGCCACCATGTGGGTGCTGGGAATTGAACTCAGGACCTTTGGAAGAGCAGTCAGTACTCTTAACCGCTGAGCCATCTCTCCAGCCCCGGCCCAGGAGACCTAAAAAGGCACTGAAGGTACAGCATCAAGGTAAGCAAACACTAGGAGGTGGAGAGGCGGCTGCTGGTTCAGGAAGCAAAGAGGAGAGGACCCAGCCTAAGGTAGGGTGTGTGTGTTGAGGAGCTATGGAAAATATAGCTGGAGTAGGGTGGGTCCAAATAGCCTAAGACTGCCCATGCCAGGAAAAGGAATTCAGATTGGTCACGAGGAAATGGAGAATCACCAGAGCTTTCCCATCCAGCGAGTGCCATGAAGCAGATGACAAAGTGCAGTCTGGCCAGAAAACAGGTCATGAAAGGAGACTGAGGCAGACATATAAAGGGGGACATTTGGTCACTGACTAGAAAGAGAGGTGAGGAACAGGGAAGGCTGAAAGATAACTGGATGTTCAGGATGAGTAACTGATAAAGGAGGGTGGGCCTGGGAATACCTATGGTTATGAAAAAACAAACAAAACCCAGGGCCAGGGGCTGGGCCAGTGCTCTGAGCCAGCAAGAGCTCCTTTCCTTTATTCTTCTAATTGTTTACAGTCCCCACCTCTAGCCGGCACTCCACACCTTGTTGTCTGTCACCTTTACTCACCATGTACCCCTGCCTGGAATGCTCTCCTCCCTGAGTCTGGTTGCTCCTACTCATCACTGTCTGGAGAACTCCTACTCATGCCTTAAGACTCTGCTTAGGCATCATCTCTTCCTGAGGCCTCCCTCCCTTCCCCCACCTCAGGCAGCTTCCGGTGCTCTACCCCTGTGCTTTCCCAGTGCTCTGTTTCAACCCTGGTCATAGCACTTTAACCTGGACTTTAGGCTCTCGGTTTTCTTCTTCTCCTTCCCAAGGCATTGTGCTCTGTAAGTCAAACAGGGTCATCTATCACATATTAAAAACATGGTTTTTTATTTCATGCTCAGCCAGTGGTATATGGCCTACCTCCTGTCACATAGTGGACCTTGATGAATGTTTAGTGACTGGCTGGATGGATGGTAGCCCATACCTGTAATCCCAATATTTAGGGAGACTCAAGCAAGAAGATCTGGTTCAAGGCCATCCTGGACAACAGGGAGACAATGTCTCAATCCCCACCCCTTCAAACCAAAAAAGAATGTACAAATGAATGAGCAAACGCATGAAAAGGATAAGAAGCAAAAAGAAAGTAGCATCAAGAGGACTGCCCAGTCCCTTAGTTGGACTAG